>CM028130.1:1507835000-1509035000 GCA_016271365.2 Neoceratodus forsteri
GGTTGTATGACATCACACACCAGTGGCACACAATGAGCAAGGATGAGCACAATGGCATGAAGCAGATAAAGATTGTTATTTTTACGGAAGAGTATTGTCTTTGGAGTCTGTCACAGGAGATAACACATCTTGTGAACGTAAAGGGGTACCTAAGAAGGAGCCTGTGAATATCTTGTGTCACTGAGAGAACCAACGGGCTGGGCAGAAGCTCTGTCTTACATAGGAATTACTTCTTCTGCTAACTGGAATGACCACCTACTTGGGATGAAAAGATGTCCACTGGTATGCCTTAATTAAGTGACTTCTTCTGTACTAGCAAATATAGCTTTGATTATAAGAAATGTGCATAAAAAATGTTAGGAAGGAGGTTGAGGGGCAGTCAGGGAAAGGGGGAGGGCTTTCAGAAAATGTAAGAGGACACTCAGTGAGGAAGGTAAGAAAGAGTATAGGGAAAAGAGGAGTATGGAGGGAAGAAGATCAGAAGGACAAAAGCAGGTACTGAGGAGAAAATAGCAACAAAAGGCCAAAAGGGGGATAAAACCTTTTTCAGATATGTGAGGGAGAGGAGAAGGACAAGGCAGGGGATTACTAGGCTGAGGGGGAAGGAGAAATAAAATTGGAAAGGGACTATGAAAAAGCAGAGTTATTAAATAGGTACTTTAGCTCGGTATTCATGGAAGAGGAGAATGGTAGGGGACCTACGCTAAAGTCAAAGGGGAAGGAGGGCAGATGGGTGGATCTGAGCCCATTCACAGTGTACAGGGTTAGGGCAGAGCTAGATAGATTGAGAGTGGACAAGGCAATGCAGCCTGACAAGTTACACCCCAGGGTGATTAGGGAATTGAAGGAGGATTTGGCCACACCCTTGTCAAGGCTTTTCAACTTGTCCCTGGATACAGGAAGAGTGCCAGAGGACTGGAAGAGGACAGACATAGCACCTTTACACAAGGGAGGTAGTAAGGAGGTGAATAAGCTGAAATTTAAGATGGAGCTTAGTGCCCAAGAGGTGGATAAGCAGAAAAGGGGCAAAATTCAGCAGAAGGGCAGACAGCAAGGAGAACCAGGGATAAATGACAACCAAGGAAGGGGCTGGAGTAGAAAAGTGAAACAGTCTAGGGAGGTCAAATCATGGAAAGCCATGTGTGAAAATGCCAGGAGCCTTAGCAACAAGATGGAAGATCTGGAGGCTGTCATGGTACAGTCAGACCTGGACATTGTGGCCATCACTGAAACCTGGTGTAATGATAACCACGACTGGGAGATGGCCATACCTGGCTACAACATATTCAGAAGAGACAGAGCAGGCAGGAAGGGAGGAGAAGTGGCACTGTATGTGAAAAATGACATAAGGGCCACAGAGATCCAGGAGGAACAAAATGGGGATAGATACTGTGGTTAGCTGGAAAGGAAAATGGGGACAGCCATCCCGTACAGGTGTGGTCTATAGACCACCAGCCCAGGAGGAAGAAACAGATAGGGAGCTGATGCTAGCCATCCAAAGGATGGCAGACAAGGTGAGGTAGTACTGGTTGGAGACTTCAATATTCCAGACGTGGACTGGAGCATCCCAGCAACAGCATCAACTAGGAGCAGATTTATCCTGGACTCCCTTCAGGGTGCCTTCCTCAAGCAACTGGTCATGGAACCAACTCGGCAGAAGGTAATACTGGACCTTGTGCTCACAAACAGGGACAGTGTGATGGGGGTAACAGTGGGGGAGCACCTGGGAAACAGTGACCACCAGTCATTGTGGTTTGAAATCACAGAAAGAGCAGAACCAAACCACACAAAAACACGTATCCTGGATTTTAGGGGGGCAGACTTTGGGAAAATGGGGAGATATTTGAAAGAGGCATTAAGGGGAATGGGACAGGAATCAGGGGTTGAGGAACAGTGGGCAGTATTTAAAATGGGGATTACAAGAACAACAGAATTATGCATTAAGCAGGTTAGCAAGAGGAAAAGGAAGAGGAGACATTATGGTTTTCCAAAGAGGAAAGAAAGTGAAAGCCAAAAGATTGCATTCAGGCAATACAAAAGACACAGGCAGAAGGGATAGGGACAAGTACCAGGAGAAGCAAAGGAGGCAGGAGGTCAGCACGAAGCCAAAGCTCAGACAGAAGAACTACATTGCAAAATCAGTGGGTAGAGGACAAACCTTTACAGGTACATAAGTGAAAAAGAAAGACAAAGGGAGGGATGAGTGAGACTGAAGGGGGAGGTGGGGGCCGCATGGAGGATGACAACAGTAAAGCCGACATATTGAACAGAGTATTTCTGCTCGGTCTTTACTGAGGAAGAGGAGGGTAATGGGTCTGAAGGGAGTACAAGGGGTGAGAATGGTGCAGAATGGACACAAGTCCCTTACACGAGAAAGGGTCCTAAAGGAACTGGAAGTAATAACAGTTGATAAAGCAATGGGGCCAGATGGGGTGCACCCCAGGGTCCTTAAAGAACTAAGAGAGGTGGTGGCTGAACCTCTGGCTATCCTGTTTAGCCAAAGACTGGAGGACAGCAGAGGAGTCCCTTATAAAAGTGGGAACAAAGAGGAAGCAGGGAACTCACAGACCAGTCAGCTCACCTCAGTAGTGGGAAGATCATGGAAGCACTACTGAAGGAGAGATTGCTGGAACATCTAGTTGTCAATGGACTACAGGACCCAAGGCAGCATGGTTTCACCAAGGAGGTCATGTCAAACCAACCTGGTTGAATTTTTTGACTGGGTGACTAGGGAGGTGGATCAGGGAGGGCAGTGGACATGGCCTATCTGGACTTCAGCAAGGCCTTTGACACTGTGCCACATAGAAGACTATTACACAAACTGGGGAATATGGGTGTGGGCAGGACAGTAGTGTGGTGGGTAGGTAACTGGCTGGGTGGCAGGACACAGAGGGTGGTGGTAAATGGCTGTCACTCCACAGAGGGAAGAGTGACCAGTGGGGTACCACAGGGATCGGTGCTGGGACCGGTCCTATTCAACATCTTCATCAGTGACATTGCGCAGGACCTAGAAGGCAGAATTTCACTGTTCGCTGATGACACAAAGCTCTGTAACAGAGTAGACACACCAGAGGGTGTAGACAGAATGAGAAGCGACCTGCAGAAACTTGAAGAATGGTCAGGGGTTTGGCAGTTGAAATTCAATGCAAAGAAGTGCAAGATAATGCATATGGGGCACAAAAACCCTGGCACAATATATCAGTTGGGGGGTGAGGATATAGCATGCACCAAGCAGGAAAGGGATTTTGGGGCTGTCATCTCTGATGACCTCAAGGTAGGGAAACAGTGTGACAAGGCAGCAGGTAAAGCAAATAGGATGCTGGGATGTATAGGCAGGGGCATCACCAGCAGGAAAAGGGAGGTTATAATTCCGCTATACAAGACACTAGTGAGGCCCCACCTGGAGTATAGTGTACAGTTCTGGAGACCACCTACGTGGAGACACAGACAGGGTAGAGAAGGTTCAGAGGAGGGCAACAAAGATGGTGCATGGATTGCATCACAAGTCCTATGAAGACAGGTTGAAGGAACTGAACATGTACTCCTGGAGGAGAGGAGGAGAGAGGCATATGATAGAGACATACAAGTATCTTACAGGGAGGAACAGGGTGCAGGAAAACACTATTTTTAAGCGAAAAGATGTTCCAGAACTAGAGGGCATGGGATGAAGTTGGAGGGGGATGATTCAGAGGAAACATGAGAAAGAATTTCTTCACAGAACGTGGTGGTGGACAAGTGGAACACCCTGCCAGAGGAAGTGGTGTGGGCTGAAACAATCACAGGGTTAGAATGCATGGGATAGACATAAAGGAATTCTGGAGGTCAGGGGTAAGGGGCAATAGACTTCTAGGAAAACAAACTGAACTTACAAGCTCAAATGGGCAGACTGGGTGGGCCATAGGCCCTTATCTGCCGACACTGTCTATGTATCTATGTATCTATGAATAGGGGAACTATTGACCTGTCAGCCTCACATCAGTGGTGGGGAAGGTAATGGAGGCATTAATCAAGGAGAGGGTAGTGGATTACCTAGAGGAGAGTGGCTTGCAGGACAGCAGACAGCATGGCTTCATGAAGGGGAAGTCTTGCCAGACAAACCTAATTCAGTTCTTTGATTTGGTGGTTCAGGTGATTGACTGGGAAAGGGGGGTGGACATGGCCTATCTGTACTTCAGTAAGGCCTTTGACATCACCCCCCATGGGAGGCTGGTGAGCAAGATGGAAAGCCTGGGGTTGGGTGGGAAATAAACAAGCTGGGTGGAGGTCTGGCTGTCAGGAATAACTCAGAGGGTGGTGCTAAACAGGGTGCACTTCAGACAGTGAGGGTGAAGAATGGAGCGCCACGGGGGTCAGTTCTGGGTCCGCTTCTCTTCAATATCTACATCAGTGATATTGCTGAGGGTTTGAGAGGGAGGGTGTGCCTATTTTCTGATGATATGAAAATATGCAATAGGGTGGACACCCCGGGGGGGGGGTGGAGGACATGAGGGAGGACTGAAAGATGCTTGAAAAATGGTCTGGGATGTGGCAGCTGAAATCTAATGCCAAGAAGTGCACTGTGATGCACTTGGGGAGTAGGAACAGAAGAGCAGGGTACACCCTAGGTGGGAAGGAAATTAAAGTAACAGAATAGGAGAGGGATCTGGGGATCATAGTCTCCTCAAACCATAAGATAGGAATCCAATGTAGCAGGGCAGTGGGAAAGGCCAATGGAATGTTGGCATGCATAGGCAGTGGCATTATTAGCAGAAAGAGGGAGATAATAATGCCCCTTTACAAAGCCATGGTGAGGCCGCACCTGGGGTATGGGATTTAGTTCTGGAGGCCTCATCTCCGCATGGATATAGATGCGCTGGAGAGGGTTCAGAGAAGGGCAACCAAGATGGTGCAGGGTATGCAGGGAAAGCCATAGGAGCAGAGGTGTAAGGAGCTGGATCTGTACGCGTTGGAGACAGGGAAGGGAAAGGGGAAACATGATCGAAACTTTTAAATATGTAAAGGGCTCAATAAAGTGGGAGAAGAAGAGTGTTTACTTAAGAGGAAGAAGGGGGTCAAAACTACATGGCACAGCCTCAGACAGCAAGGAAAAAGATACTGGGGCAATGTGAGAGGATGTTTCTTCATGGAGAGGGTGGTGGAGCCCTGGAACAGACTACCAGATGGAGTGGTGGAAGCTAAATCGGTGGAAGAATTCAAGAGAGCATGGAACAAGCATATGGGCCTGAGTATCGGGGAGAAGGCGGGGGCTGGCAGGGAGGGAGAGGTGTAGGGAAAAAAAGACAGACTAGATGGGTTGGTATGGTCCTTTTCTGCCATCAAGCTTCTATGATTTTATGATAAGTAGAGATAATGTGAGGTAAAACCTCACCAGGGAACATGTGGGGAAGTGACAAACTCTGGCCTTCATGAAGGTTGTGAAAGTGGGGGCAGATATGGCACTTCACCGACACTTTTCTGAAATGTGGTGAAGTAGTGTGCTTTGCCAGTAAAGATTTACTTTATTTCACCCAAAGGGTCCACTAAAAACACAGTGGACTCTAAGGATAAATACACCCTATGAAAAATATTTTAAAATACATTATCCTTCAACCACCTTGTAGCAGTGAATCGGACAAAAGGTGGGGGTGGGGGTGGTACTAAGTATGCTGTGCATTGCTTGTGTAATGGGGGGGAGACATAGGGTGCTTAATGAGTTGGAGGAAGAGAGTATTTTTTGTTACATGTGCCATGTGGGGGGAGGTTATATAATATTATCGCCAAGACCGGTCTTACAGTTGTAAAAGTGGTTTCACGTGCATGCTGTGGGTATGAGAACCGGAAACCAAAGGTCAGCAGTTCTGACGCCGTAAGAATGTAAGTGAGGCCACTCTTACAACTGTAAGAGTAGTCCCAGTGTCAGAATTATAGAGGATAATGTATGGGTACCCATACACAACAATCCTGAGTCCGCACTGAGAGGTTTTTCTGGCCATCAGGGACCTTGGGAGCAATGCTTGGAAGGTTCCTTGGTAGCCACCAAAAACTTGAGATGAAGATACAGGCTTGTCCGCGATTTGATGCCCATTCGTTGTCTTTCATAGTGTTTCATTTACTTATTGATCGATTGATTTATCTATCTGGAAACTGGTAACCAGGAAAGTCACACTTAGTCGCATGCATGAGCATCCATGCCCTTTTCAGAAACTCCATTTCCTTTCAGTGAGCTGGCTGTCAGGGGAAGGCACATGAGGGTTGGTGGACTCAGATTGCTCATTCAGCAAGTGGCTAGTGACTGCAGCTGCAGATGTTTCAGTAAGTTCAAGTTTTAAATTAAAGAAACAGCTTGAAAAACAGCTTCCAGCGCAATTGGCTAGAGGAAAGTAGCTGTGCGGTGGCATTTGACGTGCCTTTGCATTTGACATGGAGCCTTTGCAAAGGAGTCTCTGACTCAAAGGTTTGTAATTCCGATATGTTCAATAAATAAATAAAAAAATTCTAAGTAGTTGTGTTGTAGTAGTGACATCCTACTGCAGCACAACATAGATGATAGTGTATGATCGCTCATACACAACAAGGATATTTTTCACCCGAGAGGTTTCCGTGATAATTGAAGAACCCAAGAGCACAGCTTGAGAGGTCTCATTACCATGGAAACCTCAAGAGATAAAAAATATCCTTGTTGTGTATGAGCAATCATACACTGTCTTTTGTAGTGTATGGGCACTCATGAAAAACAGTAGGTGTCCTTACTTTTCATATTTTTTTCATCGCTGGCTTCCCGGGACACCTCTCACTGCCACAGCCATTCCCTGAGCATTGGAGGTCACCATAACGTGCATGGGCTACCACATTCCAAGTTGTTATGCTGCACTAGCTATGTAGCTAGTGCAGCACAACAAACTAGCTGGCATAGCTAGTGGAGCACAACAAGGTTGTTGAAGGGATGGATTTCCATCCACAACATTCCACCATATACTATATATTGATGTCACTACACAGCACAACACCCCTATTCTAGGCAAGAATTTCCATGCAGAAAAACATACCACCATATACTATATAGAGGATAATGTATGGGCATTGATCAGCAACCACTTTATGCTCACTGTGAGTGGTTTCCATGACAACTTAAGTAAACCTTCAGAACGCAGCTTGAGAGATTTACCCAAGTTGACATGGAAACCATGAGAAGCGAGCAAAGAGTGATTGATCGATACCCATACATTGTCTTTTATAGTGTATGGACATCAGTCTCTTCAGTTTCAGCAAAAACTGACCATTTAGAGACAGGATCCTTACTTTTTCATTCTCACCATCACGCTCTCCAGGTCTAGTTATAACCGCCACAGCCTGTTCAGTAACACTGGCGATTTGTGGAATGGGCATGTGCAGAGCATTCCATGTTGTTCAAGTTTCAAGTTTATTGCAGGAAAACTCCATTGAGCAAGCTCATTCACAAGGAGGTCCTGTGACATATAGACTTACACAACATACATACATAAATAGTTAATAAACAATACATATATAAATGCAAGCGTCACATAATACAAGCAAGATACACATGCAAAGACACCACATGGGATGACCGTAGGTGGTAATCAACTAATGTAACACAGGGTAGCGACTTATAGATAGCATACTGATACTTGAAACATGGTACTGGTGTTTGCAATACATACAGTTTGGCAGATGGGACAAACAACAGAATAAAACAGATAAGGGAGGTAGAAATGGTTTGATAGTGTGATCAGAGAAGTATATAAATAGACAGAGCCAGGAGTAGGAAGGGAAGGGATAGCAGGAGTTGGATTGCTGCAGCAAGGTAGCAGATATAAGTCAGGAGCAGGTGAGTGGAGTAGTGTCTTAATATAAATGAAAGTGCAAACAATAAGTAGTTAATATGCACAAAGCAATTATGGTCTTACCAAAAGATGCACATGGCACACATGGGGATAAGAAGAGGCTTAATGACAATTGCAGGTATCTTTTATTTTAGCTGAACTTAGCACTTTATAGAAGTTAATTGAAACTATGCTAGTTATTTTCAGTATGGCCTGTAAATGGTTCCAAATAGAGGGAAGGGCATGCGCAATAGCAAGTTTACCAAAGAAGGTCCGTGTCCTCGGAATATCAAGCATAATAAAGTCAGATTTTCTTAGCGAGTATGCACTATGTGAAATACTATTGAGAGTTGAAAGATAGCTCGGTAATTTGTGCAGGAGCAGTTTAAGATTCCATAGACCAGCATGGAGCAGGCATCTAGTAGTGAGAGATGTCCATCCAACAGCTGCATATAGGTCACAATTATGTGAACGGTAAGGGGAGCTGGTAATGAACCGCAATGCACGGTGGTAAAGGATGTCCAGTTTACTTAGATTTGCGAGGGTGGTAGAGGAGTAGATTACATCGCCATAGTCGAGAAGGGGGAGAAAAGTGGCCTAGACGAGCTTATTTCAAATTTCAAGGGGGAAGAGGGGCCTATTTCTAAAGAAGAAACCTAGTCTGTCTTTTAGCCTTCTAGAGACGTCTTCGATACGGTCATTGAAAGAGAGTTTGTTGTCAATCCAGATACCTAGGTATTTGAATTTGGTGACAACTTCCAGAGGCTTATTTAGCGTGGTAACAATGAAATCTTGGGGCAGGGTATTGAGGGTTCCTGTGGCAGCACTACGGGAGAATATCATCGCTTTAGTCTTCTTGGCATTAAGCAGAAGCTTTGCCTTTATTAGATTATGCTCAAGTTGTGCAAAGTCCACTTGAAGCACTCCCTCGACTTCAGAAAGCGATGAGCAAGAGGTATACAGCACGATATCATCCACGAAAAAGTGCAGATTGGACGTAGATATGTTGGAATCAAGATCATTAATGTATAATGAAAACAAGATAGGGCCTAGGATGGATCCTTGGGGGACACCTCTAACAACTGGCAAGGCAGCAGAAAAACAGCCTTCTGCTTTTACTTTTTGGGATCTCCCAGTTAAGTAACTAGAGAACCACTGAGTAGTATGGTATGTGGCACCCAACCTTGCAAGGCAATTGACTAGTAGATTGTGATCAACAGTATCAAAAAGCTTTGCTTAGATCCAAAAAGACTGCTCCAGTTACCTTCTTTGCATCTATAGCAGAGATCCAGTCATTGGTTACTTTTGCTAACGCAGAGATTGTGCTGTGATTTGCCCGGAAGCCAGATTGGGCTGGGTTAATGAGAGAGAAGGTTTCCAAGTGAGATTTTAACTGATTGTGGATCAGTTTTTCGAGAACTTTAGAAAGGATAGGCAATATGGAGATAGGCCTGTAGTTATTTACATCGCACGGATCACCAGATTTGAACAGAGGGAGGATATGTGCTGATTTCCAGCAGGATGGCACAGTAGCAGTTGTAATGGAAAGATTGAAGATGTGGAGAATTGGGGCAGCGAGATGGGCATATCCTAACCTTAGGAAAAAGGGTTCCAAGCCATCATCCCCTGCACATTTTTTGGTGTCTAGATTAAGGAGAGAATCTTCTGCTTCTTTAAAAGTTATCTTGCACAGTTGGAAAGGGCTAGGTGCGGGGCTAGGTATGGGGGGATATGCTGGCTCACCGCAGAACCAGAATAAGGTGAAGAATCGAAAGCTAGTCCAGCTGTGGCAAAGTGGGAGTTAAGTTCCTCAAGGATTAAGGACTTGTTTTCCACTATCTTACCACTTGCAACTATCTTTGCTGGGATGGAAGGAGCAGTGGGCCTCCCTTCTATAG
Source organism: Neoceratodus forsteri (assembly GCA_016271365.2). NCBI lineage: Eukaryota > Metazoa > Chordata > Ceratodontiformes > Ceratodontidae > Neoceratodus > Neoceratodus forsteri. Next base: position 1,507,844,719 of record CM028130.1, read on the forward strand.
ATTTAATTGTCCTCCAAATTTTATGAGGGTTACCTTTTGCTTGTTCTAGGGTAGAGATATAATAGTTAGCTTTAGCAGAACGTGTACTTTTCACACAGGTATTCCTGGCTGTTCTAAAAGCCTGCCAATCCGAAGATTTCTTAGAATGCCTAGCTTTTGCCCAGAGCTTGTCTCTGGCTATGAGGGCTGCCTTAAGATCTGAGGTGAACCAGGGGTTAGAGTTGTTCCGAACCCTTACTTTGATGAAAGGGGCATGCTTATTTATCAATCTAGTAAGATTGTCATTAAGGGTGTAAGCTGCCTCATTGACATCTTTGGCTAGGTAGAGGTCTTGCCAACTGATCATGCTGAGGTCAGAAAGGAAGTTTACTGCACTGAACTTGCGAAGGGACCATTTTGTTATTAAGATGGGCTGAGGTCAGGCCTTAATTTGAGATCTTATGCAAGCAACAATCCCAAGATCACTCATGTCATTGTGAAACACTGCTGTGTGAGATATTTTATGTGGGTGAGTGGTTAGTACCACATCTAGGATGGAGCTGTTGGCAGTATTTAGAACGTTAGTCTCATAATTTTATTGTTTTTTAATATTTTTACACCAGATTTAGAACATAGCCTTTTTATGACCCTATCTCATCAACAATGGCAGAGAAACTTTTCAACTCCTGTTGAATTTTGCAAATGAAAGCTCATAACTTTAATAATTTTCAATAGTTTTACCCCAAATTTACAACATAGCCATATCTTTACAGCACCTCATGAAAGTGACAGCTGTCATTTTTCAAATCCTGGCCAAAATGTTTTTTTTTTTTTTTTATATCCTGAAAGTTGATTTTGCAGTCCCCGTGTGAAATCACCTCTTGGTCAGGAGTTGAAAATGTTCTCTGCCATCATTGTTCATGAGGTGGAGTCATAACAAGGCTATGCTCTAAATTTGGTGTACAAATATTTAAAAATAAAACAAAATTATGAGGCTATGTTGAATTTTGCAAATGCAGGCTCATAAGTTTGGTAATATTCAATATTTTTAACCCAACGTTTTAACATAGCCATTTCATTATAGCTCCTCATAAACGTGACAGCTGTCATTTTTCAACTCCTGCCCAAAATGTGTATTTGCGTCCTGAAAGTTGATTTTGCAGTACCAGCGTGAAATCACCTTTTGGGTAGGATTTGAACATTTGCTCTGCCCTGCTTCATGAGGCAGGGTCATAACAAGGCTATGTTGAAAATTTGGTGTACTAATATTACAAAACAACAAATTCAGGAGCCTACGTTACATTTTGCTAATGAATACTCATAACTTTGGGAATTTTCAATATTTTTACACCAAATTCCTTGCCTGTAGCACTATCAACTCTGGCCAGAGTTTGTTTAATGGGTTACCTATTTTGTTGCTGCTCCAAGTCGCTTTGAATTGCTGCTCTCGGTCCCTTTGAATTGCAAGTGATGCCAACCTGTATGCCGGCCAGTTCTCAGAAATGATAACTGCTTTGGTGATTCATGACAGGGTCTCTGCTTATCACGGTCCTCCCGAGAGGTAGGATCATGCTGATGCCACTAGATCTGTGGCCTGATGAAGATGAGCTGGTCATTAATAATTAACAGTACTGACTTTCATGAATGATGATGGTGAGTTGTTGGAGCTGTTGCTGTTAGTTTTGACTGTTTTCAGTATTCAGATCAGAGATTGCTATTGCAATTATCACAGTCAGATTTGTTTTTGTGCTGCACCCTGTTTTTGTTTTTGTGCTGCACCTGTTTTGTTTTTGTGCTGCACCTGTTGTTTGTTTTTGTGGTGCTCCTGTTAGTTTTTTTTTGTTTGTTTTTTTGTGCTGCACCTGTTATTTGTTTTTGTGGTGCACCTGTTATTTGTTTTTGTGCTGCACCCGCCATTTGTTTTTGTGCTGAACCTGTTATTTGTTTTGTGCTGCACCTGTTATTTGTTTTTGTGGTGCTCCTACCACAGATAAGTGAATTTGTTGGCTGAATTAGTGACAGTGTTAATCAGTTGCATGTATTGTCATGGGGGGGCTCAGTGAATAAGGGGTGAAATGTGGTGAAAAGTATAATGTTTTGTTATACAGTGCCAGTGGAGTGTGTTTTGAAGGCTAAAGAAGGAAATTCATGAGTAGAAAGTTGTTTTAGGATATATAAGGATGGTAAAGTATAGGATATTCAAAATGATGTTTTTTTTTGTTTGTTAGTTTGTTTCAGTTAAATGTGTATATGTTGGTCCAGTATAGCCTAGAGGTTAGAGTAATCAGCTATGAATGGGCTTGGTACATCTAGCAGACAGACCTGGGTTTCATTCCCACAATCTCCAATTGCATACTGTGTGACTCTGAGTAAGTCACTTAACCTCCCCAGTGCTCCAGGGTCACCCCTGAAAACAGGCACCTGTGCCTAGTGGGCCTTACCTGGTTACCAAAGAAGTAAATAAATAAATAATTATTATGTTTTTAGCATGGAAATGTAATCAGGTACCTGACTGTGCATCATTGGGATTTTAATAAATAGTCAGATGATGTGTCTTGTCCAATGAAGTTTCTAGATTTTTTGTGCCATTTTATAAAACAGTTATAAAATGGGTAAGAAAAATCATGTTCTAACATTGGTGCAGACACATCACATGACCATGCATTATTTTCCCAAAAACTCCACATCTGCATCTTTATAAGTGCAGTAACATACTTTGGGATGTATGGTTGTATCTGATATATGCACTTCTCAAGTGTCTGAAGGCACTCTCTTGCTTCCTGCCTAATAATGCACCCCAGGTGTGCGTATATCAGAAGACAACCACACACCCTGTCATGTGTTATCACTTACTTATAATATGGTGCACGGAGCTAGAATCTGAAGATCCAGGTCAGATTCTCACAATTGTTGTTCACTACAGCTTTTTGTGGCTTGAGGGGCAGTGTGGCCTAAAGGTTAGAGCACAGAGTTGTGAACCTGGTGACCTAGGTATGAATACCACCACCACTTATTCACTGAATGACCCATATCTTCCTTGCTCTCCCTCTCTCATTCACTTTCTAATCTTGAAAAACACTGAACAACTGCAAACAGTCTGAACAAACCGGATCCCCACTGTCACTCTTTCTTCACTTGGTTTGTCCTAAACTGTCCCTACCCTGGTACCCAGCTCTAATCTCTTTACTTTGACATCTCCGTTAACAACATAAATGTGATGAATGAGGTCACACTAAAACCTCTGCATCTCAGTTCACAACAACTGAGGTTGAAAAGTGGTAGTCACAAAAGGAACAAGCATTTGTCAATGCCGAACATTCACTTGCATGTGTTTGCAAAGGCAAATGTCTTGATGACACATGGCTTTATCCTTCTTTCTTTTCTTCCTTTCTTCCTTCCTTCCTTTCTTTCTGTCTTTCTATCTATCTCTCTATCTATCTATCTATCTTTCTGTCTCTCTACTGTATCTATCTATCTCTCTACTATAGAAACATAGAATTTGACGGCAGATAAGGACTGCTTGGCCCACCCAGTCTGCCCATTTCCCTACCTAATGGATAAGCTGCAGATCCTAGTTAACCAGCAGCCTACTTCTTTCTACCCCAACCCCCTAGAATTGCCTTATGGCTGTCCCATGCATGCTTGAATTCAATCACTGTTTTTGACTCCACAACCTCCTCCAGAAGGCCGTTCCATGCATCCACAACCCTCTCTGTGAAAAAATACTTCCTTACATTACCTCATGGAATATATTCCATCATGAGATGGAATATATTCTCGCTCTGCCAAATGAATAAGTTAGTATGGCCTCACTATGGCCTGACCGCATGACTTTAGGCCCTATGCTTTAAGCCTACATGCCACAGACATGAAGACACATAGCACTATGTCAGAAAGTCACACATCAGGTGTCCTGTCAGACACCAGCAGCATGCATCACAGGTGGCACATGCCCCTTCTTGCTCCATCCCTTTGTCACATATAGCAATGCACAAGGGTTATTCGGGGGGGTGAATGGGAGCAGGGTATGGCTACATGGCATTCACGGCTGTAGCACTGCAGTACTTAGTGACAGGGAGGGGGTGTAGGCTATGCTTGTAGAGACCCTGCTGTAGCTGCTGCACACCCCCTCCTACAGGTGGATAGCAGCCCCGTGTGGCAGGCCTCCTCCAATCATGCTGCCCCATCCCCTTAACATGCAATAAGGGCTGAGTCCTACCATAAGTCTAATTATCTTATTGCACAGGCCCCTTAAGGTACCGTGGGTCACAGGTACCCTCAATCCCCTTCTCCACAGGAAGCAGGGGATCCTGTCCAAAGTGGGAAGGGCATCTGAATGGATGGCTACTGGTGACTGCCACTCCACATGCACCCTGCCCCCAGCACCCTCTGCATCACTACAAGTATGTGGGAAGGGGCCTCAGACAGGTCACAGTTCCTTAACTGTCTATCTTACAAAGGACAATAAGAAGATAATGTAACCATAAGATTTACAGGGATTAAGGGAAACTACAGTAACACATATTTAAGGCAGGGACTTTGCCCCTCCACCCCCTGTGTTTATTTAAAAAAACACTGAGGCGTGGAGCCCACCCAACTCAAACAAATTCTGGTCAGAGTCGATATGGCTGTGGAGAGCTTTTGGGATGCTTTTACCCATATTTCTAATGAATCTGCACAATGCAGATCTGCTGAGAGGCAGTTTCAATGTGGTCTTTCTTTTACATATTTTTACAATGTATTTTCCTAGAATATGCCTGCTGATTGCTATATATTTAGTCTGGATAGTTCACAAAAGAAATGGCATCTTATTTTCGGGTGGTGAAGCACTAGCAGTAGGACACTGGAATGAGTCATACATAGGTACAAGATGTATGCGGGTGATAATGCCCAGTGGCCAGAAACCTCAGGCACTCGCATGTGGATCCATCATCCCAGTGTCATTGCACTACTCAATGTGGGTGAAAGCTAATGCTGTACTCACTCACACAGGTTCTGGAACAGGCATGTTACAGCTGACCTATTTGTTTGTACAATTGGGGAACCACAAACGCACTATCCATAGCCTGGAGTATACACTACAGATGCTGTTTCAGGATACTGCACCCCATGGCACCCAGAATACCTCAGCAGTCTGGAGGGTGGCATGTTACACAGAGGAATGGGGAAGAGTGTATGAAAGCAGGAAGATACAACATCGACAAGGCATGCATTGGAGGTATGTCAATTCCCTCTTACAGTTTGCCAGGGACCTACACACAGCTGCATACACTGGTGGGCTCCGCAGCTTGTGTAGTGCCCCAATGTATGGTATAGCCACTTGGGTCATTCTGGAGTGATGGTCCCCAGCCCGGGTCCAGTGCAGTCAGCAGTTGGCTGTGGCAGGGCATGGAGGGCAGTGCCAGTATCCGCAACAGCTTGGATATGGGGGGAGCAGGGTTGTCTATGTACCAAGACAGTGGGTGGGAATCCTCTATGCTATGGATATGGACCATGGTTTCCTCTTTTGTGATTAGGTCTGGTGGGTCCTACAACATGGAGCTCTTTGGGGATGGAGTTGGATTGATCAGGGATTGGGAGGGTACCTTTAGTCCACCAGGGCTGCCAAGCTGCTGTGCACCTGGGTACACTTCCACAGCCCACCTGTGAGTGGTTGGCTGGCTTAAGTCAGCTATTCATGGCCTAGCTGTGGGACATGCTGCTCTGGGCTATGAGGGGTGAATTTCCCACTGAGTATGCCACAGCATAGTATATGCATGGGAACACACCCTCGACTTGCACAGCATACTATTTGTGTGCACGCTGGCCCATTCCCTTGTGGCAGGTGCATCCCGCATGTTTTGAATATCATGCCGCGGTGCATTGATGGAGTTGCACAGCACATCTTACATTTCCACCGGGATGCGCTGCACATCTCCTTTGAATATGGGGTCCAGAACTAGACTAACCTGAAGAAATACATTATCAAAATGGAAAAATCATGATCCCACTAAAAACAAGATATTGCATCTAATCTGGGACATCCTGAGTAAATAGAGTGCAGAAATGTGTAAATGAAGATCCCTATGACAATGAGATGTAGCATCTCCCCTGTGCTATCCGGGATACAAAATACAGGATAAGAAATATTTAAAGGAAATCTACTCTAAACTGAACTTCACTGTGGTCACTGAAATAAACAGTTTCTTTATTGTAACAGTTACACAGGAGTCTGGTGTTCATATTTTATGGGACACATACAGAGGTGAGAAAGAATACATGCCTCAGTTTGAACTTGAACCCAGGTTGCCCGGAATACCATTCTGATTGTGCTAACCAGTTGTGCCACTGAGACAACTGGAACCTGGGCCATCCCTGAGCACATTACTCTTTCTCAAAAAGCACAACTCAATGGCAACACAAATATTTATTTGAAACAATCACACAGGAGTGTGGTGCGCATATTTTATGGAACACATACAAACAGAGGTGAGAAAGAATAAGTGCCTCAGCTGGGACTAGAACCCAGGCCACCTAGCAGTATTGTGGCCATGAGGATGGTGTGTAGTGTGTGTGTGTGCGTGCATGTGTGTGCGCGTGTGTGTGTGTGTACAAAATATAAGATAAGAAATATTTAAAGAAAATCTACTCTAAACTGAACTTCTCTGTGTTCACTGACATAAAGTTTTTTTTATAACATATTAGAATACAATTTTTATTTTGAATGTTATGACCATGAGGATGGTGTGTATAGAGACTGTGAGTGTATGTGTTTGTGTTGCATGTGTGTGTTGCTGTAGCTCAATATATTTTTTCACAAAAAGATAGTAAAAAATGGCTTCTTATTGATACATATTTAGTCTAAGAAGTTCACTGAAGACCTAGCATATGTCTGAGACTGCTCATCAGATAGAGTCTGTAGAGGTCAAAAATACAATGTAAATCATGGATTTGCTCGGTAAAGGGTGACATTTATGAGGTATGAATCTTTCTTGAAAGACAATACATTCTCAAGTTAAACTATTATCAAGAAGCTGTTTAAATGCTGAGGGCGGGATATTCAGACTGCACCACAAAGAAGCGCAATAGCAGAAGCAGGCACAAGTGCAGTGTGCTCCTGTGCAACATGCACGATATTCAAACACAGCGCAGGCCAAGGTGAGCTTGCGCAACACAGCTGAATATCACACCAACTGTGCCATGCGCAACCAGGGATGCGCAGTGGAGCAGGGCCAATGAGCAGTAGCACAACCAGGGATGCGCAGTGGACCAGGGCCGATGCGCAGTAGCACAACCAGAGATGCGCAGAGACAGGGACAGAATGCAGGGGTGCACCACCCATGGAAGCCATGGGCAGAGGAGCATGCAGCAGACCAGACAGCAGCCCCCTGGCACCCCATGAACTGCACAACCAGTGGTGAGCTGGATGGACAACCTGCCCATGAACACCAGCACCGAATCCACAGCCGGGGCATGGTGCCCCAGCACACCCCCTGGCAAGCAGTGACCACAATACAAGGAGGGCAGGCCACCCAGTGCCACCCCATCCCAATGCAGAGCACACCCTGTACAGCGATCCTCATACACCTGGCCCAGGAGCAGCGCCCAACTGTGCATGGCACCGAATGCATGCCACCATCCCCACCATGACAATGCAACCCTGTGCACCATGGAGACATGCATGGCAGCTCCACTGTGAGCACCCCACAGTGGGTGGCACCAGCCAATGACGCAACAACTGCAGACACAATGCCACCCCTGCACGGCTCCCCGGGTGGGCAGAGAGCAGAGAGGTCGACCCCTGCATTCACCCGGGACCCCGCATGCGACAAGGCCTGCTCTGGACCCCACCACTGGCAGGACAGCACCCCGCACACCCACCCATGCACACACCCTGTCTCAGCACTGGCCCCAACAGACAGCACAGCTGCCCACTGTGGTGCATGGAGGCATGTGGATGTGACACAGGGCACAGACAAACACCCACCCTGACCCAAGGGCACCCCAACACAGGACCACAATAGCAGGGCAACAAATGCCGCTGGCATGCATCCACTGATACTGTGTACCCACAGCCTGCACCCCACCATGGCACAGGTGAACCAGTCATCCCGCGCATGCACCATGAAGTCATCCACCACCAGCATGCGGCCGGAGCACAAGTGACAGACATTAGAACACAGACACTGCAACAGACACCAGCGACAGCATGGAGGGGGGACAACAACAGCATAGCCCACAGTGTCACCCGAGGCAGACGTGCAACAAACTGGTGACAGGAGGCAAGCCGCCATTGTGCCATGCACAGAGGGTGGCCGGCATGGACAGCCACCAATGACATGCCAGCAGACCATGCGTACTACAGACATACAAGGGGGCCAGCTGCACGGGCCATGGACATACTGACAGGGGTGCCAGGGACACAGCGCATGCACCAGGGACCACTGCACACAGGCATCCAGTGCACAAGAAACAACACACATACCACAGACAGGGACTGAGTCCCCCACCCACACCATAAGCGGGTCCCTGCTGGACACACACACACGCCCAGGCCTGCACCACCCCTGATGCCATGCACACCACTGCAGCCAAGCACCATATGCCCACTGCAAATCAGAGACCACCACAGTTGTCACATCAAACAAGTATGTATTAAAGGGGTAAACTGTACAAACAACACAACAAATCAAAACTATGTACAAAGTGGGGGCCACAAACCAGGTGGGGGTGGGCATGTGGCAAGGGTGTACATCAGGGAGTGGGATGGAGGGGTGTGAGGGTAAGTCCGGGGGGGAATACACAACACGTGCAATGTAGGGCCTAATGGTGACCCCTTTCCCCACTCAGGTCCCTGTGGCGCCTCCTGTGCCTCCTTCGGTCACCTCGATCTAGCCTCTGGAGCAGCTCCAGAGTAGCCCGGAACAGCTGCAGTAGCTCCTGTATGTTCCGCTCAAGGACAGTCCAGCATTGTCCACCTAGGACAAGGGAGCAGAGCCAGTACGTGTGACTGGCCAGACCCCTGCAGCCCACCCAATGTGCACAGCATACAGCCATGGGCCACACCCCTGTGATGCCATGCGACCACTCACAGTGTCCTCGCCCACAAGACCCACCTACCCAGGCACCCATAGCCATGTGGAACGCTGCACACACCCACCGCCCATGTTCTGCACAGCACCAACATGGCCGTACAGTGACATGGCTATGCGGTGCGAAGGCAGTGGCACAGCCATGAACCCAGTGCATGCACAGCCCACCTGCGACACCCACCCACACATGCAGTGCCACAGAACAGTGCTGAGTGCACCATGTGGCATGCAAGGCAGTGGGGCCAAGTGCGGGTGGCCACGCCCCGCCATCACCCCTGCAACCCAGCATGCACAGATGTAAGGGGAAACATGGCACTCACCTGCATCCTGGTCAGCAGGGCGCTGCTGGCCCATGGCCTCACCAATGTGGCCTGGCTACATGTCCACTGCACCCACTCTGACCTGCTCCTGTTCCCGGGCCAAACATGCCCTACAGTGCTTCTCCAGGCCTAGGGTGCAAACATGGAGAGGGGAACATCAGTACAGGTCAGTAACATAGCCCCCCCAGGTGTGTGCGTGCCCACACAGCCCAGCCATGACATACCCCCACCACCACCACCACTAGATGGCCCCACCCCACTGTGGCGTGGTCTTATTCACACCCCGATATCTGGATAGATGGACACTACCAGTGATGGGATGGAACGCCTACCTGGCCGTGGCACGGCGCCTCGCCGGGCACATGACTGCAGAAGTCCCAGGCGGTCAGGGTCCAGCTGCTGAAGGTCGCCATAGCAGTGGCAACACTGCTCCACTGACTGGCTGCTCCCTGTCACCTCCTCCGGGCCCTCTGAGACCTCCTGCCACACAGCAGTCCGTGGCCTGTGGAGGGGTTCCTGCCCAAAGAGGGCACCAGCATGTGGCTCCACCAGGGCCACCAAGTTTGCCAGTTCAAAGGCACTCCAGATCTGGGCTCTGGTTCTCGGCATGTTGCTGTCTCAAACGCCAACAAAATGGTGCTCTGTAGCGCATGTGCCCCACGTGCAGAGGTAGCACAGTACTGCGCTGCCAGTCCCTATTGCGCTCTTACCAGACTGCGCGATAGGGGTGCAGCCATGTGGATGCATGGTGCCTAGGGGGCAAAGGTCGACTGCAGGATCAAGGTTATGTCCGTGCATGGGGCCCCACAGTGCTATTGGGACGCCCTGCATGTAGCGCAGTAGGGTGCTTGAGTGTGACACCCTGCAGTGGCCTACCGTGCTGTGACACCATGGCACCCATGGCACACCATGGCATGAGTGCCACACGGGCATACAGTGCACTAGCACCACAGACACAGTGGTGGCTATGTTTCGCACTGCTTCCCATGCACAGCAAGTCACAGCACCATTACGTTGGTGTCAGCACCCCAGGCACGTGCCATGCGGTGCAGATTGCGCACGTCTCAGTGCTGCGCTATAGCCTGAGCATGCTCAACTACATTGTGCAAGGTGCAACAGCGCAATATTCAGCCAGGTTATGCAAATCAGCTCATTAGCCATTCCACGTGCATCCACTGCATTAGCATACACTTACAGTTACGCCTGCCCTCATTTGCATGCGTTGCGCTATATAAATACGACCTGGGGCTGCAGAGGCCATGGTTCGGGTATTGCAGTCCATTGTGGTGGGCTGTATGCTGCTGGGATGTGGGGACTGTGGTTTCAGAGGGCTGTATGGGACTGCACAGTCCAAGGTAACACCTGTCATTCCCACAGGCGCGAGCATGACCGAGCGTGAGGAAGAGGAGGAACAGGGAAGAGGTAGAAGGAGGAGGCCCAACTTCACCAGGGCTGAATCTGATGCCCTGTTCGAGGCATATCTGGACAAGGAACCGCTGCTTAGCGGATAGCGGGGAATGCCACAGGCCCGTGCTGCGGTGTGGGGTGAGATGGCACATGCCGTGAACCAGCATGGCAGCCACCAGTGCAAGAAGAAGGTAGGCACGGGCAGGAGGCAGATCAAGGACAAGGTGGCTGCCATCAGGGCTGCACATGCTGCCACCGGTGAGGGCCAGCTGGATGTACCCCGCCTGACACCACAGGAGGAGTGGGTGGCCAGCAGCATGTGGCATAGTGCCATCGAGGGCGTTCCTGGTGGTGGCTTCCAGATGGGTGTCAGCCCATCACTGCATGGTAGGTCCTGTGCTGTCAGTGTGTGGGTGGTGGAGGGCATGCCACAGGGCAAGGTGGAGCCACTAATGCTAATGTGTTCCCTTACAGCTCCTGAGCTTCTACATGGGGCAGTGGTGGTGGGTGTGTCAACCGAGGGGGAGGCCCTGGACATGGAGGATCACCCATCCACCTTCACAGGTGTCTGAGGGACTGGCCAAGTGCATACCTGCACGTCTGTCTGGACTGATGTGGGTGGTGTGGGTGCGGACAAGGCTCTGCCTGTGTCCCAGTGTGACATCGCCCCCAGTCTCCAGCGTGCTGGGACACAGATTGGATCCAGATCCAGCACCGATGATGAAGGACCGCACGTCCCGGACAGTGATACATGTGGGACACAGGATGGTCCCACAGTAGGCAACTGCATGGGGATTACCGCGGGTGATGCTGCCATGGCTGCCTGTGTTACAACCCAGTCCCAGCCTGTGCCTGTATGCCCCAGTGGGGCAGCACTGGTGTGTGTCCAGGATGGTGGGGCTGTTGCAGCTGCTGTGGCAGCGCCGGTAAGCCCTGGCGATCGGCAGCCGTAGGGGCAGCGCCAGCAGTTGGCCAATGGCAACGGGGGGACAGTATCGGGGGCGGTGGCTGTGCACCACGTGTAGACGTGCACCGGCATGGCTCTGGTGTACCGCGTCCAACGTCAAGGGGTGCTGGCCAGCAGGGCCAGGAACACCACGAGGGACAGCATGCCAGACCAGCGGACGACCCCTTGGATGAACACAGCCATCTTCTCCAGGCTTCAGTAGATCAGCAGATGCGGCTTGTGACAGCGGTGGATGCACTCAGTGCGGTTCTGAGCCAGGCAGATGAGCGGCGCAGCAGGGACCACAGATTGCTCCTGGCAGAGATGGCCCGGCAGCGGGCAGATGTGACCGCTGCCATTGACAGGCAGACCACTGCATTGACAACTGTCATGGCTACACTGGACACCCAGTTCAGTGCCCAGCCACTGCAGACATCACACAGTGTCATGTCCACCCCCTGTTCCCGGCGCCGTATGACACCTGCTATGTCAACACCGGGTTCGGCTGTGGTCATACCGAGCACACCTGGCGCGGGCATGTTCAGTGGGCTGCAGACCCCTGTGCGAACACAGTCGCATTCACGCAGCGTCACCCCTGGGGGCCCATCAGTGCCACCCCAAGAGGCCACTGGTCAGCCTGGCATGGCTGGCAGGTCTTGGCGGGGCCGCCCACGCATCCGTGGTGGCTGTGGTACTGTGCCGCATGACTGACCTGTCTCCCACCATGGCCAATGTCTGCCACTGCCCTGTGTGCATTGTGCGACACACAGGTGGGGTACCCGGCCCTGCACACACACACGGTCCATGTGCACACCCTCCCGGCTGCTGGCCACTGTGGCGTGTGCATGATGATGCCTGCATTGCGCTGTCCACCAGTGTGCAATGGTGCCCAGCATCTGAGGCACACACAGTGACGGCAACTGGGCATGGTCATGTGTGGTCCTGTGTGGGGGTGGGGGTGGCTGTTGGGGTTGGCGTGCCATTTTCCCTTTGTGCATGTGTTGTGGTGTGTGTGCATGTGTGTGCACGTGTCATGTTCAGCCCCGCCCATCCCTGCTGCTGTGTGCAGTGCCCCACTCAGACCCATTCCCTTACTGCCGTCTGCCCCTGGCATCCAGCCCTGCCTGTCTATGGGCTGTGCCCTTGCCCTTGGTGGTTCCACATGGCCCCGTGACCTACCTGTGTTGTCCAAAGTGCTCCTCTGTAATGGTGTCCCGGTGCTGCTGTGCCATCTGGATCAGCCGGGGGTCTCATTGCCCAGGGGGTGGCTGCCCTTCATCAGCTGGACCAGCATCCTCCTCGTCCCTACTGCTGTCCCCCTCTTTGACCTCTACAGCTATCCCACAGTTGGTGGCCATGTTTTGCAGGATACAACAGACCAGGAATAGCCCGCAGGCCTTCAAGGGGCTGTACTGTAGGGCACCACCTGATGTGTCCAGGCACCGGAACCATACCTTCAGCAGCCCGAACACCCGCATGATGACATTCCGTGTTGTGGCATGTGCCTCATTGTACCATAGTTACGATGGGGTCGTGGGGCGCCGGTATGGTGTGAGCAGCCAGGGCCGTAGTGGGTAACCACTATCACCTGTGTGTCGAGGGGGAACATTAGAATGGTGGTCTGCATTGCTATGCCATGGGCCAACATGGCCGGTACCCATGGCACCTCTGACTATGCACTCCCCATGTCTGCTCACATCGTCCTGCATGATATGCATACTCACCTACTAGATGGCCGGTGGGGATGTCCCCACTCTCAAGCCTGTGGCACAGTGCAGACTGGTGCCAGATGAAGGCATCATGTGCTCCCCCAGGGTGTGTGGCACAGACATTGGTTATGCGCCCCCTGGCATCGCACACCACCTGGCAGTTTATGCTCAGGTATCCCTTGCGGTTTATGTATGCTGCACCCTCCAGGTCAGGTGGCATGCAGATGCCTACATGGGTGCAGTCAATGGCCCCGAGCATGCCAGGCAACCGTGCTACCCTGTAGAACTCCTGTATGTGTGCTGTGCGCTCCACCTGTGTGCTGGGGAAACGGATGTACTCCTCAGCATGTGGCAGCAGTGTGCTGAGAAATTGTATGAGTAGGCAAGATGCGGCCAACTGGGTTATGCCTGTCATGTCCCCTGTTGGTCTCTGGAAGGTGCCCATGGTGTGCAGGCACATGACGGCTGTCACCTTTGTCTCCACTAACAGAGCATGGCTCTGTCATGTGGATGCCTGCATCTCATCACTGCACAGCTCACAGAGCTGCCTCAGTGTCACCCGGTTCAGGCGGTACTGGCCCACAATCTCTGTGTCAGAGTACTGTTCGAAGCTGGTGCAGGCTCGGTACTGCCTGTTCTGGGAGTACCGCTGACGGGCCCTTCCACGGCCACGCCTCCCTGCTGCCTGCCTTCTCACACCCCTCATTACCGCCTCCATCTGGAAGGTGGCACTGGCCATGTCCCTGGCTGGTGTTCCCCTCCAGGTGGCTGTTGTCTTGTTCCCCCCGCTGTCTGTTCTTGGTGCTTCCCCTGCACCGGGTTCACCTCCGGCTGTTTGACTGTGGCTGTCCTGCCTCTTGCCACTGCTCTCAGTCCACTGTGGCACTCTCACACCCTTTTCTGCACACTGGCATGGGCACACCCACTCCTACCCTCACTCTGGCACAGTTCTGGTGGGCCCTGTCCTAATCCTGCCCAGTCCTGCTCCCTGCTTCCTGTTTTTCCTCCCTGGCTCTCTTCTCCATGCTCCCACCTGTGGCTTCCCTGTGGCACGTTCTTCCTCCTCTCTCTTGCTCCCTTTTATTTTGGCTCATTTCCGCTGTCGCACAACTTCCGCTTGCTCTGTTATTGCGCACGTCACATGCTGTTGAATATCGCACTGCGCATATTATTCATGGTTCCGCCCCCTTCGGTTGCACATGCATTCATTACTGTTGTGCTCTGGCGCATTGCTTGTTACACTGCGCAGCCGCCTCCCGCTGAATATTGCACAATGGCGCATTTCCATACTTGCGCTGGCGCATCCGCTCTGAATATCCCGCCCTTAGTATTTAAATGTGCAAATCTCTGGTTTCATAGGCAACCAATATTTAATAAATATTTAACAAGCTGTTTCAGTTTTCTAATGGCATCTGATAAGCAGCCTGGAGTTATGTCTCCAACATTCATAACAGAAAGAAGAGAATATTTTATTTCAGTTGGCATTGAAGGATACATTGAAAGGTTTAAAACATGTGTTCCACGATACTCCATTTTCCAGCTACAGATAGCCAGAGGGCTGTAGGCTTCAGAGGTTAAAAAAAAGTGTAAATCATAGACTTGCTGGGGAAAGGGTGACATTTATGAGGTATGACTCTTTCTTGAAAGACAATACATTCCCAAGTTAAACTAATATCAAGAATCTGTTTAAATGATTAGCATTTAAATGTGCAAATTTCCAGTTTCATATGCAACCAATATGTAACACATATTTAACAAGCTGTTTCAGTTTCCTAATGGCATCTGATTAGCAGCTTAGAGTTATGTCTTCAACTTTCTTAACAGAAAGAAGGGAATATTTTATTTCAGTTAGCATGGAAGGATACATAGAAATGTCCAAAACATGTGTTCCACGAAAATCCATTTTCAAGCTACCGATATCAAAATGGCTGTAGGCTCCACCCACAGCAATAAAAAAGAGACAGAAAAGCACCACAAAACCATACCAGTTAACCATCAGTAGCCTACATAGCTTAGCATACTGGCTACATAGCCTATGTTACTTACATTGACCTGTCATCCCCCACAGTGGTATGTAGTTCTCCACAATCACTGCTCAGACCAGCTTTTATCAGTATTTTTAATACAGAAACATAGAAACATAAACTTTGATGGCAGATAAGGACTGCTTGGCCCATCTAGTCTGCCCATTTCCCTACCTACAGGATAGGCCGCAGATCCTAGTTAACCAACAGCCTATTTCTTCCTACCCCCCACAAGAATTGCCTTATGTCTGTCCCATGCATTCTTGAATTCTCCCACAGTTTTAGACCCCACGACCTCCTCAGGAAGGCTGTTCCATGCATCCACTACCCTCTCTGTGAAATAATATTTCCTCACATTGCCCCTGAACTGCCCTCCTTCTATCTTTAAATTGTGTCCCCTTGTTCTTGCAAGTCTCTTTTTCTGAAAGATGCTACCCTCCTGGACTTTGTTGAGTCCACCAAGGTACCCAAAAGTTTCTGAACACACAATATTCACTTAACTTTTCTTGGTACTAAAATGAACTACAATGCAGTACACAGTACTGCCTGACGTTATGGGACAATGGATGTACAGAAACAGTGTAGACTAATAATTAAAATCCCCTAGTCCTTACGAGCCATATTAAAAGACTCAGCCCTTTTTAGTATTTATTTATTTAATATTTATTAAATTTTGTTAGCCGGGTAAGCCCACTGGGCCCCGAGGGTCCCTTTTTCAGGGGCGACCTGGAGTTTGTTACATATAATTTTGAACATACAGTCAGGTAGTACAGTGTCAGACATATTGTACAGGATTACTAGGACAGTATACAATTTTACAGTTTTTGTGGAAGAGGGCAGTAGGTACATGATATTTGTTAATACAGTATTACAGTGCAGTGCGTCTAATACAGTAGTACATCTAATACCGCAGTACGGTACAGTACATCTAATACAGGAGGTATATTACACTGATGAGTACAGCAGGACAGAGTAGTACATATAATACGGGGTCATAAGGACGGTACACATTTTCTGTAGAAGGGGGCAGCAAATACCTCACAATATTGAGTACATTCAAATGTAAAACTGTGTCTGTTAAAGCAGACTCTGAATAGGGAAACAAGGACATTGTACAAAACACTCAAGTAAAAGGGGCAATCTATTAAAATAAAGATCAACATTTCTACTGCAACATGGAAATGCTGCTTCAATAGCCTTAATGGGGTTAACTCCAAATAAAGTAGCAGTAAACAGTTGCTGAACATTAACAGCATTTTTGTTAACATTTTTAACAAAAATCATCACCTTTTACCAGTCCCACTCATTCCATATGATCAAAAAAAGATTTTTATTTGGTCATTTATTTTAGAACAAAAAAAAACACAGTGCTAGTCTTAGCAATAGTGGAGGATTACAGACCAGTATAACTAGCATAGCCAGTATGCTATGCAACGAACACTACTTAGGGTTAGTTGATATGGTCATGTAGTGTTTTATCATGTTGTTTGAGTTTTGTTACAGCAAAAAAAACATACCAATGAACTGTAAGCAGCCAGCATTACTAGCATAGTGTATCCATCCTCTATGTGATGCTACACTGGTCCATATCCCTCCAAAGTGCCAGTCTCTCCACACCCTAAGTTCTGTAATGGTTGCCTACCTAGGTCCTACAACGACCAGATAAAACAACCCAGACTGTTGAGAGTGAACAGTTTTTCTCTCATAAAAATGATTTTTCATTCAGTCACTATTAGTATACCCAGAACAGACCCCCAGAAGTAGTTAAGCTACACTGTATACCTGTAGTGTATTAGAATTTATAAAAAATAGAAACAACTAGGCACTAGGAATCCAAAAAGAACACTTAAGTTCCCCTCTGCCCCTCTGTTGCACTTACCCCTGTCTGTCCTTGACAATGCCCCATGGGCTGCCATACCCCCATCCCTGTTTCTCCCCCCTACCCTCTCCTTCCCCACCTCCCTCCTTACCTTCCCCTCCTGCTTCTCCCCCCTTTTTTTTCTCCTCACCTTCTCACACCCTGTGATCTTCTTTTCCCCACCCCTCCTTCTGTCCTACCTCTGTCATGCCCCCTTTTCTCCCTTGTGTCTCATGTATTTACCTTGTAATAGTATGTTATGACCATCTGTGTTACTGATTGTTTTGTTCTGTAATTGATGCTGTATACCTGTACTCACTGACATGGAACCTTTGTAAAAGAGCCTCGACTCAAAGGTACTTTGTAATCCTAGACTCAAATAAATAAAGTAAAACAAAAAAGTTAAAGTTAACTTACCTTCTTAAAAGAAGAACCAGTCAGTCAGATGGAGTTAAACTCAAGGGAAAAACATATCTGGTAGCCTAGTAGACTAGAGCTGGGAGATGGAGCAAGGTGAGTTAAAGAAGCAGTGTAGGCAGCAGTACGGTATGCATTCAACTTGGGATAAAAAGGCAAGTAGCAGTGTTCTTGATGATCTTGGATGAACTCTAACTCTAACTCTCTCTCTCTCTCTCCTCTCTCTCTCTCTCTCTCCTCTTCCTCCCTCCCTCTCTCTCTCCGCCACTGATTGCAGGATCTTTTGTCATACTCTGAAACAGTTCTGTTCCAGAAACCCACTTTCCAGTTGAAAAGGCCAGCATCCCTAATGGCCAGAAATGAGCCATCCCAATTGACTATTTTTCTTTAACCTCTGCTTCCAAGGCCAATTTGTCTGAAATTTTGCACTGGAGCCTAAAGTGCTGCACAGGAACACAGAGTTCAAACTTGCATTACCACTCACTCCCCCACCCCCGTAAAGTCTACATCAATGCTATAGCTGGGAGTCTTTCTGTACGTAACACTACATCTACAATAACCCCTACCCCCCTCCTCCTCCTGAAGTGGTCTGTGTGCTGTGCAGTCAATGGTGTGGCTGATAAAGGAAGCCGAAGATGCACCTCCCCCTTCCCATCCTTAGACATCTATCAGAAGCAATGCATAATTATTCTGTTGTCCTGATTCTTGCCCCTGGTATGTCAGGCCCAAAGCCAGCACAATGAGCTCCCCCCTCACTTCCTCCTTGCTTGCGGGCTCCTGCTGAACAGTGCAGATAGTGATATTTGTAAGGTTTATTGCGGTTTAATGGACTGGAGATTCACCAGGCAAAGCTCACCCTTCCCCCTTCCCACATGAGTGGACAGAAGTGCGTTCAGCTTGGCTGGGTAAAGATCCACCTGCAGTGTTAGCTTCCATTACAGTCTCACTGTATGCTTTATCAGAGCTGTTACTACTTTTTTTCAGGTCTGAAACACAGCTTATGTTTATGTTTGGCAGCAGTGCTGGTGCAGCTCGATCACACTGATTGGCTTTGCAGACAGACTACAGAGAGAGTCAGAAAGAGTGCAAAGGTCAGTGATTCTTCTGAAAAAATAAAGCGGAGGACTCCACGTGTTCTGCACAGGATCAAGCATGGCTACACTATACACAGCTCTAAAAGTGGGTCTGAAAGACAGATTCTGTTAATGTTGAACTCTAAATTACATGCATGCAAATGAAAGCACTGAAGCACTGTCTCATTGTAGCAGTTCAGTTCTTTCAACTACACAAAGTGCAACATCAGCAAACAGTACTAGTGTCATGACCAGAGTGCCTGGTCATTGGTTTACACTGCCAAGCACATTGCAGTTTCACCTGTAATTGGCTCGGCAGTGACACACCTCTAAAATGCCGTTCGTAATAAAACGTTCCTTGCCCAAGCACAAGAGAACGTAAAAACCTGCAATCAGGTCCCGATGACTGGCACTAAATTCAGAAATAAAGTGCTTCTGCCAATTTCTAAAGGCACAAACTGTCATTTCTGACAGCAGTTCTCAATGACTGTGGCTGCTTATTACAAAAAGTCTTCCTCAGTATCTGCCGGTTCCACCAACTGCTTAATCTGGTTCAATTTCCACTGGTTACTATCTGCATCTCTTCCCTACCCCCTGGTTGCCCCTGAAAAAGGGACTTCTAGCCTCAGTGGGACTACTGGGTCAACAAAATTCAATAAAATAAAAAATAAATAAATAAAATAAATACATGTCTGTGGCTTAAAGTTCTACTAAGAAAGAACATGAACATCAGAGAGTGTGCATCCTGTAGAGCATGCATCCTACAGCAACAATGCACACAAACTGTACTGTAAATACTAATATAATTCACAAAAAACACTGACAGATTTAAAATGGGGGAATTAATAAAGGAAGTCTCAAATTACATTGCAACTACTGTTAGAAACATAGTAACACAGACAATATTCTTTGCAAAAAACATCATTAATGCACCAATTATGATGCCTTAATGCCACAAAAGTGGGGAAATGTTGTTTTAGGGTTTCCAACCCAAACTCCCCTCCACCCTCCGCAGCAAAGGAAAAACACATAAGGGTGTTGAGTCTCTGGAATCTTGCTCGGGGTTGTGTACCATAATGTTCACCCTTCCCCCCAGACCACAGTCTCCAGTCCGAAGCCCAAGGTACAGGTCCAAGCCAGTGCCTCATATTGACGCACTCTTCTAAGGTAGAGAAGTATGTCTCACCACATGTTGCCAACACAATTTGTTGTAGCTTTCTTCATGTAGGGCCCGCAGTGTGACATTGTTTGCTCAGGGAAAGGGATGAGCATTAGGACTGAGAACCCTAAGGAACACCCCACCACTAATTTGCAAATGCTCCAGTGACCCAAAGCCCTAATGTTTTTCCTTTTGCTGCCTGGCGGGTGGGAGTGGGGAGTTATTGTTGGAAACCCTAACACCACATTTCCCTACTTTTGTGGCGTTAAGTTACCCTAACTGGTGCATTAACAAGGTCTTTTTGCAAAGAATTTCCCTTCTTTTTAAAACACTGGAATCATTCAAGTAGGTCACTTCGGGTCTTGATGCCATGTGCCAAGGGAAGACTCCATCCAACTACAGAAGTGATGGATGTGAAGAATTCATGGAGCTGTCTGATGAACTGTGGAAGCACAGGGCCCTGCAATCCTTACACTTCAGTGTGGCCACAGATACAGATACACAGGGCAAAGAGTGCATCTGTCAGCCAATGCACAGGGCCCTCTGCCACCCAGGGGTGCAGAGGTCCAGGGCCCTATGCAATGAGGACAGTTGTCTTTTCTATATGGTACTCAGGCCCTTGCAGACAACCCTGCACCTTTCATTCCCTGACTGGGAAGGGGGTTGCATAACAGCACCATCCCCTCACCCTCACCTCATCTATCTGTGTCACTGTGATCACCCCTGAACTCAACTCACCAGCACGGGATCACAGAGTATACCTGTTGGGGTAATTATATATTATTTTTTCAATTTTGACCCCAAGATACTAATTTTATGATTCACCTTATAAACACGACAGGTACCATTTATTGTATACTGGCGGAAATGTCATTTTGTACCAAAAATGCAACAGCGCATCTTATCCTGGATTTAAAAAATGCCGCATGTCATGTTTATGAGGAGGTGATGAAAAATGGCTATACTGAAAGTTTGGAGTCAAAATAGTGAACATTTGTGAAGTTAAGAGTGAACGTTGAAATACTGCAACATTCATTCATAACCTGGGCATTTTACAGTATTTGTACACCAAATTGTCAATATAGCCTTCTTATTACCTTACCTCATGAACCCAGTAGTGCAAATGTTCAAATCCCTACCGAAATGTCATTCCATGGTATTGAAACGTCATTCTATGCCACTGGTGCAAAAACACATTTAGGCCGGGATTTGAAAATTGACAGCTGTCACATTCATGAGGTGGTATAAAAAAAGGGCTATGTTGAAAATTTGGGGTCAAAATATTTGAAATTACCAAAGTTATGAGCAACCATAGTAAAATGTCAATGTAGTTAGTGTATAAGTGACAAATTGTTATTTACATATTTTTTGATTCTCAAATTTTCAACATAGTTTCATGACCCCCACCTCATGAACAAAAGGGTGAAAATGTTCAAATCCTTCCCAAAAGGTGATTCCATCAAGTGACTGTGAAATCACCTTTCTTGCTTGATTTGCATATGTCCACCACCATTGGTCATGAGGTGGGATCCTTAAAAGGCCATGTTGAAAATTTGGGGTCAAAATTTGCAAAAATGACAATGTTATGCATCAAGGTTCAAAACCCTATTGAAATACATTGAACTGCACTTACCTTAGTTTCTCACATTGCAGTCAGCAGTACCAGCAGCAAGACGTGTCTTGGCTCGGAGAATGGATCTTGGCCCTGGGACATGTTCAGGTGCATGAGGTTGTGTGGGGGGGGGTGTGGGGTGCTTTGTGGAAGGTTGGGGGGGTCAGATTGATGAGGGACCATTTTCGTTTTTACAGGTTTAATAAAAAAAGCAACTAGGGATGGTTTTCTTTTTTACAGGGAGGAGTAATGCAAGGACAGTGATTGGAGGGTGGGAGGTACCACTAAACACTAGGGAAACAGAATATATGTGAGAATGGTGATCAGAGGGTGGGAGGGCACCACTAAACACCAGGGAAAGAGAATACATAAGAGGATGGTGATCAGAGAGTGCGGAACAACAGCAGATACCAAGGAAACAGAATACACAAGAGGATGGCAATCGGAGGGTGCAGGGTGCCACTAGAAACCTGGGAAACAGAAAATATAAGGGGATGGTGATCAGAGAGTGGGGGACAACAGTAGATACCAGGGAAGCAGAACACCTAAGGAGATGGCGATCAGAGGGTGGGGGAGCCACTAGACACCAGGGAAAAATAATACATGTGGTGATAGTGATCAGAGGGTTGGGGCCACCATTAGACACCAGGGATCCAGTATAAAAGTAAGGGGATGACAATCAGATGGTGGGGGGGGTGCCACTAGACATCAGAGAGCATTATATAAATACGCATCTGGCGATGGGAGGATGGGGGTGCCACTATACACTAGGGAAACATAAATAACGGGGATGGCAATCGGAGGGTGGGGGTGACACTAGACACCAGGGCAACATTACATATATAAAGGGATGGCAATGGGGGGGTGCCACTAGACATGAGGGAAATGGCAGCTCACTGCTCTCAGAGCAGCCTGCAGCACGAGCTCCAGTTGTGGCTGCAGAAATCAAGAAAGTCCCACTGTTCTCATACAGAGAACATAGGTGAATGGCTCCTCTTGTTAAGCTGTGCACCCTGGATTTTGGGTGTTCAGAAAACGTATTTCTTGCAATGTTTTAAAAAAACAAACACCAGAATCTAGCTAAACAGGTCCCATTTTTTATTTATTTATTTATTTAAAGGTTTTACCAGGAAGGCATGCTGAGCAGACAACTGCTCAATTCCAGATGCGTCCTGGGGCAGGGGGGGAAAGGAATACATACATATTGGACAGTGTCCATACTTTATAGCAACATCATACATCATACATGGATTAAGTGCAGTACAGCAGGCAGTTGTATGAAATTTAGCTAGGTTCAGGTGTTTTTTCTTTTAATACATTATTTTTATGTACTTTAAATGTTTGTAAGTTTAAACCCCTCCCCCCATCCTCCACCGGACCGACCACCTCTCAAGGTTCTCTGCATCCTGGAGGGTGGTTGTTCTCGACATGTCTTTCTTCCCCCGCCGCCCCCCCTCCTCTCCCTACACTCAGTGCCAGGCCTTCCCTTCGCAGGGTTCTTGCATCCTGGAGGGAGGTTGTTCTTGTCATGTCTCTCTTCCCCATCCCCATGCCTCTCTCCCCCCTCCCTACACTCAATGTTCTCAAGGTTCTCTGCATCCTGGAGGAGGTTGCTGTTGCTCTCAGCATGTCTCTCTCTCTCCCTTACTTCTCCCCCACCTTTCTGGGTCCTCACCACCCCCCCCATGGGATTCTCAACATCTGATGGGGCATGTTTCCCAGTTTGTCTCCTTCCCCTTCTTCCCCTCCAACTCATCTGCTGGGCTCTTATCCTGTCATAGGTTCCCAGTATCTATGCCTTCCTCCCCCCCAACCATTCCCATTGCCTGTCAGTCTTCTAACTAGAATATCTAAGCACTTCTCCTCCCCATACCCAGTACATCCCCCCTAGCACTTTAAGGTGTACTCCAGCGGCTGGTCTATACCTTCCTAGTTATGTTTGTGCCTTGACGCCTATGCCCTGTATGGAATAGGTAATTGTCCTGTATGCTTCAGCTATCTGTGTAGTATAGTAATCCACTGTTCTGCGTGTGCACTTTTTGTATATCTTTCTGTATAATAGCCTGTTTACTTACCTGGTTGTATATAGGTTGATTTTGTTACCTGGTTGTGTATTGCCAGATTTTGTACTACCTGCTCTCCCCACTATGTAACCCGCACCCCCAGAATGCTTCTGGAAATGAGCTGCTTGTAGCTCATGTTGTCTTTCCTGGTGAAACCTTTTCAAATAAATAAATCAATAAATAAAGAGTAAAAGAAAATGGCAGCCATACGAAAAAGGATTTTTTCCTCATGAGAAAGGATTGGCCCCATAGGAAAAAGGATCCTTTTCCGTGTGGATCAAATTCTTTTTTCATTCCGAGCAGCTATCCAAAAGACTGTACTACTCATGCTCAGAACCGAAAGGTTAAAATTTAATAACTTTGTAATGGATTAATATTTTTTAACAAACCAGCAAAAGGCACAGCTGTGGGCCAATTCTTTTGTACCCTAAAAATTTCAGACCAAGATTCCAAGCCGTCTGAGTGCAAGGGGATGAAAAAAAAGGCAAAAAACTGTTTTCTTTACATTTTTTCACTATCTGCATCACAGAATCCGCACATCTGACCAGAACGAAACTTGGCATGTCAAGAGATCTATCCCCCAAGACAGCGCATACAAAATGTAGTGCAAATCCATTGAACGGTTGCGAAGACATTCAAGTGCAAAATTTGAGGTTTAACATAAAAACCCCTGCTCAGCCTTAACCATAGTGGTGCTACCGTGCCACTATAATGGACACATAAGGACCATTGGTCCATTCAGTCTGTCAGTCCCTTCTTCTGTCCAGGTAGCAGTCTAATACTGGCTTGACCGTATCTGCTTAATTAATTTCCTCTACCATAGGTCACTTACCCCCTCATGTTCCTTTCCTAATACCCCCTCGCATCCCCAATCCCCAGTCCCATATGTCTGTTCCAACCAAGCTTAAATGCATTCACCATTTGCATACTAACCAGCCCCTGCAGCAGCTGATTTCATTTGTCCACCACCCTCTCAATAAAGGAGTACTTCCTCATGTCCTTTCTGAATTTACTACCATCCAGCTTCAGATTGTGCCCTCTCATGATGTTCCCATCCCTGAGCCTGAATAACCCCTGACAGCCTCCTTGGTTGATAGCTTTAGATACTTAAAGGTTTCAACCATGTCCCCCTACTATCTTCTAGTTTCCAAAGAGTACATGTGGCGGTCATCAAACCTTTCCTTGTAAGATCTTCCCTGCTGGCCATGGATCATCTAAGTCTATTTTTTCTGAATGGCCACCAGGTGATTACTGTCATTTTTTCAATGTGGACTCCAGAATTCGGCATAATATTGTGGCAAAATCACTTACTTCTAGCACGAGTCTAATAGGCATGCCATAGAAAGATGCCTCAGCTTTGGTGTGAGGTGTTCCCCATGGAGACTTTGGAATGCATAGATACAGTCAAACTCTGCTGTGTGGTCATGTGCCCCCTAGAGCTCCAGAATATGATTTGTTTTTTCTGCTGAACAGAGTAGTCGCCTGGAGTCTTCTCCACTCCTCCCAGTAAAGTTTTATTTTTGCTGTATTTGTGAAGTTATCTTAACTGTAATTTAGTCCATTTTCTCAATACTCTGCATTAGTTAGAAACATAGTAACATGGAATTTGTCAGCAGGAAATGACTGCTTGTCCCACCCAGTCTACCCAGATGTTCTCTGTGTGGTCTGTCTCCTCAGACCATAACAGGTCTCCAGTGACCTCCCTCCTCCTCAGGAACAACTAAGGTATCAGAGAAAAAACATCAACCTCTGATCCAAGAGGCAGATAAAGCTGTAAAGCCTCTGATCAAAAAAGGGAGAACATGGATGCTATCTTTGAATTCTGGTAAACAGCACAGGATGTCTGATAGGGGGAATCCTGTTGCTTCCGATGGCAGAAAAAAAGCACTTTTGAAGTAGTGGTACCTTTAACACCAGGCAAGAAAAAGAGGAAAGCATTTAACTGCTACTCTCCTGCAAGAGACCAGGTGCCTACAGTGGAAAAGAGAGCTATGTCTCTGACAAGAACATTACAAATCTAGCCACTGTTCCAGCCTGTCCCGAAGGAGGTGGACGAGGAGGAAGAGGGGGATCCGATTAAACCAGAAACTACAAGAAAGCAGGATTTCTGTTCGCCACCCAGAGTTAATGAGGATTTCTTCTCATATTCCTCTTTCATAAGACATTTGGTTGATACCTTTGATATCCTCTCTACAGAGACTGAGGAGGATATAGAGGAAGCCAAATGTATGGGCATGATGGGCCTGACTTCCTCCAGGAGAGTGTCACTACCCATCCACAAATCCCTCAAAAAAGTAGTACGGACATACAAACAGCAGAAGAAGGCCATTTGGTCTATCTAGTCTGCTCATATTGTAGGGTCCACGGCCTGAGCTACTGTCCCTACCCCACCTCCCCACTCCTCCCATACTCCCTACCCATGATCCTTACCTTCTCCCATGCCTATCCCAGCCTCTCTTGAAGCTGCCCACTGTCTTCAACAAGACCAACTCCTCTAGCAGTGCATTCCAAGTGTCCACCACCCTTTCTGTGTAAAGTGCTTCCTGACCTCCCTCCTAAACTTCCCCCCCTCCAGCTTAAGACTGTGCCCCTCATGTTATGGTTGTCACTCAGCTTAAAGAGACCCTCCTTATCCACCTTACTTATTCCTTTCAAGCACTTGAAGGTCCCAGTCATGTCCCCTCTCTCTGACCTTTCCTCTAGGGAGTACATGTACAAATTCTGACAAGACCAAACTCTGCTCCAGGCATTGATAAAAAAAAAAAAAAAAAAAAAAAACACTGAAGATGGAGTACAAGGTGGATAAGCAAGGTGTAGAGTTCTTGTATGCCCATCTAGATCATGAGGGAATGGTCCAAGCTGCTACCTGTGAAAGGGCTAAGGTGGCCTTTGCTACAATGCCAACTGAAAAAGATTACAGGAAACTGGATTACAATATATGGCAAGGAAGGCCTAAACCTCGGCAACCTAGTAACTAAGGCAGGTAGCCTATATTATATACGCAACCCAGTACCAAAAATGCTGTGGCATACTGTTATAACCTTGAGTTAAAAGGTTGATGGTGAAGTGGGTGATGATTTGGCAGAAGCAGCCAAAGCAACTTTAGAGGCCACCAGGTATCAATGCCATATGGTGGTGAATCCAAGCCCCCTGAAGAAGTGTGTTTACTCTGAGTGCCAGGCTTGTGAACACAGTCACCGATACACTTCTTATGTAGTGCAGTACAGTACATTTGTGGAACTGCTGAAGTGCTAATTTTGTTTGTTCTTGGTTGATGCTAATGATAATGCTTCAAGAGTCTTGGCCCATTCAGTTGCCCTGAGGAGGTTTGCCTGTCAAATGACAGCCATCCTAACAGAGAACACAAAGGCCAAGGCAAAAGGCTTCTCTCTTTTTGGTGGCAAGATGGAAGCATATATGTGTAGCTCCCCCCCCAAAAAAATGGGGGCTTACCTTTGGTCCGTTTCTCCCATCTTACTCCCATTCCTCAGAGCACCTCCCAATGCCTGTCAGGTTCCCTGATTATGTCCCCATCTTCACCAGCTCTCCCAGGTCCAATATGTGCCCCTCAAAATCCCACGTGCAGCCCCGTGTGGATTTGTCCCATTTAGGGCTTAAAAAGTTAAACCAGGATTCCCCGCTGGTTGTTTCAGCACTCTGGTGTCAGTAGGAATCATGTATGCGCAAGTTGCACCTTTCGTCTCCCAACCGCTGACTTTGCGGTCCAACAAGAAACAGTTTGGCAGTCCCAGTCCCTGCTTTGGGCAGTGAGGAGACCGGTGACCTTAGCAAGTGCCAGGAGAGCCCTTTTCTCAATTTAATTAAAGAGTGCCATGAGGCATTAAAGCTCGGGGCTCATGCATATTAATGAGGAGAGCCCCAAGCCCTGTACATATTCATGAATTGCCTGTCCTAGTGCCTAGACCTTAAATATTAACGCTAGCAACAGGCATTAAAATGTAAATAAATTATAAATAAGGGCAGGGCTGCCATGGACACTAGCAGGGCTATTAAATACCTGGGGAAGAAATAACTGAAATAAAAATGTTACTGGCTGTACCAGACTACTACATGGGACTCAGAGAAAATGCCTGTCTGCTGCCTATGGGCACTTGATTTCAACAGTAGCAACAGGCTATGGATTGAACAGAAATGTTTAAGCCTGGCAGTGTTTAGGAGGGCATCCAAAGGGCTATTGGACTGTGGGAAAAGAAAGTAAAATAAATAATTATTATGGCTGCGCCAGAACTTTTATTTATTTTTTTATTTATTTAGTTGTTTAACCAGGTATAGCACACTAAGCTGAAAGCTTTTTTACAGGAGCGACCTGGGAGCACAAGCACAGGGAGCTATTTGGGACTGCATTGGATCTGTGTTGGGACTGTGTGTATTAGCAGGCATGATAGTGCAGAAACAGCCAGTCGGAAAGCCAGGATTTCAAGACAGGACTTGTGGGACTTTTGCCAGAGTTCATGGAACATTGCAAAGTGCTTATGTGGAATCTTCAGGGACCTGATTTCAGGCACAAAAACAGGGAGCCTGTAGTGCATCGAGTGGAGTTAATGAATATTCATTTTCTGGACTGACAGGTAGAATCAGCCAATCGTAGTGGGATCATCAGATAGCTTCAGCCAATAGAGAGCTTCAGGGGAGCTCCATAAAAGACAGTGTTTCTGACTGTGCAAGCAGTTCCAGCACTGGCTCCCCACAGGGGTGGTGGCTCAGGCCCTCAGCAAGTAAAACTGGGCCCAGCGATTCAGTGCAAGACCCTCAACAGAAGAGGGGGCTTTCCTTTTGTCAAGAGACAAGTGGCTGCCAACAGTTACAGTCACTAGCCTGGGGGTTGCCAGATAATGTCCTCTAGGGCTAGCCAGAGCCTTTCCACATTGAGGGAAAATGTGGGCCAGCATCTTGATGCAAAGCCAGCTGTGAGAGAGTTGAACCTGCCTCAACAGTGAGAGTACTGATGAATCCAGTAACCTCAGAAGGAGGAAAGCAATTTCTGCAAGACACCTCAGTGGGTAAATTGCATCTGTCAAGTGCAACTTTAAGGAAAGCTTTGAGGGGCATTGAAGCCCACAGAGAACTGACTGTGACTGACTGTCTGTCTGCACCCTAAGTTTAAATAAAGTACCAAAAGTGTGGACAATGCCTAGTGCCCAGAGAAGGGTCCAGTACAGTATATAAATGTGGCTGGTTTGTTAAGTACCTATAGGACTGGAAGAGGGAGTACCCAGAGCATGTGACTCTTCCTGACATTGCCTGGGAGGTCCGGTATTTTGTCTGTGGGAGCTGCAAGTGCCAGTGTGTACCACAAGGGACTGCACGTGTATCGTTTGAGCTTAGAGAGCTACAGAAAACAATTTGTTGGCAGGTGCAAGTGTTTGCATCAAAATAGTCTATTGCGTCTGTTTGACAAGAGCAAAGTCTGTGAAAGGGTAGTGAGCCAAGCCTCAGGTTCAGTCCAGTGTAGTAATGACCACTGTGCTTACAGCTTTAGCTTCATGCTGCCAAGAAAGAAGAGAATTTGCCTAAGAGACTGTGTCCTGTAATCAATGTGGGAGCCATAACCTGGGCTCCGGTTGTTCACTCTGCTATGCGTAGCATGGGTGCTTGTCCATAAAATGCTTGGGAATGTGCCTGGTTGAAAGTTCTAGACAAGTGAAAAAAGGATCTATGTCTGCCATGTGGGGAACATGGAAAAGAAGCATAGACTATTGATGTAGTTACCCAGAAATATAAATGTGCTGACTTATAAATGTGCTGAAAGCGACAAATCCAGCCTGATCAAGTTTGGTACACAGCCTGGTAGTGTGCCACTTGGCACTGCCTTATGTGTTTCCTCCTGGGAGGTTATAACCAGATGTGGGGGTTGAGATGTGCCGGCCTGGGTCACAGCCTGGCCATCAAGAAGAAGTGCTTTTGCCCAAAGAGGGGCACTGCTTCAGAAGTTTAAAGTGTTGTTCCCATCGTCAAACTTTAAGACTCTTGCAGTCAGAAAGGGGGTTGCCTGGCTGTTGGCTTGCTTGCATTTTGACCTCTGGGAACAGAGCCCACCTGCTGAAAACACTTGATCCTGACTTGCCTAAGCCTATGAAGACATCTAACTGTAAGTAATGCAGGGTCATCCCTGCACAACCATGGAAAGGGGCTTGTAAATATTACAAAATTGGTAAATTCTGCAAGCTGAATTTATTGTGAGTTTAAGGATGCAACCTAATGATGATCTTGTTAATGCTTTAAGGGCCTCAACTAGCTGGCCAGTATATAGCTGCTCCATCCATCAGGCCTACACCATTCTAGAACTGTAATTACTTGGTATCCAGGTTGTATATGATTGTGGGGTCTTATGCAATGGGTAACTGGTACCAGCATGGGCACTAATAATAAACGTTAATGCTTGATGCAGCAGCTAGATAGATAGCAGGGCTCTGATTATCTCAGGGGGTAGGTGGGGTAAATGTGATGTATGACTGGATCATTTGGCCTGGCAGTATAGCCTAGAGGTTAGAGGAATGAAGTGTGAACAAGCTTGATACATCCAGCAGACCAGACCTGAGTTTGATTCTCACAACCTCCACTTGCATACTGTGTGACTCTGAGAAAGTCACTTAACCACCCAGTGCTCCCAGGTCACCTCTGAAAACAGGCACTTGTGCCTAGTGGGTCTTACCCGATTACCAAAAGACTAAAATAAAAAAAAATAAATAAAAAAAGCAAATGTTGATCTAATCTTAACCCAAATCAAGTCAGTCTAAATCAAATGTGAATAGTATAACTTCTACTCCAATTCACCCCTTCCTAGCCCTCCCCATGTAAATAAACTTGTTG
The DNA here is from genome assembly GCA_016271365.2 of Neoceratodus forsteri. Classification (NCBI taxonomy): domain Eukaryota; kingdom Metazoa; phylum Chordata; order Ceratodontiformes; family Ceratodontidae; genus Neoceratodus; species Neoceratodus forsteri. The sequence continues at coordinate 1,507,875,188 of CM028130.1, forward strand.
ATGTTGTTTTTGAATAATCCTGTCTCATGAGCATATTATTACTGTCAAGTCATTAAATGCCAAAGTGTTAAAATGTGGGGAAACATTTGTTGGGTTATGTTTGGGTTGGCTGTATGGTATTGCGGGTGGCTGTAGCTTCCCAGAGGGCTGCATTATCTAAAGTCTAGACCCACTTAAAAGGTAATCTCTGGGTGGAGGCACTGCGCAATGTACTATCTTAAGAATGAATCAGTTTAAAGTTACTTTCAGGAACCCAGGCCCCTCAACCTACATCCTGGGTAGTAAGCAGGGTTAGTAGCCCTTGGTATAACGGCACCAGAGTTACATATAAAAAAGATGGATGAACAAGAGAAACAACTAAAAGAGTCTTACCCACAAAGAGGCTACCTACAACCTCCATCTAGCCTTTTGGAAGGGAAAGAAGAGGTACGGCATATTACCAGAGGCCCTTCTCATTAAGAAAACCCTGTTCAACCCAGTGACACAGAGGGTTGAGGCACTAGGCACTACACTGGCCACCACACCGGTGATCCTGGTTTGGGAGTGAACCAGGATTGCAGGGGGTTGACCAGAGAGAAAGAGGACTGAGTATGCAGGGAATAGCTCTCCTCTCCAAGGGAGGAGGATATGGTGCCTGGTGTAAGCTTGGCACCTAGCAATGGCTATGGGCATTGCAGCCAGGGACCATTATGCAGAGGACAAGGGGAGAGGCAGCCACTGGCATCCTGCACATGGGAGTGTGGGCGGGCTATCTTGGGCGGCATTGCATGCCCACTCCCCTATGGGGAGAAAAAGGGTGGAAAAATGGAAATTCCTGGTGTGGCTGGCCATCCCTAGACACTTGCAGCCCAGCAGCCATTGAGCACCCAGGCCACACAGCAGAAGCACGACAGTAAGTCCCTGCAGAAAGCCAGGGTGATGGATCTGGGTTGGTTGAGAGCATTTGGCTGTGCTGGGGACTGTGGAGAAGACAAAACTTACTGCAAAAACAGAATACCCTGTACAAAAGTATGCCCTGAAAGGCAGAGGCAGGAGAGATGCTAAACAGAGACAAGCACCAGCTCCTAAGTCTTAGGATAAGCAAAATCCCTGTCAATTTGGTCCAGGCTGACATAGCCTCACAGCTAGTAGGAGGGCACCTGGCCCACTACTTCCAGGAATGGCAAGCCATAACCACACACAACTGGGTGCTTGAAGTAGTGAGATAGGGTCTGGCCCTTAAGTTTCCAACATTTCCAAAACTGAAGGCACCAAAAATGTTTCCATCCCTCAGACCAGAGGGGAAAAAAAAGCCAATTGGAACTAGAATTGAAAAGACTATTAAAGCTCAAAACTGTTAAAAAGGTCCCTCCCTCCCAGTATGTAAGAAGCCTGTTTTTTCCAGATACATTTTGACGCACAAGAAACATGAGGAGTGGCAGCCTATTTTGGATTAAATGTTCCTGAACAGGTACATCAAGAAGGAAAAGTTCAAAATGGGGACATTGGGCACGGTGATCCCCTCTTTGCAAAAGGAGAGTGGTTGATTGCTTACTTCCACATCCCACTGAGGCCCTCTCACAAAACATTCCTCAGGTTCAGCTGGTAAAGTGCCAATACCAATTCACAGTATTGCATTTCAACCCAGCCTCAGCATCCAAAGTATTCACAAAGTGTCTAACTGGTGGAGGAGGAAGGGTATAACAGTGCATCCTTACCTGGAAGACTGGCTAGTCACAGGCAGGACAAAGGTAAAAGAAGAAAGCACCACAACATTGGTAAGGAGTACCCCGGAAAGTCTGGGCTTCCTCCTTAACCTAAAAATGTCACATTAAAAACTCAGGCAAGTGCTAGAGTTTATAGGTGCTGAGTTGAACACCCTGCAAGAGAAGGCGGTCCTGCCACAAGCAATGGCAGAAAGCCTTATTTTCTGCATTGATTAATTCCAGGTAGTTCTAAGGAGATCTGCCAGGGACTTCCTGAAGTGTTTAGACCACATGGCAGCAGCAACAGCTCTTGTACAATGGGCCCATCTTTAAACAAGAGATGTATGCTATCATTTAAAGAGCCACTGACACCTTGAGAAGAACTTTGAACATCATAATATTTGGACACAAAGCAGCTTGTATATCTCATTAGCTCTGCATTTCGTATCACCATAATTGATTACTGAGGTTATATGCATGAAAACAGGATAGTTGTTCCTCTGCTCCTCTCTTTTCTTCCCAACTCGATGTCATAATACTCTGCTTGTGACAGCACAGTCATTCCCATGGCAACAGAACGTGATGTCACAAGACAGCATTATAATTTCAAGTAGGGAATAAGCTACAGAGGCAGATGAACCCTAAGGGATGAAGATCTTGTTTTAGTGGGCATTTTTTCAGTAATAAATAATGGAGAGGAGTAATATATAGAAGGTGTATAAAATACAAGCTGAGTTGTGTCTAACCATCATGTTTTCCAAAGTTTTCCCAAAGTCATCAGTTGCTCTTTAAAAAGATAATGGTATCAAAGAACAGGCTCTCTGGACCACTTGGGTTCTGTCTGAAGATATCTATTCCATATCCTAGAGTGGTGGAAAGAAAGGGAAAATCTCAGGAAAGGAATCCCCTTCTTGCAGCTGTCTCCAACCCTGATTCAGCCCACAGATGCCTTTCTCCTAGGATGGAGGTGGTGTTGCCTTGTACTGTATATCGCCTCCTCCCTCCAATTTGCCCCAGTACTTGTGACATACCTTCCAAAGGCATTTGAGTTACTACTAGTAAAAATCTCCCTTCTCTTCTCCTTGTCTATTTTCATCGCTGATACATAATGCTGCCCTAGTCCCTGACCTTCTTCTGTCACAGAACTATTGACTACCCTACAGTCTCACTCCTCTTCAGGTGAACTGCATGTACTCAAAGATTTCAATGTGAACTAGCTCTCTGCTCTCCCCCTCCCAAAATAAAACTTGGAATGAGATAGCCTCCCTGAGCCTAACCCTGTTAATAAGCAAATCCACTCGACTAAACAATAAATCTCTAAATCACTCCTTAAAGAGCCACTGTTGCCTCGAGAGGAACTTTTGAAATTATAATATTTGGACACAAAGCAGCTTATATTTCTCATTAGCTCTGTATTTCATATCCCCATGATTTATTACTGAGGTTATATGCATGAAAACATGACAGTTGTTCCTTGAGAGCTCATCAGCTCCTATTGCCTTTTCACAACCTGATGTCATAATACTATGCTTGTGACATCACAGTTACTCCCATGGAAACACACTATGATGTCACAACAGAGAATTATGATTTCAAGGGGGGAATAAGCTATAGAGGCAGATAAACTCTAAGGGATAAAGATCTTGTTTTGGGGAATTTCTTTAGTAATAAATAATGGAGAGAAGAAATCTATGGAAAATATATAAAATACAAGCTGAATTGTGTCTAAATATTATGTTTTTCAAAGTTTTCCCAAAGGCATCAGCTGCTCTTTAATAGACTGGGCATTCACCTCCCACCCACATTGCATTATCACAGCTGGTCTCTTACCAGATGCCCTAAGCAGGGTTGCCACTTTTGGATGGGCAAAAAATGGATCCTAAACTCCCCCCAAAGCCCGGCCCCTTTTCATGACTAATTGTGCATTGCTCCTCCTTTAAAGCCATTTGTTATGTCAGTAAAAGACAACACTAAAGCAGCAGTTCAACAAAAATGTTAACATATTGTACCTGTCAAAGTTACTTTTCTGGGTTCTTCTTATTTTTATTTATTAATTGACATTCATTTACCAGAAACATAGAGAGATAAAAGAAATCTCATTCACAGAAATGATTGGGACGGGGGGACAAGGAAAATGCTGTAAACAGCATATCATAGTATGCATGGTATATGACATATAAAGAAATGGTTTTCTATAATGTGTACTTTACATCTTTTTCTGGCTCCATTTCCTTATCATGTCCAAAATATTGTTTCAAAGCCAAAGAAGTGACCATACTTTTTTCTTGAGGACAAAAAAATGATTTCAAACATTTCAAAATGCTTAAATTCTGTTAGAGATGGACACGTTTACCAGCAAATGAAAGTGGAAGACAACTGGATCTTTTACTGTTACAAAAGGTGGGCCGGGCTTTTTGTCCAGCTTTGCTGCTATGCCACTTTAAGATGCAGAGTGGAAAAGATTAAGTTAACTAACTGCTAACAGTCTTAATGGCTATACTTTATACCTCCCAGGTTGACTGCTTTCACAAACAAAGGGCTATACTGACAGCAGAACTTGTTTGTAACCTGGACATGCAGATGAAACAATGAATGATATGACAAAATCTGTTTCAAAAGTATGCAAGCACTCAAACTGGCTCAAAACCTCACCAGCACTGAGCAAAACTGGATTACCAGATAGGGACCTAGAAAACCAGATTACCAGGTAAAAAACCTGATAGGTGGCAACCCTAGCCCTAAGTGACCATCACTTGATCTGCACTGTTCGCAAAATGCACCGCCCAAAATCCCCTCCCAAAATATTACTTATTCACTCTTACAAATCTTTAGATCTGGCTCCCATATTAAATTACCTGTCTAGCTCTGACTGTTCCCATCCCCCTTGCTTTCTCAATTGACTCTGCACTGGAATATGTCAACTCCAAGCTACTCACCATATGGGACCACTATGCCCCTCTAAGACACACCCGGGTGTGTGGCTCCCACCTCCCCTGGATCTCTGCTGAACTGATGGCATGCCTGCGTGCCAGAGATCAGGTGTGGAAGTTACACAAGACCACCACCTTCCCAATTGCCCTTCAAAAGTACCTCAATCTCTGAAATGCCTGTACCTGGGCAATTCAACTGGTCAAAGCTGAGTACTTCACAGCCATGTTTAAAATACACATTAACTACCCATCCAAATTCTGGAAGGTGGTTAAATCCCTGTTCTTCCCTCCAGCCCAGTGCCCTGTACCAGTTCTCAAAGTGTATGACGTCTCCCTATCCAAACCCCTTGCTGTGGCCATAGAGTTTAACATATTCTTCACCTCCTGTGCCTCCTCCCTTCTCTCTACCTTCCCTTCTTGATCATCTTTACCGTCCCCTAATAAGCCCCCTCAATCGGTTCCCCCTCATCCCCGCTTTCTCCTTCTGTCTTATATCACCAGCTGATGCACTCAAAGCTCTTCTTGCCCTTAACCCCTCTAAGAGCACGTGCCCCTCTGGCCTCAACTCTAAAATCCTACACCTGTCTACTCCTGCTATTGCTATCCCCCTTGCTTTTCTGCTAAATCTCTCGTTCTCTCTCTTGCATCTGTCCCTTCAAACTGGAAACACGCTACTGTGATCCCCTTCGCAAAAGGTGGGGATCCTGCCTCCCCTGGAAACTACCAGTCTATTTCCTTGCTCCCCATTCTTGCCAAGCTACAGGAGCACTTGGTACTTTAACAAATCTCCTCCTAACTTGACTCCTCCTCTTTTTTCACCCTGTAGCAGTCTGGTTTCTGGAAATGCCACTCCACCATCTCCTCCCTCTTTAGGCTTACTGATGCCATACTTACTGGTATGGACCAGGGACTCATCACCCCTGTTGCAAGGCCAAACACTTCAGATCAGGACAGAAAATACAACAATGTATTAAATCAGCAAACAGGAAGGAACCAGGTCCACAAAGCTCTGTACAGAGGCTATGTGAATTTGGAACCTGGCATATTCCTTAAATGCCAAAATATTCACAATCCACTTATCAGGAAAGGACAATGTCCTGACAGATTCCTTCAGCAGGATAGTCCACTTACTTCATTTACTATGCTGCCTATACTGTTTATGATTCTGCTTGTAAAACTATATTATTGTATTTTACCTTATTTTTTTTATTGTTAGCTATCTCCTACTCCCCTCTACCCCAGGACACATCTGTAAGTGAGCTGTTTCCAGCTCAGTATGCACTTCCTGGTTAAACTTTTAAATAAATAAATAAGTCAAGGGAACTACAAGTGGTCACTAGATCAAGAAGAGGGCAAACACAATTTCAGGAGATAGGGCATTCCAGACGTAGACCTGTTCACCTTTTGGGAGAACAAGTTACCCCGGTTCTGTTGCAGGCCACCCTCAAAAGGGACAGTGCCACAGGATGTATTGGCACTAAACTGGGAAGTCATGTTTCGGTATGCCTTCCCTTCTTTCCCTCTCATTCAGAGAGTGCTGCTGAAGTTAAGGAGGGAGTCAGCAACAATGATTCTGGTAGTACCAGACTGGACCAGGCAACCACTGTACTCCCTTCTGCTGTCTTTATTTCACAGGAATACCATCTTACTGCCACTGAGACATAATCTCTTATCATTGTCACTGGGCAGAATAAAGTTTCCAAACCTCAGAACCTTGCACCTGAAAGTATTGTGAATAGTCAGGTATGAACCTCTCAAAGAAGGTGTTAACATTTTCTAAAGCTTCCAGAAAACAATCCACCAGGAAGACATGTTTCTTCAAGTGAAGATTCTTCTTGAGGTGTGCTAACAAAAGAGGTTCCCATTATGATGTAGGCCTCCCTATTGTCCTAAAATAGAGTGCAGTCTCTAGGGCTCAGCCCTACCTTACTAAAAGTGCATTTGACAGCTGTATCAACATATATTTCAGCAGGAAAAGGAAAATCTTTGACATCCCAATCAGTGTTCAATTTTTTTTTTTTCAAAAGCCTGAACTACCCAAAACCCCCAGTGAGGGAACTAGTCCCACCATGGGATTGAACATTTGCCTGGTACAGCTGGTGGAATCTCCTTTTGAGTCAATGACCTCAGCAGACCTCATGTTTGTTATATGGAAAACTGTATTCCTCAGATAAATGACCTCTATGGGAAAGATCAGTAAGCTATATGCTCTATGCACACAGCATAACTATATTGTCATGCCTAGAAACAAGGTTGTGTTCAGACCACACAGGAAATTGCTTCCAAAAGTGGTGTCAGAATTTCACTTGAACCCATCTTTATCGCTGCCTGTGCTTTTTCTTGAACATTCTAACATAGGTGAACAAAAGCTGCATTGCCTTGATGTTAAAAGGGCACTGAGCTGCTATCTGGACAGAACAAAGAACCATAGAACTAAAAAGGGCTTAGCTGTTTATCACTTATGATGCAGCTGATAAAGGCAACCTTTAGTCAAGAAGACTATTTCTAGTTGGATAGTCTCTTGCATCCAGTTATCTTATGAGAAGGCTGGAAAGCAGCCTCCTATAGGCCTAAGGACACATTCCACAAGCGGCACATCTGACTCAGTGGCAGCTTCAAGGGGTAGCCCTCGTGCAGATATTTGCAAGGCTGCTACCTGGTCTACTGTACACACATTTACAAGGCATTACTGTCTGGACATCCTCTCTAGGAGGGATACCAGTTTGAGACTGCCATACTACAGAAGCATTTCCCTAAATAAGTTTCCAGATGTCACAGCCTCAAAAGGTACTGCTAGAAAATCTGCATTTTTGCATGGCATCACTATTGGACTCATGTTGTTAGAAGAAAAAATTACTTACCAGAGTAATTATATTTCTTCTAATGGGTCCAATACTGAGCCATTTCAAACCCATCCCTACTACCCCTTCTTGTACCTCATCGGTTAAAGGTTCTAGCAAAAGCATTTGTTATTGTTCTGACAAATATTGCTTAAGCATTGTTTACCTAGTTTATAATTTTCAAACATGTTTAGTCTTTAAAATTTTTTTTATTGATTAACATTTTTAAGATCTGCTATTTAGTTACTATTACCATAGTTAGATAGGTGATCACTGCTCCCCTTACTCCTCAACACAAACCTGAGGCTGTAGCTCTAGGGGGGCTAGGGGGTGTGTGAGTTTGAATGCAATCTATACATTCCAAAGTCTCTGTAGGCAACTCCTCATGCCAGAACTGATATTTTTGTGATTGTTCAGTATTGGATGCATTAGAAGAAACAGGATTACTATGGTACTTTTTCCTTCTTGTGTGTGAGAAGACCCTCCCTATGCATCTGAGCAACCAGTTTGCCTTGCTGTATGCCTTTTTGCAGTGTGCAAAGTTCTTCAGGCTGCCACTGATTTTGACTGCCAGGTCTTCCAGGTCTTTTAAATTGAAGAGATGAGTAGCCGATGCTGGGAAACCCTTGCAGGTAATAGGTGCAGGTGAACCCAGCAAAGGCTCCCTCAAACACATAAATGGGACCAGGGGAAAGCAGAAGTGACAGGACCAAAGACAGCAGATGTCCAACCACTCAGCTCCTTCTGGCTCACTATGTGCCAGCTACACACAAACTTTGTACAACAGCACAATAGGAGACAGAAACTGGTCCCAGTTTGCACTTCATATGCAAAAATGTGTTTTTTTTACTTACTGTTTACTGCAGTGTAATAGACTGTGTCAGTCTGATTTTGCTGACTTACAGGCTGACATTTTCTTTAACTACAAATCCCAGAATGTACTGCAGCTGACATCAGAGCAGGACTGCGGTAGTGGGAGATTTAATACCCCACAGCATATGTTAGAGTTTTTGTAAGTGCTGATCTTTTGATTGCTGGTCCTGCTATTCTCCCTGGACTAAGTACGGTCCCAGAGGTAGAAGCTTGTGCAAGGAAGGTCATCAAAAGGAGCAAGCACAAAAGACCAAATCTGGTTCTTAAAGGGGGTAAGGGCTGCAGAGGGGATAAAAGAAGAGCCTTCACTTAGTACAAGAGGAACAAGGGGGTGGAAGCTAGGCAGGAGTGTCTGACTGAACTCAAAGAGGCAATGGTGGAAGCCAGAAGGTCAAAGGCAGACATGGAGCTGAGAGTAAAAGGTGAGGGAAAATAATTTTCAGGTAAGTAAGGGTAAAAAGGAAAACAAGAGGAGGATTGTTTGGTTATCCGAAGGTGGAAGGTAGAGGAAGATGACAAGCAGAAGGCAAAAGTACTAACAATTACTTCTGCTTAGTATTCATAGCAGAGGACAATGGTCTTCTGCCAGAAAGTGGTATCAAGGCTGCCACAAGGGAATCCAGAAAATTGGTAGAGTACAGATCTTAATGGACTAGAAACAAAAGAGACTAGAAGCTTTCAGGGCAGACAAGGTGCGAGGCATGTTTGGCCTGCATCTGTAAGTGCTTAAGGGAATTGGCTTCAGTATTGGCAGTACCCTTACTCCAACTATTCAATGACTCACTGTAGTCTGGAGCTGTGTTAGTGGATTGAAGATCCACCAGCATCATACAACTCCACAAAGTGTTGGGGGGCAGGGAGTATCTAGACAACTACAGGTCTGTCAGCCTTACCTACACTGTAAGTAAGCTGATGAAGACCATAGAGAAGGAGAGTTTGGTGGCCTGCCTACTTAGAGGACACTGTACTACTGGATGAAAAGCAGAATGGGTTTATGTCAAGGAGATCTTGCCACACCAACCTGATACTGATTTTCAATTGGGTTTCCAAGGTAGTAGACAGGGAACAGGCTGTAGATCTGCTCTACTTCAACTTCAGAAGGCCTTCAGTTTGGTACCACACAGGAGGCTGCAGAAGAGGTTGGGGGCTTGAGAGTGGAGCCAGGTTTAGTTAGATGGCTAGAAAATTTGCTAAGGGTAAGGTAACAGAGTAGTGTTTAATATGGCTAAATCAGGGGACTGAGATGTCACAGAGTGCAGCAAGGATTGGTCCCAGGATCTGTCCTATACGTGACATTGAGGAGGGTATCCAGGGAAGTCTGTGTCTCTCTAATGACAAAACTATGTGGCAGGGTAGATCATAAGGAAGGGGTTCTGGAGCGCCACAGGATCTAGAGAAACTAGAGAAATGATCTAAGGTCTGGCAGTTGAGGTTGAATGCCAAGAAGTGAAAAATAATGCACTGACATATTGATTTGATTTGATTAAAACTTTATTTTTATACAGGTATATTTGATTAGTGCAAAAAACACTGTTTACAATCAAGTCCTGTATAGATGATACATAAATAACATCAAAATACTCAAAATACAAATACTTCACAAAGTAATAACATATATGACATTATCCATAACATGCACACACGCATTCCTTCTGCAAATATTCAAATAATTTACTTTTAAAACTAGCAAGGCTAGCTATATTCTGCAAGTGCTTGGGTAAATTATTCCATGATAAAGCAAGTCTATTTTGTAACTTCATTTCTCCTACATTACTACAATATTTGAGCAATGGTACCCTATTTTCAGAATTTCTTGTACATAAATTATAGCTATCCAGGGTCTGCAACTTAATATACTTAAGTAGTGGATGATTATTTTTGGCATATATTAACTTAAGACAATTTAGTAGCCAAATATAATTCCTCTGTGCTTCAGGATGCAGCCAATTTAATCTTTCATATAATTTACAATGATGCATTTTATATTCGCCCTTAATAATAAATTTACCTAATCTATAAATTGTTTGATTAACTTTTTTTAACACTTTCTGTGAAGCATTCATATATATTGGCACTCCATAATCAAGTACCGGATTAACATTTGCTTAACAAGATTTTCCCTGGCTAATTTAGGCAATACGTTTGTTAATCTTCTAAAAGCACCCAATCTTTGATTAACTTTTTTTATCTGCATATCAACATGACTTTCAAATGTCATACCAGAATCTATGTACATACCCAAATACCTATAACCTTTGACTTCCTCAATTTGAGTGCCATTTATCAAGTAAATATTTAAATGAGTTTGTTTTTTCAGCTTATGCCCCAAACTAAACACCATACACTGGGTTTTCTTTGCATTGATTAAAAGACCAGAGTTGTCCATCCAATTTTCCAGTGAGGTTAAATCTCTCTGTAACTGTGATTCAACATTTCTCATATTATCTGCAGAAACCAACAGAACTGTATCATCCGCATATAATCTTACCTCCCCATATTTTATTGTTTGCACTAACTCATTCACATCGATATTAAACAACAATGGTCTTAGTATCGATCCCTGGGGAACACCACGATTTAATTCCCCAAGGCTCGATACAAAATCACCATTGACAACACACTGTCTACGATTTGCTAAATGTGATGCTATCCATGTTAAAGGTCCTTCCTCTAACTCCACTATCCAAAGTCTTTCTAACAGTTTTCTATGCTGTACTAAATCAAATGCTTTACTGAGGTCCACGAACACCACCCCAGTGGCCTTTCCATCATCAAGTGATGTTACCACCAAATTTTGGAAATCCAGTAGGGCGGTGCCCGTGGACCTCCCTACTCTAAACCCATGTTGTTTATCAGATAATATTTCATTCATTTCCATATAATGACTAAGTTGTGAATGAACACTACATTCCAATATTTTAGATAATATTGGAAGAATCGTAATTGGTCTGTAATTAGATGGCACAGTACTATCCCCACCCTTAAAAATTGGAATTACCTTTCCCACTTTCCACATATCAGGGACAACTGAACTTGTTAGACTCCAATTCAAAAGATATGTTACTATTGGTGCCAAAATATCAGCACCAATCCTCAAAAATCTAGCTTCAATTCCATCTAAACCACCTGCCTTACTTACGTTTAAATTTTGTAATTGTTTCCTTATTTCAGCTATACTTAAGAGTCTAAAATTAAACTTATCATCTTGCTGTATCCCATACTTCTTTTTATGTTCAGCAATTAATTCTATTATAGTTATATCAGCAGTTTGTTCTTTTGGTGGCAGGATATCCAAATCAAGTAAATTGAGAAAGTAATGTAGAATATGTAGAATCCACACACAGAATACTGGATGGGAGGCATTAGACTGGTTACTTTAACAGAAGAGCAAGATCTGGAAGTCATAATCAATGACTCCCTCAAACAAACAAGTCAATAAAAAAACACATACAGCAAGTCACCCAGGATGCTGGGTTGTATAGGAAGGGGCTTTGACAGCAGGAGAAGTGAGGTAATTCTGACATTGTACAGGTCCCTGATGAGGCTTCATCTGAAGTATTGTTCCCAGTTCTGGAGCCCTCACCTGAGGAAGGTTTTCAACAGACTACAGTTGGTACATTGAAGGATCACCAAGGTGATTCAGGTCCAACAGGACAGATCCTATGAGGAATGGCTGGAGGTCCTAAACATGTATTCTCTGGAGGCCAGGTGGGAGCGGGACAAACATGGCTGAAACCTAGAAATATAGAATCTGCCAACAGAAAAGAACTGCTTGGCCCACCCAGTCTGCCTGAGTGCTTCCTGTCTATTCTACCTCTGCAGACCCTATCTGATCTCCGGCAACCCTCCCTGCCTCTAATCTAATATATCCCTATTTTCAACCCATGCACACTTGCAACCTTCCACTGTTATAATCACCACATCAACTGGCAGTTGGTTCCATATGTCTACCACCCTTTAAGTGAGGAAATATTTCCTCACATCTTCCTGAACTCAACCCCCCAGCCACACTGCATGCCCAGTAGTCCTGGAGCTCATCCTCATTTGGAAAAGTCTCCCCTCCTGGACTCTGCTCAGTCCTGTGCGGTGCTTGGAGGTGTTGATCATGTCACCTCTCACTCTCCTCTCCTCCAGGGTGTGCATGTTGACATCAGTTAGTCTCTCCTCATAAGGCTTCCTTTGCAGCACCTGCACCATTTTTGGTTGCCCTACTTTGGACCACATCCACTCTGTCTATGTTCTTTTCGAGATACTGTGTCCAGACCTGGATACAGCACTCCAGGTGTGGGCATACCAGAGAGCAATACAGCAGCAAGACCACCTCCCTCCTCCTGCTAGAGATGCCCCTCCTTAGGCACACCAGCATCCTACAAGCTCTGCCTATGGCTTTGTCACACTACGCTGCCACCTTAAGGTCCTCTGATATAATAGCCCCAAGGTCCTGCTGCTGTCTAGTGACTGCCAATACCTCCCCCCCATACTTAGCACTGGGTTTCCCTAGATACATTATTTTGTACTTTTTGGCATTGAACCCCAACATTCATGTCTTTGACTGCTTCTCAAGTTTCTGAAGATGCCTGTACATTTTCTCCACCACCTCCATAGTGTCTTCTGAATGCCTACATCTCTGACATAAGGACAGGAATCAGGAGTGAGATGAGTCTCTTTGCGGATGACTCAAAACTGGGGGTGGTGGTGGATGGGGAGGAGGGGAGGGTGGCCCTACAGAGGGACCTGGATGCTCTGGAAAGATGGTCTAGAAAGTGGAAGCTGAGGTTCAATGCAGGGAAATGCAAGGTACTCCACCTGGGGGCCAGAAACCCGGGCCAAGTGTACACCCGGGGAATGCTACAAGTCTCGATGGCTGAGAGGGACCTGGGGGTGGTGGTGGATGTCAAAATGAACAACTCGGAGACTTGTAGGAGGGCAGCAGCCAAGGCCAACAGGATGCTGGGATGCATCGCTAGGGGGATCACCTCCAGAAGGAGGGAAGTGATGCTCCCTCTGTATAACTGCTTGGTGAGGCCACACCTTGAGTACTGCGTGCAGTTTTGGAGGCCACACTTAAAGAGGGACATTAAACTCCTGGAGAGGGTCCAGAGGAGGGCAACCAAAATGATTTGGGGCTTGGGGGACAGGACCTATGAGGAGAGGCTCGAAGAGCTAAATATGTACACATTGGAAGAGAGAAGGGACCGGGGGGACATGATAGAGGTCTTCAAGTACATGAAGAGGGTAAATAGGGGAGGAACAGTCAGGGTGCTTCGAAGGAAGGAGGAGGGGGCCACTAGAGGGCATGGGTGGAAGCTGGAGGGGGGAAGATTCAGGGGAGAAAGGAGGAGGTGCTACTTCACTGAGAGGGTGGTGGAGCCATGGAATGCACTGCCTAGGGGGCTGGTGGAGGCAGAGACAGTGGAGAGGTTCAAGAGGGGCTGGGACAGGTACAGGGGAAGAGTTCTGGAAGCAAAATCCAATGCAGCAAGAATATCCGGAACTGGGAAGGGAGAAGCCAGGGAAGGCGAGGGGGGCAGCAAGGTCAGCACCCAGGGTAGGGGCTGACCAATTGAGCAGACTCGAAAGACCGTTAGGCCTATTCTGCTGGCATTTTAGTATGTTAGTATATGTTTCTCAGATGTAAAAATATAGTAAACAGTTAGGACCTATCTGTAAGAAATCGGGATCAGTCACTAGAGGGCATGATTGAAGGCTTGTGGTGGGGGGGAAAGTCCAGAGACACTGGAGGATGTTCTACTTCACTGAGAGGGTGGTGGAACCATGGAACAGACTGCTGGCAGAAGTGGTGGGGGTTGCTATGCTTTATGGGTTCAAATGAGGTTGGGACAGGCAAAGGGACTCATGTGGCCCGATTACAAGATGCATGGTGCAACTCGTAGGCGTATGTGAGTTACGCCATGCAGCGCTGTGGTGAGGACCCTCTGCCCTATTCTAAGACAAGCAGAGTCCCTGGCATCTATGTCCATGACTTGCGAAAGCTGCAGGCTAGTGCCAAGGAATGGCACACTGGACCTGGGTGCCGTAAGTCTTGGCATGCAATCCACTGCCCCCCTGGAGCCCCCACCCCAAAATGCACCTGCACACACCTGAGGGCATTGGGGGGCTGGCAAGTAGGCACTGGTGATCAGAGGGGCACAACAGAAAATGGACCCGGGGGTCCCCAAATTTTGGAGGAGAGCATGTCTGAGTGGGGGGGGCATTTGGGGCACAGACATGGCATTTCCACAGTGCTGTGGGGGGCATCCATCAATGTGCCAGGACAGATGCCCCTTAGATCACCTCCAAGCTGGCCTAATCCCGCTATGCCAAACTGGGTCCTGGAATGGCGTAGGTGGTTTATGGCAGCCATCCTTCCGGAATAGGGTGCAGTTGCTGCCGTAACCCACCCTTGCACCATGCTGCTACAGTTTGTGGGCATAGTGGGTGGCATAGCCCACCTTTGGCACAACCCACAAGCAGCATGGCACAAGCCTCATCTTGGAATCATGACTTGCATATCCCATGGCGCAAGGTTCAATTTACACCATGGGGTTTGGTGTAAATTTCCTTGTGCCATGTGCAAGTCATCTTGGAATCGGGCCCATAGTCCCCAAGGCAAATAGCAAGGGTTAGAGGGGTGGGGTAGTGGGGGGATACAGCTCATGAAGGCAGTAGGTCTGTGGGGTGAGATAGTATATTAAGGGTGGACTCCATAGACCTTCAGTCTCCTTCTGCTGTCGGACTCTATGTTTCTATATCTTCTTCTTCCAGTTGGTGTTCCAGAGGCATTTCCACCATCAATATTCAGTCCTAGGTTTTTTCTTCCCAAGTGCATGACCTTACACTTTTTTGCATGGAATCTTAGCTGCCAGACCCTGGACCATTTCTCCAACTTGGCAAGATCATCCTTTAGTTCCCAGCTGTCCTCCTCATTGTCCACTCTGATGCACATTTTGGTATTATTAACAAACAGTGACATCCTGCCTTGATGCTTTCCCCAGTATTGCATCTGAGCAGGTTGAAAAGCACCAGGCCGAGGACTGACCCTGCGGCAAGTCACTCATCACTACTCCTGACCTAACCCTATTAATGATAATCCTCTGAGTCCTATCCGAGGGCCAGTCCCTTGTTCAATTTGACTTGACAGGCTGCATTAAGTCCTCTACTAGTCTAGCAAAATATTGCAAAAATCGTTCAAAATGTGAAAAAAGCATTAAAACTGGAACATAAGTAGGTTTTTATGTTTTCTTTAAAATAAAAATGGGACACGCATGACCTGATGATATTAAGGGGTCAAAAATACAGTTAATATACAATTACATGAAAAACACCATGGCCCAGATATTCAAACTGCGCTCAAAACGAGCACAACAGCAGGAGCAAGCACAAACCAGTTGCGCAAATGCGCAACAGGTGCGATATTCAAACATGGAGCAGAGCAAATTGCGCAAGCAACCAAAGTCTGAATATCGCACATACTGCGCCATCGCGCAACCAGGAAGGAGAAGCTGAGCCAAAATGTTGCACTATAGAGCAACCAGGGAAGCTCAGCTGAGCAATCCAGAGCTGCCATAGCGCAAGCACAGCCCCCCCAGAGCAATGGAACTGCACATCCAGGGAGGCAGGCTGGGGCCCACTGCCAGCCATGCCACACATGGGCACAGGAACACATTGCAGAACCCACACCACACCTGCGCACCCCAAGAACAGCATCACTGGGGGTGGGACAGATGATCTACTTGCCCATGGGGACAAGCCAACAAAGCATAGCAGAGCCATGACACCCCAGCACAACCACTGGCAGGCGGAGAGTGCCACACACAGGGGTTGACAACCACAGTACATCAGTCCCCATACGCACAGTCACACCCTGCACTGTGACCCCAAGACACCACCCATGTGCAGTGACTGGCACTGCAGGAAACCATGCAGTCCCCCCAGCACTCATCAGCCCCATGCAACACAGAAGCCTACAAGCCAGACACACCCTGTGCACCCAGCAGTGGGTGGCAGCAGACGGCAAGACCAAGCAAAAGGCACTGCCATGCTGGAGATACCTCCCCATGCACACACATGCACACACACACACACACATATACCCAGGACCATACCAGCCCAGATGGCATGTACACCCCTGCAACTGAGCCCATAGCCAGCTGCAAATCAGAGACCAACACAGTATTCATATCAAAATAGAAATGTACATTTAAAAGACTAATCACAAAACCAAGTGAAACTATGTACAAGTGGAGGGGGACGAGTAAAAGGCAGGGGTGTTCAAGGGGGAGGGAATAAAAACTTGGAGAGGGAAGGCAGGGTGATAGGGATGGGAGAAGTGGGAAAGGAATGTGGGCTATGGCCCAGCTGGCTGCTGGTCCTCCCCTGCTGGCGCCCCTCCGCCTCCTCACGATCACCATGGCGCTGTATGGCCTGCAGGATCTCCTGGTTCTGAAGTGCAACCTGGGTGAGGCGCCAAGATCCTGGGACATCCTCCTGAGTACCTTGAGGCCTAGGAAAATGGGAACACAGTCAATGGCTGAGACTGACCACAACCCTGAACACCACCCAACCTGCAAGCCATATAGCCAATGTCCCACACCTGTGATGGCATACACCCACCCACAGTGAACATGCACATGGCCATCACAAACTGGCGGCACCAGCTATGTGCACCACTGGCCACACACACTGCCCACGTCCATCACAGTACAAACAAGGCTGGCAAGTGACGTGGGCAACGTGGCGATGCCAGTTACACAGCTATGTGCCCAGTGCATGCCTGACCACCAGTGACGATACACAGACGTGCTGTGATACTGCACAGTGATGCATGTCACCTGTGCTGCCTACATACATAGATACATAGACAGTGTCGCTCGGATAAGGGCCTATGGCAAACCCAGTCTGTCCATATGAGCTTGTAAGTTCAAGTTGTTTCCTAGAGTCTGTTGCCCCTTACCCTGATCTCCAGAATTCCTTCATGTCTGTCCCCAGTAGTCTGAAATCCCGTGATTGTGTCAGCCCCCACCACGCCCCTGGCAGGTGTTCCACCTGTCCACCACCCGCTTCTGTGAAGACAGTCCATCACCATGTGTCCTCTGAATCATCCTCCCTCCAACGTCATCCCATGCACTCTAGTCCTGGAACATCTTTTTCACTTCAAAAAGTGTGTCCTGCACCCTGATCCTCCCTGTAAGATACTTGTATGTCTCTATCATATCCCCTCTCTCCCCCCTCCCCTCCAGGGAGTACATGTTCAGTTCCTTCAACCTGTCGTCATAGGACCCATGATGCAAGCCATGCACCATCTTTGTTACCCTCCTCTGAACCTTCCCTGGCCACTCTACATCCTTACGTAGGTATGGTCTCTGGAAATGTACACTGTACTCCAGGTGGGGCCTCACTAATGTCTTGTATAGTGGAATTATGACCTCCCCTTTCCTGCATGGTTGTATTGTGCAGGGCTAGTGGACTCCCCCCCCCAGCATGCAACTAGCATCCATGAAGTCATGATACTCACATTGCTCAAGCAGCTCTGTCTGCCGCTGTTGCCCCTGCTGTTGCTGTGGCTGCTGCTGCTGCCCTCTCCGGTGCCGACTCCTGCTGCCACCGGGCCCTGGCACGGCCCTCCCTCATCCTGGCCCCTGCATCCTCGGATCCCGGCCTGTGGGAGACATATGTTGAGACAAACATCAGTGTGACTCAAAAGCAGAGTGCCCCCTGCCCCAGTGAGAGTGCCCACCCACACAGCCATAACCATCCATCGCACAGCTGCACACAGTGACACAGCCAACCGTGTCCAAGCTGTCACCTATGCACAGCCACACAAGCACACACACACACCCCTACAGAGAATATAGGTGCATAGATGGTACACTCACCTGGCCTAGGCACCATTCCCCGCCTGGCACGTGCCCGCAGCCTGGCCAACAAGTTCTGCTCCCTCCGGCGGAGGTCACCGTACCAGTGCCAGCACTGCTCAGCAGACCGGCCCCATCCAGTGACCTCCACCAGGTCAGTGGCCACTTGCTGCCACACTTGCGTCCTAGGCATGGTGAGGGGAGCCTCACCATAGAGTGCCTCACAGTGGGGCTCCACCAGGGCCACCAGGTTGGCCACCTCTAGTGGGCTCCAACTCACTGCCCTCCTCCTAGCCATCTCAGCCCAGTTTACAGCAGGCAATATGGCGCTCGCTGCACTGTAACCCCACATGAAGATGTTGCGCAATAGACCACCACAGGCTCCAATCGCTGTTCGAACAGCGCCATCTTCATAGCGCTGTCACCAGACAGCAATAGGGACGCATAATGGCATGCTAACAGTGCCAGGGGGCAAAGGGCATACACAAGGTCACGGCAATGACTCAAGGCTACGCACAGCACCTTCAGACGTATAGGCATCCTGCGCGACTGCCAAGCTGCGTACCAGTGCCACAGTGGACTATTGCGCAGTAGTGCCACAGCGCCATATAGTGCCCAGTGCTGTAGCGCCACTGGCACAATGGTGGCCATGGCCTGAATTGCCTATCGCGCTCAGCAGGTCTGCAGCACGATAGACGCATGCATAAGCTGTCTGGGCATGCGCAATGCAGTGTAGCATGCAGGCACAAATCTGCGCCATTGGTTCAGCTGCCCTTCCAGATGGCGCAGCGTAAACCGCGATATTCAGCCGACATATGCAAATCATTCGATCAGCTATTCAAAGGCACAGTGGCGCGATTAGCATGTCATTAAAGGCGCCACCCTCATTTGCATATGTTGCGCTATAAAACATGACAGTGGGTTGTGCTGGCCAGATTCGTTACTGCAGGTGAGAGGTGAGTTACTGCTGTGATGCTCAGGACAATGCTCATGGGCAAGGTGCCGGAGGATGATAAAGGCTGAGGGGCTGAGAATGAAAAGGGCACTTAGAAAGGGACAAAGGCACCCTTTCTATCAGTATCTGCCATACGGAGAAGAAACGTGGGGTGCTTCCACCCCCCCGGGCCGGCACCGGGGAAATGCTGTCGACTGCACAGTGACAGGTGTCCACTTCCACCCATACAGATCACCATGACTGACCAGAGCCAAGCTGAGGGTGAGGATGGCGGGCGTAGGAGGAGGCCGAACTTCACAGCGGCAGAGACAGAGGCCCTCTTCCAGGTCTACCTGGAGGATGAGCCACTATTGAGTGGACAGAGGGGCACCCCTCAGGAAAGTGCAGCTGCATGGGAGGGGGTAGCTCGGGCCGTCAACCTGCACAGAAGCCACCAGCATTCCGTGCAGGAATGCAAGAAGAAGATGGGGAGTGACCGCAGGAGGCTGAAGGAGAAGGTGGCAGCCTTCAGGGCGGCACGTGCTGGCACTGGTGGGGGCCCGCCAGTGGTGTTGCAGCTGACCCCAACGGAGGAGACACTGGTCGCGGCCATGCAGCCGAGTGCCATTGTGGGCGTACCAGGCAGAGGATTCCAGACAGGTGGAAGCCCATTACTGCATGGTATGACATGGTGGTGGTGTTGGGGGGGGCTGTTGTTCACATGCACTCACATGTACTCTCTAACTGTTACAGATCCTGTTCGTCTTCAGGAGACGGTGGTGGTGGTGGGTCCAGACAGTGATGCAGACCTGCTGGAGGAGGAGGACCATCCACCTCTGCCACCAGCCAGCAGGCACTGCAGCAGCATGCACGCTGGGCCAACAACTCTGGTGTCAGTGATACAGGTGCGGGGGTGCACGGCCTGTGTCTCAGCAGTCCGGCATGCAGGTATGCCAGCATGCTGTGCCTATGGCAGTGGCAACGCACCTGCACCATTGATGATAGCAGGCCTGCAATGGGCAGTGATAGTGTGTGTCCCATGACGGACACATGGCAGGCCAGCACGTGCCCCTGGGCCTTCCTGGTTCACACCTGTGTACCAGCATGCTGGCACAGTCCCAGACTGTGCCTGTCAGCACCAGTGGGGCAGCACTGGTGACTGTGCAGGTGTCCGGCACTGTTGCCAGCACGGAGGTGGAACAGATGGACCTGGGGGCTCAGCAGTTGGAGGGGCAGCAGCAGCAGTCGAACACCAGGTCTGGGGGTACAGTGTCAAGCAGTGGCACATGTCCACCACCCTTTGATCCGCCCATACCTGGTCCTGGCAAACAGCACCCACCCTCAAGGGGTGCTGTGCACCGACCGTCCACACCCTGGGGGTCACGATGCCATTGGGGCACAGTACCCATTGGATGCGCACACCCGCCTGCTGCACGAATCAGTACAGCTGCAGGGGCGGGTTTCAAGGTCCGTGGAGGCACTGTCTGTGTCCGTGGAGCGGCACAGCAGGGAGTGTGCTTGGGACCGAGCCGAGCTGGTCCTTATGCGGATGGATGTGACCGCCGCCATTGACAGGCTGACCCAGGCAGTGGTCTCTGTCGCTGATGCATTGGGCACACTGTCAGGTGCCCCTGTACCGCACACCCCACACAGTGCGCTCTCCACTCCCCATTCCCGGCGTCGTGTGACACCAGGCCTGTCGACACCGGTTCTGCTGGGCATCCCGAGCACCCCTGGTGCACGCTTTGTTCGCATGATGCAGACCCCTGTGCGGCAAGGTCGATGCGACAGTGGGACCCCTGGTGGTGCAACAGCGCCACCCCATGTGGCCCCTGCTCAGCCTGCCAGTGCTGCTGGGCCATGGCAGGGCCGCCCACGCATCCGTGGTGGCCGTGGGACAGTGCTACATGACTGAGCTGTCTCCCAGTGCGGGCCCTGTCTGGTGCTGCCCTGTGTGCAATGTGTGTCATGGTGGGCAGTGCACTGCTGGGTGCTCTGCTCACCACGCTGACACACGGACCACCTGCACACTCTCCCAACTGCTGTCCACAGATGCGTGTGCATGATGATGCCTGCATTGCACTGTACACCAAGGTGCAAGGGTGCCCAGGTCCTGACACATGTACTTGGACAGTACAGGTGGTGGGGGTGGTCGGTGGTGCTGTGTGTTGGTAATGTCGTTTCTGCAGTGCTGTGCTTCTGCCCATGTACGCTGCCTGGTGTGTGTGTGTGTGTCCATATGAGTCTCACCCCTCCCTGATGGTGTGTTGGTATGCCTGGAACCTTCAACTCCCCTGATCTTCATGCACGGTGTGTTCCCCTGTGTGCCTGTGGTTTGCGCATGGACAGTGTTGCCTGCACATGTCCCCTTGACTTACCTGTGTTGGGCATAGTGCTCTTCTGCAATGGTGTCCCGGTGCAGCTGGGTCTGCAGGGTCAGTCGGGGGTCCCTCCGTCCTAGGGGGGGCTGCTCATCACCAAACATCACCAGTGCCACTGGCGTCCCCATCGCTGTCCCCCTCTTCTACCTGTACGGCTATCCCATGGTCTTTGGCCATGTTGTGCAGGATGCAACAGGCCAGGAATATCCCATAGGCCTTTTGGGGGCTGTACTGTAGGGCACCGCCGGAGGTGTCTAGGCATTGGAGACGTGCCTTGAGCATCCCAAACACCCGCTCTATGATGTTACGTGTTGCGGCATGTGCCTCATTGCAGCACAGCTGCGCTGGGGTCGTGGGGTGCCGGTACGGTGTGAGTAGCCAGGGACAGAGTGGGTATCCGCAGTCACCTGTGTGGAGATAGTGGAGAGCAGTGTCATGTCAGGTCCATATTGCCCATATCCTTGTGTGCCACTACCATGGCACCTGTGTCATTCCCACCCTTGCCCAGAGTTTGCATTCCATACATGTGTACTCACCCACTAGATGACCCGTGGGGATGTCCCCACTCTCGAATCGATGGCACAGTGCAGACTGGTGCCATATGAAGGCATCATGTGCTCCGCCAGGGTGTGTGGCACAGACATTGATAATGCGCCCAGTGGCATCACACACCACCTGGCAGTTGACACTGGAAAACCCCTTTCGGTTCCGATATGCCTGGCCGTCGGGGCCAGGTGGCATGCAAATGGCCACATGGGTGCAGTCTATGGCCCCTAGCATGCCAGGCATACGTGCTACCCTGTGGAACTCCTGCATGTTTGTTGTACGCTCTGCCGCGGTGCTGGGGAAATGGATGTACTCCGCAGCATGAGGCAGCAGTGCGCTGAGGAATTGGGTGAGGATGCGTGGCGTGGCCAACTGTGTAATGCCTGTGGTGTCCCTGTCGGCCTCTGGAAGGTGCCCGTGGTGAGCAGGCACATGCAGGCTGTCACCTTGGTCTCCACAGACAGAGCGTGACTCCGTCGTGAGGGTGCCTGCATCACATCACTGCACAGCTCACAGAGACGTCTTAGTATTGCCCTGTTCAGGTGGTACCGGGCCACGATCTCGACGTCTGTGTACAGCTCGAAGCTGAGGCGGGCACGATACCACCTGTCGGGGGCATACCGCCGACGGGCCCCTCCACGCCACGCCCCCTGCAGTATGGTGTCTCACCCCTCATTACAGCTTCCATGTGGAAGCTGGCACTGTCCATCTCCTCGGCTTCTGCCCCCAGCTGCTGTTCCTGTGTT
This sequence comes from Neoceratodus forsteri, assembly GCA_016271365.2. Taxonomy (NCBI): domain Eukaryota; kingdom Metazoa; phylum Chordata; order Ceratodontiformes; family Ceratodontidae; genus Neoceratodus; species Neoceratodus forsteri. The sequence goes on from CM028130.1 coordinate 1,507,897,977, forward strand.
ACCCCGCTGCCCCCACTGCTGCTTCCACTGCACCAGGCACCCCCGCTGGACTCTCTGTCCTCTGGACCCACTGTCCCTGTCTGCCCTTCCAGCTTCTGTCTCTCTCTCTCTGTCTCTGTCTCTCTCACCCAGTTTGCGGCCTGCTAGGGTTCTTGCGCCGCTTCCTTGTGCCTTTTTATTTTGGCTCAATTCTGCTACTGCGCAACTTCCAGCTGAGCCACTGTTGCGCATTGCGCAAGTGTTCGAATATCGCATTGCGCATTTTATGCATGGACCCTTCGGTTGCGCATGCCTTCATTTCCATTGCGCTGTTGCTCAGCATGTTTTCAGTGGCGCAACTGGCCCCTTCTGAATATCGCAGAATGGCGCATTTTTGGAGTTGCGCATGCGCAACCCTGTTGCGCATGGCGCAACCCTTTTGAATATCTGGGCCCATAAATACATATACATTTGACTCATTTGGTCCATGAATATGTTTCCAGATTATTACAAATTACACCAAATAATCTTTTATACTTTACATCACTACCTTAAATCAAGCATGCAGACCTTTGGATTGAAATTAATCTTGTATCATGTGGAAAAATGTTCAAAATTATTGTACAATTTGTAGTATACAGACAGCAGTGATATAGAAGACAAAGAGCAAGGGTTACCCCAAAGGGCATTGGCCATAAAGCCAACTTTCAAAGAAATACAAAATCACACATACCCTTCCCCCCATCATGCAAAGCATCATGGGATGTATATGCAAATCACCATGACATTTTAGGCTGGTAGCTGAACCAGCTTAAAATGTCATGGTCATTAGCATACACTTCCCATGATGCATTGCATTATGGGGGCATGTGTGAGTTTGTATTTCTTTGAAACTTGGCTTTATGGCCAATGCCCTTTGGGGCAACCCTTGCCTCGGTGCTTTTGCATTGAGGTTCTTTGTCTTTTAGCTTGTTTTCTGTTTTTTGGGGCTCACCATGACTCAACCCATAAAATCAACTTAGGGCTGGTTCATTTCCCCGGAGTGTCATACAGACGAAACACACTGATGAGTCCTGGGTAGGATGAAACACGTGTCTGTATCTTCTGTTTGCACCCTTTACAGATTGTGTGAGAGGCCCTTTGGCACCATGTATTCCTGCTTAAAGCTAAGCCAGCCTAAAATCCTTTGTGATTTGCATATGCATCTCATGATGCTTTGCATTATGGGGGTATGTGCGATTTTGCATTACTGTGATAAAGAGATGTTTTGTCATCGAAAGATAAGCAAACATGCATTATGTTATCTTTAGAAATATGCATTACAGATATATCTTTAAAGAAAAACTTTTAAAAAGATCATTTGGAAACAGGATATGTTGTGAGGGAATTTTTATATATCCTAAAGCTATATTTGCTATTATATGCCTTGAAGCTATGCTTGCTTTGAAAGTCATGCTGTAACAAAGTCATAATGAATGTAGTAGAAATTTCTGAGTTCATGTTTTCTTTTTTACAGGGTTATAGAATGATACTGAGGTTACTTGAGGTATATTTGTAAAAACAGAAAGCTAGATAAAACTGAGCAGAACTGGTTGTACCAGCCTGTATAACAGGCTCGGACAAAATATAAAGATAACAGCACGTAGAGACATTGCTATGGTGTGAGTGAAACTCATTGTCTCTCTCAGGTCAGCTTGACCCAGGCATATGTATCAAGCAGTATTGGGAAAAAATGGAATAAGTAGTGGAAAAGTACCTCATACATATCAACTTGTTTTTTTTTTCTGTTACATTGCTGAAAACTTGTTATGCTGTCTTATGATTGGCTTATACTGAAATGTTGGTATTTTTTAAGATAAGAAGTGCAAAATCTAGCTTATAAAAAGCTGCTTTAAATTGTAATCGGAGACCTTCTCCATTGTAGAAGTCCCACATGCATGTGTAAGGTTTGATCAAATAAAGCGACATTAAGACAAAACCCAGTGGTGTGGTTTTGGCCCCCTGATGACGGGAGTGGTTGCTCAGGTAATACTTTGTGAGAGAATTTGCGATCACAATGTTTACAGTCATTATCTCACAAAAGTGTACCTTACACAAATAACATTTTCTGGGAGTGAGTAAAATCAGGTTACACAATTTCAATATTAAATACCTGTTACAGTTGAGGGACAAATGAAATAAAAATTCTCATGCTTGTTTACAGAAATTACCAAAATACTTAGTTATCACTATCATTGTCTCTGTCTCTGTATCATGATCCTACAGGCACGGACTCATAATGCCACCAACAAAAAGCACGTGGCAATACTTGCCACAAGCAATATAGAGCATGCTGAAACAAGGTCAAAAGCAACACTGACCACAACACGAACAGTGCACCCCATTGAAATCAGTGGGACTTTCTTTTTTTGCAGGGGCTTCGCTCCATGCACCACCCACACCCCCAGGGATATAAATAACTTACTCCAAGGGGGTGTGGACTACAGGGATGGGGAGAAACTAGGAAGGGGGAAAGTTTATTTTCATACAAAAAAAAGTACCTAAAATGTTGCAGTACCAGGACACCTGAGGGGAACCAAACCATGGTCATAGGTCTCCATTCATGCCATGTGCTGGCACCTTAACCACTCCAGCACAGGAGCGGCTCGACCAGGCACCCCAGCACATGATTACTTGATCCCTCCTCACTGAACATGTACAATGACAGGGGTAGCGGTAATTCCCTACCGCTATTATACCCTGTCACTCTAAATCCAGGTGTGCTCTACACTGCACAGTTATTGCTGCACAGTTTTTATTTCAGGATATTGACCCGGTACCGATCCTGCACAAGCACACAGATCAGTATATGGACGTGAGGCATTGAAACATTTGCATGGTGGTCTGCAAGCTTTTCTGCAACCACATTTGATCAACTCTTTGCATGACTTAGCTGCATCCAGAAGGACTGACCAAATGGGGATCCAGTCTTTCTCACTGTCTAGTTTCCAACCCCTGCTAGCTGGGCTTGGTGGTTCTTGTTGTGCCACTAGTGTTTCCCCCCAGCAGTGACCTTCCTGATATGCAGTTCTTTCTGTGTGCTCCACTAAGGCAGCTTGAGTTGGAGGGATGTGTTGTAGCTGTCTTCCTTTTGCAAACATCTGCTTCTTTGTCTGGTTTACATGTTGGCACTCACTGGTTCTGTCCTAGAAGAGAACAACAATCCTCTCAAGCCTTTTGCCTTTTTTTTAATGCTCTCTTTATGGTGGGGAGAGCTGATAGGTGGCTATGGCTCCTCCCTCTGGGAGCTCATCTCTCTGGTCCTGCATCCCTGCACCGATCTCCCCTGGGAAATCTCCCATGGGTTGCCCCCACCATGACAGGGCCAGGGGTGAGGAGCATCATCTTTCTTCCCTCCTCCAGATAGCCAGCATCCAGATTCTGGAGTTTAGTGCAGGTGCAGCTGGGGCCATCATGGAGCCTGTCAGCTCCATTTTTTTTTTTGCTTTTTCTCCCCGACCCCCCTCCCCTCCGACATCATGTGCAGGCTGTGTGCTTCCCAAGCCACATCTCCCTCCAGCTGTTGCTAGAAGGTGATCAGCCGATCAGCAGGTGGGACAGCAGTCCCTCCCTCCCTGAGAGAGGAGAGCAGTCCTCCAGATACTTAATCCACTCTTGCCTCTGCCAACCCAAGGTGGCCCAGGCTCTTTCCTGAACCAGGGTTACCGGTGTAGTGCAAGGTATGGCATCCAGCACCTCAACCTCCAGCACCACTGGGCCGGCTACCTCTCAAGCCTTTTCATTGTCTCCTTGGGAAATAGACATGGGTGCATTGGAGAGTTTGAGAAAAGCTTCTGTAACAGATAGAAAAGCTCTCCATATTTCCCAAGCTGTCTCCTTTCCTATATCACTAAATGCTGACACTGTATCATACCCCATAAAGGCATGGAAGAATGGTAAAGCCTTTGATTTCTGATCTCCAATATTTTCTACAATGCGATGAGCCAATATATACCTGTAGTGTTGTTTTACTCCAAAGGCTATCCATAATTCATCCAGAGGAAGAGACTGAAATGTTGCTACTGCAAGAACTACCACATCTGTGTCAACTGTCTAGATCATGATTTTGTGATGACCTTGGTTTGTGCAGTGAAGAGTATGCAAAAGAATCCTGGCATCTGCTTCCTCATGGTCACGTGGTACCAAGTTTGGACCCATGTTGCTTCCATGTGAGAAAACTATTCCTGTGTATAGAAGTTGAGAATTTGTAATTCACCAGCAAAGTTCTGGCAAAGTCACCAAAATTGCCTCTGTGGATCATTTCACAAAGTTTTGGTATTTAATAGGAAATTCGCCATTGATAACTTCACCTGTAACTTGTCCTTGGGGTACACAAAGGTGAAGTTGGGTCAAAATGCCTTCCACCAACTACTTCTTTGGGGTTTTGTATACATAACTCGGTCAAATTGTGTCAAATCTGTCTGAAACTTGGTATGGTTGTAATCCAAGAGGAGGTGCATATGCAATATATTTCTAATAATTATAAGACTTAAATTGTGGATCTGGCACCATGGTTAAGTTGGGAGGTGATTCTGGGGTGTTGTACACCACATAAATTTTTCGAGGGATACTATGTATTACTATTGTAGTACAAATTGAGACCCTTGCTTGGATGTACAGAGTGTCCCTTAACTCCAAAGACTGGTGGCATTATGACTTGTTAAATTTGTAGTGTTATCCTGTGGAACATTAGGGTTAGGGTTAGGGTTAGGGTTAGGGTTAATGTTAGTGTGGCCACTTGCACCCTATGCAATAAACATGTCCCCAGGTTGTTTACTGCTGCATCTCTTGTCACCTCCCACATCTCCCACCAGCATGGCTACTACAGATGTGGCAGAGAAAAATTCTGCTACACTAATGCCACCACAGCCAACTACTCCTTCGCTACTACCAGCCCCAGAGCCCACAGAACACGTTGCTGCAGGCATAGCTTTTTACCTGCAGCACTATTTTTCCCCACAGATTCTGAACACTTCTTTGCTGCCTACCCGGCACCTCTGCCTTTAATAGAATGCCTCTTCTCATTCATTCTTATATGCTAAATCTAACTTGATTTGGATGAAAAATTACAAAATGTAAAAAAAGCCTGCAGTAAAAATAAGTACTAAGAGCAGACAACACCTCCCCATTGGGAATCAGGGATCAGCAGTATGATCTGAAAAAATAAAACACACAGCGATTAAAATGACAGGGGGTAACAGGGGTAATATAATATTAAGCATAACAAAAATTGATAGAACACAACCACTTTAAGAAAAATACAGTATAACTAAAAGATTACCAAAAATGCTACAGAAAGGCAAAACAAAATACTTTATTTAAAACACCAAAGTAAACCACAGAAATAAAAATTAGAAATTACTCACTACAGATAAAAATGATGAACAAGTAAGAGTGAGAAAACCAAAACATGACACAAATCTCCTACTTAGACAAAAAGGCTCTGGATCTTTCTGGCCTGCCTTGCTTTATAGCACATCTACCCTCTCCCACTCACTGCTTCACCGACTGACAAAACAGAAACCACTACTTTAAAGTAAATAATCACAGAACAAATAAACAAAAAAACACAAATCTAGCAGCACAAGGTCCTTTAGAACAGTCTGGGCCAGATATTCAAAACTGTGACCCGGGGCAAAATTAGCACTGCCCGGCAGGCAAAAATTGCCCAGAGCAAAACCAGAGCTATATTCAAAAGGAAATAGCCCGGTGCAAAACCAGCTGAATGTAGCAAGCCAAGGAAGCTGGGCAAAGAGGCCGAGAAGTGCAGGGCAAAATTTGCCTGGGAGCAAGACAGCACTGAACATAGCAGATAAGACAGCACTGAAAATAGCAATTTGACAGAGGCAGTGCAAACACCCACATAAACAAAGTGTCAGAGGTGTAAGCAGCTGTCCAGGAACACAGGCAAGCAAATCAACACTGCCAGACGTAACTGCAGTACTAGTGAAAGACATGGAATAACCGGAACCCACAAGTGAAACCAGAATACCACAGAACACTGTCAAATCCCAACTCCCCCCCAAAAAGACACAGGACACAGGAATGTCAAGCATAACATATTATAATTCAAAAAGGGAACAGGTAAGGCACAAAGGCAACAAGAAAACAAAAACAGAAAAACAAGTTAAAACACAGCAGAATACAGCATGCAAAAATGGGTACAAGAAAACACAATGAAAGGGAAAAAGGCAAGGCTAAGAAAGGGACTGCAAACAATGGGGAAAATTGTAACACTATATAAACTGCTATCGTGAAAACTATGTACATTGCAATGGGGAAAGAATGTGGAAGGGAGGGGGATGTGGACATAGGAAGGAATGGAGGGAAACAGGATGGCAGAAAAAGGGCTAGGGACAGTGGACCTGGGACAGGAAGCAGGAGAACAATAGGAGGTACGAATTAGGGGTGGGCAGATGCTGGCAGATGGTACATCAAGGATGGCTGCCACCCGTCTCACTTCGGCGATTAGTACAGCCTGCTGCTCAATGAACGTACGTTGTTGTCGTACCACCCGCCTCAGCAGCTCATCTCGGCTCTCATCCTCCTCTAGACGGGTGGCCCACAGTGATGCCCGATGTAGACCTGCAGGAGACAGAGGGACCATATCAGGACATGATGATGACACAAAGGCCCCATGTACCACCACATGGTGGACAGCATGCCCCAACAATCATGCCCATGTGCCAGCACAGAACAAACCACTATGCACACAAACATGTGCCTGCAGGACAAGGCAGTATGTAACAGGCAGCATGCAACACCCCAATGTACATGGATATGCATAGATGGATGCTGAGAAGCATCACACAGTGGAATCCAGCTAGCACAGCGGTGTGCAGACTGTAACAGTGCAAACAGACAGCCACCCCCTGAGATGCAAATGACAAGTGGACACTGAATGACATGCACATGGGATGACATATGGTGGGACATGCTGCCCACAGTCACACAGCTATGATACACAACACAGATTACACCCCCTGGAGAAGGTGCCACAGCCATACCCAGGTGTGTAACCAGACAAGTCTGTCCCATACCCCCCCAACAGTGGCCCACCCTCACTGGTGCCCCCCCAAGAACTGTAGAGACCCAGCCAAACCGCCACCCACTATGCTAGAACACAGCAGCCGTACAAATGATGGCAGGAGGCCCTGAACAGGTGTGTGATTGACATAAGTGCGGAACAGTGGCAAGTCACACAGATAGTGACTCGACATGGACCACAGGCAGCAAATGACCACAGAGGATAACGACACTGGCAATAGTACAGTAGTGACTGCAGGACAGGTAACCAAGCAGTACACAGACAGAGAGAGTGCCAATACCCACCTACACCCATGGCCACAACAGAAGAATGATGAGCCCACACTGGGAAACAGCATGGCACGGGGCTGTGCCACCACCCAAGGTGGTAGCACCATGAAGGTGCACATGCAAGAAGACACACACAAGTGAAACAGGGACACAGGCCATGGTCCACCAGTGGCAGGGCAGTGGTAGGCCAATGATATGCACAGGACAGTGTCACCCTGGTGGCCAAGGCATGGCGAGGCACACACCCACACTTGTGGGAGCAGCTTCTGCCATAGGATCTGACACCCAGCACACCATGCCACCACAGAACAACCCCTGCAGCACACCTGCATAACCAATATACAAATACCATGCACTGCAGGGACTGAAGGACAGCACCCTGTAGGGGACAATGGCTCCCACAACAGAGCTGGAGCCAACAGGCAGGGGTGTAGCCAGGGTGGGCACAGCTGCACACCATGTGGACACACTGCTAGCCCTCTCCCCATCGTTAGGGTGAGCTACCCCACCCTGGAGTGTAGCCAGATACTATACAAACGTACATCAGGACTGTGTAGGTTGCCACCAGTGGCATAAGAAATACCACCCATGAAACACATGACAATGGGCGATGCCCTGCATGGGTAAATACAAAGCCATGCATAGCACCCCAAGACACTCACAGACCAGCCCCCAGCCTGTACAGGCGTATGTTCCATGGGAGACAAAGACATTCATAGTGACCAGTTCCCCTAGTGTATACCCCAATGAATGACAACACAGAAAGGTACAACATTGTCTCTGTTAGACTCCATGGACAAAGGAAGCAGTGCAGAGCCAATTTGCCCCCCCCAGAAATAAAACAGCACACCATGGAGTGCTTGGAGGATGCCTGCCTACACACATGCCACAACAGGCACACATGAAATGCACAGCCACACAGGCCCATGTGGCACCATAGTCCCAGAGGGTCCCTCCCCAACAGCCCTGTGCATGTCCGCCATGGAGGTCAGACAAGTGCACACAACAACATACCCGTGTCCTCACCACCATGGCATTACACTGGTAGGGAGATACAGGCACCACATGACACAGTGGCCCCCCTTTCGCCATAGTGTGCATAGCCCTGGCAGGCACTTACAACATGTCCTGCACAGATACTGACACATTATACATGGTACTATGAATGAAACATGCCATGAGAGGTGGAGAACAGTGTTGCCATGGCAGACAGGACAACAGCAGCAGCAGTAACAGGCAGCACAACAGGCTGACCCCAGTAATCCCCCACCCCCAGGCATGATGACTGGCCTACGGCCATGCACAGACACGCAGCATCCTTCCACAATGGTGGACTTAACAGCAACATGACGCACATGACAGTACAAGGCAGATATCAGTGCACATGGCAGTAATGGCAACAACAGATCAGACATACAGCAAGCCATGTCTCAGGCTTCGCAGCAGAAGGCAAGGCACAGGAGGCAAGGAAGACAACACAAATGCATGCAGCCAAATCACATCTGGCCTGGATTACCTAGCCAACTGTGCCACGACACCAGACACAGCACTCCAGTGCAGGGGTGAAGCCAGACATTTTCATGTTGTACACACAAACCCCAACAGTCACACCCTCCTTAAAAAGAATGTACTCATCAACTCCAAATGGTACCCCTCCTTCCAAAAGGGTAAGATGGTTGTCAGATGATTCCCCTAATCTCTAAAGAGGTTATACATGTATCTGTCTCCTAAACAACATCAGTTCAAACAGAGACACACTCCAGTGGCCTACAGTGACCCAAATAGTATGGATTAGTTATAAAACGTTAACAGAAAGGCATATAGTTTGGGACATGCACTCAACAAAACTGTACACAAATGTGTACAGTGAGTATGCCTGCCTACACCCTTGCTCCAGTGCCTGCAGTGGCAAGTCAGACACATAGTAGAAAAAGCACAATGGCACACAGTACTCACGCAACACACTCCTGTCACCGTCACTGCTCTCCGCCGTGTGCTGCGCCATCGGAGGCACCCTGGGCCTGTCCGTGGATGGCCTCTGTTCGGACTGCAGCTCGCCCCTCCTGTCTCTGGTGTGTCCTCTGCGCTCTGCAGTGGGAAGATGGTGCAGCAGTATTACTACAATATCAGCCACCATGGTACACTAAAGACCACCCTGTACCCTGGTGGCATAGCACAACACACGCATCACTGGCACACAGGGGCAGGGCACCACCAAAGCCATGCCAAGCATGACACAGGTCAGTGCATACCTTCTCCCCCCTGGCCCACACAGTACACACACAATGGATAGGAGGACCCCATGGCATAAGAGCAACATGTCTGAGTACTATTTAAAGTGTACCTTTGAACAGGTAGCGAATGGTTAAACGGCAGTGGGATTTGAACCCATGTCCAACAGTGACCCGAGTCACATATCTGTACACAAGGTGCACAACAGTATATGCATGGTATATCCTAGCTGGACCCCACCAGCACAGCAACACACAAGCACACAAGCACACCACCGAACACACATCCCCACCACCCATGACAGCAGCACCGTGAGAGTCATCACTTACCTGGCACAGGCACAGTCCCCTCCCAAACCATCGCCCTGCATCGTTCAAGCAGTGGGCGCTGCCTGCACCTGATATCCACATATCGGTGGCAGCACTTCTCACCATCACGGGGTATACCTGTGATAGCTGTGAGGTGACAGGCAATTGAAGCCCAGACGTGGCTATGGGAACGGTCACCCTCCCGGACCGGTCCAAATAGGCGCCGATGGCACTTTTCAGTTAATTTCACTAGGTTGGCCATCTCTACCTCATCCCAACGCCTGTCATGGACCACCACTGCCCTTTGCCTACGTCTCCCAGACATGGCTGATATGAGAGGGGGCAAAGAAAATGCTCCACTGGTGTATGAATGACTGGCCACACACCCTGACTCTCCCAAGCACTGCAGTCTAGTGCCACGCAGATGTATGCCATAGGGCCACACTAACAGGAAGTGTTTTCAATGTGCATTCGTGACCCCTACCATGACCCTGAGCTCATGTACCACGCAAGCGTATAGCGCCGCGCTATGCTGTGTAGCGCCATGCTACATCACGCTAAGACAGGGTGATAGCACGGACATGGGGGTCTCACGAGCATGTGTGTAGTCCGTGCTAATGCACATAGCACTGCGCTAGTTGGATAGCGCGGTGCTGCCCCTCCATTAGCCCTGTGCTGGGCTTTGCACAGCGCTGCTGTGTTAGCGTGGGGCTAATCAGAGCCATATTCAACAGGTGTATGCAAATGGGGGTACTCATGTATGCATGGGGCAAACCGTGTGATTAGCATATCATTATGCACTCATTTACATGACTAACAGGCCTGATTGCCTGGGTGGGCTATAAAAGAGCAAGTAGTGCACCACCAGTGTTGTGTTGTGGTAATGCAGCGGAATTACAGAAGTGAGAATCAACAACACAATGCTGGAGATATGCAACAGGGGGATGAGCAGCGAGAGGCAGGTATGTATGACCACCGTGGGACACACTTGAATGCACTGTGCTGATGGCTGCATGGGACTACTACCGTCCACTGCATTGTGCACGTTCCCCTGCAGGTAACTGTTCCATGTGCCACTGCCTGCACAATGTGTCTGCCAGCCAGGTGCACTAGTGCACTACCGTGCTGTGTCCTGCGACATTGGCCCACTGACTTGACTCCCTGGATGTGTGGCATGATGGGCTGTGCCCCCCCTGCAGGACGTACACCGTGTCCCGGTGATGTGCCATCCCATGCAGCATGGTGTCCTGACATTGCTAGCGCAATTGTCCATGCAACCACTGTAGTGCTGAAGAGGGGCACATCACAGTGCAAGGTGGTAGTGTAGGGGTGGGCCCAGTCATGGGAGTACATGGCAGCCACAGGCCACAGCAGTGCACATGTGTGTACACGGCTCGCTGTCCATACACGGGATGGACAGTGACTATGTGGCCGTGTGCACCGTACATGCACATGCATCAATATGATATGACCATGTGGCCTGTGGCACTGTAGGGGGTATCATTGTGATGTTAATGTGTAATGCAATGCAGCACTGACACAGCCAATGACACTTGTCCCCTTTCGATTATCCCATAGGTGTGGTAGCACGCCAGGAGCACATCCGTGCCTACAAATTCTCGCCGGATGAGTTAAACACCCTGGTACATGCGGTTAAGGAGAGGGAGCAGGTGCTACGCACACACAGGACCACTGATGCCATGGTGCGGCAAGCTTGGGAGGAGGTTACTGCAGCTGTAAATGCTGTCGGAGGCCGTGGAAGAATGACAGAGGCTGTGCGAAAAAGATGGAATGACCTTCTGCGACATGCAAAGGAGGAGGAGGCACAGCGACTGAGGGACAGGATGAGGACCAGTGGTGGACCACCTGAACACCAGCAGCGGGTGGAGGAGCAACACATGGTGGTGGTGGCATCAACACTAAGGATGGTGGCAGTAACAGGTGTGCCAGGTGATGGATGTGAGACGACCCTCGCACTTCCAAGGCCAGGTCTGTATTCGCATGTGTAATTCCTGTATGTTGTGCTGGCATGGGTGCATGGTCTTGCTGTTGGTGTCCTGCACAGGGTGCACTGTATCCTGCCAAACTGATGCCTGCCATGGCCATGGTCACTGTGTGTTGGGTGGGTGCATGTTGTCATGGGCTTGTGTGAAGGGGGTACGTGTCCTGAGGACTGCATGGTGTAGTGGTGGTAGTGGTGGTGGTGTTTGGCCACAGCATCCATGGATGGGTGACTGACCCTGTCCCTATTGTCTCCACAGCGATGTCTGCCAGGCCTGCACCACAACAGGATGTGCCAAGGATGTACAGCCAGGTTCCTGATGTCGTAGAGGAGGTGGATGAGGAATGGCCATCAACAACTGGGCTCTGTGAAGCTCAGGGCTGCACAGACACCATGCATGTGTGGCATTCCCATGGACAGGGCGTGCAACTGCCTAGGGAGGGGGGTCACACCTCACTAGGGGTATTGGGATACACTGGCCACCTGGATGCTGCACAGACAGAGGATGATGGTGTAGGGGAGGTCCTACTGGTCACTGTCACCAGTGAAGATGACACTGATGTATCCGAGTATTTGCAACACCTGGCCATTCCTGTGCAAGGGGATGCAGGGGTGGGGCTGCTTGCAGGCTATGGAATGGGTGCAAGTGGTTTCTTAAGTGTCACCAGTGTGGCTGTACCTGAGCACATGGTGGTGGGCAGTGTGGGGGACATCGCAGAACCACAAGGTGTGCAGTTTCAAACACGTGTTGGGGTCAATGTCCATATGGTGCCACAGACCACCATCAGTAGTAGCCAGCAACAGGACGTACCTGGCGGGCAACAGCATCCAGTTGCTCCAGTGCCACAGGCACCTCTGCCAGCTGCAGCTGAGGGTTCTGTGCCTCTGGGGCAGGATGGCCATGGTGCCTGGCCACTCCTGCAGGCTGCTGTCACCTCCCAGCAGTAGGCCCATATGGACCTGCATGGCATGTGAAGGGAGCTGTGACATGAGCTGGGACAGATAAGGGAGGCCATCTCACTGGGCTTTGCCCATGCTGAGCAGCAGGCGGAGGACAGGTTGGTTCACCTGGTGGGTGCCATCGACTGTGGCTTTTCTGGCCTGACTGCTGCAGTGGTCGACATCGGGAATGTCCTGCGTGGCGTGCCTGGTGGTTGCCAGCAAGGGATGGTTGGCCGTGGTGCAGACAGCACAGGGGCACACAGGCGGGCACACTGTGGCCACAGGGCTGCCAGTGTTTCAAGCTCAACATCATCACTCACTCCATCTGCAACCCAGCGCCTCCGTGGCCATCCATCCACCCTATCAGGCTCCACCGTCCCCCGGGGGCACAGGAGGACGACTCTGCCTGCCTCACCTTTCTCTTCGGCGTTGTCCTCTGCCCAGAGCACCCCAGGGTCTGTGTCCCATGGTACAGGTGCACGGCGCATGCTTGGAGGTAGGCGTCGGTGATGCCCACAATCGGTCTGCGGTACTTTGCATTCACCACCCACATGCACGTGCAGACGTGCACACACACACACACACTTCCACTGCCACAGTTGCCCCCCTCACCCTCACAGCACACATCACACTTCCCCACCGACACCACACCGTTTATGTCTGTCCCCCCCACGTGTGTCCTGCACAGTCCCGACCTCACACCACATGCACACATTTTGTCTGTTCCACTGTGTTTGTTTACTGGTGTGATTGTTGGTGTCACTGTTCTGTTTGTTTGTGCACATTAAATGGATAATTACTTGTACTCTTTCAAGTTGTTGTGCAGTCTGTACTTACCCTCTTGTCTGTAGCAGTGTCCTGATGATGTTGTCCCTGTGCTGTATGGCCCAGCGTGCCATGCGAGGGTTCCTCCTCTCGAGTTGCTCCACTATCCCCCTGACCGCTGGCTCCGGCTCACTATCAGACTGACCCTCAGGTTCAGGTACCTGTATCCCATGGTTCATTGCCATGTTGTACAGCATACAACAGGCTAGGAAGATACGGCATACCTTCTGAGTTGTATACTGTAGGGCACCGCCTGATGTGTCTAGGCATCTGAATCGCATCTTCAGGTTGCCAAACACCCTCTCTATGATGTTCATTGTTCTGGCATGTGCCTCGTTGTACATCTCCTCGGCCACTGTGGCCGGTTGGAGTACTGGTGTCAGCAGCCAGGGTCGCAGGGGATAGGCACTGTCCCCTGTCAAGAGATGTATACCTGTTAGTGCCATACTGCAGTCTGTCAGCTGCTGTTCTGCTCCTCTATGTGGCCCTCCCACACCCCTTCCCTGGCCTGCAATGCCTGCCTCCGTCCATGCTGTTGTGTGTATGCCTTGTATGCTACTACTCACAAACTAGTTGCCCACTGGGTATCCTGCCCTCCTCAAAAGCCTGGCACAGCTGGGACTGGTGCCAGATGAAGGCATCGTGGGCACTGCCGGGGTACTGTGCATAGACATTGCTGATGCACCCAGCCGCATTGCACACCACCTGGCAGTTGATGGAGTGGTACCACTTCCTGTTGATGTACACATCACTGCCATCGCCAGGTGGTGGACGGATGGGGACATGGGTGCAGTCAATGGCACCCAGTATGGATGGTAGGTGCGCAACTTGATGGAACTGCTGCATTGTTTCTCTGCGCTCTGCTGCCGTGCTGGGGAATACTATGAATTCCCAGCATGTGGCAGGAAAGCCTCTAGGAACTGGGTCAGGAGGTGTGAGGTGGCAGACTGCGTTACCCCAATGGTGTCCCCCGTTGGTCATTGGAATGTCCCTGTGGCAAGGAAGCACATCGCTGCTGTCACCTTCTCCTCCACTGTCATGGCATGGTTGCATCTGGTATTTGAGTGCAGCTGCTCATGCAGGAGTTCACAGAGCTGCCTCAACATTCCCCTGTTCATCCTGTACTGGCCAATGATGTGGTCATCAGGCAGGGTCTCGAAGGAGACCCTGGGCTGGTACAACCTGTTTGCAGCATACCGTCTCCTTGGCCTACATTGTGGCCCATGTTGTGCCTGCTCCCTCTCCTCCTCCTCCACTACAGCTGCCATCAATGGCAGCATCACTGCTACTGGCACTGCACACATTCCCACTTCCTGTGGTGGTCCCTCCTCCTCTGTGTTTTGCCCTGGGTTAAGACCAGCCTTTTGTAGGTGTGCTAGCTACTGTGCTACATCTGCCTTCATGTATCCTAGTGTGGCGCTGGGCCTTTGAATATCCCATTGCGTGTCTCTCTTGGCCCCCCTTCCTTTTGCCCTTTGCATACATTAGTGGTTTGCCCCACGCTAATGCTGTTAGCGCGCACTTACTGGTCCTTTGAATATGGTGGCTCCACGCTATTCCAGCGCTATTGCCGCACTATTGGTTTGTGCACCGCATTATGCTTTGAATATCTGGCCCTCTGTGAGCAATTTGGATTCAAAAAACTTGGTTTTGAGATGTATTTTACAAGTTTCTTTCCTCAGACACACACAGACTTCTCTCCTACTCTGCAGAACATTGCACTAAAGACAGCCTCCTCATGGAAAACACACCTTGTTTTGGCAACATGTGATCTCCAATCCCATAGTACATTGCAAACTTCACCTTTGTACCAAATTTCATGGGCAAAATTATCAAGTTTGCATGTTGCAAACTTCGCTTGTGTGCCAAACTCCACTGGCAGGGTTGCAAACTTGCCATTTCATGGAGTTATCAGTTTTCTGCAAAGTTGGACTTTGCATGGTGGATTAACTCCATGAATTGACGCAAATTCATGAATTAATCCATGGAGCGAAGTTTTCCAACTTCGCACATCACTATTCCTGTGTCTTGTACCTCCTTTTCTTCATCAGACAAGGTAGAAATGTATTTTGCCAGCAAGTTGTACAGTTCAGTCTTATTCACATCTACTCAGAGAAAACTATGCCAGTTTTTTGGAATTGGTGTAGATTCTCTTATCACAACAAGGTGTCCATGTCCCCTTTTCTGCCTGGTTGAATTTTTAAGACTGTGAGCAATGTAGCAATCCCACACAATGTCTAAATGATCCACTGACTCCAACTGCATGAGGATATGTGGTATAAATACCTTTTCTACACAGTCATGAAAAATCTTACAGCCTTTGGGTGACAACATGTGAATAATAGCAAAGCCATCAAGGATTTAAGCAGTGACACTTGGAACAAAATTTTTAGATGGAGCGTGTTTCAAGGCAAGTCACAAGATCAGACTTTCTGCATGTGCTCAACGTGCCTTTATCAGACAAGGCTGACGGGCTACATTGATTCTCATGCTTGAAGAAGTCATCCATATACCCATTTTCTAGATTGGCATGATATATACATCCTGCCAAACAGTTCACAGTTGTTCTTGAGAGTTGTGATCTGGTGTGCAATCCTTGATTGCTTCTTTGGAGATGAATTGCTAAACAGTGGCAATTTGTTCTTGGGGATGATATTAGCAATTGGAGTGGAGCACTGCACAAGTCTTTCTTTAGCAAATGCATCATACTGTTTTTGACCAGTTGCTTTGACAGTCTTAATAGCATTGACAACATTTTGGCTCATGACATGCTTTGTGTCCAAACCAATCAAATTCTGACTTTCCTCTGAGAATGAGTTGCCCATTTCCTGAATTGTGGAGACCATTACTTTAACGTGTCTAGCAAATTCCATTTGAACTCTATGCACCTGTTCATGGTGCTAAGTAGCTGTTCTTTTATCAGAAGCTATGAAGATGGATTCAAACTCTTCTATAACCTTTTGATTCTCTAAACCGGCAGTAATTCACCGAGGTAATGTAGTGGGGTTCTCTGTCAAGCCAGTCACACAATCATCACTCTTAATCTTCTCACTAATCTGTTCATGAGCCTGGTCAATGGCCATGGTGGAAAAAATGTGAACAGATCTCTGAATGACAAAATGACCTTTCATTAACTCTGCATAGATTTATGGGTTTCTAGCTGGCAACTGGACCATATCTCTTATATGAACAAGAAGCCACCTAGCATAGTTTTTGTGGTCATAGGCAAACATCCATGGTACTAATTCACCAAGACATTGGGCATACAGCTTGAAGTCTCCCTCCCATATGGAATGCACAAACTGCATGGCAAGAAACTCAAGGTCTAGAACCATAGACCAGTACAAGAACTGTAGATTCTGATCACATTTGTGTTGACACCATGTGCTGAAGTCGAGTGATGTTTCATTTGCTTCAAGTGATTCTGCAGTATATTCCTCGTATGCTGAGCATCTGAGTAGGTGTAGTGCTGCTGCTGTTACCTGGTGAGCAGATCTGTCCCTGTTGACATGGGATCCTTTCAGTATGGCATCAGCCCTACCAAAGGTAGTGATGTCAGCCTGCACAAGAACACTGATCCATCCAGTGTCATTTAGCCAATCTCCTAAACATCTGAGCACCTTCATCTCTCTATATGAAGGCCTCCTATTATCACCACATATTTTTCCTCAACATGGGTCTTAGGCCAACTCCACTGGATTTGCTTTCCTATAGAAAACAATGGCTGGTCCATGGTTATGACATGCATATGGCCTCTGTTGACATTTTGTGTGGCCTTCTGTATAGACTCATGGCATGCAAAAGCATATCTGTAGAATGAGCTTGTTCCTTAAACAGAGGCATGAGCACAATGGGTGACACAGGTCGAGAAAGAGGTGACTGTCTGTCTGCATGGTAAGCTGCCCATGTAACAAAGTCCCCAGTGTCATGTCTCTCTTTCTCCCACAGTTCTGCCACACAACTAAGCCAGCTGTTCTCTTTCTCTCTGGAGGCAAGTATTGCAGATGACGCTGCTTTTACTGGACCTTCCACAGATGGGACACTTGGCTCTGAAGTGCGTAGTGCAGCTGAAGGTACTTCAGAATATTCTGCAAAGGATCTATGTATCTTTTGTGGACAGTTTCTGGGTTGATGGATACAATTGCCTCTATATGCGCCTGGATTGTCTGCTGTTGGAAACTGAATCATGACGATGGCTTTACCATGGAAAGGATCCTTTGCTGTCCTAGCTGAGGGATTGTGATCTATATTGTCAATAGCCCCCACTGTAAACATGTCTTTTTCCAAGGTGGGAGGACAAACACATAGGTCATGATCAAAACGTGCACATACATTGTTTTCCAGATTTGTAGATATTTCTAGTGATTTGTCATATGAAATGCATAGTCCTTGCTTGCAGAGTTTGTCAACCAACTCCCTTTATCTGGTTTTACAATAAACCATCACATTGTTGTAAATAGCAAGTGGTGTTTCCCTCGACTTATCATGATGACCTGCTGATCTGGATGATTCCCTTGATGTCTTCTTTGTGCTAAACATTAGTAACACTGACATCAATAAGGCTATTTTCATTTTAGCTTATTTTACTTCTCTTTGATCTATAATACTGGGGCCATGTGATATTCTCACCAGTGCAAGAAGACTTTGAAGAACTACGTCTTGTTGACACTCAGGTCTAAAAGACCCATCAAATGAGTAATCTTTGGAAATAATTTATTTTCTAACAATTTGAGCAGCATGGACCAAGTGAATTGCATTTTGTGTGAGCAGGACTAGGGGAAACTGTTAGCTGGAAGGTTGGTGGTGAGTGTTTGAAATTGGCTGAGGTTTGTACCTTAATTGCAGGTCTCACATTTCAACAGAGGATTAGTGAGGGTTGAAATTCAAGTGTGTACCTAACAGACATTCAGTTGGAGTCCCCATTTTGTGTGAACAGGACTAGGAGAATCTGTTTGCTGGTATGTTGAGCTAGAGCTGTGTTTTTGCCCTATAGTTTACAGAAGTATGTCTTTTTTTACTTGATTGTATTTGTAGACACCATGTACCAAAGGAGCTAACCCCACCCCCATTCCCCAACCACCCCAGGTGCTCTGTCTTTATAATGGAAGGCCAAGCCACACCTACTTACAGAGGCAGGAACAGTTAGGCAGCACAGCACAAGCAGTAGCCTAGCTAATATATAGGCAGAACTACAACGGGTGTAGCCAGTAACTAGGTCCAAAAGGCACATACAGGAGGAGGAAGAGGAGAGAGAAGCTGTAAGTTCCTACAGAAGGAGAGTAAGAGTTTTGGGGCAGTGCTGCAGGTTTACAGCCCTTATGGAAATAAGGATGCAATTGTAAAGAGCTGTGGAATATTTAGAGACTAAGAGACAGGGGGGATGTGGAGGCCAGGGCAAGGAGGCAAGTGGGGAATATGGGGGGGGAGGAATGGAGAGGTAGGGATGACTGGAGTTGGGGACACATGGAGGCTGGGAGGGTTGTGAACTGCAATGGGTGTGCAGCAGCACTGTTTCTGGGAACCTGGTGGAAGGTGAGGGGTTGTCCAGTGTGCAGGATGTTCAGACAACTTATGCTGGAGATAGAGAGCATGAGACAGAAACTGGGGGAAGGGGACAGGTATGAGGGGGTGAGGAGGAGATGGGGCAGAGGGGCAGGGAGGGCTCCATCGCAAGATAGACCAGGCTGCCACAGGCTAGAAGAGAGCACTCGGTCGGGGAGACAAGTCCACAGGGTCCTGGATGCACCAAAAAGGGGTGTTGGCAGGTGGTAGGGAACACAGGTAGACAAAGAGGAAGTAGGAAACAGTTTCAGGGTAAGCAGAGGCAGAAGGGGATTTCAGGGGAGGGCAGGGGCAGGAAGTTGGAGGCAACAAACAGGTATACTGTACTGGTTGATGAAACAGAGCAGGAGGTTGGGGAAGCCACCATAGAATGTGATTCAGGTGACCAGGAGGGAAGGGGGGGAATATAGAGTACAAGGAGAGAGGGAAGACAGTGGTATAATAACGGGGAGGGGTAGGGAAGTAGGTCAAGTTGGCACAAACACACTAAACAAAGGGGGAAGAAGGCCTAAAAATGTTGGGAGGGGAGGCACAATGCAGGGGGCAGTGGGAGGATGTAAAAGTAGTGGAGGGAGAGTGATTGTGGAAGAGAGTGAGCACAGAAAGGAAGGAGGAGGAGGACAGCAGGTGGAGGTGCAATTGGAGGAGAACAGAGAGGGAAAAGGGCAGGGTATGAAAGAAGAGGACACTGAGGAAAAGAGGCTCATAGGAGGGCAAACCATGGGGGCAGTGCAAGGGATGTGGGAGTGGGTACTTGTATTAGGGGATTACGTGCTCAGGAGGGTGAGATGGGGAGGTAAGGGAGCAAGAAAGAGCTGAACCTTGGTGGACTGTATGCCAGGTATGACAGTGGGGAGAGTAGGGCAGTGTGTTCAGAAATGTGTGGAGAAGGTGGGAGGGAAGCCTCATATCATTGTGCACTTAGGAACAAATGACCTAGAGGGCAGTACAGTGGAAGAAGTGCAGGAGAGGTTCAGGGAAGTGTGGGGCATCTACAATCAGGTGGGAAGCTCAGTGACATTCTCTGAGGTACTCCCAGTACCTAGGGCAAGCACAGCAAGATAGCTAAGAATACAGGAGTTTAATGGGTGGCTGAAGGGTTGGTGTGCAGAAATGGGGTACAGGGTAGTAGGGGGTGGCACAAGACATGGAACAATAAAGAACTTTATACCAAGGATAGGCTGCATCTCAGCATCGTGGATACAAGGGCATTGACACATGGGCTGGAGAAGTACATTAAAAACAACATAGATTTAAACTGAGATGGGGGGAGGGACTGAGTCGGATAGCAGGGAAGAACCTCCTTCCAGGGGAGTCCAGAAGGCCTTGCCCCCAGAGAGGGAGGAGGAGAATGAGGGGAAGTTACCAAGACAAAAGTGGAAGGGGTAAAGACGGGAAGAGGAGGGGCAGGACAGAAGGTGGACTGTAGTATCCTTGAGTGCAAGGAGCTTAGCAAACAAGGTGGCATAGTTCCAGGCAATGATGGCAGAGGGGGAGGTAGATATTGCTGCCATCTCAGAGACCTGGGCCACCAAATACCATTACTGGGATCTCACGATCCCAGGATACAAGGTGTTCCACAGGGACCAGAAGGGAAAAGGGGGGAAGGGGTGGCTATTTATGTCAGAGAGGGGATACTGTGTACCTGGAAGGGAGGGGGTGAGGGGAGGCCAGAAGCCATGTGGGTATTGCTCCAAAACCCTAAAGGCAAGAAGCTCAGGATGGGGATGGTGCACAGGCCACCCTCACAGAGCAAGGAGGTGGATAGGGTGCTGAGGAAGCAAATCAGAAAGGTCAGTGACAAAGGGAATACAGTTACAGTGGGAGACTTCAACCTACCTGGGGTTGACTGGCAGGCAGTAACTACAGCACACACCAGGGAACAGGTGCTGCTGGAGACTATCCAAGACAGTTACCTAGTACAAGGGGTGATGGAACCTACTAGGGAGGGGAACATACTGGACTTGGTGCCAACAGATGGAGACCAAGTCCAAAATGTGGTAGTACAGGACCCTCTAGCAGGAAGCAACCACTGCTCAGTGTGGTTCCTCCTCAACACAGGAAGGGAGTTGGATAAAACCAGGACAAGAGTGTTGAATTTCAGGAAGGTAGATTTTGCCAGAATGGGCAGCATCCTAGAGGGGTATTTAGCTGAAATTAACCCAGGGATGGATGCTGAACAGAAGTGGGCAATCATTAGGAAGGGGCTAAATGAGGCCATGAACACATATGTCAAATCTCAGAGTGAGCAGTCCAGGTAAAAAAAAAACTAGCTGGCTCATCAAGGAGATGGAGGGGAAGGTGAGGGAAAAAAGATTGGCCTTCATTAAGTTCAAAATATCTGGGCATGAGGAGGTTAGAGAAGTGTTCACAAAGGCATCTAGGGAGGCGACCAGGTCAGTCAGGGCAGCCAAGGCAGCAAAGGAGCTGAAGTTGGCTCAGGGGATCAGAGAGGGGGGAAAAGGGGTTCTTTAAATGCATAAGGGAGAAGAAGAGTTGTAGGGATGACATCGTTAGAATCGAGAGAGGGAGAATGGGCGGAACAAAGGGAAGATCAGGCAGAGGCACTCAATGAGTATTTCTGGTTAGTGTTCACAAAAGAAAGAGATGACCCAATACCACAGGGAAAGGGAGCAAGGGTGGAGAGGGGCAGAGATAACAGATGGGGTCATCCAAGAGGATAGAGTTCTGAAGGGCGTTAAAGCCTTGCGGGTGGACAAGGCACCAGGATCGGACAGTGTACACACAAGGATCCTGAAAGAACTAGCAGAGATGATGGCAGGCCCTCTGACAGACCTGTTCAACACCTCCTTGGAGATGGGGAATGTACCCAGAGACTGGAGGATGACACACGTGGTGCCCCTTCACAAGAGTGAACCCAATGACCAACCGGGTAACTACAGACCAGTGAGCTTGACTTCCATAGTGGGGCAGTTGATGGAGACTATTCTGAAGAAGTGGTTGATAACCTTTCTCAATAGCAATGGCCTGAAGGATGAGAGACAGCATGGGCTCGTCATGGGAAGATCTTGCCAAACTAAACTTCTTCGACTGGGTCACTAGGGCTGTTGACGAAGGCCATGCTGTGGATGTCCTGTATCTGGACTTCAGCAAGGCTTTTGACTTGGTGCTGCACAGGAGGTTAATGAGCAAGCTGAGGAACATGTGGGCAGGGGAAAAACTGGTGATGTGGGTTGAGAGCTGGCTGCAGGGCAGACAACAGAGGGTAGTTGTAAGAGGGAAGACAACCAAGCCATGGCCAGTAATGAGTGGGGTACTTCAGGGTTCAGTGCTGGGCCCTGTTTTGTTCAATGTCTTCACTTGAGACATTGCAGAGGGGGTCAAGAGCAAGATCAGCCTGTTCATGGACAACACTAAGATTTGTGCAAAAGTGGACAATGAGGAAGAGAGGCAGGCACTCAGAGAGGATCTAGCTAAACTTGAACACTGGTCTAGGGAGTGGCAGTTGAGTTTTAATGCTAAGAAGTACAAGGTCATGCACCTTGGAGCCAGAAATCCCAGGAACAGCTACTGGCTGAGGGAAGTGCAAGTAATGGCTTCAGAGAAGGAAAGGGACCTGGGAGTAATAGTCACAGGGGACATGAAGGTATCAGCACAGTGTAGGAGGGTGGCAGCAAGGGCAAATAGGATGCTGGGGTGCATTGCCAGAGGGATCACCTCTCAAAAGGGGGAGATCATCCTGCCATTGTATAGATCACTGGTGAGGCCACACTTGGAGCACTGTGTACAGTACTGGTGCCCATACCTCAGAAAGGATATGAGATTGCTGGAGGAGGTGTAGCGTAGGTCAACAAAAATGATCATGGGACTAGGGGAGTTCCCGTATGAGGAAAAGTTGAAGGAGTTCAACATGTACTCACTGGAAGACAGAAGGGTAAGAGAGGACATGATAGAGACCTTTAAGAACTTGAAAGGCATAAACAAAGTCAGGGAGGGAGGATTGTTCCACTTAAAGGGGGGAAGGGTCACTGGGGGCACAGTCTGAAGTGGGAAGGGGGAATGTTTAGGAGGGAGATGAAGAGGCACTACTTCACAGACAGAGTGGTGGAGGGTTGGAACGCACTGCTGGAGGAGTTAATCACTCAAAGGACAGTGAATAGCTTTAAGCGGGGTTGGGATAGAGTCAAGGGCAGGGTTAACACAGACAAGAACACAAAGAGGGGAAGGACCATGAAAGAGGAAGAAGGGAGGGTTTGGGTGGGGTGGGGCAGCTGTAGTGATATGAAAACTAGGAGCTGCACAATTGGAGCAGAACTTGATAGACCTGTGGGCCTTTTTCTGCTGGTAATTTCAAACGTTCATATGTTCGTATGTCATCAGAATCACGAGAACATGCAATCTTGACATTCTCACCATTGTCTGCATTAAACATCAGTACTACAATTCTTCCTTGAGTTTGTGTTCTTCAATCTGGAATCATCCCCAGAAATCTCTCCTTCAGTCTTGTTGTATTGACTGTTCTCAGATCTACTAAAAATATTGATGAATATATTCATTTATTCTCCTCTTTAGTTAATACCATTCTGGACAAAACTGCACCTAAAAAACGCATGCGTATTAGGGCCACCAAGAAGAAATGGGTAACCGATGAACTTCTTAAATTGATAAGAATATGGGATAAAGCCTGGAAAGAGTATACTAAAAACCACGATTCTTCTAAATTAATAATCTACAAACAATAAAGAAATACATGTAAAATGGAGGTTCATAAATCTAATGGAAATCATTTTCTCACTGAACAGGTTAAATATTCCAATAATCCCCCAAAAAACTGGCAACTGTTAAATGATTTACTGGGTAATGGGCATAAACAAATTGACTATGCCATTAAAGACAGTGATAATTTAATAAGAGAACCCCAACAACTAGCAGAATTATTTATTAGTTTTTTTCGGAGACATAGAACAATTTATTGACAAAGTTAACTCAAATGTGACTCGTCCTCAAACTTGTGAATCTAGTTCAGAGCCAAAATGTTTATCACTTACCCCCGCTATTGTTAGGGACTATGTGCTCAATAATGACCCCAAACCTAAAGTCAGTTATGATGACCTTGACTTTAGGTTTATTAAATATGGTATTGATGTACTTTCTCACCCTATTGTAGATTTGTTTAATCTATTGCTCTGTGCTGGGGGATTTCCCTCTGTATGGAAGATAGACATCATTAAACCCATTTACAAGAGTGGTGAGAGGGATAATCGGTCTAATTATAGGCCGATATTTCTCCTCCCACCATTGTCAAAAATATTAAAGAGAATAATCCTCAACCAATCTATGGATATTTTGGTTAAATATGATTTATTGTCTGAATTTCAACATTAAACCCATTTACAAGAGTGGTGAGAGGGATAATCGGTCTAATTATAGGCCGATATTTCTCCTCCCACCATTGTCAAAAATATTAAAGAGAATAATCCTCAACCAATCTATGGATATTTTGGTTAAATATGATTTATTGTCTGAATTTCAACATGGCTTTAAGCCCAAACACAGTACCGAGACGGCCTTGATGTGGTTCACTGGATGTATACAGAGTTCACTTGATAAAGGGGACTCTGTTGCAGCTATTTTTGTGGACCTCACCAAGGCCTTCGACCTTGTTAGTCTGGTTCATTCTACACTTTTAGAGGTTAATTTTTCTAATGAGGTTATTGATTTGTTTGTTAACTATTAAAAATACCACCAACAGCTTAATCTGGTTCAAGGTCAGTTGGCATTCTTCTGTATCCCCCTCCCCCGGGTCATGCCTGAAAATAGGCAGGATTTGCCTAGTGCTCTTACCAGGTCAACAAAAACTAAATAAATAAATAAATAAATCTTACTGAAAGAGCACATAAAACTGTTATCAATAGAGTATTATCACAACCTAGAAAAAACAAGTGTGGAGTCCCCAGGGCTCCATCCTTGGTCCTCTTCTTTTTTCACTGAATGTGAATTTTGCCCCCCAAACTTGCCTCAAGTCTCAAATGATTTTATTTGCTGATGATGCTGTTATCTATTACACTAATTACGACCCAGTAGTTGTGGTATATGTCATCCTAAGTGATTGCCTACTCTTCCATAAATGATTATTTTCCAAACAAATGATACTGAATGTCAAAAAAACTAAGTACATGGTATTTTCAAGCTCCAGGAAATATGACATGGCCCTTCCTCAAATTTTTGATCTTAATTGAGATATTGTGGAGAAAGTTGATCATTTTAGATACTTAGGAGTTATTTTGGACTCGACTAACATTTGAAAACCATATTTTAGCTTTACTAAAAACTATTCATCGGAGGCTGGAGGCATTATATAGAATGAAACATTTCTTGACCTCTCCCAATCTAGGGCACAACTTACCCATGGTTTTCTCCAAGGGACACTTGATTATGGTATTATGATTTATTCCTCTACAAATGAAAAATGCCTTTCTAACCTTAAAGTTACGTATAAGAGTATATTAAGATTTGTATCAGGCCTCCCTTACAAGACACACAGTTGTGACCTATTAAGAATTGTCAATTTTCCCTCATTGGAAAACAGAATTAAGATAAAACTGGGTACCTTTTTATTTAAGGTTTCTAGTGGTCAGTTTTCCACTACAATTCTGTCCTTATTCCCCAAAGCCTCCAACCCTTTTAGGACTAGGTCCCAATCTAAGACTCAGTTTATGGTCCCTAAAGTTAAAAAAACATTCAGTCAGAAATCTTTTTCTTTTAGAGCCATTGTATTTTTCAATTCCATTCCAACAGCAATCTACAACTGTATATCACTGTCCACTTTTAAATTAAAACTATAGGTTTGGCTGGAAAGTTTTATAACATGTTCTTGTACCACTAGTTCCTCTAGGAACTAGTTTTCAGCCATTACAGTTTTATAGTGTGTTATGTTATTTATCGTATGTATAATTTTGTATTATTTTGTATTGTGTGATCATGCTTAAATGTATTACTTGCCACTTGTGGAAACGGGCAGTGATGCTCACCAAGTTATCAGGTATAAAAAATAAAATTGAAAAAATAAAATGAAATGAAATGACTTTTCCAGAGAAACGTGGATCCAACTCCAGGAGTCTGCACTGATACAACTTCCCTAACTCTGACAGTTTGAACACAGGAAGTACCTCATCATCTATATGCCCTTCTAAGTATGACACCAGCTCACCTAAAACTATTCTCTCTAATGCATTTTCTGTTCCTTGCCGTGTTTCTCCAGCCTTATGTTGTCTAACATGATTGTGCAAAGCAGTCAAACAACTGAGGTGATATCTGGCATCCAAAGCATGCGTATTGCCTTCAGACAACTTTCCTAATTACTTCCTGTCTTGCAAAATTTGTGCATATTCACAAACTCGATGAGCAACTGCTAATATGCAGGCATTGTGTAGGTGTTCACTACTTTCATCATTGCCACGTAACAAACATTTGTTTGTTCTTGACAAAGACTCCCAACCTGCACTCATTCTTGTTTGAACTGGACTATGTTCAGGTTCTTTGTCAGAGTTAGCTTTCCTTTTCTGAGCTCATTGGAGCTTTTGCTGTCTAACCTATTTCTGCAACTTTTGTGCCACACTTCCTTATTTACTTAGAATGTCATTTCTATATCATTGTCATCATCAAGTCTTGTGTCAATGTCCATCAGAACACAGCCTAGCTTTTTGAACTGAAGGATGTTTCCTGCAATAACTCTATCACCAGATTCTTCTCCACTGCTCCTGAGTTTTGCTCTTCCTGGGTGCACACGTTTTTCAGTGTTATCTGACATAAAGCACAAAGATGCCAATCCATTACAGGCTTTGTGGAGTCATGCTGCATTTTTGAACTTCCCTTCCCTGGATTTACAAATTTATACTTCTTAGACATTGTCACATCCATATTAATAGACTACAGCACTAACACTGTGTCACTAAAGCCACTACCCCACATTTCATCACTTGATTTTTCGTCTACTTTACATAGTTTCCCTGCAAGTAAATACAAGAACATTACTAAGCAAGATAATTACAAGAATGTTACTAAACAAGATTATAAAAAGGGTCTGAGAAATGGAGCTTTCTGATTGGCTGCAAACATTCTAACAGCCCTATGTTAATCTTTTATTAACATACATGTAGAGCTTAACCATATGCTGAACAAGGTTTAACACTGTTTAAAAATTTTTTTTATTATAATAGCAATAAGGCAGTCCCAGGGATTATGTTAATGGTCAGTTAATCACCCTCTAGGGGCATGTGGCACTCGGCTACAACTCGTGCCACAGTACACCCCTAGAAGGTGATTAACAGACCATTAACATAACCCTTGGTCATGCCTTATTGCTTAATAATTACAAGAAAATGCTGACATTCCTACCATTGATATCAAATCTCTGACATGAAGATTATATGATATATAAATATTTCTGCTGGTCAAACACTTCTTTGGCACTAATGGCTGCAGCTGGAGTATGCTTAAATAAAAACCCCATTTGCAACCCCTAAACATTGCTGGATTACTTGTGTTCTGCTCTTATATGAAAGAGCATACACAAATCTATGTATAGGCCAATTTGCATGTTTTGTTTTTCAGATTTTGAATGATTCTTGTACTATTTTGACCTTTCCTACTAGACTATATAGATTCTCAGTGTCTGGGGCCTCACATATTTCTAGCAGTTTGAAGCAGCTTTGATACTGTAAGGCCCCTGTGGGGTGGGCATTATTCCAATTTGTCTAAGGATAGGGGGTACCATTCCCTTGCAATGCCACTGGGTCACTGTAGATGTTTCAGTGGCTCCTGGGTTCATTTTCCCTTTCACTAATTTTGATGGTTTATATTCAGAAATAGCACAGTGTCTTCACCCAGAGAAAGATTTAAGGGGGTCTGGTGTCTCGTTTGTACAATTCCCTGGAATACTGTACCAGCCCACCTCCCCCCTGTGGTCACCCCTCCTGCATGCCATGAACAATAGCAAGCAGTTCCTCCAAATGCAATTGACTGTAAGTACACAACAACGAGCAATAGCCACAACAAAGGCGCAGCTTTATTTAGGGAAAAGACCCAAAGGTGGGAAAAGGGTTAAAGGGTAGTACAAGGCAAATATAGACCAGCCAGACTTCTAGTGCCTGCAAAAAAACAAATGTAACTCATGCTCAACAGATGGCAGGTGGGGTGCAGTCCCAGGGTGGCTAACCCTCGCTGGACATAACCTCATTGCAAAGAGGGACTGCACTTCAAAAGTCAATAGAAAGCTCTTCAGTCAATTACTGTTGTATTGATTGCCACCACAGTGGCTTTGGATTCTTGCAAGTTTGCAAATAAATTGTTATTCTTGCAACAGTAATTGACTGAAGAGCTTTCTATTGACTTTTGGAGAGCAGTCCCTCTTTGCAATGAGCTTCTGGTGCCCTGTGGTAGGGTGAAACCCTCCCACTGTGTGTTTTAATGTTTTTTTAATAAAACTAAAGAATGAGGTCTTAACGGGCTAGAATGCAATACAGCCACAACAAGGCTGTCCAGGGGAACCAGATACAATGAAAGCATGCTGAGACCTGAAACCTTCACTGCAGAAAAGGGCTTAAAGCATGCCAGACAATCTTCAATCTTTCTTTCCTGTTCTGTTGTCTGCAGCCTTTCTTCCTTGCTAACCTTTCTAATAGTCAGTCTTTTCTTCTCTGGCCCAGTCACCCAGGGTAGAAACTTTTTTTATGTCCTTTCTGATGCTTCTCTTTCTGTTCTCCCCCCTCTCCCCCCCCCCACACAAACAGCTAAGCAATAAGCTGCAAGGGCTGCCCTTACACAGTCAGAGTGGAAGAAAAGCTTGTGGATGTTGATGATGTGTTCTGTCACCCTGTGAAGAAGTACCATTTGCAAAATACAGTACCTGAGGTAGAAATTACATAAACAAATGCTATGAATCTGTGTTTTTTTATTCTGAATAAAATATAATAAAACACTAAAGGTGAACCACTACAAACCACCTTTAGTTTTACATGGAGGGTAATTAAAGAGCTGCTGATGTCTCTGCAAAAACTTTGAAAATCGCAATACTTAGAAACAATTAAGCAAGTACAATTAAACTTACAGCAAGACTTTGACAAGGTTCAGCTCTGGTTTACTAACCATCAACTTTTCCTCAATGCCAAGAAGGCTGTCTCCATGACCTCTGGCACAAGGCAAACACTCTCTAGGCTTCCCTCCCTACCCATTTTCCACACCCTTGATGGGACTTCACTTGAGGACACATCCTCCTTCAGGTACTTAGGTGTTTGGCTGGACCAACACTTAAACTTCTCTGGACATATTGATGTCATCCAGAAAAAACTGCACCCTAAGCTTGGTGCCCTGTTTAGGAACCATAGTTGCATCCCTTCTTCAACTAGGCATGAACTTGTTCAGAAGATGATACTGCCCATTTTTGACTACTGTAACATAATCTATAGGGCTGCCCCTAAGTCCTCCCTGGCCAGACTGGACACCCTTTTCAATTCCTTCTGCCACTTTGCCCTGGATGCCCCCCTCACACCCACCACTGCTATCTTTATTGTGCTTTATCCTTCCCCTTTCTTACAAAGAGGTGACTCTCCCACTATGCTAAATTCACCTCCAATCACTGGTTGGGTGAGCCCCCTTCCTACCACACCTCCTCCTTTATAACACTCCCCCATCCTTCCAATCCATTAGATCAACCAGCTCCTGCACCCTGGTAGTCCCCCGCAGATCCACCCAAATCAGCCAATCGGGTTACTCTCACCGCCTCCCAAAGATTTGTAATTCCCTCTCCCCTCAAATTTGGCATTCATCCTCCACCTACTCCATCAGCCCTGCTCTCAATAATTACATTGCACCCAGCTGCTCCTGCCATGTCCCTCCCTAATTCCCTCCTCTAAGCCCTGGATAAACCCTACCCCTCTACCATCATCTTCATTTTACCCTGTGCAC
This sequence comes from Neoceratodus forsteri, assembly GCA_016271365.2. Taxonomy (NCBI): domain Eukaryota; kingdom Metazoa; phylum Chordata; order Ceratodontiformes; family Ceratodontidae; genus Neoceratodus; species Neoceratodus forsteri. The sequence continues at coordinate 1,507,928,109 of CM028130.1, forward strand.
CCTGACAAATTTCTAGCTCTCCTCCCCTTCCCCCAAATTGCTCCCCCTTACTGACCTCCTGTGATCTCTCACAGAATGTAAGGGACCCCAAGTGCTCTCCATGGGTCCCTCTCATACCTCCCCAAGGGTCTTGTATCACTCATTTACTCCCTTTCCCCACCATCCCTCCTATCTCCCTAGACTTACAATCCTCTTGCAGGGTTCTTAGCATCCTGAAGGGGTCCTACTGCATCTAGGCTTGTCTCCTCTCCTTCCCTGTCCCCTATCTACCTGTCCCCTAGCCTTTGCAGTTCCCTTCCAGGGTTCTCAGCATCCTGAAGGGGCCCTACTGCACCTAGGCATGTATCCTCTCTTCCTCCAGTCTACCTTTTCTCCCTAGCCTTCACAGTCCTCTTGCAGGGTTCTCAGCATCCTGAGGGGGTCCTACTGTGCCTAGTCTTATCTCCTGTCCTTTCCCTCCCCCATCTACCTTTCTCCCTGGTCATCACAGTCCCCTTTCAGGGTTGTAAGCATTCTGAAGGGGTCCAACTGAGCCTAAGCATATCTCCCCTATTCTATCTAGCCACTATCTTGGCTTTCCAAGACTACTAGGAGGGTCCAATGCATCCTGATGGACTATTGATTAGGCCCCATCCCCTCCAAAGGTGTGAATTCTCTTTCCCTCAAGGGTTCAACTCTCACTCACTCACGCCCTCTCCTATCACTCTCTTAATCCCTATCTGCTGACCTTCCCCAACTCCCCTTGCAGGGTACTCTGCATCCTGAAGTGTCCTCTCTTGGGTAAGGTCCTATTCACCCTCCTAACATTAAGTCACACCTCTTCCTTCTCACGCCTCTCTCTTTAAATCCCTACAGCTGTATCCCCCTTTCTATCTAGGCCCATAGCCCCCTTGCAGGGTTCCTCACATCCTGAAGGGGTCTCTCTGTGGGACACTGCCTTATCCCCTTCTCTCTGGTCCCCCCAGTCCCCTTGCAGGGTTCCTCGCATCCTTGGTGGGCCTAGTTCGGTCCTTTTCTGCCATCACACTTCTTTGAATCTATGAATCTATGAATCCTGAAGGGGTCTCCAGGGACACGGCTCTTCTCCCTCCCCCCACCTCACCCCTCCCTCTCCTTTCCCCCTTTTTTTCACATAAGCACTTGTTTACTTATTAACACAGCACTTATTATTGTCAACTCTTTCTACCTATTATGCACAACACTGCTGTAACACTGTTTGTAACACCTGCCTTACAACTGTACATTAACGTTGATCTTGTGACTTAAACGTTTAATGCCTCATTCCTATTGTACCCATTCCCCTCCAGGTCGCACTGGGAGATGAGTGACTTGTCACTCAGCGGGCCTTCCTGGTGAAACATTTCAATCAATAAATAAATAAATGTATGTCATTTACCTTCTGTAGATGTCCCCTCCTCATATTTATTACTGCAGAAGTACCCATAAAAACATGATCTTTATCCCTTGGAGTTCATCTGCCCCTTCAGCATACTCCCTACCTGAAATCATAATGCTTTGTTGCAATATCACAGTAGGTTGCCATGGGAATCACTGTGATATCACAAGCAGAGTATTACGACATCAGGTTGGGAATAAGCAATAGGAGCTGATTAACCCTCAAGGAACAAAGATCTTATTGTTATGCATAAAACCACAGCTCATGAGAAATATAAACTGTGTTGTGTCCAAATATTATGTTATTCAAAGTTCTTCTGGAGGCATTGGTGGCTCTTTAAGGTTTCTAGAAGTTTGATGGTGTTTGGGGGATACAATGTATACAACACATGTTTTACAAACTGCCACAAACAATCCATTAACAATGCCTTTTGTTTTACATTGCTGGTCCTTACTGTATTTTCCTGCTGTTAAATGAAATGTTCCTTTGAGCACAAACTGCACAAATGTGCTATATGTTTAGGAAACTTTATGTTGAAAAAATTACCTGTTTAAGAAATGCTCCGCTTGGGCCGCTGGTGCAGGGGCAGACTGCCAACCTGCGGTGCCGACGATCCAGGTTCGGGAACGGATCTGGACGTCAGAAAGGCAGGCCGGGGGAGAAGGACTGAGTGACCAGTGACTGCTGTCCTTCTCCAGGGGGATGGGGGGTTGAGTGTCCGATGCACTACGGACACCCAACAGAAGCCGGGTGTACTGCAGCGCCGGTGCCAGTACGTCAGGGGGTGGAGCTGAGGCTGGTCATCATTGCATGTCCCCACCCCTGTATAGGGGGAAAAATCGCAGCCGAGCCCGCCTCCATGAAGCCTCACCTCTGGCTTCAATCAGCCTCCTTGCTGGCTCTCCTAAGATAGTCACTAGTATCGCGGCATCTATGGGGAGAGGGTGCTGCAACCCCACTCCCTGGGGGGTAATCCAGGGTGCTTGGGAGAGTGCAGGCGATGTAGGAGGTGGGAGCCTGGAGGTCCATGACCGAGGCGGATGCTGGCGGGAGGCTGCAGCAAAAAGATCAAAAGAAAAAAAAAAGAAATGCCCGGCCCCATGTGCGTTTGGTTTGCTGGCCTCCATTTTGTGGAGTCCTTTGGGCTCAGGCCAGCTGGAATCAGTGGGTTTTCTTGAGTCCTGACATGAGGGAGTCTGGGAATAAGAAAAGTGGGACTTCCTGCCTGGGAGTTCCCTTATTTGTTTCCTTTTTGCCTTATTTTGTGAGTGTGTAAAAGCAGGTCTGTGTTAAAATATTGTTTTTCATGTTTTCTTTACTTTTCTGTATGAAATAACCACATATAAAATTGTTGTAAACATTTAAGTAAGTTAATCTATGGTTGACAAGTCAAAATCAAACCTGATCTCCAGCACTATGAGAGGGGCTATCTGAACACAGTTTGGCAGATGAGATCGGGGCTGTGGAGGGAACAGTCCTCTAATAGTGCAAACTGGCTGCTGCAAGAGGGGAGTAGTCAGTGCTGGGGCTGTCTTAAAATGGCTGACCAGTGGCAGTGCTAACCAAGACTGGGAGGTTTTGGACCAGAGCAGAGCTAAGCAGCTGGAAGGGTGATTGGTCTTCCTGAAGTATGGGCTACAGAGGTGCAGGTGCAGGTAGGACAACCCTCAGGTACTGATCTTGTCCCCATGAGCCTACTGGCGGAGTGCAAGCTGGCAGCCCTTTGGGACAAGTTTTTATGGCAATCCTCTTAGCAGGGATTATCAAATGTAATCCTGGGCCCCTACAGCCCCCTCTCTCTTCATCAGTCAACTGGGTGGGACTTAAGGGAATCAAAATTGCCCACCTCAATGTTCAGAGCCCCCTAGCTAATAAACCAGACCTTAACTCATGGATGGCCCTCTACTCCCCTGACATTCTGAGAGTCTCTGAGACCTGGCTAAAGCCGAACATGACTGACTCTGCCTGTGCTATAACTAACTACAGCTTTATTTATATGGACAGGCAGCCTGCCAAACGTGGTGGTAGTCTTCTCCTGTATTATAGGAACCACCTGAATGTACCATAATGGCACAGCCCACACCTGATATAGAGTCCCCACGTGGAGTTCTTCACTGTATCCTTCTTTTGTGGAAGGACAAAAAACTCTTATTTGCCTCAACACTCCCACCTCCCCCCCCAAATGGGGGCTTGCTTGTCATTTATGCTGCAGGTGTTATGGCGGACACCTTGCAGCAGAAGCGATGTGAAGGAAAAGAGTCACGTGCTACACGAGAGTAGTATTCAGGACTACTTGTGTGCTGCTCGGTGTAGTAAACTATAAAGCTGTGAGGCGAAAGTGTCCTGGCAGCCCTGCTTGAGTGACATAGTGGTTACAGTGCTAGGCAGTGAGGTAGGAAGTAGGAAAGCAATAGGGGTTCGATTCTGGCATACCACAAACGCGATATGCACCACAAAAAAAAAAAATCATTATAGAGAATTCTCCAAGGTCGCACACCAAGTAATACTGTGAAGTATTTTTTTTTCTTCAATATTGTGTGACCTTGGAGTTGATTATATTTATTTAAAGGGGGTGCAGGGCGCACAGCCCCCACTAAAAAAATACTTTGAGTTGTTTGTGATGGACAGACATAGTTATGGCACTGACAGTATTCCCGTTGGCCATACAGTTTCCTGTCAGCCATGACACCTGCAGCATAAACTACAAATGCTCCAGAATGGGACCTCCAGCCTACTGGCAACATCATCTGCCCCAAGATCAGGCAAAATGAGGATGTAACCATGGGTGACTTTAACCTAGACTGGCTGGGCCACCAAAATAAATGCTACAACACCCTCACTGGCCAGCTTGATCTCATATGACTCATCTCTGACCCAGCCTGCACTGCCTCTCACCCAGAAATGTGAGGTATACTCTCCTGGATTGGACACTCTCTAATAAACCTGATAGAATTATATCAGTGGAGATGCTATCTGAGACACTAACCAACCACGATCCTACCTGTTGCATATGAAAATTCAGAGCCCTGAGAGTATCTGCCAGAATGCTTTCCCTGCATGACCCCTCTCACCTTGAATCCCCCTCCATCCTCTATGAACTGTCACTCTTTTTTTCAAATTGAATATGCTTTATTTGAATTTTTCCTTGTAATGATACACACAAGGATAACAAGTATGCATAATATGAACTGTCACTCATCGAATGGCATTCTATTCTCTCCTCCAATGATGTGAACTCTGCCCTTAGTCTCCTCTAATCCCTTCTGTCTCAAATCCAGGATAAAGTGGCTCCTATTACCAAGAGAAAGAAGTGTTAATGGGATTCCCACCAAGTGGCTTCACATGGATCTCCGCACCTTGTTAAAAAACAGGGAGAAAAGCGAATAAGGTTTCAAAACCTCAGCCAACCCAGCAGACTGGCCTGCCTACAAACACCTATGCAACTTATGTAAAAGGGCCACTTGCTTTACCAAGAATCAGTACTGCCATGAACAACTAACAGCCTCTGTTGGGAGCCCTCAAGGTTTCTAGGGGCACATTAATGGCCTCCTGTGTTGCCTATCTAAGAGTCACAGAAATTGCTTGCTAATTTATGGGGTCCACTGTAACAACCCTGAAATCATTGCCAACATCTTTAACTCCAACTTTATGAATCATTTGCCCTCCATGACTTTCAATCCCTCCCAGCCCCCCTTACCACCACTCACTCCAAACATATAATTTTCCTTTAAGTTGGTGTCCCTCAGTGATGTCTTCATGTTGTTAAGGTCACTTCCTAGTGGGGGCAGCACTGGACCTGGAGGTATCCTACCAAGATTGCTTCACCTGGTAACTCCCATTCCAGCCTCCCATATTATGCACATTTTCAACTAATCCTTCTCCTCTGACACAGACCTTAATGATTGGAAAACTGCAAAAATCAGTCCAGTTTTAAAAAAAGGGGGACCCAAAGCTTTGAAATAAATACAGGCCCATTGCACTACTCCCAATACTCAGTAAATTACTTAAAAGGGTTGTAGCCTCCCAATTGACCAACTTTCTCCAGGCACATATCATCTCATGCCTAATCCGCATGGGTTTAGAAAAGAGCACAGCACCGCCACCGCCCTCATCCATCTCACAAATGACATCAAATCTGCCATGGATATGGGATCCCTTACCGCAACCATTTTTATTGATTTCTCCAAGGCTTTGCCACTATTGATCATATGCTGCTCTACTCCAAATTAACTTCTATGGGCCTCTCCCTCCAAGCAGCCTCATGGTATGTGGGCTAGCTCTTTGGGAGACAGCGGAATGTCCACTTTAATAGCATTGTATCTGCCCTCATCCCAATAAATCTCAGTGTTCCTCAGAGTTCCATACTTGGTCAACTACGCGTCTCCATTTTTTATAAATGACCTTCCCTCTGTCCCCTTTTGCTGCTCGACAATTTCTGTTTCTATGTTTCATTTTCCTCTTCTGTCAGGTACCAGTATTATCTCTTATAAAACTCAAGGGAGATTATTTATAAGTTGCTGGTTGCCAGTGGCTAAATAGGTGAAGTCCTGTAGATTGGTGCTGCTGGTTGGCAGGTAGTGGAATGCTTTAAATGAACATGCTTCAACTGCTCAGCAGAAACCCTCAAATCAAAAAAGCCATTCAACCTCAAACCTGAACCCTGAGGTATTTGTGTTATAATTTTCCAGTCCTATGACCAAAAGTAGAAAACAGATTCCATCTATGGTACACTATGGTACACTTAATTTCTAACAAGAACAGGCTCAATGGTTCCAACACCTGATGGATCATCCCTCACAATGCGGTGCTCTGAGACAAAGATCTCCATGGTCTTGCTTTGTGAGTTGGGCTGTCTGTCTGGTCTTCCAATTCCATTCTCTGTCTGGCAGCTGCAACGGCAATGCAATCTAGAGATTTGGCTGTCCTCCATCAATCTGGCCACTGCATGCCCAAAATGACCCACATGTCTAGGCCATTGCATCTTCAGGGGAGTATCAGCCTGACATTAAGTTGTGATGCCCACCATTGAACCCCACAGTAGTACTGGAAGATATATATATATATATATATATATATATATGCAGTATATACCTTCTCTCTTCTCTCTTTCCTCGCCCTCTACCTTGGTCTCTGCCTCTGCCTCTCCCTCTCCCTCTCTGCAATGGCAATGCAGTAATGACTGATGCTCTGGCTAGCACAAGAATGTCACTCTTCTCTTCACCAAGAAACCAGTTTCTACTCACTGTTCATCAGTTTGCAGACATATAGTCTGTCACAGTGCTACTTGAATTGTTTCCTGGTTCAGTTCATAGTACCAAATAAAATTTCAAGTACATTTCGGTTTTGTCTAGCTGCCAAATAATGGAAAAAAAGGGAGCCATCAGCTTATGAATTTCTTTCTTTCAGCTGTCATACATTTCATGATTAAAACTCGGGTACAATTTTCCAGCCAATTAGAAATTGTGGGCAAGGTAGAGGTTAGCCACCTCTGGGTAACAGCCTTAAGGGCCACTGCCACCAAAATGTTATATAAGTAACTTTTTGCTTTAGTGTGCAGGTTGGGTGGTGGAAGTCCCAGTAACCAATGTTGAAATTCCCTGGGGATGGTTACTTCTAGTATATTCCCAACCTCTATTGCTATTTCCTCCCAGAATTTAGTTATCTTAGAGCATGACCAAAAGACATGGATGTATGTTCCCACCTCGAGACATCCTCTCTAGCACTTATCAGATGGATGTGTACCAAAATGTTTAGTAATAACTGGAGTATGAAAGTGTCTAATGGCTACCCTCCACTTAAAATCCCTCCAGGAAGGAGATGCTGTTGTAGTAAGCACCCCCATCCAGATTTTCCCCCATTCCCCCTCCGACAGTACCTTGTTGGGTTCTGCTTGCCATTTATCCGGTACAGATTTTCCTACTTTAGGTTCTGAGTTTAGTAGTAGTTGGATGATCTGTGTAATCCTACTCTTTGTATTTTGGGGATCTAGCTAAGTTCAGGAGCAACTGTTGTAGTGGATTACTTGCATTACTCAACCAGTCTTTCTTCTGCTGAACTAATAAACAATGTCTGAGCTGCAGGTAGTGATAATGCTCTCTTGGAGACAGGTTATATTCATAGCAAAGTTGAGGAAAAGATTTGAGTGTGCCCCCTACGTAACATTTCCCCATAAGGCTCAGATCTTGTCTCCCCCATCTCTGCAACCCTCCATCCAATCTATAGGGCAAAAAATCCAAACAGGCCCTTAATGGTGTGTCTGCAATGACCCCACATGGAACTGATATTTCTTGCATACCTCCACCCATATCTTTTTAAGTGTCAAGGCCCAAGGGTTTGTCATGTCTATCAATTTAATATTATTAGCATCCATAAACAGTAGATCCCCTAACTTGGTGATGCCTATTGTCTCCTTCTCTATACCCACCCACTTTGGTGGCTCTTCTCCTTGTAGGTGAGGTATAAAATGTTGCAGTTGAGCTGCCCCAAAACACTGTTTAAAGTCCGGGAAGGCAAGGCCCCCAATTTTTTTAGGGGCAATCAGAATGGGCCACCAGACTCTAGGCCTCCTCCCTCACTATATGAACTTGGTTAGCATGGTTCTGAGTGCCTTCCAGAACCCATCTGGAGGTCTGATGGGGATAACCGAAAAAATTAATAGAAACTGGGCTAGTAAATTCAAGCGAATGACTTCAAGTTTCCAAAAAAGTGATAATGGCAGTTCTTTCCACCTTTGTGCAGTCCTCTGTGATCTTGAAGTAACTTTAAATGATTTGTCTGATAATTTTTTTTAACATCCCTCGGGATCCAGGCCCCTATGTATTTGAACCCTTTCATAGACCACTTAAGTTCTCCCTTGATGGGTGACAAGGGTCCCCCTCCATGACCCACTGGAAGCACTGCTGTCTTTGTTTAATTTACTTTGAAACCCGAGACTGAGCCAAAATGTTTTAATAGTTTTAAAACTATCAGTATATCCTTGTCTGGGTTTGAAACATATAAAAGAGTACCATCTGCATACAATGACACCTTTATTTCCTCTTCTCCCACTCTGATACCCTCAGACTCTGAGGACTGTTGGATGAAGGCAGCCAGTGGCTCAATGCTAACAGTGAATAAGAATGGGGAGGGGGGCACCTCTGTCTCGCTCCCCTTCAAGTATCGACAGCACTGGACAGCACCCCATTTATGTTAGTTTGAGCCGTGGGAGTTTAATAAAGGTTTGAGATCCAAGACCTGAACTTAGCCCCAAATCCAAATCTACCCATCGTCTCATCTAGGAATTGCCAGTCAAGATGGTTGAATGCTTTTTTAGTGTCGACTGAAATTACAGCCTGAAAGGCATTTGAGGGCAGTGCCTTCGCCAAGTCTAGCACATCCAAAAGAAGATGAATATTGTCCTGAATATGTCTTCCTGAGATAAACCCAGTTTGGTCAGGGTGCACCAGTAGAGGAATAATTTGCTGAACCCTTATGCTAATAGCCTTTGCAAAAATCTTCACATCCTGGTTTAGTAATGAAATTGGTCACTAGCTGGCACAGAGTGCACTGTCCTTACCTGGCTTTGGCAACACTGAAATTATGGCCCTATACCAGGTATCAGGAATTGCCCCATCTTTATGCACCAGATTACATATTTTAGTAAGCAACGGAACCAGTTCTTTAGAAAAGGTGCTATAAAATTCAACGATAAACCCATCTGCAGCTGGCGCCTTGCCCCCTTAAAAAATGATTTAATAGTTCCCATGACTTGGGTTTCATTAAATGGAGATTCTAGGAGCTGCTGCTGTGCCTCCGATAATCTTGGAAGTATGATTTTCTCAAGAAACATTTCAATTCTTTCCAGATGTCCCTCCAGCCTTTCTTGACTGTACAGCTGGGAGTAATATTGCAAAAATTCCTTTGCTATTTCTGTGGGCAATGACACTGCACACTTTTCCCCAACCCCTTTCTTAATTTTGGATACATATCTGTCAGCCTCCTGTTTTCTTAAGTGAAGAGCAAGTAACCTACTTACCTTTTCACCCCCTTCATAATACCTTTGCCTAGTAAAGTGGAGAGCATTCTCTGTCCGGTGGCTTAATATGTTATTTACTTCTTCCCTCACGTTTTTCAGTTTGGGCAGAAGGTCTGAGTCCCTAGTTTTCTTGTGTTCAGATTCTATCTGTCTCAAGACTTATTCTGCTTTGGTAAAGGCAGCCTGGTATTGCTTCTTTTTATAAGAGGCATATGATATAGCATGCCCTCTCAATACTGCTTTCAAACAGTCCCATTTGAACTTGGGGGAGGTATCTTTTTCTGTATTTTCCTCAAGAAAGTTGTTACTAATGGTCCTTGTGGAGTTCAGAAACCCCTCATCTTGTAGGAGGCGTGCATTCAATCTCCTGCCTTCACAGATTGCTGGGAACCCACCTTAAGTCACAGGATACCAATGCATGGTCCGATAGGGATATGGGGTGTGTTTTTATATCATGAACCATGTGTGCTCACTTTTTTTGAGTATACATTCTATCCAACCTGGAATAAGAATTAAATACTATTGAGTAAAATGTATACTTTTTCTGGGCAGGATTTTGAAGTCCGCATGGCTCCACAAACCCTCCCTCCAGCCATAACATCCTTAGAAATTTGGAGCAAATCTTCTTCTGACCCTTTCCCTGTGTCATACTTCTAGCCAGGACTAGGTCTTCTATGCAGTTCCATTCTCCAGACATAAGATTTGCCCCTCCAGCAGTGCAGAAATAAGCTGGAATACCCTTCTGAAAAATTCACCTATTGGCAGGCTAGGTGCATAGACTGCCCCTATATGCAAGGGACGCCCACTAAGAATCCCAGAGATTTGTACTAATCTCCCAGAGCCCTCTATATGGACCTGGGTTACTTAAAAGGGTAACCCCCTATGAACCAATATTGCCACCCCCAGCTTTTTAGCCACCTTATTCGAGTCAGTGTATACATTGCCTACCCACATTCAACATAACTTTGAGTGTTCAGTGGATGATAACTTAATCCCCTGTAGGCAGGCTATGTCACACCCGGCTCTTTGCAGTTCTTGTAATATTTTAGTTCTCTTGACCACATTATTGATCCCCCTAATGTTCCAAGTGCAAATCATTAGCTTCTCCATTTCTACTTTACTATTGAAGGATCTTTATCCTTTAACCCTTTTTTCCTCCCCACTCCTCATCTCCCACATTCAGACAATAAGAAAATTCCTGGAAAAAAGTAAAAAACATTAAAACCAAACCCCCACATATACTTATAAATATTCCAAACATTCAGAACCATAGATCCAATCATGTTACCTTAAGTCAACAGCCTAAAATCCTATATTCTAAGGAAGACAAACAGTCTACCAAAGGCACTAAAAGGTGCCTTAATTTCAATTACTACCCTCGAGGAAGCACCCTGCCAAAAGGGATAGATAGCTAGCTGGCAATTAGCCGCCCACTTTTCTTCTCTCGAGGTGGACCTCCGGGATTCTGGCATCTGAGTTTTCCCAGTGATACGTTAAGGCTTGAGGAATGAATGTCCTGATATTTGGGGGCTTGCTACCTCACTGCCGGGGGGGGGGGCCCGGGGGGCCTCTCCAGTCTCCAGTCCATACTCGAAAAAGGAAATTTGCATAGTCCCATTGTGTCAAACTCAGAGTTCATATCACCATAAGTGCACCATGCAGGCCTGCAGATTTGGTGTTAGGGGGACTGAATCGGCTACAGCACCCAATGGAGCACCCTGCAGCAGGTCTGTCTAGGAACTAACACTCCTTAAAGTAATAGTTCCACTGAAGGCAAAGTTTAATAACTGTAGCTCAACCACTATAATGCTTCAACATGAACCGTAACTTGGAACAGTTTAAAACAGATCTGGATCATCACTGAATAGATAAGAAAAAGAAAAGGAGGAGAAGCATTCCCCTGAATGCCCATGCATCAACATCACAACAGGCATTCTAGACTTGACCTCAGCCTATTAAAGAGTTAGCCATCTGACATACATTCTGTAGTGCGCTCCAGGTTGCTGGTTTCTTCTTCAGCCATTTGGTGAGGTCATCCTGTAGTGGAAGCAGATTGTTCAGAGGTTGTTTGCTCTGTGCTGTCTTGGGGGACGCCCACTAATCGCAGCAGATCCTCGATCTCTGCCTCCACCCTCTCTTCTCTCAGCTCTGGAATGGAAATTTTTAAGGCTTCAAGGTAGGAGGTGGATGTCACCAGGTTATCAAAATGTTTTATCTGATCCTTGTTCTGAATCCACAATCTAGCTGGGTATCGGACTAGTGCCTTAAGCCCTCTCCCCTTGAGTTGTTTAACTACTTGTAGCACTTTCTTTCATTTAGAGAGAAGTACTGGGGGATAGTCCTGGTCTACATACACCCGTTGGCCATCCAGGTTTAGGTCTTTTTTTGCCCAAGCCAGTCTCAACACTTTTTCTTTTACTGGGTAGTTGAGAAATGTTATTATTACTGAGTGAGGTGGGGCTCCCTGTTTTGGTTTAGGAACCACTGCTCAATGTGCTCTCTCTATACCCAGTTCTGAATCAGCCATTGGGTCTAGCTCTTTCCGTAGCCAGTATTCCATAAATTTCGCTATGTCATCTTGTTCTGAGCCTTCTGGTATCCCAAAAACTCTGATGTTATTCCGTCTTGATCATGCCTCGGCATCTTCAGCCCGAGCAGTGACGTCTCACTCCCTTTTGTAGAGATATACCAGACAGTGCCCAAAAGCCATATCCTCTTGCTGCAAGGAATCCATATGAGTTTTCATCTCCGTGGTTTGTTTCTCTAATTTTCTCAAATCTTTCTGAATACTGGACACCTTGCCGTCTATATGGTGTAGCATTTTCATGATCACTTTTTTTTCATGACCGCAGTATCTGCAAGATCTCTTTACTCCCTACTGCCCCTCTCTCTCACTCTGATCTGCCGATGAGGGATTGCTAGTGATTCCCAGGATTCGTCTGAAGACACCTGGGGCATGTGCATTTTCGTATGCTGCCCCTGTTCTGTGGAATTCTCTACCTCGTTGGATACAAAGCTGCCTGACCATGGAGAGCTTTAAAGTGGAGTTAAAAACATATCTCTTTTTAAAAGCTTATGGCGATTGATTTTATTACTGTTTAATGTTTATTTAATCGTTATTTTGTACAGTGCTTTGGTCTTTGGAAAAGCGCTTAAAAATTATTTTTTACTTACTTAATTATGTGTCTGCTTTGCCCATCTTCTACTCTGCTGCTAAGCCATAATCATCTTCATCCTCTCCCGAGCCCACTGCATAGGTAGACGCATGTGAGGCCACAGGGCTACTATCTCTAGGTTGCGTTTTCATCGGATCCATTTTCTGCGGTCCGGGAGTATGTCAGGTGGAACTTTATTCTTTTTCAGAGGATCCCAACTTGGCAATACAGCTTCAAAAGCTTTCAGTGTCTGATTTCACTGATTAAGGGGCTGATTGCTATTGACTTCACCACGTCTCAGCATGAAATCAGACAGCCATAAGCCGGCGGTGGCGCCACGGAAGTTGAAGTGCTGTCTTTGCATAACTTGTTAAACCATAGTCCTTCCACCCATCTCTGGGGCTGTCCTTGTAGAAGTTAAAAGGATCCATTGACACTTTTTGAAACCAATGACCTGCTGAAACTTTAGTTCTCTTGTATCAATTTACACTAATTGTTTTTGCACAACTTGTTTTTAAACAAAGTCCATTAATGTTTGAATTCAGGATGCAACCATCTATGTAACTAATTTTTATACAATTTTCTTTGATGTTTGAATATACATATAAATATATATATATATATATATATATATTTGAATCCTGTATAGTATGTAATGCTATCTATACCTAAATCTGGGATGCCCCTGAAAGTGGGACCTTTGTTCCAGTAGGCCTATGTTGCCACCTTAAACCAATAAGTTAATAAATAAATATAACAAAACAAACTTACAGTAGTAGTTTTACTTTCTGATGATTGACTGAATCTGTTTTTCTTCCCTACTTTTAGTTAAGCAAGCTCCGCCGTTCTATAGATGGCATGAGGGACTTAAAAAGTAACTTACTGAAACAGGAAGAAAAAAAAGTTAAAAAGAGCCTGGAAAAAATCGTAGAACTGTTTCCATCTAAGATGTATAAAAGCATATACAAGGTAATGACTTATTGCAGTATCACAGATTTTTACATTTGAATTAAATAAAGGAAGAAGAACAAATGCTATGAAAGAAAATGTGTTTTATTTTATCCCATCAGATAAACTAGGGTAGCAGAATTAATGTGATGGGTGTTTATTCACCCTATAGTTTGTTCCAAAAGTTGACACTTTGTTCCTTAAACTTGTGGGAGGTAGAACTATAACTTTGCTCTTAGGGGTGTTTTCAAAGGAGTGTGTGGTATTGATATCAGGTCATTGGTTGAATTGAGAGTATGCTGGGTTGTATCAGTCTTTTGCTGTACTCGCGTTGCTATATGATCCTGTCTGTCACCATTCACCTGTAAGGCTAGGTTCTTTGTATTATCTGTTTTTTGCAAAACTGGATCACATTAGTTTTTTCTAATGGTAATGTGATGCATCATTCTCCCTAATAGCAGTAATCTTGCTCCCTAGAGATGCCCAGAACTAGAATGTTAATGAAATTCAGAGAATGCCCTGGCATTGTGCTGGTCATGTGCCCCCCCCCAACCCCCGGCCCTCTAACAGCATATATTTTCTTCCTCTGAAGAAGACAGAGTGCCCTGGATTCAGCTTTTGGTCCTCTAGCTATGTTGTACTTAAAAATTGGCAATCATTTATTTCCAGCAAGATGAATTTTTAATCTGTTTACAACTTTAAGCAGATAGCCTGTATGTGGTATCTGCCCCAGAATGTCAGAGTAGTTTGAATCATTCCAAGAAATGATCACATGACCCTGGAACCTAAAATGCCTGGTGATTCTTAAGGGATTAATGACTAAACACCCTGGACTTTCCTTTGCTGAAAATCTTTGGTCCTGTAAGTATAATTCTGATTCAAGCACTCATCAGTTCAGGGTTTTTTTTTTTTTTTTTTTTACGTTTTCTAGGAAGGTTCCAAACCACAATTAAAGGTTTAATTTTAAAGCAATTTTTGCTGTAAACCTTATGTCGCTGAAACCCAGAATACACACAGGCCCACTAGGATTCAAAATGAGTGTGAGCTGTGGTGGAAAGGTCCATAAGCACCCATGGTCACAATTTATGTTTGAAGTGTTTGGAATCTGAGCATTTCGGGAAGGATTTTTAATCCTGCCATGGATTCTATCCTAAACCTAAAAGAGGAGAGGATCAGAAAGGCTCTCACACTGTTTGGAATGATATTTGGATAGAAAATATATTGGTCCAAAACAACTCTACTAAAATTAAATCATAATCTCACTATTTCAACCCCTGTGGAATATAATATGCAACAATCAATAACATGCATTAAATATCCTGGGGCCAATACTACCGCCAGTGTCGACAATATTCATAAATATAATTATGATGAATTATTGAGTACAATCGAACATGATTTACATAAATGGAATCCACATTTTTAACCTTAATTGGAAAAATTAATTTCATCAAAATGCAGATATTACCTAAATTATTATTTCTTTTTCAAGCCTTAGCCATCCCCATTCCTGGAAATATTCTTTAGCAGATTGAAAACTATTGTTTCAAAATTCTTAAGGAAACACACCAAGGCCAGAATAGCCTGGTCTACTTTGATGCTTCCTAAAGAGCGGGGTGGCCAAGCTTTGCCTGATATTTTTGCATTCTACTTGGCAGCACACATGGCTCAGGTATGGCATTGGTTGCAACAGGATGGATCCCCACTTACTTCTGTTCAAATAGAAAATACGGCATGACTATACTGTATAATCATCTTATGAATTTGCTATACTCAACTACAATTGATAAAAAACATAAACTTCAACTTCCTAGTACCACAGCAACCACATACCGATATTAGCATAAGCTACATGTACGAACAGGGGAAGAAGGTTGCATAACAGAATTTACCCCATACCTAAAAATGATAAATTCTTCCCATCTGTCATTAATAATAATTTTAAAATTTGGCAAGATAAAGGTCTTATTCAAAATGGAAATATATATCAGTCCAAGCATATTAAAACATTTATACAGCTACAAAATCAGTATAACCTTCCCCAAATACAAATGTTTCAATATCTTCAGTTAAAGAACTATCTTAAAGACAATAATGCAAAGCTTAAAATAATAAACCCCTCTGGTGCTTTAAAAGTACTTCAGGACAATAAAGATGGGAAACAATTGATTGCAGACATCTATCAGTTAATTCTGTATAAGGATAAGTCTAATATGAATAAATTGAAGGCAAACGGGAGAGAGATCTGGGGTTAAATCTCTCAGATGAAATGTGGCCAAATATATTTAATGCCTATATAAACAATGTGCAATCTGCTAAAATGCAACAAATACAGATGAAAACTATGCATAGAACGTATTATACACCCTCAAAACTGCATCATTTTATGCTAACATAACAGATAAATGTCCAAGATGCTGTAACACCATGGGTACATTAATCCATTTAATACATTCATGTCTGGACTTATCTAATTTCTGGGGTAAAATAGGGCATACGATTTCAGCGATATTTAAAAAAATAAGTTTATCTCCTATGGTAACTCTTCTTGGGATTTATCCCATAATGGATTATTTGGACTTAAATGGACAGAAACTATTAACCTTGATGACCACAGTAGCAAAGAAATGTATTTTGCTAAAACAGAAAGATTCTGCCCCATCGAGGTATGCATTATGATTGAATATGATGACAGATATAGCAAAATTAGAGCAGACATGGTACTATTAGAACAGGATGAAAGAGAATTTTGAAAAGATTTCGAGTCCTTTCCAGGTAGCAGTATACAACAAGGCATAGTATGATATATTATAAAATAGGTTAGTTAGTGAAGTTCCTGGACCCCTACTCAGTTATGATGACATGTATACAGATTGACGTTCAGAAGAATTTATTTGAAGATATCTATAGGTCTCTGTAACTTAATCTGAACCAGGGTAAAAAAAAAAGGCTCTTACACTCAACATTTCTCATAAAGCGGAAGTGTGCTGTGGACCAAGTAGCTACCTGAGTTCACTGCTTCTTCCTGTGTCTTCCCACATACTTTCCAGTCATCTAGGTAGAGAAAGAAAACAATAACACCTGGACGGTTCTGATAAAGACATATAATACAACTACAATACAACTGCAATGTATTTACATAAACAAATGGAGGTATCAGAGCATCAAAACTCTGCACAGCTTGATGAAGATATGGAACCTGGCATACGTACTGAATGTGAGGCTATCTGCTGCACACCTAGCAGGCAAGGGCAATGTGCTGGAGATACAGTAGCATACAGGCAGTGCACAACACAAGGGTTCCAGCTTATAAAACTGGAATATAAACAGCCAAACTCCTTGGCAGAAATGTTGAAAATTATTTCTTGCAGTGCAACAAGACAGGATAAGGACTACCTGACACCCATAGTCCCTGTCCTGTCTTTTAGCACAGCAATAAATAGTTTTCAGTATTTCTACCAAGGAGTGTTGCTGTTTATATTCCAATTTTCTAAGTTGGAGTCCTTCTTGCAGTCTGCCCCATCCCTGCAGTTTCCTGTCATCTCTTCCCAACTTGGCTGCTAGCAGGCATCCTCATAGCCCTTTGGGCTAACAGCACCTCAGATGGGGGTCTACATGCCTCCACAGTGAGAAGAGCCTGCTGCCACACTCTCTGAGCCCTTGCTAGCAGGCATCCTCATAGCCCTTTGGGCTAACAGAGCCTCAGATGGGGGTCTGCATGCCTCCATGGAGAGAAGAGTCTGCTGCCATGCTCCCCGAGCCCTTGCTAGCAGGTACGGCCTGGACAGCATTCCGAGAACTCAAAGCTGCATGGCTATCTCTGTAAATTTTGTAAGGACAATTGCCTTAATCGTGGGACAGCTTTTATTGGTTGTCTGTGGAACACAAGCTCTGTGTTTGGTTCTTCATCCTGCCAGGCATTTCCAAATTCCTCCTGACTGGACTATGTCACTACCATTGGCCAGCTTATTTAACCTTTTTTCCCCTAATCCAGTATTGCCTCTGATGTCTGGTCTGTTTTAATACTCAGTGCTGAATTTCTTCAGTTTTTCCATTAGCAGATTATATCTTTTACCCACTAGAGGGCCCAGTTATAAGCATACTTATCCAATCCAATACAATCCTCCTGACTGTCACATCATGTTGTCCCTCCATGCACAGCAGTTTCTGCTTTTCTTACTCTCATCCCTCTTTCCACTTTTCTTCCTCCCTGGAGCTTGCTTCCCTTCTCCCCCCCCCTCAGCATCCTACTTGGCACTGTCTGTCATCACTCAGGTACTCTCCATCATGAGCTTACCTCCCTGGGTGCTCCCCACTGCAAATGGATGGCAGTCCCCGCCTACCACTGTACACAGGCCCTGGACACTCTCATCGCTCTCTCACGTGCCATCACTCTGGGATCATTGCCACCATCCTAATGTAAGTTCCTGCAAAAAACGGGCATGTAGACTAACACTCAGGGACTTACGCTGGTGCACCCTGAAGCTTGTGCTCCTCCTCCTGCTTCTGTCGGGAAACATCCATCCTAACCTTGGCCCAATCACCTCCAGCTCTATCTACCAGGAAAAACCCTCAAGAGCACTCTCCATAGCATCTCTCAACTTCTGTAGTCTACGCCCCAAGCTGGATGCCCTACAAATCTTTACCAATCAGCACAGCCCAGATATCCTGGCAGTTGTAGAAACCTGGTTTACACCCAAAATCCCTGACCTGGCTATCGCTCTTCCAGGCTACAATGTTTTCAGGCTGGACTGGAAGTCCAAAAGAGGTGGTGGACGTGCAATTTACCTTAAAGATTCGCTACTGGGACACCCCATCACTACCCCCACTCCCAGCCACTGCTGCGCAGATTCTCCCTATCAGAATCTTATTAGGTGCCCATAACAACTCCGTCACAGTCGCCTCAGTGTATATCACCCCAAAAGAACAAGGGAATGGCCTTAATGCTGTCTTGGAATTCACCAGGTCCCAACCTCCTGACTCTGAAATGATTCTGCTTGGAGACTTTAATTTAAACGGGCTTGCATCTGATGCAGGGGTCCATAAGAATGCCATCTCATCGGCCAATCTCACCCAGATGGTTGTTCCTCTGACCAGAAAAAACTACAAGTCTGGCACCATCAACCTCCTGGATTGGATTATTACCAGCCACCCAACTGGAAACTACCGTCCGATCTCTGTATTGCCACCCCTCTCCAAGGCCCTTGAATGTATTGCAGCAGATCAGCTCAAAGATTTCCTGGACAAATACAATATCCTGTACTTGCAACAACATGGCTTCAGGAAAGGGCATAGCACCTCATCTGCCCTACTGGAATTCTCTGGCATTCTTCACAGCTCACTGGACAATGGGCAGTTAATTGGGTCCGTCTTTATCGATCTGACTAAGGTGTTCCACACTGTTCATCACAGCCTACTGCTTGTACAACTTCTGAAAGCTGGGATCTCTCCCATCTCCACTGCTTGGTTCAAAAGCTACTTGGAAAACCTGTCTCAAAGAGTAAAAATTGCAGATGTCCACTCTGATACCAGGCCTGTTCACTCAGGTGTCCCCCAAGGATCCATTCTGAGCCCCCTACTATTCAGCTTGTTCCTGAACTCCCTTCCAAATTCTTGCTCCGAAACAATCATTCTCTATGCAGATGATGCTGTAATTCTTGCCTCCCACAAGGATCCTAAGCCTCTACAAGACAACCTTCAGCTTGGCTTCACATCTGTTGAAAACTGGTTCTCAAATCACTGTCTGGTCCTCAATAATAAGAAAACAAAGTCTATTATGTTCAGCAGCTCTCATAACAAGCATAACCTGCACCTCCTATCCATCAAAACCAGTCATGGAGTCACCCTGGAACAGGTTCAAGCCTTTAAGTACCTTGGGATCACTCTAGACCCTCATCTAACTTACAGTGCCCACATCGACTCTGTAGCCAAAGCAGCAAATACTCGGCTTGGCCTTCTCTTCCGGCATAGGCAACATCTTACCCCAAAAGCCCTGACTGTCACCGTTCAGAGCTCTGTTGTCTTCATTATTGACTATGGGCTTATCATCTATGTCTCTGCCCCCGCTACCACTCTTAGATGCATATCCACCTTCTTCAATAAGGCCTGTCACCTTTTACTGAATCCCACTACCTCACACATACATGTGACCTCTATGCACAAACCGGATGGCTGCAACTCACCAATCGGATAAAGTATCTAACCTGCACCATGGTGAAGAAAATAACTATGGGCCTTGCGCCCCCTGGAGTGTGTGCACTCCTGCACTCTAGCAATAACCCCCGCTCAACCAAGGGGGTCTGAATCACAGCTCCTGCAGGTTCCACATTGTCGTACCTCACAAGGTCAAAGATCTTTTGCATACAGGGCGCCAAGCTGGCTAAATGGTCTAAACAGTTACATCTCCTCCACTCCTGCCCTTGGTGCATTTAAATCAAGGCTACACCTCTCTTTCACTGCCTCTAGCTCCTGTGACTGCCTCCACTAGCTGACCCCATGAATATTTCCCTAACCTTATGCAGTTCTCTCTCCTATTAGCACTTGAATACCCCTTAGCACGTGTAACCCCTAGATGGCGCTATCCCAGGGGCTACTACCCCTGCCTGATTTGCCACTAACAGGTTGAGGGGCCTGGATCCAATGGCGGGTGCCTCCACCCAGAGGTCAGGGTTTGCAATAGTTAAACTAACTTGGTCACAGCCCTCTGGGACACTGCAACCCCCCTTTCTTCCCACTAGTGGCCCACACAATATATCAGAATTACCTTCACAGTATACACTTACCCCAGGTCTGGTTCCGCACTGGGACCTCCTGTGAAATGAGATACAGTGCAACAATCACAGTACAGTACTTTAACATGACAAATACACTCAGGCAGTATAACTTTGCTGAAACAAGCAGCTCTGATTTATTTAGGGGATATAACAAGGACAGGGGAAATCAGGTTAATTAGCTTATCACTCTAATAATTACTTATGGCTCTGTGCACAGGCCTATCTCCTATCAGTTGTCTGTCCCTGTACCCAAGCCCTAGTGGCTAGTCCAAACCGGTGGCAGCTGGTAGGGCCCTTTCGACAGAGAGAAAAAGGAGAATTAAACAGTCAGCAGTACAGTAATTCCATTTGGATTTAATGTGGCAATTCAACAGGGAGCGACCCTGAATTAGTACTCACGACCTCCAAATAAGATAGGGTCCTTCAATGTCAGCAGGGCTCACTTGAGGTACACAAACCTCTTCACACATCCATATAAAAAGAAAGCACTATACCAGGCAGGCTGCATCTGTATCCCGATCGCACTACTGCACAATACCCGGAGAACACAGCAGATTCAGTTCCTGACAGACCGAGTGCAATTTTCAGCAATTCCTCCAGTCTTCTACAGGGTGAGCCTGGTTTCTACTCTTCAGAGATCCTTTGATTCTTTTCACAGGACGGATTCAGTCCTAACAAGCTGTTACACAAGCTGCAGACCGGAACTCTGGGCCTTACACGCTTTTTTGACTAAAACTGCACACTGGAAAAGCACAGGGCTCCTTCCTTCTTCACTGCCAAAGCTCAACTGAAACTCCAACCGACAAAACCGGCACTTCCTTGAGTTCCTCCAGTTCTTGACTGGATTGGCTGTCACTCACAATAGACTGCTGCTGTTGGTCCAAAAAGGCACTGAAGTCTAATCTACATCTCCCAGAGTCACTGCCCATACAATCCTCTTGTGCTGGCTCAGATTATGAGTCCAAGTTCTGATTCGTCCAAGGCACCATTTTAGAGCTAGCTTACCCACACTGATTGGTCCAGTTCAGCAGTTCAAACTAGAATGGGAACTAGCAGACACAGTTCTGACTGCAAAGAAAGCAGGTTAGACAAACTGTAATTTCATTATTACTCTAAATAATTTCTGGCAAACAGTTACATCTTTCAGATAGGTTCCCTTTGCACTCCTAGTGACTGCAAAATGGAGGAATTATGGCAGCTTGAGTGGTACTCAATCAAAGAAACACACAGTCCCCTATACAAACTAATTATGTCTGCAAAGCAGACAGCTCTTAAAGAGACAGTACCAGAGGTTCTAAAACACTCACTGATAAATGGCTTAAACGCCAAACACCATTCAGGCTTGGAGCATTCAAAGCAAGCTCCTGGAAGTCTTTTGGGAACCCCCCATTTGCGGGGGTTACCCTTCCCATGTTATGTCTACGACAATGCCGCTGGGTGCGCTTCTCCTCTATAGCTCTCTGCCCCCTCTACTCTTCCTCTCTCTTGTCCTCTATCCTCTCTGCACCTCATCTGCTATCTCCTTGTAACCTAGCCTCCAAAACATGTTTTGTTTCTCAGATGCTTTATAACTTCATTTAGCTTACACTTTTGTAACCTTGTCCTATTTATTGAATTTGTAATCTGACGTATGTCTTATGTTTTGAACTGTAACCTGACGTGGAACCTTTGTAAAAGAGCCCTGGCTCAAAGGTATTGTAATCCTAGACCTAATAATAAATAAATAAATAAATAAAATAAACACCCATGCTTTCAGTGTGTCATATTCTGTCCATGTGCAAGGAAAATATACTAGCGGATTCACGTGGCAGGATGGGTCATATTACTCACAACTAGTCTCTGAAACACGTAGTGCTGAATTCAGTGTTCCAGTGATGAGGAGTACCACAGGGGTACATGTTTGCCTCCTTGGAGAACAGTAAACTGCCCCAGTTCTGTTGTAATCCACTCTAAGTGGGAGCAGTCTCTTTGGAAGCTCTATCCATCCTATGGAGGGACAAGTTCCTCTCTGCATTCACTCCATTCCCACTAATCTGCAAGGTTCTGTTAACATTGAGAAGGGAGTCAGCAACAATGATTTTAATAGCACTAGACTGACAAGGCAGGCCAAGTATTCCCTTCTGCTGAGAGTGTCACAGAGGATGGCAATAATCTGCCACTGAGACAGGGGACCTGATTCACAAAGCCCAATAAATTACACAAGGTGCCTGTATCAATTGGACTTGATGTAAGGGGCACCTTGCATCAAAAATTGCACCATCCATGATTCAGGAATGCAGGCCGCAGCAGTCTCGGGACCCCCTTGTGGCAAACAGGGCCTGTGCCAGTGCTGTACGTGATCCAGGGGTACACTATGGCACTAGATGGCTTGCGGCAGATGCAAGCTGAAGTATCCCCAACAGGGGGATTCAGAAATCCCCCACAGGGTGCAGGAACCATGACAGATCATCCCAGTGCTAGTCTAACAGCCCATGTGCTACCCCAGAGCCATCACTCTGTGTGTGTGGGGGGGCCTGTGCTGCCATCCACCTGCAGTATTCCATGCCCCTACAGCACCTGGAGAAGTCAATGGTGCAGTGCCTGCAGGGCCCCCCCCATGGTGCCAGGCATGCAGTGGCTGTCCCCCCATGGACAGTACAGGCACAGCAGCAGCAGCCATGAAATGTCCCCATTGGGGACCTGTTACCACCCCTACCACCAATCTGTGTCTTACCTGCCCTCCCTGTCCCCCATCCTGTCCTGAACAACCCTGCCAGCCTCCCAGAGGGTCTCCATCAATGGGCACCGATAATGCCTGACTGCCCCACAGCTTGTGGCAAACCTCTCCAATATGCCTTGACCTTTGGTGCATGGCAACATTTGCTGCAAGCTCTATGGGTTTGGTACTGGGACATCTCTGCTAGATTCCCAGGCGTATTGTGGATTGGCACAAGCTGTGGTTTGCCACAGCTTGCATCAATCTATGAGGGGGCTTTCTGAATTGGGCCCAGAATCTCCTGATGCTGCCCCCAGAGCAGGGTTATTTACTCAAATATCAAACCACTTCTGTGAGAGCCTACTGTAGGTCTTGAAGAGTTGAAGTATTTTAGCCTAGATCTATCTTATCAGGCACACAAGGTGTCAGATGACTTTGAAGAGCTGAAAGCTCAGTTTCAAACAATAGAAACTGATGCTGTACAACAAGCATTAGCCCACCAGAGTGTGATGACCCTGAGAGAGAATGTTGTGCTAATTTTAGAACTGCACAAGTTCAGAATCTTCACTGTGGTTACACTCCACCTAGTGTTCTAATGTCCGATTTGTTTCTCTGCTGAAGAATCCAGTTGCTCAAAGTTAGCCTCGGCCTTCTGGTCAACAACGCTGTTTCTATCTTATTACTCTTTTCTTATTTTAATAAGTTCAGTTAGTTTTTGATAATCTGCATTAGTTCACAGATTAATTTGATTTAATTTTAAAATCTGCAGTTTCTGTGGTTCCACATTGATTTCAGGAACCAGAGAAGGCTGTACTACAGTGTCATTCCTGCCTTAAGGTAATGGATTACAGTTATAGTAAAAAAAAAAAAGGTTTTATCCTCTCAAATGCCACTATTGGCATTTTTTAATCATTTGTAGCCACCGTTCCTGCCTGTAAAGAACTGACCTGCTTTTTGGATTTAAAATTCAAACCTCTTTACTTTCTGTTAACACTTAGCAGTTTTTCATTGTCTGAGAGGGACAATTATTTAACTTAACCACATTTGTTAATTGAGAACTGAATAATTATTTTAAACTGTTTTTCAGTGATTGACATGACTGATAGACCTAAAAAACAAACAGGACCAGCAGACTTTAAAAACTGTGTAAATTGTTTTCAGCTCCTGGCAAGAGCAGCCTGTTTAAGCTATGTTTAAAGTGCCTGGCCCAGATCACAGTCTTTATTTTATTTATTTATTTATTTATTTATTGGAGATTCGGAAGTACCTTTGAGTCAAGGACTCCTTTACAAAGGTTCCACGTCACAAGTATTACATATGAGAAGAGAGGTTACATAGCAGTACAGCAGTACATAGTCAGGTATTTACATTAACAGTTGTTACAGAGGCATTTGTGGGCCTCGCAGAGGAGACCTAGGTCAAGATAGGGCAGACAAGCAACACAATATTGTATAACAGTGTATCCCATTTATCAGTCATGACCTCTGTAAAAAGTTTAGCCCTAAAACCCAAAAGAAAGGGTCTTTAAAAAGACAAGAATTTATGGCATCTCAGTCTGTCTCTGTATCACGGAAGCACAATAAAGGCTGAGAGAGAGAGCTCCTACTGATGATGGAAGGCATGCACCAGAGGGTTCTTCTCCTCATAAACAGCAGCAGTCCCTGGTAAAGGGGGCAGATAACAAAAGATAACGCTACTCAGATGTCAGATAAACATAGTAAAGATGGTTAAGATACCTGGGTATTTGAAAGGGGGAACCCCGATTTCAGTGCTGGCTAAATACTTAAGTACTTAGGTTTAAATGGGGTAGATGCGCACCATTAGGTACTTCTGCTCTACCTCCTCTACTATACAATGGTAATCCAAGACCCCTCCCAGCTGTCCATATGATCATCCAATCTTTTTCTGAAACTTTCAGTACTTGGGGCATTGATAACATATTCTGGTAACTGGTTCTAATACTTCACCACTCTTTGTGTAAAAAACTCGCCTCTTTTGTTTGTCATGTATGGTATGCCTATGAGTTGGTTAAGGTGGTTTCTCGTATTATGTATTTTATCTTTTTTGTCAAATCCCATTTCTGCCAAAAGATATGCAGTATTACTAATATTGTACATCAATATTAGATCTCCTCTTATTCACTTCCTTTCCAACTGTGCAGTCCAACACTAACCAATCTAGATTTATAATCTATTTGTTTCTGTCCACAAATAATTTTAGTGAATTGTTTTTGTACCTTTTCAATTTGCCATGTGTCACCCTTTTGGTGTGATGACCAAAGCTGTGAGCAGTAATCCAAATAAGACCTTGCCAATGATCTGTACAAAAGGATTATTACATTACTGTGATGGCTTAAAAAGTTTTTCCTAATGCAGCCCAAGATTATTTATAATAGCTTTTGTTACTGTCTTAGTGTTATTTGTTTTGAAGGTCATATCAGATTGTGTAATTACACCGGCAGCATGTCAAGTCAGCGAGTCAAATACAGTGAGTGAATTACAGCGATTCAAACTCATCAAGTACAATTACAGTGACCGTAGCTTTATAGCAACGGTACAATTACAGCAAGAACGACTATTCACGAACCTCCAGAGTCAATGAGTGACTCGGAAGATGTTACTTTAGAAAAGAGGGAGTTGGGGGCACAGGCCCCCATGGGGGTGCAGGGGGACATAGCCCCCCTGCAATAACTATTAGTCCCATTGCATACAGGTGTGGAAGGGCTAGTTAGGTGTCTCAGTGCTGTGGAGCCGAGTGGAAATGGATGGCAGCAGAGGTCACAGTAAGGAAGGAATATTCCGGTGTGAGGCTTTGCAGAGTAGGGCTACTGGGGTGAATATGCAGTTTAGACTCTGATTGTTTATTTATTTATCAAGTCTAGGATTACAAATACCTTTGAGCCATGGCTCTTTTACAAAGGTTCCATGTCAGAGAAATACAAATTATGGGGAACATCAAGACAGGCATTACAACAATGTGGACATTGCAAACCGAGAACAGATTAATACAGTTCAAGGGTAGCATTGTAACAAGGCAGCCAGCGGCATTTGTCAGAGAAAATAGACAACAGATAAGAAGTGCCAGAGTCATAGGGAGAGGGAAGAGGGTGAGGGGGGAAGAAGGAATGTAGGAAGGGTGGCAAGAGGGTGAAAAGTGCAGCATTGGGTATACCAAGGTGTGAGGGTAGAATCCAGTGAGGAGGGGAGGGGAGGAGGGGACAACTAGAGCAGAAAGGGAAGTGGAGAAACAAGGTTAAGTTGGGCAGTCACAGGAGCTGTTGGTAGTGAGATAGTCCTGGAGCCTAGTTTTAAACATACCAATAGTTGGGACAGAGGAGATGGTTGGGCTGAGGCCATTGAACCAGAGTGGAGCTCGATAAGCAAAAGAGCGTTGTCCCTGTGAAGTGTGACAGTGGGGGACTTTCAGTAGCTGTAGCGTGGATCTCCTAAGGCACCATTTGTTAATTCGGTGTTGTAACAGAGTTGAGACCCCAGAAGGTGCAAGGCCAAGGTAGATTTTTTTCACCATGGAGCAGGTGAGAAACTTTATGCAGTTTGATAGCTGGAGCCAGCCGGTCTGAGTGTACAGGTCACATGTGTGGGTGAGACAGTGAGCACCAGTGATGAGCCGACATGATTTATTTAAGGCAGTTGAGAGGCATCTAAGGCTTGTGGTTGTGGCCGAGCCATAAATGATGAGACCATAGTCTATTACAGAGATCACAGAGCTCAGGACTGCAACCTTCAAAGCTTCTGGCATGAGGTGTGGTCTGTGTTTGTAGAGGAGACCAAGCTGTGTATAAGCAGCTCTAGCTACATTATCTACATGAAGTCCATAGGAGAGATTAGTCAAGCTGTATCCCTAAGTATTTGAAGGACCCCACCTGATCTAGAGTGTTCCCTGGGTTGTGGAGATAGCCAAGTGGTGTAGCTTGTGTGGGTTATGAGAGCTGCAGAAGAGCATAGATTTGGTTTTCTTGTCATTGAGGACCAGTTTATGATTAAGAAACCATGTCTCTACAGAACTGAAACCAACTTGAAGGTTGTGTTGAAGAGTTGCAGGATCTTTGTAAGTGGAGAATACAACAGCATCATCAGCATATAGTATGATCTGCTCAGAGCAGTGGTAAGGGAGGGAGTTTAAGAAAAGGCCAAAAAGGAGGGGTCCCAGTATGGATCCTGTGGGACACCGGAGCTAACAGGCAGGGTGTTAGAAAGCAGCGTCTGCACTTTTACTCTCTGTGGACCGGCTTTTCTAAGTAGCTTTAAACCAGACAGAAGAGTCAGGTGATAGCCTGGCATTCAGTAGTTAATTGTATTAATAATCCATGGTGTACTGTATCGAAGGCCTTGGAGAGGTTGACAAAACGCCCTGTGAGAAGGCCGTTGTCAAGGGATTTGTGCAAAGCTCCAATGAACTCAAGAAGGGCTGTGGTGGTGCTTGACCTTTCCAGAAGCTGTGTTGTTGTGGACAAGGTATATTGTATTTATCCAAGTGGTCGGTAAGTTGATCAGCCACGATGCGCTCAAGTGCCTTAGAGAGTGGGGGCAGTATGGAGATAGGGCAATAATTTGAGTGAATCGTCTTGTCCCCACTTTTATGGATGGGTGTCACGGTGGCTGTTTTCCATAGGTCCGGGAATTTTCCACAGCTGAGAGAGAGGTTTAGGATTTTTGTTAATGGATGAATTACCTCATCGAGGGTGAGCAACAGAAGCTTGTACGCACTGAAATGTGCATCGCCAAAAACGGTAGTCACTGAAAATAGCATCGCTAAGATAACTTCGCTGCAATTGCACCTGCTGAATTGAAATCATTGAATTGACATGGAACCTAAGTCTCTTGCTTCTGAGACAGCCTTTAATGCAATTCACCCCTCCCCCAACTTATAGCTAGTGCAGCCATGGTTGTTTCCAATGTGGAGCACTACGCATTTATTGGGATTAAATTTCATATACCATGTCATAGCCCATTGAGACTGACAGCTACTGCACTACCCAAAGCCCTGTCATACTGTAGCTGTCAGTCTCAGACAGCTCTGTCAGTGGGCAGCTGTGGCGGTATGCAGGTGGGCTGACCTGCCCGCCGATGGTGGGACCATGCTGGGGTGGGTGGAGAGGGGTGAGCTGGGGGTGTCTGGGTTAGGGTTGGGTCTGTCCTTAATGTCCAGCTGCCATGGAGGATGGCTTTCACGGGGGCTCAGGGCAGGGGGTTTCAGACCTCTCTGATACCACCGCAAGGGGCGGAAGTTACCGGGGACTGGCGGGGTTCATGGATCACTCTGATACCGCTGCAAGGAGTGGCAGTTACTGGGAGCTTGGGGGAGGGGTTCTGACATCTGTACTACTGCCACAGGTGCAGCATTTACCAGAGGCTTGGGGTGGGAAGGGGGCTTTTGTTACAGTTACGACCGCTGTGGAGGGTGGCTTCAAAGGGGGCTTGGGGGGGTTCTGCATTACATGTACTGCCACCAACTGTGGCAGTCTATGGGGGCTTGGGGTGGGGGGCACACTAGACTGCCAGGGTAGGCAGGCTGCTGCACTGCTGCCTGCAGTATGGCAGCCTGCCTGTGGGTGGCCATCCAGTTAAGTCTAGTTTTTCTAGACTTATCTTTCTGTGGCGCATCCCTGGACTTGCCCCGGGGATGCAGCACAGAATAGGGCTGTGAATGGGGTTGGGCCCAGTATGCATGGTCATGGCCTCTTCACAGCCCCTCCAGGTGGATTGTTAGCATTACTGGTGGTCTGCGGCACATCTGGGATGCGCTGGTGCATCGAGGTTGCACCAGCACATCGGCACCCTGCCAGAATCACCTTTGGGCGCATGTTGGGGATGCCCCGGTGCATCTCAGATTCTCTGGGCGCATCCCTTTTGTGAATCCTGCCATGTGTGTGTGTGTGTGTGTGTGTTTGGGGAAGGGGTGGAGAAACAGTCAAACTCTAGGCAAGGGAGACCTCATCTAATGAATTAATTGCTGACAAACCATGCGTTATACAGAAGCAAATGATTTGATACCTTTTATTGGACCAACATAGATGTGACATAAAGAACTTATACCATTTATAAAATTCCTGATCAAACAACTTCAAAGAGAAGACTGTTTTTTGTCATTTTATAATATGATATACTGAGTGTGTATTTACTGAGTTGCTGGATCAGAGCCTTGATAAATAATAATATTTACTTAACTCATTCAAGATTCCATCAGGTGGACAGAAAAAAGTCTATGAGAATTTGTCTGAAAACTAATAACTATAAGATGCAAAAATAGCATTTGTGTGTGTGTGTATATATATATATATATATATATATATATATATGAAATGTCTCCATTTGCAATACATTTGTTTATAGGCATTACTAGTATCTTTTGAAAGATTGTCAGACTTGTGATTATTAATTCTGAGTATAGTTCATGAAATAATGAGCTTGATATTTCTTGTTTCATATAGCACCCCCATTATGCCTTATGCATAGCATATAAATCCAAATCATTCCAATGTCATCATGACATATAATATTAATACTGAGCAGCAAATCAGAGCTCTTTTCTTAATAAAAGGCTGCTGATATAATAAAGAACAAAGTCATAAAGAACCAGAGGCTTATGGAAACATTTACAGGGATTTATACAGGGATTTGAGTCTGCCTTTGTGGGGAAAACACAGGGAAAATGAAGGTTTCTTACAGAGTACTGGTTATTTGGATCTAGGAGCACTGACTATTTCTTATCCTGTATTTTGTATCCTGGACAGGGCAGGGGAAATGCTACATCTTATTGTCACAGGGATATTCATTTACACATTTTTGCACTGTATTTACTTAGACTGTCCCAGATTAGATGCAATATTTAGTTTTCAGTGGGGTCATGATTTTACAATTTTTATATTGTATTCAGGCTACCTAGTCCAGGGCCCCCATATTCAAAGGAGTTACGCAGTGCATCCCAGTGGAAAAGGGGGATGTGCCGCACAACTCCAACAATGCGCAAGAGCACAATATTCAAACTTGCGGGATGCGCTGGTCGCAAGGGAATGGGCCAAGGCACACACAAATTATATGCTATTCAAGTCAAGGGGGGCAATCCCATACATATGCCATGCTGCAGCATAGTCAGTGGGAATGTGCCCCTCACAGTCCAGAGCACTATGGCCCACAGTTAGACCATAAATAGCTGGCCTAACCCGGCCAGCCACCCACAGGCAGGCTGCAGATGTGCACCCAAGCGCACAGCAGCCTGGCAGCCCTGGTAGACAAGAGGTATCCCCTTTCCATCCCCAGTCTAGCCAACTCCATCCCTGAAGAGCTCCATAGTGCAGGGCCCCCCCAGACCCAATTGCACCAGAGGAAACCATGGTCCATATCCATAGTCTAGAGAACTCCCATCCATTGCCCTTGTACACAGACACCCTCACTCCCCCCATACCCAACCTGTTGCAAAGACTGGCACTGCCCTTCACACCCTGCCACGGCCAGCCATTGACTGCACAGAACCCGGGCTGGGGACCTGCACTCTGGAATGATCCAACTGTCTGTGCCATGCATTGGGGCACCATGCCAGCTGCGGATCCACCAGTGTATGCAGCTGTGTGTATGTCCCTAGCAAATTGAAGAGGGAATTTACATACCTCCAATGCATGCCTTGTCAATGATGTATATTCCTGCTGTCATACACAGCTGCAAGTCCAAATTCTCCCTTATTCCCCTGTGTAACATGCCACCCTCCAGACTTCTGAAGTATCCTGGGTGCCATGGGGTGGGGTATCCTGTAATGTCATTTGCAGTGTACGCTTCAGGCTATAGATAGTTCATCTGCAGTTCCACAACTGTACAAACAAATGGGAGATTGACTGTAACATTTCTGTTTTGGGACCTGTGTGAGTGGGTGCAGCATCTGCCATCACCCACACTGAGCAGTGCAATGACACTGGGATGATGGATCTGCATGCGAGTGCCTGAGGAGTATGGCCACTGGGTGTTATCACCGACACATTCTAGCACCCTACTGTGAGTGCTCTGCCACCCACCAATAGAGTGGTATGATCACATTACAGAGCCAGTCATCACAATGGGATGGGCTGGGGGGCAGGAGTGGGGCTGTGTGCACACGTTGAGGGAGGCGGGGGCCACTACACTATGGACATGGACTGTGGGTATATTCAGGTGCAATTAGGGATGGCATTGGGGTCCTTAGAATACGGAACTGATAGAGCCTAGACTCTAGTATGATCAGGGCTGGTGGAACGGCTGGGGGGTGCCGCTATACCACCTGACACTTCAGGGTCTGTCCCATATGGGAGCGATCGGGGTCAGGGCTTGGGGACAAGAGCTGCTTTGGTGCATTCATCCCCATACCAACATGCAAATGTGCTGTTAATCAACATGCATAAAGCCCCTTTGCACCCTGCATGCTCAGTTAGTTCATTTGCATTGCTGGACTGAATATTACCTGTGGGGGCTGTGGTGCATGCTGGCATGTGCCACACACTCCCCCTGGAAGATATTCAGTCGGAGTCACCCTTTATGCACCTGACTTGGTGGTCGTCTGCACTGTGACTCCCGTCCAGGGTCACGTTTTCAACAGGAATGATGAAGCCTGCCAGGATGAAGCACAGTGTTGCAGGTTTACTGCATGACAAAAGGGATTAACTCCCTTTGAAATTGCATTGTTTGCTGCAATAACTCTACTGCAGAATTCTGAGTGTTGCGCTTCATCATGGTGGGCTTCACTGTATGCACACTCTGTACCGGTGGCTCATTCTCTTTGAATGTTGTATCAGTGCTGACCAGTGCACCCTCTTTGTGAAACATATCTTTCTGCTTGTGCATCAATCTGGCACTTAATATATTCCCCCAGATGTAAAATATTGCTTTTAGTGCATTCTAATACACAATTTACAGGTTACACAATGCAGCATAATATTGTGTAGATGTAGAGCCCCACTAAAAATAAGATGCCATTTCTTCTGTGAACTATCCAGACTAAATATATAGCAATCAGCAGGCATATTCTAGGAAAACACATTGTAAAAATGTGTAAAAGGAAGACTACATTGAAACTGCCTCTCCACAGATCTGCATTGTGAAAATTGTGCAAATTCATTAGAAAAAAAGGGGTAAAAGCATCCCAGAAGCTCTCCACAGCTATATCGGCTCTGACCAGAGTTTGTTTTAAATGTTGCCACACCCCCTTGCCTCTCCTCTTGGTTTGATATAATGTATAACCTTCCAGACTGTGTCAGCATTCTTTTGAGTCCTTCCACCAAGTTTCGGTGATGGCTATCTCATATTCTTTTTCACACAAAACGTTTTGTAAATGGTCCATTTTACTATTTAAGCTTCTTGCATTTAGCATTACTATATTAAGATTTCTGACCATTTTTCTAGTTGTGGTATAGCCTGTGCAACCACCACCCCCTCACTACTTTGCACAGTAAGCTACCCCTTGGTACCCTTGACTGGGCACTCATACATACTTCAGACATTTGGTACCATCCCTAGCTTTGAGAATGTATACCAGGCTCATTATTTCTAGAGGTCAGAAAGGGGTGAGGATGTACGAAAGCAAATACCAATTGTGACCAAATAAACCAGGTCCCAAGGAGAGAACTTTTTGCTAGGGCTATGCTAGATCTGTACTTCTGGAGGGGTAACCAGTAATTCCACATATGAAGCAGTAATGTGAATGTCCAAACCAGGTGGGGGTTCTAGAGTGTGACTTTATTCGAAAGATGGTACTCTAAAGCAAGGGTGGATCCCCAAGGTTTACACATCATGGCACATGACAATGGCGGAACAACAGAAAACTGTATCGGACAGAAACTCTATGTATCCCGTATGTCACAGGTCCTTGAATTCTTTTCAACGGCAATGGCCTAA
The DNA here is from genome assembly GCA_016271365.2 of Neoceratodus forsteri. Classification (NCBI taxonomy): domain Eukaryota; kingdom Metazoa; phylum Chordata; order Ceratodontiformes; family Ceratodontidae; genus Neoceratodus; species Neoceratodus forsteri. Next base: position 1,507,960,968 of record CM028130.1, read on the forward strand.
GTTGAACACACTTTCTTCTAGTGGCACAGACCACAACTAAGCACACATTTCCCATTTGGCATAGTACTTCAACACTTCAGCAAGTGGCAACTGGCCACAACGGAGGACACTGGTGCTTATAATAAGCACAACCCACACCAGGGGGTAAACTTTCCCTTCAGGCATTGGCCACCATGTCCTGAATAACCAAGCTCCCTTACGGAACCTGTAGTGCTGAACTGGTCACTCCAGATGGGGGGTTACCCACTTTTCATTTCCACGTCCATACCCAGCCATTCTTTAAGAGTTACACCTCAAAACATCTGGTAAAACATTTAGGAATATGCATCTTGGAATGACTTTCACATCCAGCATATGAAAATACTACTCCTGAGTGTAGAAACTAAAATCCTGAACAATGTGCATTAGTCTCCCTCTGGACCCCACAATTGTCAGACAACTTTAAACTTGAGAACAGACTCAACTTAGAACAGAACTGGTGTATAATGCCCTTTGTCAGAGAAACACCCAAGAACAGGTACTTTCCTCAGGAAGCACAACGTCAGATTACTCACAGTTGGAAACAGAACAGGCAGCTTCAAAGGATCTTGGATCAAATAGGGGATTGCCCCTCGCATCCATCCTGTAGCAGTCCTTTCCATCTCTCTGTGGGGATGAAAAATCAGAAACTCCTGCTGTAGACAATGGTTTCCACCACTTCCCTTGGCAGGCAGATGTCTTTCAGGACTAGGGTGAGAAAATAGGCTCTCTTCTCAGGGCCAACTCTGCAGCTCTCACTCCTCCAACTACTCCCTACAGACTCTCCACTCAAACTGACCCAAGATTCTAAATCTCCTCACTCACAGCCAGCTGCTGTGGCTTATACTGCTGCGAAAGTTCTAAATAACATCATCTCTCTCATCTCAGCTGAGACCAAGAGAACAGACAGTAAGTAGGTGAAAAACCCATTTAACTAGTTATTCACCAGCTGCCTTCCCTACCTAGCACTGACACTGATGGGATTCTAGTAACCCCAGAGGACTGGGTGATTACACCTGTATTACTTGTTATATGTTCTGTTATCTTACTATGTCTATTGTCTATACATTTTGTCCCCCCTGCCCCTTGGTTAAGGTGTAGACCATCTTGTGCATAAAAATCAGATCTGCCAGAGAACATACCCCAGTGCTGTATACATTTAAAACCTTCTTTGTGCCCTGGTCGCTGGGTATAAAAAGTTAATAATGAAGATGCTTCATCTGGAACTGTTGCTGAGAATCTCTGAGGGTTTGCACTTCTCTAGAGGAAGGGTCTTAGGAGAGGGGGGAACACCGGATGGGGCCAAATGAATAAAGACCTATTGTAAAGGAAGCCACCGTTTCCTCTGGGGTGCATTATGCATGGAGGCAATGGTGCGACCATGGTCTCCACCTCAGAGAGGAATATATGGCAGTGAGTAGGGAAATGAATATTGAGTGTGTAACAGGGGAGATGAAGTACATGGGAAGCCCCCCTGTGTTGATACCCAGCAGTGGCATTGGATGGGAACACACTTCAGATGAAAACCTCAGGGGCGGTTGATTAAAGTTGTTTCAGCAACCCACACATTCTTGTGGGGGAGAAGGTTGGTACTGAGAGGAGGGGTTGTTCATTATTCAAAGGAGGGTTGATTATGACTCCACGCAGTCTTCTTAATTAGTGTTACAGCATGTTTGCTTAGTTCTAATCATTGGCTGGGAGATGGGGTTGGGGGGACAGGGAGAAAGTTGAGCGGGTTGAAGGGGTTATCTTCTCTGAATGTTGTTATGTGGGCAGGGAGGGAATGTCTGGGGTTTGGCTGTTACTGTTTCATATATTGATCTGGGGTATATTGCATGAGTTGCAATTTTGGGGGAGTGGGGAGGGGGACTGTGGTACAGTTATTTACATTGTTTAAAAAAGGGGTATTAATGACAGCAGTCTGGAATGATCACACATGGAAGGTTGAAATCGAGAGTGTTTTAAGAATAAGTTGGCACAAGCACTGCCATCCAATGAGGAGCCCCCTTGGGGTGGACAAAACAGGGTTGGGGGGCAAGGTATGGAATGATTGTAGTCATGACTAAAACAAAGGAACTCACAATACTGTCTTGGAATGTGAGGGGTGTATCATCACCAGTAAAATGAACAAGCATATTGTCTGCACTGAAAAAGTGAGGGGCTCAGGTAGCGATACTGCAGGAGATGCACCTCACCACCCATGAACACACTAAGCTGACTAGGGGATGGGTAGGGGCGTGTCACTCGACCTCATTTAATGGACATAAACAGGGCGTGGCTATTTTGTTACATAAAAATCTCCCCTTGAGGGTCAAAAGGGTGATGGCAGACCCATTGAATGGCAGATATATATTTGTCAGTGGGGAGTTGTAGGGGAAGATATAACCTTTGGCTCTATATATGCACCAGCAGTATTTGACCACTCATTTTTCCAGACCATGTTGGACATCCTAGTGAAGGAGCAGCTTCTGGGACTGGTCATGGGAGGGGACCTGAACTGCACAATGGATCCTCGATTAGACCACTCAGAGGGTAAGGTTAAAGTAAGGGGTGTCCTGAGGGACTGGCAGCTGGGTATGAGTGACCTTGAACTCATTGATAGTTCACAAACTGCCAACCCGGGGGCAAAGGAGTTCAGTTTTATTCGAATCCCCATGGTAAGTGGTCCAGGATAGATTATATATAGATAGATAGATGTATATATATATATATATATATATATATATATATATATATATATATATATATATATATATATGCCCTTTGGATGGTTTTTATGGTTACAGTGTGCTAAGCATGGCCCTATACATATTTCTGATCATGTAATGGTAATGGTTTCAATCTCAGTAAAGGAGCCTAGGGTGAGCCCCCCCCCCCATAGAAATTCCCATTGTATTTTTTGGGGTAATAAAGAATTTAAGACATTCCTGAATGACCAGTGGAAAACCTACCTCTCTTTTAATGAAAACTCCCCGACAACCAAAGAGACTATATGGGATGCTGGAAAAGCACATGTACGGGGGTGATCATAAGCTTTGTGGCTCATTATAAGAAGCAAAAGGAAGAAAAAAGGATAAACCTAGAGAAAAGCCTTGAGGAGCTAGAGAGGAAGGTAGCAGGAGGGAAGGGTGAGGATGTCTACTTGAGGTGACAAAGAGAGGCCCTAAATGCATTTTCAAGGGGGCAGGCATGACAGTCATGGCTATTCTGTAGAAGGCAAATGTTTGAGTGGGGGAACAAACCGGGTCCCATGTTAATAAGGTTGGTGCAAGGAGGAAAAATACCAACTCTTATAACCAAAATAAAAAATAGAGAGGAACAGAGGCTTACAGATAAAAAACAGATAAGAGATAGGTTTAGACAATTTTATCAAAACCTTTATGAAGCAGAATGTAAGGGCACATTGGGGTTGGCTCGGGAATTCTTGGACCATTTAGACATACCTAAAGTGACCAGTGCACAGAGAACCATGCTGGGGGCACCTACAGTATAACAAAAGAGGAGGTTAAAAAAGCAATTCAAGGAATGAAAACCAGGAAAGCTAGTGGACCAGATGGATTTCCAGTAGAGTATTATAAACTCCTGGCAGAACACAAGGTGGAATTGTTAAGTGAAGTGTTTGGAGGGGTAGCAAAGGATGGGGGAGTGCTCCTTGCCTCATGTCTCAATGCAATAATCTGCCTGATCCCCAAACCGGGTAAGGATGGGGAAGAATGTGTATCATACCAGCCCATCTCTTTGTTGAACTGTGACCTTAAGATATTGGCGAAAGTACTGGACAAAATAGGTTGAATAAGGTCCTACCTGAGGTGGTTCACCCAGACCAAACCGGTTTTATTAAAGGGTGGTGCTCTTACCATAATGTTCGTAGGCTGTTGAATGTGGTTTGGGGGACTAATAAGGACCGAGGCAATACTGCTGTCTTTTCTATGGATGCTGAAAATGCATTTGATTGAATTGAATGGCAATATTTATTGAGTGTCTGGGCTGGTTTGGTCTGCGTGAAACCACTGTAAGGTTGGTCAGGGCAATGTACAGCTCCCCAAGGGCACAGGTTTTGGTAAATGGCTCTCTTTCAGAGTGGTTTGAATTGTCCAGGGGCACAAGGCAGGGGTGCCCTCTCTCTCCACTGTTGTTTGCCCTGGCGCTGGAACCGCTAGCCATGGCAGTATAGCAGAACTTGGAGACTGAGGGAGTGAAGGATGCAACAGAGTGACCTCACAAAATCACCTTGTATGCAGATGACATGTTGGTCTTTGTGAGGCATCCTGATACCTTGGTCCCAGTAGTGTTAAGGCCAATAGAGGCATTTGAACACTTCTCAGGGTATAAGATTAATATCCAGAAATCTGAACTCATGTACCTGACAGGAGAGGGGGAGGGGAAGGGGGAGGCTGGATGAGGGAGCAACGGAATTTAGGGGGCTTCCAGACAGTCACTAAAAGCTTCACATATTTGGGTATACAGATTGGGAGAAGACTGGGGTCCCTGTATGAGCTTAATTATACTGCAATCATAAAGAAAGTGGAAGCTGACCTAAGCAGATGGGCCACTCTCCCTGTTTTCTGGTTGGGAAAGATTAATCTGATAAAGATGAACATTCTGCCCAGACTTTTATACCCCTTGCAGATGTTGCCCATGGGATCACATGTAAGGATAGCCAGAAGCTGGAAACAGCTTTCTCGGCCTTTATATGGCAGGGGAAGAGGCCTAGGGCATGCTTGGTGCACCTCAAAGCTAGCATGGACAAGGGTGGCCTCAATTTCCCGGATCTTCATAATTATTTTCTAGTGGCCCAGCTTCGCTATATAAAAGACTGGGTTAATAGGCCCCCTGAGGCTAGTTGGGTGGACCTGGAAAAGAGAACATGTCGAAGGTGCATGTTGGCCTACCTTGCCAAGTGGGGCCGCAGAGCGTATGCTGCACTTCAGGAGGGAAGTCCAATGGTTTTGGTTGTACTGGATAGTTGGCAGTGTCTCTGACACAGGGGTGGAGGGAGGCAGAGAGAGACCCTGCTTCTGCCAGTGGCCCAAAATCCATTCTTTCTGCTGGCTTAGAAGACCCCAGGTTCTGAGAGTGGGAACACAAGGGGATACATACTGTAGAAAATATTTGCTCCAGGGAGGGTATGTACCCCTTTGTGAATTTGCAGCAGGCAGTGGAGTTGGATAGAACTCATCTCTTCAGATACCTACATGTGAGAGCCTATGCCTGAGTAATGCAAGGAGGGAGGGATGGGAACCTGCAGTTTGACCCACTAGAGTAGCTAGTGTATGGTTCACGGAAGGACCCAAGGTGTTTTATGCGGAGGGCTGCACAAATTGGTAAGCGGCAATTTCCAGACCTCATGCGAAATATAAAGAAATTGTGGGAGAGGGATTTAGGGACCCAGATAGTGGATGACAATTGGAGTCTCTTATTAACATTGCATAAAGGTATCCTGATATGTAATAAATACTTAGAGTCGTATTTTAAGTTTGTGCATAGGCTCTACTGCCCACCTCAAATAGTTAATAAATATAATTCATCAGTCTCACCAATCTGTGGCAGGTATGGAGGCGCATTATTTCCATTGTTTTTGGGGAATGCCCAATCCTGCAGAAGTTCTGGAAAGCAGTTTTGGGGGAGATTGGGACACTTATGGGAAGAGTTTTGCCAGAATCCCCCCTTGTGAGCTTGTTTGGGGTGGAGGACGATGAGTGGGGCGAGTGGGCCCCCTTTCCTAGATGGAGCAGAGTGCTACTTATTATGGCCCGTCACTGCATCCAGAACACGTGGGTCTCTAATTGTGTGCCCACATTGAACCAGTGGCATACCTTAGGGCTGCGAGTATTGGAACTTGAACGACTTGCACTGGTGGTGAAAGGAAAGGAGGATAAATTCTGTAAGGTATGAGATCCCTTTCTTTCATCCCTCTCAGTGGGGGAGGCCCAGATACTGAGAGTGGGATTGGAGGAAGAGTAATGCTTGGGGCAGGAGAGTTTATAATATAATATAAAAGATGCTTTACTGATGCTAAGGTGGCTTGTGCCAAATTTCAACAGCCATGATGTTTGTATAACTAAAAATTGTCTGAAATTTGGTTTCTCGATGGCTTTGCTGAAACGAATTGTAAACTGTGGATGAAACTTGTATGTATGTCACTTTTACCCTTTATCTTTTAATAAAAAAAATATTCAAAAAATAAATAAAACAAATATAAAACCTTCTTTGGCTGCAGAAGAATGCAAACATTGATTATGCCTAAGTATCTCTCTTTAAATATTGTGATTGTCTCTTGGTTTTAGTAATACTTCAGAGAAAATGGCTTTACATATTAATTATTTCAATGTATTACCAATGTTTACTATTTCTTGTTCTCTTGTCTTGCCAATGTTGTTTGTTCCTACGTGTATTACAATTAGTGTATTGGCTGTCTGGTTTTTGACCAGTTGTCTCAAATGTTGCCTAATGTCCTGTAATCTTGCTCCTAGGAGGCACATTACCTGTACACTTTCTTGATCTTCTTTACATATTATTCTGTCAGTACATTGTAAAACAGAGTCACCTACAACGATGGTTTCAGTTTTTGTGTTACATTCTGTTAGTACTTCCTGCATGGGTATACAGTGGTTTGGGGGTGTGGGTAATTGTATCCCATTGCAATTACTACGTGTAGTTAAGGTTTGGGGTGGGGCTGTCTTGGTTATTGTTTGATTTGACAGTGTGTCAAAATGAATTAAGTTAGGGGGTTACCCAGTGTTGCTGTTTTCTCTAGTATTTATTGTGGCTGTTTTGTATCCCTTCACTGAGGACCTCATATCTATTATTAGTTTTTATGAGATATGAATGGTTTATTGCATGTCAACCCTTTTTTGTTTTTTTGTGTTTGTCCCATGCACCTACCATTGTCCAGTTGTTCCTCATCTTCTCTTCTTTTCCTTTTACCATTGGTTTCTATGTTTGTATCTAAATTTATCAGCCTCCTCACTGTTACTTTCTGTTGGGCATGCCATTCTTTTGTTTGTAACTTCCCTGTCTACTTAGTTCTTAAATTTCCCATCTATTTTTTTTCCTAGGCTTTGTTCTAGGATGTCTAATCTTCCACTCATTTCTACCAGTCTGTCTGCTAATTCACTGCTGTTTGTGCATTTCATAAATATATAGTTTTCATGTGTGATGTCATCATTTTTAAGCTCACACATTAGGCATCTTTCACACTTTAAGCCCACTTCCCCATCAAGAGTTATGATTGTGTTAGCCATGATTAATTTGCCATAAGCATCCTTATTTATTGATTTTTGTAGAAAATAAGAAGTATGTGGCAGGACAATGGAGTAAAATCCCTTTAAAAACAAAATATCAGCCTTGCTGCTGTCCCCCTGACTAGCTACCGCTGTCTAAAAAGAGATCTGCACCTTTTTATTTTTTAACATTCTTATTACAAATTTTCGAAATACAACAACTAACAACAACAGTAAGACAAATAGAAACCGGTACCATAGTATGTACATAACATCAAATAATACAAAACCAGCTAGAAGCCAATGTAAGACAATAATAGAGTGGGTCTCAAACAAAACAGATATTTGTTAGAGTCATCCTAGGAGGCAGTACCAAGGAATGAGCAAAAGAGTCAAAGGTCTGCACCTTTAATGAAGCAGTACTAGATAAAAAAAAGTCAGATGTTTTCCAACAGTTTGTTCCCTGTGCTCAGCTGAGCACTTACCTGATAATCTTTCTTGTTTTTGTTGTACTATCACCCCATAATTTGGTCCATTGTTCTTTGTTTTTGTTTACATTTCTCCCACCTGCCATGTTGAACTGGGACCCTCTGCTGCAAACTGTGTATACTCATGACTTGCAGTTTCTATACAAGAACAGTGGGAACGCATACCACAGGATCCCATGGAAGTAAACAACAAAACATGATGCAAAGTGAGGGGGGAGATCAGCTGCAAATTAGCACAAAGCCCCTGATCGGGTGACTGCCCGTCTGTCTGCCCTCTCTTCGGGGAGTATCTCCTCCGGTGGCTCCAACAGAACAACCCGCCCGCCCACGAAGCTGCCGTAAGGTGCTCCTCCTCTGCACTTCTCAGGACTTTGAAAAATTCAAATCTGGTGCCTTTTTGCTTCTGACTGGCTCCTGCTCCTCTGCAGTAGGTGGCACCTCTCTGCTGTACCTAAGCCAACAACATTTATTTTGTACTGCACAGAGTAGCTATATTTAGCTGTTGTACTGCTTGCAGTAGATTTATTTAGGTTTTCTGTTAAGCTCAGGCTATGAAAAAATGTTCAGCTTAGAGTTGATTTATTTAGGGCTTTATTAAGCTCAGGCTCTGTTGTCCCTGCCAGTGCTATGCACCGGCTCCCCACTCTCCCCCCACCTGCCGCCCTATCTGATGGATTTGATTTATAGTCTTGAGTGGCCGCATGACTGCCTGTAAGTGCTTGTAAAACTAAGTGTCCGATCTGCCATTAGTCTCTTATACTACTTGTCCACTAGAGGGAGTGAGCATTCCTCTACTCTACTGTTACTTCTATTACTGTGCTTAAATTTACTTATCTCAGCTAACCATACACCCCAGCTTTCCTCTCTCAGATTTCATCAAATAAACATTTACCCACTACCAACCTCTCTCTCCCCTTGCCCTGCTGCTCAGCAATCTGTACCTCTGCCTAAACTGCACTGCCTTTCGCCTCAGTGGCACTTTCTCTCAAACCAGCTCCGTAACCTAGAGTAACTACCAATCTATTTTTCGACATCTAGGCTTCAGTATTTATTTCTCAGTCAACTTGAATGCTCAAAATCTGAAAATGAAGGCATCCCTAATACTCCTTATAGTTGCCTCTTTGGCCAGTCTACTAATAGCATCTGATTTCTGTGCCTTGGTACTTGCCGTGGATCAACAGCATCTAGCCTCTTTTTCCCCCTTTATTTACACCCTCTATGCCCCCACCCACTGTGGTCAGATAGGAACTAACTCCCATGGGCCCAGATCTACTTGCCTTTTTAACAAACTACGAGGGTCAGCTGCTTGGCTTGTCCCTGCAATCCCTTACTCTCAGGGCACCCCCCTGGCTCCCTCTTGTCTGTCCTCTCTTCTCACTTCTGCCCCTTGCTGTGGACATAGAAAGCAACCCTGGTCCCGTAAATACCAGCACCAATCACACAAATACCACATGGGCTAGATCGTCAGGCCTCAAAATTGACCACCTTAACATCTGTAGCCTCCCGTCCAAATTCCAGGAGCTTGAGGCGTGGGTATCCCTTTATAAGCCACATGTACTTGGGTTCTCCGAAACCTGGCTGAAACCCCATCACTCAGACTCCTCTTTTCAACTCCCCAGCTACTTTCTACTACATGTAGATAGGCCAGGAAAAAAGATGGGTGGGGGAGCTGCACTCTACGCACAAGGCCACATCACTACCACCTCCATCAGCTGTTCAACCCCACCCTCCCTGAGTGAATGGCTCCTTGCAGAATTAACCCTGGGCACCCCAAAAAAGCTCTACCTGGGTTGCTGTTACAACCCCCCATCCAGAGATACCTCAGGCCTATCCAATTTCCTGGATGACCTTTAGCAAATCTCTCCCTCCAGAGACACCATTGTGCTAGGGGATTTCAACCTGAAATGGTTAGGACCTCTTGAGCCTGAATATGCAAACCTACTGAAAGCTCACTACCTTGAACAAATAATCTCCTCCCCCACCAGGCAGAATACCCACACACTAAACCACTCACTATTTGACTGGATTGCCACTAACCACACTGACTTGATCCTTCAGGCAGGCACTATGTCCGACTCTATTAGTGATCACTCCCCAACTTACATCATACTGGCTACCCAAGCCAGTTGCCCTCCCCAAAAATACCTATCATTTAGAAATTTCAACTGCCCTAACCCCACAAATGTCCTCAAAGATGTCCGGGCTAAGGATTGGTCTGCCCTCTACCTCCACAACGATATAACATCTGTGGTTAGTTACTTTACAGCTGCCCTCCATCAACTACAAGACCTACACTTCCCAGTCACTACCAGATGAGTTAGGGGAGGCTGTAATCACTGGATGTCTAGGGAACTACTGTCCAAGATGAAAGACAGAGACAGAAAATAAAAAGTGTACAAGGCGTCCCCATCCACACAACTCTGGAACAACTATAGATGCTTGCGCAACACTTGCAAACAGTCTGCGGAATACAAAAATCGAAAGTATTATCAAAGCCAGCAAAAAGCAACCTTAGAAATCCTAAATGTTTCTGGGCCTCCATTGGGTTACTCCTAAACCCTAAGATTCGCTGTCAAATAACTCGCCTCACATCCCCCTCCAGCACCCTCTCCAAGCCTAATGAGATTGCGCACTTTTTTAACAAGAAATTCACTGATCTCTCCCGCACCTCAGTAAAATCCCTCCCTAGTTTTTCCCAGGCCCTGATAGCCAGCCTAACTAAATCTTTCACCCTCCCAAAGCCAGTCCTACCCCCTTTTTCTACTTCAACGCCATTAAGCAGGATGTCACCGTCGGAGCATATAAATAACACAGTACGGCGAGTCTACCAAAAAAACTTGATGCTGCTTACCGACACAAGCTATTTCTATCTGATGAAGCATGCCTTGCTATTGCGGAAGGAAACCTACTGCCCTTACTGGACTACTGCTCCCCTGTCTACTCACACACTACAGCTACACTTCACTCACGACTTACAACAGTGTACAACAGCATATATTGTTTTGTTCTTTTAGCCCCACACTCATCTCACCATTGTGCACTGTACCAGGCCCTAGGGTGACTCCCTCTACAAGGCCATTTTGATTATGCCATGGGCTGCCTGGTAGACAGTACAATCGGGGCAGAAATCAGTCTCCATACTCATCCTTCCTGACATGTAGAGTGACTCCTCGGAGCCTCTGAATTTCATCTGTCCCTCCATTAGTTGTCCCACGCTTCTCTACCTTCATGGGTAAAAAAGCTTTCTCTGTCTCTTCCCCCTACTTTGGAACAGTCTCCCTTTAGCAACCTGATCATCCTCCTCCCACCTCTCTTTCAAGAAAACTCTAAAAGACTGGCTCTTAACTGGGGCCACTTGTCAATGCTCTCCCGACTAACACCAGGCATCCTGCCCCTCTCCCTCAGCTGAATGCTCCTGACTGCTACCTGCCCCTCCCCTCCTACCCGTGCCTTTACTCCATGACCCTATGCTCCCAAAGGCAACATATCGTGCTTACGCACTCTATGTATCTAATGCAGTCCTGCCTGACCTCCTGCTAATTTCTTTCACTGTCTCAGTGTCCTCGCTCCTGACTGCTTTAGCTTACACTGTCTCTACCTGTAATTATCCCTCAACACTCTCTCTACCTGTAGTTACCCTTCAACTCTGTTTCTACCTGTAGTCACCACTCACAGGCTCCCTATAATTACAAGTACTTGCTGATCTCTATTGCCCCCATGATGTTCAACCAACTTGTTTAACAGTGTGCTCACCTGATGTTTGAGGTGTGATCTCATCACTCTGTACTCCTGTTGTCATTATGTTGTATAACCTATCTGATACCTTTGTACCCACCTCATGTTGAGGTGTATGTTTTCTCTTACTACTCTATATCTGCATGTACTGTATTGTCCAACTAATGCCACTATGTGGCTCGGGTCATGACTAAAAATGGTCCTCTGGATCAGCTCATTTACCCACTCACCAAAGACATAAATAAATAAATAAAAATTGGGCAGCAGCCATATTTGCTGTGAATCCACAACAATGGAAATACATTTTAATTATCAAAAAAACTAAAGATCACTAGAAAAAAAATATTTACAGATATGGAAACAGGAACTATGGCTGCATGCTTCCAGCCAAAAAGCAGAATTTTGATAATCACTTCCTGACTATCCAGTGTTGCTGCTTTAAAATGGGTGTTACCCTTCCCCCTTGGAAGTTCCCTTGTTGCTATGACGGAACTACAATCTCCAAGCGTCCCAGTGCCCATTTCTAAGTCAACTGAATTAACACTATCCCCTTTCACAAAGTTTTCTCAGAGCAGCTATGCAGAGTCTGGTTTTTTTTTTGTTGTTTTTGATTTTTTTTTCACCATACACATACACACAAGGGCCCAGATATTCAAACTGCGCCATTCTGAGGCAAGCCCCGCGCTGCTCAAAATAGTTCGCGAGGGTGGGAGTGGGCGACATTCAAAGGAGTTGCTTATTGAGCAACTCCTTTGAATATCACCCCAGCCACAGCCACTGGGCATGGCGTAGTGGAATCCTGCGCCACCGCAAGTTGCCAGAGTTGAGCATTAAACTTGTGGTGGCGTTAGGCATCATTGCGCCTATGCGCAAATTTACGATATTCAAAAGGTGACATGCAATGGGGCCACACTTTATAGTATGCCGGGGCCATTTGCACTATTTATGGCCCCATTTGCATGTCATTAGCATGTAGGGCTTGATCCTCGAGGACTTGCCTGGCCGCACTGCCAGGCAGCAGCCATCGGGGACCAACGCACCTGCAGCCCGACGCGGGCAGTATTCCTGTGTATACATTCTCCACACACACAGATCCCAAGCCTGATCGCTGGCAGAAAATACGCGACCCCCACACGTTTCTTCGTCTATCACAGCATAGTAGATACTTCATTACTATCGATGCTCGATAGGGCATAGTAACATGATTTTCCGATGATCGCTGGTGACCGCAGTCACTTTCAGTGCCGCTCAGAATGGGGCCCTGCCCGACGTTTGCGGTCCAGTGATCACGCTGATCGCTGGCAGAATGTCAGTCGCTTGTGTTCAGTAATTCACCTCTGGTTTTCATTTGTCTCTGTCCTTTCCCGACCCGCCTCGCTCCTCCCCAGCTGCGGGCGGCAGATCCCACCTGCCCTTCCGCTCTCATCACCATCGATCATCAGGGCGCATCTGCTGCGCAGAGCCAGCCAACGGGCATGCAGCCGTTTGAGACAGACATGATAGTCCAGACTTTGTGAACGATGTTCATTCACAAATCTGGACTGTCATGTGGTATGCTGCACCATTGGCTGTAGCCTGCACCAACGGGCATGCAGCCCACCGACAGTCAGTCATGGGCTGTGGGCGGGCAGGCGGGATGCTGCCGCCCGCCATCTGCCAGAGGGGAGCGGGTGAGGGCTTGCGGGTGGGTGGGGACACCAGACATCAGGAGATGTTTGGGGGTTGTAATCTTGACATTCTGCCCGCGATCGGGCATTATGGTCCACTGGACCACCAGGGAGATATTTGGGTTGGGGGCTTTTTACATTCTGCCCGCAATCGGGCACTGGGGGTTGATATATCGCTCTGCCCGCGATCGGGCTTCGGGAGATGTGGGCGGGGTGGTTCATGTTACTTTATTGCCCACGATCGGCTTCGGAGATGTGTGGGCGGGTCATGTTACTTTATGCCCATGATCGGGCTGGTGGGGGTGCACAGGGACCGAGTTGGGGGCCAGCCAGGGGTGGCAGCTGCAGTGTTGCACCCTGCAATACAGCAGCTCACCTGTGGGTGGCCCTCAACTTGATCCTTTTTTTTTTGGCTTAAGGTTGTGCAGGCGCAGGTTGGGGGTTGCGCATGCACAACTCTGCACAACCCAACTGAATATCGGGTTGCGCAGTTTATGCATGGTTCCTCCCCTTCCTGTTCAGCATGCATTCATTTGCATTTTGCTGTTGCGCAACCTGTTGTCAGTGGCGTAACTGCCTCCTGCTGAATATCGCAGAATGGCGCAATGTAGGACTTGCGCATGCACAACCCTGTTGCGCATGGTGCAACCCTTTTGAATATCTGGGCCAAGATATTTTGGAAACTGGAGTTTTAGTCACACCAAGGTGTTTTTTTGCCACAACATACTGTTGCTGCCTCTCCTCGTAGTACTCTGAGCAAAGCAATATATTTTTAAAAGAAGGAAAAGGCTTATAAACTAAAGAAGTAAACATTTAATGCAAGAACAGGACTCAAAATGAAAGAAAAATGCTTGTCAGTGCATACACACAGAACTCCCATGTGACAAAATACTTCATACCATAAGATATATAACTGTTTAATAGAGGGCTGATACTGGCACCATTAAAACAACTAAAACCCACTAAAACTATTAATAATAAAATAACCCACAAGCATGGACTGGTAAACACAAAACAAAAAAAATTCCCCATAGTCCCAATGCCCTTTCAAGCACTTCTCTGTAACAAGGTCCACCGCATTGACAACTCCAAAACCCACAGACAAATTCAAGCCAGGGTAGGTCAAATCTCAGCCTGATAGTGTTTCACCCAAGAAGTGGTGAGGGTGAAAAGATTAACTAGTCCACCACACCTGACACCAAAGAGTTGTTTTCACAGCTACTCCAATTTCACCTTCAATTCTCTGGCTCTCCGAAGATTAACTTTCTGCTCCTCTGCCACTCCCAGCACTCACTGCTCACTGATCCTTTACATATGGCTCATGGCTCTTCAGACAACCGGCTCCCTGGTTCTGGGGTCTTCACCTTCACCTGGTCTTCACCTAGCCTTTCCTCTAGTACTCCTCTCGGATGGCAGGCACTGCTTTTAGCATCTTTGCTCAGTCTTGCTGAAATAAAGGAACAGAAAAGAGGGTCAAAGAATGCACACCTTTTACAGGAGGCTAAAATGTCACTAATATTTAAAAGTATTTAAAAATGCTCTGACAATGATGACATACCATTCAAAGATCTTGAATATCACCCAACCCAGACAGCCTGCATTGCTATTCCTCAATGTGGCAGTGCATTCAGCTCATTGATATGCCAAATACTAATAAAAGAGCCTCAGAGCAGGTACTGGAACCAATGCCTGCCAAGAAAAACCTGGAAACAAGTCTCGGCCTCAGTGTGTCTTTCCTTGTTAACAGTCTTTAAATAAATAAATAAATAAAAAGCAAAAAGAGAAACATGTGCATGTCACTTCACCTTTGAAGAAGAAGGAGCAGACAGTGGATCAAATACAAATGCCCTCTACAGAGGACATGGTCAAGATATGGCAGTTCTTCCAACCTTTGCAGGCTATGCGAAACTTCTTTAATATGCCTGACCCCCCCCAGCTCAGGTCCCAGACCATTTACCTGAAGAGGAGGAGGAGGACATTTATTATTATTATGAGGAGGAAGATGAACCTATAAACCTGATGGCTTACCTGACCAAGAGTTTGGTTCTCCTCTTAGGCCCATAGAGGATTATACCTCTTACTGCACGTACATCAAACAAAGGGTGAACACCCTCAGCTTCCCCTCTCATGAAACAGAGGAAGATGAGGAGGAAGAGGAGTTCATGGATATGATGGAGCTAGCCCCCACAAGGAGGTTGCAAGTCCCCATCCATAAATCACTCCAAAATCTACTTCAAAAATCATGCCAGCACATACATCTGCTGCTGGTATTGATAACAAAAAGTCAATAAGAAGTATGAGGTGGACAGACAGGGGGTGGAATACCTGTATGCCTCTGCCAAGCATGAAGGAGTGGTCAAGGCAGCTGCCTGTGTGAATGCCAAGGTGCCCTTCTGTGCTGAGCCTCCTGAGAAGGATTACAGAAAACTAAATACTATGGTCAAAAATATACACAACAGCTTCCCTACTCCTGATGCAAGCAGCTTACAGTATTTGGAATATGCTGCTCAGTCACAGAAAGCACTGTGGAATGTAGTGTTGCCACTGACTGATAAAGTAGATGGTGAAGAGGCAAGCAAAAGTAGTAGAAAAGGCCTTTCAAACCCCAGGAATCTCCCAGTATGATTAGACATATGCAGTCAGCTCAGGATCTCTGACTGCCCCAGATCTGTAGTGATGTAATGTGGAATGTATGCAAATAATGGAACTAGAATGTGACATTCATATGGCTGCCTCTAGGTGGACTGTGTTCCATCTAACAGTCAGATTCATTTTTACGTTCGCTTGCGCACATGCGCAAGGAACGTTTTGGAAAAGTACACTTTTGGAGGTGTGCCTCTCTTTGCAATCCAGTGCTCCGTTGAGCAGGCGTGGCGGTCCTGCACCAATGGGTGCGGGAGCTGTGTATGACAGCGGTGGTCTTCGCTTCAAAGAAACCCACCGCTGTCATACTAAGCACCGCATCACGCCGCCCCTCACGTCACACGCCTCCCGCGCCATGCCGCCTCAAAGTTTTGGCGCCATGCTGGAGCCCGCCCAGCATGGCAACATTGTTATTCCTATAGGAGTAACTCCACAAGAGAAAGAGTCTCCACTTCTTTTAGATCCATGGGAAGGGGAAGCTGGGGTAGGGGGATATTACCCCAGAGCTTATGCCTCAGTCTCCATGCCTGTAGATTATACTCTGGTCAGAAGCTACTACGGGGGATGGAGCAGGAGGACTTCTAGGTGGGCTGGTTCAACCCCAGCTCCTAGACCTCAGCCCAGACAGAACCCCTGACTGCACAAAACATGCTGCCACCCCACTTTCAGTAGGGGGCAGGCTGGCTCACTACTTCCAGGACTGGAAAAACATCACCACAGATAAGTGAGTTCTGGAGGTAGTGAGTCAGGATCTCTGTCTACAGTTCAAACAGTTTCCAAAACTCCAGGGCCATGGAGTTTTACGGCCTTCAACCCCTGCAGAGACAATTTTGCTGGAACTGGAGATAAAAAAGCTTCTACAAGTCAGAGTAATATAGCCAGTCCCTCTCTCTCTCTCTCTTTCCAAAGGGGCAAGGGCATGTACTCCAGATACTTCTAGATCATAAAGAAGAATAGGGATTGATGGCCAGTTCTATACTTCAGATTCTTGAACAAACACTTGGCAAAGCCCAAGTTCAAAATGGTAACATTTGTCAGTATTACGTCCCTAAAGAAAGGAAACTGGCTGGCATCTCTGGATCTGAAAGATGCCTACTTTCACATTCCAACTGGGTCTTGCCACAGAAAGTACTTAAGGTTCACTCTACCATCAGAGCACTACCAGTTCTCAGCACTCCCCTTCAGGTTCACTTCTGCCCCAAGAGTATTCACAAAGTGTCTATTAGTGGTGGCAGCCTACCTCAGGAGGCAAAGACTCATTGTATTCCCTTACCTGGATGACTGGCTAGTCATAGGGGAGTCATACCAACAGGACTGCACCAGAGGTTCTAAGAGGAAAGACTTAAGGACCTTAATATCTATTCACTGGAGGAAAGAAGGGAGAGGGGAGTTATGATAGAGACTTTCAAGTACCTTAGGAGAATAAACATGGTATAGGTGGAAAGCATATTTCACAGAAAACTCTGCACAAGAACAAGGAAGCATGAAATGAGGCTGAAAGGTGGAAGGCTCAGGGCAAATGTTAGGAAAGACTTTTTTACTGAAAGGGTGGTGTAGCTGTGAAACAGCCTTCAAGCAGAAGTGGTGGGGGCAAAAACAATACTGGGGTTCAAGAGTGCATGAGATAGACAGAAGGGTACCACACTATACCATACCATCTGGGGCTGCAGCAGTGAGTAGGGAAATGGGCAGACAAGGTGGTCCGTATGGTCCTTATCTGCCAACAGATTCTCTGTTTCTATGTTTCTAGGTAAAGAACTCCATCAGGGTCATGCAAAGTACTTTGGAGTCTCTGGACTTCCTCATCAATATTCAAAAGTCTCAGATAAAACTAGCTCAGTCATTGGAATTCAATGGAGCAGAACTGGATACTGTACAAGGCAATAAGGCATTTTTCCCCCAGGAGAGGGTGACATACTTAACCCTCTTTGCCTTGAGTCAGCCCAGGACTGTAAGGCAGTTCCTAGCATTACTGGGACACATGGCCTCAACTATTGCAGTAGTATCATACTCCAAGTTTCAGATGAGAGATATTCAATATCACCTGAGATCCTATTGG
Organism: Neoceratodus forsteri; assembly: GCA_016271365.2. NCBI lineage: Eukaryota > Metazoa > Chordata > Ceratodontiformes > Ceratodontidae > Neoceratodus > Neoceratodus forsteri. The sequence goes on from CM028130.1 coordinate 1,507,978,801, forward strand.
TCCCAAAGAAGAGATCCCATTTCAAAGCTTGTGCCAGTTACAAGAACTCGGCTACTGGCTCTGCAGTGGTGGAAAAAAAAGAGACAACCTCAGGCAGGGTATCCCTTTTCAGTGACAGCACCACACAGTGGTCCTAACAACAGATGTCTCCCTCCTAGGGTAGCATGCACACACAGGTGACCTCATAATCAGTGGGACTCGGTCCCCTCAGGAATCCCAGTTGCATATCAAACTCCTAGAGTTGAGAGTGGTCATTCTAGTCCTAAAGGACTTTGCTCCTCTGTTGAGGGGTCAGTCAGTTCAGGTCAGAGCAGACAACACAACCATCATATGGTACATCAACAAGCAAGAGGGTACAAGATCCTCAAGATTGTGCACAGAAGTCATGAAGGTCTGGTCCCTAGCATATTCCCTGGAGGTGCATCTGTCCGCCATTCACCTCCCAGACAAGGACAATACACTGGCAGATTCATGCAACAGAATCAGTCAAGAACATCATGAATGGGCTTTAAACAAGCAAGGGCTGGACACAGTTTTCAGACAACTGTTTATCATTCATCTATGATGAGGTTGGAAAAGGCAGGCCTGCCTCAAAGAGATCAGTTTGCACACTTCCTGCATCCAGTTCTGTTACAGTAAGGCTGAGAAACAGCCACCACAGGGCCTCAAGACACATTCAACTAGTGCAGGATACTAGGGGCCATGTGGTCATGAGGGAGTGCTGCCTAGACATGAGGTAAAACAGCAGTTCAAACAACATGAAGTCTTGCTGTATTCTGACAATTGCAGTTAGCCCAGCCTTTAAACTGCCCCAGAGAACAAAGGGTTAACTTTTGTATGCATGGCATAGAATGTTCATCTCGAGCTTGATTGAAGCCTCTGCCTGTTGTTATTTGTACTGCAACCGTCAGATTCTTTACTCCTCCTCACTGAACAGTCGCTCCGGAGATTTCTCCTGCTGCTCGGTTCAAGTCGGTTGAAGTGTCGGTTTTCGGTCGTTTTTTTCTACCAAAATTGTTGTTTCCGCATAGTCGGTTCAAGTCTCTGTCTGTGGTACCATGAGTACTAGATAGGTTTTGTTCTGTTTTCTGTGTGGAACTTGTAAAAGTGTGGATCGGTTTGGCTGAACCGATCATTTTGAGGTAAAATTTGTACTTTACTTTAGTGTGTGGTTACCGGTCCGTATCGGTTCTAAAAAAAATGGGTTTTATTACTTTTTTTTCCAAGACCCGTGACACAATCAGGAACTGATAGGGGAGTCTTGCCTGGTGGTTGCCGAAAAAAGGGTAAGTTTGGTTAGGTTGGCCATGTCTGAGAAACCCAAGAAAAAAAACTGGGCCCACTGGGTTTCAACACTGCAGTGTATGTGGGGAGGTCTTTGCTAAGGCCGATCCCCCACACCACCTATGTCTATTGTCTGGGGTTTGACCACTTCGATTCAGACTGCCAAATTTGCAAAAATGTTCCCAAATCTACCCTGGAAAAGAGATTAGGTAGACTGAGGGAAAGGGAGGCCGAGAAGTCCGCTGACCCGGATGGCCAGCCCGGTTCGGTTCCGACCGAACCAGAAGGAGTGCCCTCTGACCAGGGAGATACTTCTTCGGGTTAAAGGAGGGCCGATTCCGAGGAATCCGTTCCAACAAAAAGAAAACGAAAAGACAAATCGACCGGTTCAGATCCAGGATCTCATACTCTGACCGCCGATGAAATTACCAAAGCGATCAGACAGGGAATCGCTCGATCGGTTCCAACTGATCTGGCACCTTTTTGGCAGGGGCTCAGTTTGGTCGATTCCCCTGGTTCAGGGTTATACCCAGGAAGAATTTTATGAACTGGAGTTTGAGGAGGAAGGAGAGTTGGAAGATGATTATGGTGATGGTGAATGTCTGGATGTGCCTATTGACCCGGAAATCTCCCCAGACAGACCTTCAGGTGTTTCTCCTCCTAGGCTTTCCAAGTCCCCTTCACTTCATGTTTTATAGAAAGGTGGCTGATACCCTCCAGCTTCCTGTGGAGGAGGCAGTGGAGGATCAGGAAGAGCCTGACTATGTAGAGATGATGGACATCCCAGAGTCCAGGAGACTGTCTATTCCCCTCCACAAATCTTTTGGGAAACAGACACAAAAAATTCTTAAGTCTCCCAATTCCATACCTCCTGTGGACAGAAGAATGGACAAGAGGTTTACTCTTTCAGGCTCAGATACGGAGTTCCTTTATCAGCAATGCAGCCATGTTGGGGTTGTACAGGCTGCTGCCTGTGATAAGGCAAGCACTCCCTTGGCATCACACCCCCAAGACAAGGACTCCAGGAAGATTGATGCCATGGCAAAGAAGCAGTACATGGCATCATCCTTGGGACTCAGGCAGGCTAATTATATGGCCTATGCAGCCAGGTACCAGAAGTCCAGGTGGGACACTGTACTGGCACTGGCTAAACAGGCTTCCTCCAGCTTGCCAAGAAGCTGGAGGAGGTGGCTGCAGATGGGATTGAGGCATTGAAAGTTCAGTTTCATGCTGCTGTGGACTCCAATGATGTATCATCAAGAGTCATGGCTACATCTGTGGCTCTTTGGAGAATGGCTTGGCTCAGATGTACTAGCCTCTCACAGGATACCCAGGCTAAGGCCATGGATTTTCCTGTAGTGGGTAATTCTCTGTTTGGGGAGCAGACAGAGAATTACATGAAGAAAATTGATGAATACAGGACCACGTACAGGAGTACTCAGGCCAAGGAAAGGCAAGCAACTCCTCAAAGGTAGCAGTCCAGGGGCATGGGCAGGCCTTTCCAAAGGCCTTTTTGCCAAGCACAGGCCTCTTCTTCCTTTTCACAGAGGGGGTTCTTCAGAGGAAGAGGCAGAATGGGGATGAGTAGGCCTGCATCCACCCCTCAGCCTAAAGCCCCTGCCAAGCAGACACCCTGATGGGTCTGCCTGGGTCGATTCTCCTATCCCAGTAGGGGGCAGGCTGGCTTCCTTTGTCCAGGACTGGATGTCTGTTACATCAGACAAGTGGGTCCTGGAAGTAGTAATCCAGGGACTGGTTCTCAGCTTCAAAAATTTCCCAAGATGAGAGCCAGATCTTTTCCACCTGCAAATCTCTCAGAAACCCTTGCCCTAGAGGCAGAGGTTTCTTCTCTTCTAGCTCTAAGAGCCATAGAGAGAGTGCCTACCCTACACAGGGCCAAAGAATTGTACTCCAGGTACTTCCTAACCCCCAAAAAGACAGGAGAGTGGTGACCCATCCTGGACCTAAGATACCTGAACAAACATCTTTTAAAGCCAAAGTTCAAGATGGTAACTCTGGGAATTATCCTTCCCTCTCTAAGGCCAGGGGACTGGCTAGCCTCCCTGGACCTCAAAGATGCCTACTTTCCATTCCAATCAGGTGCTCCCACAGAAAGTGCCTCAGGTTCAAGTTGCCCTCAGGCCACTATCAGTTCAGAGCAATGCCCTTTGGCCTAACATCATCCCTAAGGGTCTTCACAAAGTGCCTGGCAGTAGTTGTTGCCTTCCTAAGAAGACAAAAGATTTCCATTTTTCCATATTTGGACGACTGGCTCATAGTGTGCCAGTCCCCAGACCAAGTCAAGTCACACCTGCAAGTGACCCAGCAAGTGCTCACTTCTTTAGGATTTCTTCTCAACCTACCAAAGTCAGTTCTTGAACCAGTGCAGCTCCTCACCTTCATAGGGGTAGAGCTGGATATGGTAAAAGCAAGAGCCTCCCTTCCCCTGGACAGGGCAAGTGCTCTCATGGAGCTGGCCTCTTCATTCAACCTTCAGGTGTCTCGACCAGCAAGACACTTCCTTCAGCTATTGGGCCACATGGCAGCTTCTACAGCAGTGGTCCAAGGTGCAAGATTCCAAATGAGGGACATTCAGTTCCACTTAAGAGCTTTTTGGTCCCAAAGAAAGGATTCCCTTACCAAACTAATTCCAGTGACTCGAACTCTGATCCAAGCCCTGCAATGGTGGCAGGATCAGGACAATTTGAGGCAAGGGGTTCCATTTGCCACTCAGTCTCATTCAGTGGTCCTCACCACAGATGCTTCCCTGCTAGGCTGGGGAGCTCATTTGGGGGAACTTACCACCCAGGGACTGTGGTCGCCTCAGGAATCTCTTCTACAAATCAATCTCTTGGAACTCAGGGCAGTGTTTCTGGCACTGCAAGCTTTTTCCAAATCAGTACAGAACAAGGTGGATCAGGTCAGAACAGACAACACCACCACCACCACCATGTGGTACATTAACAAGCAAGGAGGCACTCAGTCTAAAGCCTTGTGCACAGAAGCAATGAGGTTGTGGTCCCTGGCTTATTCCCTGCAAACTTCTTTGATAGCAGTTCACCTTCCAGGAAAGGACAATGTTCTTGCAGATGCACTGAGCAGAATATCCCAGGGCCATCACGAATGGGCCCTAGATCCTCTGGTGTTGAAGGTGATTTTCTCAAAATGGGGCACTCTAGAGATAGATCTTTTTGCAGCCCCAGACAATCACCAACTTCCTCTTTTTTGTTGCAGACCCCCAGTCTTGGGCTCAGTCCCCCTGGATGCTCTGATTCTGAACTGGGAAGGGAAATTTCTGTATGCTTCCCCCCCTTCCCTCTCCTGTTCAAAGTGCTAGTCAAGATAAGGTCACAACCATGCAAAGTGATTCTGATTGCTCCAGACTGGGCCAGGCAGCCATGGTATCCCTTGTTGCTGTCCCTAGCAGTCCATCTTCCCCTGTCTCTTCCCAGGAAGTACAACCTGCTAACATCCTCTCAGGGGAGGATTTGGTACCCCAATCTTCAGTCTCTCAATCTCAAGGCTTGGCTCTTGAAGAGTTAGAGTTTGCAGATCTGCATCTTTCCCAAGGGGTTCTGGATATCCTTAAGGCTTCTCAAAAGCCTTCCACCAGAAAGGCTTACAACTCCAAATGGAAAAGATTCAGCATTTGGTGTTCTAAGAAGAATATTTCACTAGACTCTGCTGAATTGCCTACGGTTCTGGATTATATGGTCCATCTCAATGGCCTAGGTCTCAGACCAGCTACTCTCAAGGTACTCTTGGCAGCTGTTTCTGCTTTCCTGTCAATAGGCAAGTCTTCCTCTCTGTCATCCCATCCTGTATTCTGTAAGTTTTTCAAGGGATTGCTTCACACCAATCCCCCCTTTAGGGATCCAGCTCCTGCTCAAGATCTTAATGTTTGCATTGCTCAGCTTATGCAACTCCCTTTTGAGCCTTTGTCTTCAGCAGAGCTTAAGTACTTGACTTGGAAAACTGTGTTTTTGGTAGCCATTACTTCTGTTAGACGTATCAGTGAATTGCAAGCCCTGTCAGTGGAATCTGATTTCATCTCTTTTCACAAAGATAAAGTGGTCCTTAGAACTAACAGAAAGTTCTTGCCTAAAGTAGTTTCAGATTTCCACCTCAATCAGTCTATATCTCTCCCTGTTGTCTTCACTGATCATTCTTCCTCAGGAGAGAGGAGGCTACACAGTTTGGATGTTAAAAGAGCCCTTAGCTACTACATAGAGCGTACCAAGGGTCACAGGTTTGACTCCCTCCAGTTGTTCCTCACTTATGGAGAAGTTGGGAAGGGCAAACCTGCCACCAAGAGATCTATTGCCAGGTGGATTGTTTCTTGTATACAATTATGTTATGAAAAACTGGGTAAAACTCCACCTTCAGGAGTGAGGGCTCATTCCGCAAGAGGTACAGCAGCTTCCCTGGCTGTTGCCAGGGATATCCCTCTTTCAGAAATTTGTCAAGCAGCCATCTGGAAAATAGTCCATACTTTTACCAAGCATTACTCTCTGGATATCCAGGCTAGGAGTGATGCTCGGTTTGGCACAGCTGTGTTCCAGAGCCTATTCCCAAAGTAGGTTCTGTCCCTCCTCCATGGAGGTACTGCTTGGTAGTCTGCAATAGTCAGAATACAGCAAGACTTCATGTTGTTTGAAGAAAAAAATACTCACTATAGTAATGTTGTTTCTTCTCATGGAGTCTTGCTGTATTCTGACTTCCCCCCCCACCTCCCCTCTCAGAACCTAGTTTTTTGGGATGTGGGTGGGCAGGTACATTGTTGGCACCCTAGAGGTGTCCTCTTTTACACCATCTTTTTTCTTTGAGTAGAATGTTATTTCATTTGATTGGTTTTTGTTTTTGGGTTTCCTGACTTGAGTCTTCCTTTGAGGACCCAAAACATTATTTTTCTGCCAGCTGACTAGTTAAAATTTTACAGTTTCCACACAGAACACCTAGTGAGTTTTGCTTGTAAAGATCTGATGGTTGCAGTTCAAATAACAACAGGCAGAGGCTTCAACCGAGCTCAAGATGAACATTCTATGCCATGCATAGAAAAGTTAACCCTTTGTTCTCTGGGACAGTTTAAAGGCTAGGGCTAACTGCAATTGTCAGAATACAGCAAGACTCCACTAGAAGAAACATAATTACTGAGGTGAGTAATTTTTTCTTAAGGGGCTAAGGGAAGCAGTCACAGCTGGTATTAGCATTGAAATGTTTTCGAAGCTCACATTTGAAGGGGCCTAATGCTGTTATAGAGGAGATGGTGGGAGAAAGATTATTAATCCATTTGGGAGCATGGTGGGCAAAAGCTCTTTGACCAAGGGAGGTGTGATGCCTAGGAATTTTAAAGACCATGCTATTTGAGCTTCTGGTGGAAAGGCTGTTTTTATAGGGAGTAAGGAGCTTCAGGACACTGATTGGCATGAGGCCCAGACACACTGTCTTGGCCAGGAGGCATGTTTGAAACCTGAGTCTACCTGTGAACTGTAGTCAGTTATTCTGGTCATATAGATCACGTGCATGTGTGAGCCATACAGAGACAGTTAAGAGTCTACAGATTTTATTTAGAGTGACTTTTATAAAGTGGAGGGCTGTGTCTGTAGCTAAGCCTTAGACTATTATGCCGTAGTCAACAAGAGAGACCACTGTACTCTGGATAGTGAGTTTTAGGGCCTCCGGGGTAAGAATTTGCTTATGTCTATGAAGCAAACTAATACGGATGTTCACAGCCTTTGCAATATTTTCAATGTGGTAGGCATATGACATAGTGCTGTCTATAGTGACCCCCAAATATTAGAAATGCTGGACGAGTTCCAATGTAGTTCCAGACTCATTTATTATTTTGAGTGGGTGTGAACAATGCCTATTCTGGGGACTGAAAAACAGCAATGTCTTTTTTTTTATATAGTTTATAATGAGTTTTTGTTCTCTGAACCATCTTTCAACTGTAAAGCTTTCTTGGAGTTTACGTTCCAAAGTAAAGAGATCGGGGTCACTTATATAAAGGACTGCAACATCTGCATAGAGCAGAATCGGACAGCTATTGGCAAGCGTAAGCCTGTTTAGAAACAAACTGAAAAAAATGGGGCCCAGAATGGAGCCCTGGGGCACACCAGAGTGAATGGGTCTACTGTCAGGACATTATCAATTCTAACTTGTTGAGAGCGATTCATGAGGTAGCCATTATAATTACACACTAAGAAGAATGTTCTTAATGAGTTAATTTAAGGTTTCATAATTTGACCTTTTGCAATTTTAATGACTCCCCACTCCTGGAGTCTTCAATTTGTTTTATCTGAATGTTTCTTTGCTCAGTTCATCAATAGTCCAATAAGATTTAGAATAAAATTACTTTTGAACGAAAACTGTAGAAACATTGGGTTTGAGTCTGCACAAATATTAACTTCTCTCAGAGTTGAAAATGCATAGGAGATTAGTTGTACATACTTTTGTATTTTTCCACACTTTTACTTTGGAAATTTGTAAAAAAAAATGTGAAAAAAATAACACTCAACAGTCCAATAAGATTTAGAATAAAATAAACTTTGAACAAAACTGCATAAACTTTGTGTTTGATTTTGCAAAAATATTAACTTCTCTCTGAGTTGAAAATGCATAGGAGATTAGTTGTACATACTTTTCAATTTTCCACACTTTTACTGTGGAAATTTGTAAAAAAAAAATATGAAAAAATAACACTTGACCTTTTGCACAGGTCTTGACCTCCCATAAAGGGAATGGCTTAACACTTATTTAGGAGTCATTCAACAGTTATCCCAAGGTAAAGATTTAGTAAACTATACATTTAATGCATTTTAATAATAGAACTTGCCAAAGAGGACATAATAAAAAAAAATCAATGTTGCAGCATAGATGCCTGAAAGTTTTACAGACAGCCATTGCTTTTCTTCTTTGTCTTCCTTCTTCATCCTATCTGGTCAGCATCAGCTTCAAATATAGATCTCATAGGATATTGCTGGCTAATAATTACTAAAATTAATCTGCTGCTTTTGTTCTGAAAAGATTTAACATGATCCCATCCAGAAAATATCTAATGTGACCCCAATAAGCAGATTATTTTGTTTCAAGCTGGTAAGCACTAAAGAATTAAATTGAAGTACTAGTAAGTCATGATGATCTACGTTAAATTAGGCATGACAAGATGGTCTGGTCTCATTGCACTTAAAGTGGCATAGTGCTTTACATAAATGAGGCTGTTATAAGCTCAATAGGAGTTATGGCAAATAAATGTAAATATCTCTAAAAGTATACAAATTACGCATAAACCATCAGTATGAAAGTTGTTCAGGACAAAACAACCTTTCAAATGAGCTCATTCATAAAGCTGCAATAATTATATTTTTTAAACTATGGCCATCTGATTACCTGAATTTTCATTTTTATTCACAATTGTCACCTTTTGGATGGCTATATTTAAAAAAATCTAACGAATTCAGATTAGTGCTTATCCTCATTTGAAAGGTCATTTTGTCCTGAACAACTTTCATGTTGGCTGTATATTGGTAACTTGTATACTTTCCAATAATTTACATTTGTTTGGCATGACCCCTACAGTGTTCACTCAGAGAGAAAAAAAAGATGAAGTTGTTTGGAAGACCATATTTTACAAAAAATAAAGAATTCAGATTTGTGACTACCCTCATGTGAAAGGTCTTTTTACCATGAACAGCTTTCACACTGGTTGTTTTTGCGCACCTTGAATAGTTTTAAAGATATTTAGATTTGTTTGGAAAGTGTACACATTTGCTCTCAGAGAAAAGCAGCTTTGAGTTCTGTGTCCATCATTCTAAACAGAAAGAAGGGAGTATTTTTTTAACTGCCATAGGGATTTGCAGTGTCATGGAAGGATACACTGAAAACTACTAAAAAAAATGTGTTCCACAGAAAGCCCTTTTCAAGCTAAAGTGATATGGCTATAGACTCCACCCACAGGCATAATAAGCAAAGTTTGGAACCTGTTGATTTTCTATAGATGTCCATGTTAACTCTACCAGGCAATTCTTTTTTAACTGTGGTGTCCAAAAAAACACATTGTTTTGACTGTGCATAATGGCAAATACAAGATTTTGATTGCTTCTCTCATGCAGTTTGATAAATTCCAACAGTTCCTGTTTACTCCTCCATCACATGACCAGGCCATCATCAATAAATCAAAGCTACAAATCTGTCTTATCCAAACACGGATTCACCATAGGGTCTTTGATCCTTCGCTCCTCCCATTCCCCCATAAACAAATTGGTGTAGTTAGGGGCCAGGCTGACCTTCATCACTGTCCCCCTTAGTTTATAAACAGAATTCATTTTTGTGGATAAATGGGTTGAATTCAAGGACAGTCCTAGTGAATTCAAAAAGGACTTCAGCAGGGAGTTCCTGAGTAGGCCTTCTGTTCAGGAATTTAGTCATTGCTGACAAACCCTCCTCACGGGGGGATATTAGTGTATAGTAACTGCACATTCATTGTTGCCAACTAGTAATCCAGTTTACTTGCCAAGTCACTTAGCACTCTTAGGATGTCAGCAGTGTTCTGATGTTGGAAAGCAAGGACTGATCAATTTTATTTATTTAATTAGTTATTTTGGTTTTTTTTGGTAACTGGGTAAGTACACAAGACAAATAAAATGCCTATTTACATGTAAGGCCTGAGCAATATGAATCAACTAATCTGAACAGGAATTTAGTCAGACATCCAATACTTGATATGATGGGTCAATGAGTGGGTGGGGGGGCTGTAAGGGATTTATTGATTTGGGGCAGTATATAAAATACTGCCCCAACCAGATGTTCGACTTTCAAATACTGTATTACTTGAAGATCACTTTTGTAAGAGATCTTGGAAAACCTGCAATGCAAGTATATGTTCTAGTTAATGTCTGGTAAATTACTCTGCACCTTATTGTAATTTTGTTTATTCTTGCACCTTATTGTATCATCTACTCTGTCAGTCCCACCTCCCAGGATGCATCTCTACATGAAGTAAAAATCTTGAAATAAAACAATCCATGAGAATGTGGAGGCATATTTACTTCAGTATTTGTGCTTGTCTATTGTAGAAAGCGTTCAGCTTAAGTGTCTGACAAATAGATGTATATGTGTGTATGTATATATATATATATATATATATATATCACAGTTTTTAAAAAGATTTATCCTGTTTGTAGGAACAAAAGACATTTCATGGTGCAAAATATTTATTTCAGCATCTGTAAGAGTCCTGGTAGAGATGTTTATAAAATTGAACTGCTGTTCCTCAGCTGATGTGCTCACTTGTTGCAGCTCTTCCCTTTGCCTTTGTTGGTTTGTTTTCCTTTCTTATCAGTGTACACCACCCCTCCTTGTCCTCTTGTGAGTGGCTTCCTGGAAGCAAATCTGTTGCTGCTCTGCAGGATTTGTCCCCTCGGTCTCCTCCTCAGGAGGCATACAGCATAGGAACCCAGGAGCTGAGTTTATGATGGAGCGAGGTACTGACAGTCAATAAGTAGGAAAGGGACCTTGGGGTTATCATATGTGATGATCTCAAAGTGGCAGGGCAGTGTGACAGAGCAGTGGGTAGGGCTAGTTGGATGCTGGGGTGCATAGGAAGGGGTATCTCTAGCAGGAGGAGGGAGGTGGTGTTGCCACTGCATTGCTCACTTTTGAGACCCTATCTGGAGTGTTGTGCTCAGTTTTGGATGCTGCACCCAGAAGGGACATAGACAGGTAAAGGCAGTCTAAAGGAGGACAACTAAAAGGGTGAGGGATTGCATCAAAAGCCCTAAGAGGAGAAATAGATGTATCTTAACATGGACACCCTGGAAGAGAGTAGAGTGAGAAGAGACATGATAGAGACCTACAAGTACCTCACAGTGCTGAACAGGACACAGGAGGAAATTCTCATTCAAATGAGAAAGAGCATCAGGACCACAGGTGCATGCAGCGAAGATGGGAGGGGGTGGATAAGAGGAATGTAAGGAAGTACTACTTCAGTGTGAAAGGGTGGAAGTTACCTGGAACAGACTGCAAGTGGAAGTGGTGGAGGTAAAAACAGTGGAGGGCTTCAAGTATCCATGGGCTAAACATATGGGCTATTGCCTTGGTAAATAGTCAAGGAGGAGGAGGGAGGGTCACCAGAGATCAGTGTGGGTTTGCGGAGACAGACTATGCCGGGATCAGCTACATAGACTGGGTGGGCCAAGCAGTCCTTTTCTGCCAACAAATTGGGGGTTTCTGTGTTTCCTCCTCTAGAGTCTGCCCAAATGGTCCCCTGCTTGAGGGGATGATAGAAGTGATGACTCAGACAGGTGAAGGTACAGTAAAGGGGTTTTGGAGACAACTGCCAGGTTTCCTTGGTTATTGCCTGCAGCCTTGCAGGGGTACTTTTTGCTACCTCAAATCATTTACAAAGGCAAATCATCAGGTAACCACTCTGCTTTCAAGTTCCTGACAGAATTTAACAACAGACATCATGAAAACCACAGGGATAACGTGCAGACAATGTTGGATGATACTGACACTGTCTTAGTATCTTATTCCTCCTTCCTAATAAAAAAGAACAGCCAGCCATGTGAACAAAATCTTGTCAAAACTCTTACCACTGAAGCAGTCATTGATGAAGTTGAGAAGTCAAATGTAATCCCCGTCAATGTGCTTACCATCTGTACTGACCTCCTGCAATCTCTAGATGTCAGTATTCATAACCATCCTCAAATCTAATGTTCCAAAAGGTACAGTATGTATGTATACTTTATGATATGCAATATCATCCTGATATGCACTCCCCAAATGGAAGCATGGAAAACAATGACTTCTGGGTGCTCAAACCATAAGATGCAATGCTATGCAGAATGGAATAATGTTTTTGAATTCGGCCTGGAAGGGGGGATGGCATGAGAAATAATACAAACAGCGTGCAGCTAACAAATGCACTTTTTCTTTTTTGCAAGAAACCAGTCATCTCACGTACAGTGAAGAACTCTGACGAAATGCTACCATCACTGACTAAACTCTCCACTCCACAAAGTCAGTTTGGGGGCCATTTGCCTAAGTTTGCAAGTTACCTTCGACAGCCAACCAAAAGAATGAGTACTGGTAAGGCAGAGTCACAAAAAAAAACCTTTGAGTTTGCTAAAACTATTTAAAGAATTAGAAATCATTAAACTCATGAACTCTATTTAACAGAACTGACTGTATAAGAAAAATGTAAAAAAAATGCATGTAAGGAGGATTTTGCTTAAAAATTAATTTAATAAGGATAGATTAAATGGGGTATAATTTGATGTTCTCGGTGGGGCCCAATCTTCCAAATGTTACAGTTTAGAGCACTGAAGCATAGAACATTCAAGCAACATCCTCGTTAACATGTTGCAAATTTAATATTTGCCAGAGAAGTTCCATGAAAACCAAGAAAGTACACTTTGAAAATATTTTGTGAAGCCCCTGCTGTTACAAAAATCTCATAAAAACATTGCAAAGGCCATTTCTAAAAAAAATGATTGCAAAACTCTGCACTTAGAGGCTTTTTTTCCACAAAGTGTTAAAGTTTTATCCACGAGGTGAGTACCTCACAAAGCTCGCTATCTTTGCAAACTGCACACCTTCATTGTAAAATTGCATAAAATAAAATTGCACAACTTCATATATCTCTACTTCCTTTGTGTCACAGCAAGCGGTGGTGGTGCAATTCAATTCTGAAAGAGTGGAACAAAGGAAATACTAAATGAAACAAGGGCTGACTAGAGCCAGCAATGGCTATCCATTAGAATGATATACTGTATAAAGGTTTATTGCATTTGCTGTATTATTGTGATGGAACTGTGTAATATGCAAGCAATAACACACAATGAGGTGTGGGTTAAGTCCTGATAACAGCATACTCAGGTGTGTTATAAGGCACGAGGTTCTTGCGCTGAGTGTCTTATGTACCTGGACGTGCTCTTACCAGGACATAACCCACACCTCAGAGTGTGTTATTGTGCTTATAAAAAGAGTCCCCCAAGTAATTATTTAATGGGTGTCCAACTAATTGTTTAAAAAAATAGTCAAAAAAGGAAGTCTGAATAGGTCAAATAGTAAAAAACAGTCCCATTAAAGTAATTTGGAAACTGTTACATCAGCAGTAGAGAGCTCTCTATGTGTTCCTCCCTATATATTTCTGCTGGTTTTACTACCATTAGAACCCCCCTCTCACATTCAAGCGCTGAGAGCTTCCATTTGCCTGAGAGCAACCAACCACTTTCACTGACACCCCCAGCCTCTTTCATTTTCTTTTGTAGTGTGTTTTTAATGTACAAATGGAAATGCTGAGAATGTCCATTTGCCTGAGAACACCCGCCTGCTTCCACTGACACCCCTTCCCACATTTATTTTCTTTTGTAGTGCCATTTGTGTGTACAGATGCTGAGAGCATCTGTTTGCCTAAGAAGGACTGTCCGGTTTCACTAACAGCAAGCGTGTAACCAAGTGCTGTCAGTACTGTAACATGATGTCCTGTCAGATGTTTAAATTAAAGTACTGTGTGTTTAAAAAGTTAGAAATATGTGTATTTTTGCTTAGTTTTACTTTGTTTTCTTTAAAAGAAGGTGCTGACAGTCAAAATTCGCCAGGGAAAGAGTCCACAGTTGAGAGAAATAGGTGCAAACCTGTGCGAGCGTTGCCATGGCAACACATGCTGGTGTTTGCCTGTAGTTTTCTGAAGGCGAGAGTCACTTGGTATTCTCTTTCTACTGTCGGCAGCTTCTGTTAAAAAAACACAGGAAAAAGTCAGAAAAAGACATAGACAGAGATTGTTCAGCTTAAAAACTCTGTAACTGTCATTTTGAAAGCAGTGTGATTACAGGAATCGACTGTTTATAGAATGAAAATGGCAGGGGTAAAATGGAGGACCGGAGAAACGGCAGCCGTGGAAAAGAAAAATAACAGTAGGGGCACATTAGGCTTTTAATGGTGTTTCTCAAAAAATGTTGCTTGGATTTTAACATTTGCTGCCGACTGGTGAGTGAGCCAACTACTTGAGACTGACTTCCGTTTTTGCATTTTACACATCACCTTCGGCTTTAGTGAGTGCAGCTGGCTTTACTGTCCGATATTCCTGACATGGGCACAGGTGAAAGAGTGATACTTCAGGTTATGGGGCTTTCCCAATGGTATGCCGTGCCAGTTGGCAAGTTATGGGATGATAAATTAGATGCTTACAGTGGTCCTTTAGCCAATCGGATTGCAGGAATTGTTTTGCCCATTTTATAAGTTGTAGGAAAGAGAGACAATGTGAGTATTCCAACAATTAAAGTGTTATTGTGATATAATAACTGGCCAGCAATTTTTTTGCCTCGGCTTAGCCAGTTATAATTTGCCATTATAACCTGCGGGTTATAACGGCAAACACACGCCACGTCAGTTCCAGAGGAGCCATTCCTGATTGGCTCTCCACTGTTAATGGGCGGGCTAAACACTTTCATCGCGCTTACCGAGGAGCCGCCACACCGGGAGTCATTGTAATATTTTTTTATTTAAAAAAAAGTATCTGGTTAATCCTGCTTTCCACAACCCACACTACAGAACAATAAGCGGCTCAGTTTGTGCTTAAACACCAGAAACAGCTCTGAGCGCTTCTCGAAGGTAAGTGCGATCCCAACAGAGTTACCCCAAAGTCTTCAAAGTAAAAAGAAATGGCTAATAAAAAAAAAGACTCCTCACAATGAAACTCTCTTTTCTCATTAAAAGAGAGAGAGAGAGAGCGTGTGAGTGAGTGAGTGAGTGAGTGTGTGTGTGTGTGTGTGTGTGTGTGTGTGTGTGTGTGTGTCTGTCTGTGTAACAGCAGCACAATCTCCTTAGGCAAAAAATTGCTGACTAGCAATTATAATTAATAAAAATTGGGGAAGTGTGCTTTAATTCAAAATTAATGGTTGCCCGAGGTGTGGGATGCTTTAATAAACCCCTCGGGCTTGCTCGGGGTTTATGTAGCATCCCACACCTCGGGCAACCATTAATTTCTCATTAAGCACACTTCCCCATTCATTATTGTATATGTAATATGGTTTACTTTATCCCAGCCCTGTGGTTCTGCCCCTGAGCTGGATGTTAATGTTCAAACTCTGCATGAATGTTATGGGTAAGGTCACAATAAAACCCATGGTTCCATTCCACATATGCACTATGCCCTAGAATCTTTAATAATGAAATTATGCCCTCTGCACTGCACTGGTCACGTGTTCCCAAGCCTCCCAATGTTCCATCTTTACAATCTCTCAGAAAGGAGTGGTCAACCTGGATCATCGCTTAACCTGTATTGTAAAACAAATAGTTGACAGTTATCTTCACAGTTAAAATACTTTCAATACATGAACTCTGTAATTTATCTCTTTCAATGATTTTTCACGTTTTCTGGTTCCACCTACAAGAATAAGAACACCCTAGTAAAACATGTGCAGTATCTCCACAAGAAATATGGTGCCCTGGAACTTAAAATCTTTTCCAAAGATATCTCTCTCCCTCACTGTGCTGCTCTCAAGACTCCCAGCCTTCCAACATTATGGGGGGCTTTTCAAAGAGATCTGGCCAAGATGTCACTGCTGATATTTTCAAAGCAGAAATGCATTCAAACTTGTTAGACCATTTATTAGATGGCCTAACAGTGTCCAAAGTTTGTGTCCAAAAATGGACTCAACTGCACCCTAAAAGAAAAAAATGACTCACTGTTGTTTCTTCTAAGAGATCCCTCACTAGTATTAAATACCATCCAGTCAACTGAGCTGAGTGCCCCAGAGAAGTAGAACTTTAAGCTAATTAAGGAATGTTTACTGGGATTAGAATGAAGTTCAAACTCTGCTGGGTTGTAACAGCTCTCCTAGCAACCCAACATCAGATTTGTTTCTAAACAGTCGGGACAGTTGAGCCAGGTAAAGAGTGGACTTTGGGGCTACTGAGATCCCCAACTGTGGCTATTTTTACTTTTCCTGCAGACATTTGTGTGCTGGCCCCTGCTCCAGTTGGGAGCTAGTTGTAGAATGGGAGCATGGCTTCTAGGAGTGCTTTTTGAATCTGCGCTAGAGATAGAGTAGTGTGTCAGTCTGTTCTGTGATGCTTCAGTTGATTGTTGTGGTCAGACCAGTCGGACCAGATGAAGAGTGAACTTCGGGGCTGCTGGGATTCCCAACTGTGACTATTTCTGCTTTTCCTGCAGACATTTGTGTGCCGGCTCCTGCTCCAGTTGGGAGCTAACTGCAGAAGCGGGTGTGTGGCTTCCAGGAACACTGTTTAATTCTGTGCTTGAGAGAGCAGTGTGTCAGTCTGTTCTATGGGGCTCTAGGTGATTGCTTTGGTAAGGTCAGTCAGACCAGGTAAAGAGTGGACTTTGCGGTTCCTGGGATCCCTAACTGTAGCTATTTAGGCTTTTTCTGCAGACGTTTGTGTGCCAGCCCTTGCTCCAATCAGGAGCTAACTGCAGAAAGGGGATATGGCTTCCAGGAACATTGTTTGAATCTGCGCTTGAGAGAGTAGTGTGTCAGTCTGTTCTGTGGAGCTCCAGATGATTGTTGTGGTCAGACCAGTCAGGCCAGGAGAAGAGTGAACTTCAGGGCTGCTGGGATCCCCAACTGTGACTATTTCTGCTTTTCCTACAGACAATTGTGTGCCGGCCCCTGCTCCAATCAGGAGGTAATAGCAAAAAGGGGGCATGGCTTCAATGAGCGCGGTTTAAATCCGCTCTCTAGAGAGTAGTATGTCAGTCTGTTCTGCGGGGCTCGATTGATGTGGCTGGACCAGTCGAGCCATGTGAAGAGTGAACTTTGGGGTTGCTGGGATCCTCAACTTTTCTGCTTTTCCTACAGTTGTTTGTGTGCCGGATCCTGCTCCATTTGGGAGCTAACTGCAGAAAGGGGGTGTGGCTTCCAGAAGTGTTGTTTGATTAGTGTGTCAGTCTGTTCTATGGGGCTCTAGGTGATTGCTGTGGTAGGGCCAGTTGGGCCAGGTGAAGAGTGGACTTTGGGGCTGCTGAGATCCCCAATTGTGGCTATTTCTGCTTTTCCTACAGTTGTTTGTGTGCTGGCCCCTGCTCCAATTAGGAGCTAGCTGCTGAAAGGGGTCATTACTTCCCTCTAGTATCTATTGCTTGGTTACTAGCAATCCTCCGCTGTGGTCCTTTCACTAAAGGGCTGCAGCTTAGTGGCATCATACTGTGGGCATCAGCATGGGGCAGCAGTCGGCAGGACCCTCTGCACCCATAATAAGACAATAGTAAACAAAGCAAGCATATTCTCCTCTGGTTTTGTTTCACTGTGTCATGCAGTATGTATGTTCCCTGTAATTTGACTTATGCTGCCAAGTGCTGCTTGCTATATTTTTCTGTAGTGTATTCTAAGTCTAGTTTAACCAAGTACATGCTGTGCAGTACAAGCTCCTGTGCTTAATTGTTTTGTCTTTGTGAGCAGTTTAAGCGTATCTGGTTAATTGCATTGTATGGGTCAGCTTCCTGATTGTATCTGCTGTATCAGCCTTTAAGTTTACTCCATTTGGGGAAAGGGTAATTTATTTGTGTGTTGTGTTCTACTTGTATTAAGGAGTTTTGCAGTGTATAAATACTCCACTATGTTTTATCTTCTGTGCTGCATCCCTATTGCCTTCCTGTCTGGACCTTACATACCTCAAACATTAAACTCTATTCCTGTTCAGCATTTGTCTCCTTACATCTATTTTACTGCCTCCATCAGATTTTTACTATGCTATTAACTTCTCATTTTTCTCTTTCCGTTTTCCTCTCTTCACCCTTCTGCAACCCACTGTTTCTTCCTCTAACTGCTCCCTTCCCCTCTTCACCTACTCTCCCCTCCTGTTCAATTCCTACTCCCACTCACTTCCTTTGATGATCTCTGTGTCAATTTCTTCCTGCTCCTTGGCTTCACCTTGAAACTCTTTGGTGCCTTTTGTCCCTGTTCTCCTCTTATTCCTCCTCATTTTCTCCCTCCCCCTGACCCTCTTCCAGTCAGCAAAACTGCTTTAAAACTCATTTTCAGCCTTCTACTTTTGTTAGCAGGCCACATTGAAATTAATACTGACCCCCATTGCACCTTCATCTTTACAAACTTCCTAAAGGTTTGAGGGTGACTCATTTAAACATCCATATCCTTCTCCCAAAAATTGACCATTTAATGCCTATTATACTTAACCTTTGGCTGAATGTACTAGTTTGATCTGAAACCTGGCAGTCCTCTGAGGTTCAGAATTCTGATGTAACTATACGTGGCTACACCTTAGCCAGGCGAGATCATTCCAAAAGGGGTGGCAGTGTTGCAGTCTTTATATCCACCAGGTTCCAATTTATGACTGTTGTTGCCGTCTCCTCCCCTTCTTCCCATGAGATGCTCCTCATTAAACATTCCCTTCTCTTCCCTTCCCTTCTCTATTCTGATCCTTATTGCTGGTGTTTACTGCTGCCCTAATACACCCTCCACTTTAGTTACTGAGCTTCTTTCTTCTACCTGTTCTAACTCCTTGACCAGTGAGCTACTTATACTTGGTGACTTTAATTTAAATTGGCTCTCCCCAAACACATACCAATTCTCACAAAATGTAAAGTCACTGCAGCTGTCCCAATGGATTTCTGAACCCACTCATTTAAATTTGAAATCCTTAAAGCACTCTCTGTTAGATCAGGTCCTCGTTTCTCATCAACCCCATGTTGTGGATGCAGGTGTCCTTCCTGACACCCCCAGTGATCATCACCTGGTTTACTGTGTGAGTAAGCTACATCATCTTCAAGCGCCCCCCCCCCCCGAAAATTCATATAACTTCAATCTTTTAAATCACATGACTTGGCCTCTCTCTTAACTGATCTCTGGTAAATTGATCGGTCCCCCATCTCTCCAGCCAGTAATATAAATTCTGCCCAACATTATTTCCAGTCTTAATTTTTGGCTGTATGGGATCATCATGCACCCCTGCAAAAAACAAGGGTACATGGTTCACATCTTCCCTGGATATCGGTTGAGGAACTTACTTGTCTCTACAATAGAGACCTTGCTTGGTGTACTTTTAAAATCACTGGCTTCCAACCTTCATTGGCCTACTATAGAGGCCTTTGCAATGCCTGTACCAAGGCCATCAGACTTGCAAAATCTGAGTTTTTTGCTTCCACATTCTAAAACAACATTATTAATCCCTCCAAGTTCTGGAAGGTTATCCATTCCCTTTTCACCCCTCCGACCCAGTCTCCCTCCCCTCTTCTCAAGGGTAATGACTACCTCATCTGTGACCCTTCTGCTGTTACTATGTCTTTTATTAAAAGGCTATGCCTATAGTTCAATGGAGGAGCAACCAGTCACACCCCCTTCCTAAGTTATATAAGCAGTTCCTTCAAGCCTCCTTCTGAAGCATTTTTTCTTTGTGGCCAGAGGCTCTGTTGCTCTGTCTTCTCCCTTGGGGCCTGCTGGGGCTTTGCCTCCCCCCACCCTGCTTTGCTGTGCTTTTGGCTCTGCATGGTTTGTGCTGGACTTGTGTGTTTTGTGTTCTGCTACTTTGGTTTGTATTGCCTTGCCTCCGGGTGCTCCATGCTTCCTTGTGTGCCTGTTTCCTTCCTGCTCCTGTACTTGTGTTTGCCTTGTTTGTTTCTTTTGGGCTCTCTAGTTTTCTAGTGCCCTGTGTGTCATTGTTTATTTGTGCTTTTCATTACATATTGTTGTTTCCTTCCTTCTGTCCTGCTTGCTGTCTCCTGTGCTTTCCAACCTAATCAATTGCACCTGGTCCAGGCTTCACCCTGCCACTCCTTGCTTCTCTGTGTGCTCACAGCTCTGCCCTTACTCCACTCAGTGTTAGCTCCATTAGCTCCATTCATTCAGTATTGGAGTTCAGTGTGCTGTGCTCAGTTTATTCCATGTTTGCTCAGTCATGCCCAACTGCTGCATTGCTCTACTGAAAATTTCAGCTGTTACACTGACTGCCTGGTCTCAGCTTCCAGCTGCAGGAATTTTGGCAGTTTGTTTTTGAATTTAACTATTTTGAACCTTTCAGTTATTTATTTGCATCCCCTCTTCACATTTCTCTGGCAGCTTGCTATCCTATGGCTTTGTCCTTCACTAGGACCTTGCCAGTAAAGGCACCTCTTTTGGGGGTTCCTACCCCGCATTCATTACAGTTGCTGTTGGTCTCATTATGCTCAGCTGGTGGCTCCCTGTTATTCCCATGGCGGGGGACTGCAGTGTCACAGAAGGGCATAGTGACTCCAATTAGCAAGAGCATGCTTATCTAAGCTATATGATTTTGCCCTGCTCCTTTGCCTACATGACTTTTTAGCTATCCAATGTAGAGCGGAAAGAGCATTGGTGGGCACCCCTTCAATTTATTTAATATCTCCTTGATAATGTGGGGCTGGTTAATATAGAAAGTTCAATGGTCTAATGTTGCACAAATGCCAGCCACGCCTTCCTTGTATTCAAAAAGTTGATTTATGCTTTTGTTATGGTAACTGAAAGATCCCCTGATATTGCCCAATGTTTCACCCAGAATGGCTTCCTCAGGGGCTTTAGGATCTATGATAAATACATACACAATAAATATTACTATATTGAGTTACAGTGATCCCCATTCATTAAAACTGAGAGGCGGGCCGCCACCCTATCTTAAACGGCTGCCTCTCATCTTATATAGCCGCCACTCTTTCAGTCTGCTTTTTACAGTAGTAAAGTGTGCTGTGTGTCTCTTTAAATTTTTGAACTCACGCTAGGAGCTCGCACCCAAGTAGGAGACAAGGGATCCAGGCAGCTTTCTTGCGCACGTCCGTAGTCGCACATGCGCAAAAGGGAGAGGAGCTGCTTGCAAAACAGCATGACTGAGTGTTCCTTAACCCGCACAACTGCAGTTTGGGCAGAGCCAGTCAGGGATCATGGGGTAATTCTCTTGCTGGTCAGCAGACTCCTCAGCACAGTGGAAGGCACCAAATCATGTAGCCAATCCAGGAGGAAGCAAGCAGAGTGACAGCTAAGGAGCCCTATAGTGGAGCAGCTACAACACTTAGGGGTAAGTCCTAGTAAAGTAGGCTGCTGCCACTGGAGGGCTTTTTATCACTGCACTTGTGTCTTCCATTGGATTCAGATCTCTGTATTAATCGGGACTCTTGCTACATTTATTTCAGCAGGCAGGTACTCTAACATAAAAAAAAAAAATATACCGTTATTGCAGTTGATGAAAATACTGAGCATTGAACCTTAGTTTTAATTTATTATTTGAAGTGGGCTGAGTGAGGATTGGAGAGGAGGGAGTCAAAAGATCGCTGTGTGGTCTCACACAGTGGACCCTGAAGCAGCAGCTTTCACTGATCTGCATTAAAAATAAGATTTTTCTTGCAGTGAAAGAAGATTGACTCTGTCACAGTCTCAGCTGATCTCTTCAGGCTAGAGAAGTCAGCTAGTTGTTTTTAAAGACAGCTGAGCAGGCAGCTTAAAGCAAAAACATCTGAATTGAATTGAATGATCCTTGTTGGCAATATTTAGTTTATTGCAGTGGACCATACAAGCAGCTTTCTACTGTGAAGGGAAAAGAAAATAAACATTTACTGGCAGTAAGAAAAAAAAAAAAGACAGTCTGCACAGAAGTTCGTAGTTGACCTGGTGTACAGTCAGTTCTGTTTGAGAGAAGACATTCAGAGAGACAGAACCTTAGCCTGAGCTAATTACCCCTTCCAAAAATAAAAAATAAACATCCAGACCACCAGGGATTACTATTGTAGCCAGTGCACAACAGATTTATTTAACTTTGTCCTCAATTTGATATAAGTTATTTGCCCAAGGTTTTGAGTCAGAACCTTTTCTATTTAAACTTGTATTTGCCTTCCAAAAACGAATAAGAATTTAATTTGCGTGTGAGAAAAAAAATAATGAGGGCATAAAGTGGTGCAACCAGTGGTCCTGTCAGTCCATTTCTGCCAGTCACTTTATGTAGTACATTTGTCTCTGTCTCACTTGTGTACTAACTAGCCACTGTCGTATAAGAAAAATCTTTGTGTGTCCCTGTCCTGCCAGTCCTGTGCATTCTGTTGTTCGTCAGTGTATGGCACTTGTTTAATACCAGATTATTAAAAGAAAAAATCTTTGTGTGAGAAAACAAAATCAGGCCTCTGAACAGTGCCTCCAGTGAGTCTGCCAGTCCCTGTCCTGCCAGTCTTGTGCATAATTCCTTGCTTCGTCAGTGTGTGTAGTCACTGTCTAAGTCAGTAGTAAAGTCAAAAAAAATATTTGTGTGAGAAAAAAAAAATTGGGGGCTCCTTAACTGTGCCACCAGGGGGGTCTACAGTCTCTGTCCCACCAATCAGGTTGTGCAGCCTTTCTTTGTCAGTGGTCACTTGTTCTGAACCCTGATTCAGGGAGCAAAAAAAATTTGTGTGAGAAAAAAAAAAGTCGGGGCTCCTTAACTGTGCCACCAGGGGGTCTACAGTCTCTGTCCCACCAGTCAGATTGTGCAGCCTTGCTTCGTCAGTGGTCACACTTGTTCAGAACCCTGATTCAGGGAGCAAAAAATATTTGTGTGAGAAAAAAAATTGGGGGCTCATCCAGCATTACCAAACTCTTGTTCTGTATTCAAATAAACACACGACAACACTTAGGGGAAAAAAAAGCTTTATTGTACACAATGCAGAAACTAACTAACTTTGGTTAGAAATTAACTCAAAAACAGAAATATCCTGATCAAGATGAGTCTCGTGAGTCATTGACTGGGACAATGCCAGTTGGTCCAGTTGATATCACCATTGATGTCCAAGAGACTCCCTGCACCTCCTCCTGTAATACAGAAAAAAAACACCTCTAAGCATAGAGCAACAGGTTTTTATACTGGCTGGCGTAACAAATACTGTTGGTTACACTACAAAGAAATTGATGGTATGTTTTGTGCATTTTGCATAAAACATAAACAGATGGCAAAATCAAGAACAGTTTGGATAATCAGTGGGTGCAAGACATTCAGAGAAGATGCTATAAAAAGGCATCAGAACAGTTCAGTTCATGTCGTTGCTTCTGAACTGGAAGCTAACCAGAATTTCAGCTTCAAAAGGTGAAATAAAGCAGGCAATGCAGCAGGCCCTGACCCTGGAACAAGAAGCCTTTGTGGCATCCCTCCGTTGCATGTACTGGCTAATAAAAAATGAGCTGCCTCACACAACAAAATCTGGCTCACTGCTGGATCTCGCCAAATCATTGGGATGCAAATACCTAGACAATATACATATTGCTGATGCTGTTAAATATCGTTCCGATCGAACTGTCAGAGAAATAGTTCTCTCTCTGGGTGAGGTGGTCATGAGATCAGTTCTTACAGATTTGAAGGCTGCCACATTTTTTTCATATTTGGTGGACGAAACAACTGATATTGCTGTTATGAAGCAGCTCATTTTGTATGGTATGTACTGCAACGAATAAAAACCCAGAGTTTCTTTCCTGGGATTTGAGGAACTAATTGATGGAAAGGCAGACACAATTGTTAAAAAATGCTGTAGTTCTCTGATAACAATCAAATCTTGGTTAATCACCTTGCGGGGTTAGGCAGTGATGGAGCAGCTGTTATGCTGGGCAGGCAAAACGGGGTGGGTAAAAAGTTGAAAGAAGTCAGCCCAATTCTTGTTGAAAATCACTGTATGGCTCATCGGGAGGCCTTGGCTGTAAAGGCAACAGCAAATGAAGTGAACAACATTAAAAAGTTTAATCAAACACTAGATCACTTATATAGATATTATGAAAATTCTGCTGTTCGCATGGCTGCCCTGAAAGAAATTCAGCAGGCAATGGAGAACCCTGTTTTAAAGCCTAAACAGGCAAAAGCAGTTAGGTGGTTGTCCCATGATGCAGCATGTGACACACTAAGGAAGATTTTCCCATCCGTTGTTACGTCCTTGCATAGAGAGGCCTCTGAAAGGCATGATCCCCAAGCTGTGGACCTAGTAAAAATGGTGGAAAACTGGGGGTTTTTCTCTATTTTTTGCATGATGAGTGACATACTGCCACACCTTAGCATCTTATCTAAATGCTTTCAAACATCAGCTCTGAATTTTACTGATATAAAGAGGCATTTACATTCCACTTTAGAGATTCTTAGGGCACACCTACTGGTATCTGGTCAGTTCTTCTCTGTTTCACCTGAACTAGTACTCCTGAATGATAATGGCTTGAACTTGCCATTTAGTGAAGCACAGTTAAATCATTTCAGAACCTCTGTGCATGATAACTTTATTAGGGCCCTAAGTGCTCAAATTGAGCAAAGGTTTCCAAGCACAGAACTTTTGGATGCATTCAGTATCTTTGGCCCCAGCATGATACCGAAAGGTGATATTGAAGAGTTGGAAGGGTATGGTAGTGACAGCCTTGACATTATTCTTGGTCACTGTGCTACTGTTGTGGATGTAGATGCTTCTGCACTGGAATGGGCTTCCCTGCGTAGTCTCATGTTCACGGAAAAGATGGCCTTTAAGACTATTTCTGATACATAGATACATAGATAGTGTCAGCAGATAAGGGCCTACGGCCCACCCAGTCTGCCCATTTGAGCTTGTAAGTTTACTTTATGTTTTCCTAGAAGTCTGTTGCCCCTTAACCCTGACCTCCAAAATTCCTTTATGTCTATCCCATGCATTCTTAAATCCTGTGATTGTTTCAGCCCCCACCACTTCCTCTGGCAGGGTGTTCCTCTTGTCCACCACCCGTTCTGTGAAGAAATTCTTCCTCATGTTTCCTCTGAATTGTCCTCCCTGCAACTTCATCCCATACCCTCTAGTGCCCTCTGATGTGCTGCACGGTCTAACTACTAAGTATGTAGACCTGTATCCAAACATATCTACTTTGGTAGAACTGGCAATCATAATACCAATGTCGACTGCAGATTGTGAGAGTGGGTTTTCTGCACTGAATCGAATGAAAACGCAGAAACGAAATAGATTAAGTGCCAGTGTGCTAAATGCACTTATGCTTATCTCAATTGAGGGCCCTGATGTTGAAAATTTCCCAGATTTGGAAGCTGCAGCTCATTGAGCAGGACTGCGAAACCGAAGATTAGATCTTGGCCTTGCAGTTACTAGTAAAGAGATGTAATAGGGCTGCACCAAAATGTCAAGACTCTCACAAACTGTTGGCCTTCAAATAGAATGCAGAGGTGCTCCAGTATGTCACATTTTACCACACTTTTCTTTTGCTGCTGCACACTATCCAAGGCCTCCAGATTGTCATATTACTCTGATTTCTTGCTTCTTATGCATTTAATGCATCCCGTGACTGGCTCCTCCCACCAGTAGCTCTGCTCCTGGTGACCTCGCCCCCTGTGGCTCCTCCTCATTACCACCACTCTATATTTTTGAGCAATGTGAAACACTGAGTTATGATAATCAGCTAACATCTTTTCCTATGTTATAAGTCACATCCTATCCCTTGTGTGGTACACTCCTCAATGTACTGTTCTAATCAATATTTACTTCATATCAATTTTATTCTAATACTTAATAACATTACTGACCTAGTCTCAGTGGCAATGTCTTTCATCACAAGTAAATACTTATTAAAATCACTATGATTATATCCATTACTAAACAATTACAGCGGTGCACAATATGGATTAGGATCCTAGGCAAATTGAATTACTCACTTTAGCTCATGCACTTATGACTGATTAATCTTTAATTACCTGGGGTTCTTTAGAGGAGTTATCTTAAGGACTGTTTTTATCCATGTCAGGCTCATTTCGTTCATCCTGCATTATTATACATAAACATTTATTTAAATAACCTCACTTTGTTTAGATTCTTGTTTTTTTTGTTCCTTTTAAGAATATTTTACATGCACTAATGGATAATGTAGCACTCTAGCTCTGTCCACATTCTTTGCATCTGCTTAGTCTTATATGGATTACATCATTCTTATAATTTGCTATGTCATTAATATCAACAGGTTTCTGTTCCTTTAAGAGAATCACATGCTTATCACTGTAATACTATGCATATTGCCAATTCCACTGTCTCATAGTTTACCAGTTTTCAGTCATACCACCTTCATTTTACTTAGTTCATTTCATGCACTGTTACGCCACAGGTGAAGTTGCCACATTTGTTCTTTAACTGCTCTATTTTGTATTACATGTTCTTGCACCATGGGTGAAATCGCCACATTAATAATTTATCTGCTCTCCTTAATGTGTTGTGCACCAACTGAAACATTCCTCTAGTTTCCTAGACATTTTACTTTACTATCTACTGTTCACTGCTACAGTGAAATGTTGCTGCTGTGTTATTAAGACCAACAGGTAGTCTGGGAAATTTCGCTTTGATCAAGTGGTTATCACATACCTAGCAATGTTGCAGGCTTCAAAGTGGTCCTATTACGTAAGACTTAATTGTCTTTCCTGCTTTCTTTTAGGATCTAATAACATAAGACATTTGCAATTACTCTCTGTAGTATTCTTAATGAATACCTTACTACAGTTTTACTTTTCTGCACAGCAGTATGTTTACTTATATTTTTGCCATTTTGTCTGTACATACCCTATATTTTTGCTTAGCCACGGTTAATTTCTCATGTTCCCTGTCTTTAAGATTCATTTTTTCTGGTTTGAATCTGTTTGACTGGAGCTGTAGGTTGTGACAAAATAATTTGTTTAACACACCGTGCTCTTACTTAAAATTAGCCAAACCAAGGTCAGTAAAATATTTCTGCTTACCTCTCTAGCTTCCTCTTACAGTTTTATGGTGCTTAGTGATGACAGCGCTTGCCACTTAGTGCAGTTTTTAAGCTCTGAACCAGAGGGCATACTCAGAGGTCAGCCAATAACTTTCTGCCACATCACAGAAGTGTCATAGCTGAAAGCCACCTCATTAGCCCACCTGCTGGTGTCTGCTTATTCGGGTCCTGGGTATTTGGTATTTGGGCAGCAAAGGTATTATTTTTAAAAAAGGTCCTAAAAGCCCTTAAACGACATGATTAAACCCTCTTTGGATGTGGTGTTCTATAAACACTGTAACGACATCTCAACAACCCACACAGGGCTGGCGTGGCAAGCAAAAGAAATGTCTCTTTTGGCTAGAATGCCACCACCACATTAAATACGTGCTAGTGTAATCTGGCACAAGGCACAACTGAGGATGGGTTGGACACTGAGTAAACAACAAAATGTCACACAACTGATGTTTAAAAAGTTGTCACCAGAAATCATGCATATAAATTAACCTCTGCCTGTGGTACTTCACCTCTCCCACTTCTCCAGGTCTTGAATCCTTGATTGTTCTGGCTGTTTGCTCCAAAGTCAGTCACACCATCTACTAAATCATTCAGCCCCTTGTAGTATTCCATCAACTCTGCTCCTGTTGTTACTTTGTTGCCTGTACCTCCTTCTTAAAAACATTGGGAGTGCTACTATGCAGGTCTTGAACCCCCGACTGCTCTGGTTGTCTGCTCCAAAGTTAGTTACACCTTCTACTTAACCACTCAGCCCCTTGTAATATTTTATTAACTCTGCTCCTCTTGTTACTCTATTGCCAGTACCTCTTTCTTAAAAAACTGTAAGTACCCCTTCAAGCGCACAGGCTTATACCAAATAAAAATCTAGAATCTAATTAAAGTCCCCCTCCCCCAACACTCCTCCTTTTTAAGCTCACCCCCCCCCCATCTTATTCAAATTTCCCCACAGCTGGGACTCAAACCCCTATTTTATTTCTGTTGCAGAGACCTCAGTATAGGTTGCAGCACTAAGCACTTGGTCACACAGCTACTTTGGTGTCTCTAACTAGTTCATACTATTTATACCTCTACCCCTCCCACCTCGTGCGTATTCTAGCCTCCCCTCCTATCATACCTCGCTGTCTCTGATCTCCCCCTTCTCTGGACAGCCTTTGGCCTCTCCCTCCCTTAAGCATCTAACTACCCCCCATCGCGACACATTCACCCTTACCACCCTTTTTTTTCTGTGTATCATGGCTCCCAGTAATTGCTTTACTCTATCAGCACTCTTACTAATTCTCCTATCCCTTCAGTGCCCAAACAATCACTACTATAGCCTTGCTTCTACAGCTAATGCTACTCTAATGTTCTGTTACACAATTGGCACTAGCACCTCTCCCATGCCTAGCCATGATGGGTGGCTCACCTCAGCTAACTACCTACCCCTCCACTGTTGGGTCATGATCATTCACCTAATACCTCACCCTGCCACCATACCACGCCCAGCAAAGAAGGATGCTGGTAGTAATCATAAGAGAAAAAGCAACTTGATAATACTAAAAACCTTTCTGCTTCTCCTTGCCTTGATGCTTCTGCTCATCTCTGGTAATATTCAACTTAACCCCGTCCGCCCCCTCCCCCAAACAGACTCCAGGTTGTGAAACAACCACCAGTCAATACAAATTGTGTCTATTAATATCTGAAGCCTGCTGGCCAAATTTGACCAGCTCCAGGTATGGGTAAGCCAGCACAAGCCTGACGTCCTTTCCTTAGTGGAAACCTAGCTCTCACCCAAGGTCTTGGATGCTTCCACAGTGCTGAATGGATACACCCTCTTCAGGCTTGACAGGACTGGGAAAAGGGGCAGTGGGTGTGCTATCTATATCAAAGATCTCATTAGATGCTATACTCTCCCTCTAATTGACACTGGGACCTCTGCACAGGCCTTAGCTGTTAGACTACTGTTAGGGTCTCAAAGCAAATCATTAATTATAGCCTTGGTTTACATTTCCCTAGAGATCAATCAACTGGTTTCAACAAAATCATTGAGTTCATTAAAGGCATTAAGCAAAACTGGGAGGTGGTAGTCCTAGGGGGACTTTAATATAAACTAGTTATCCCCTGAGGCCTCCCAATGCAAAGATGCCCTGTCTTGTATTAACCTCTCACAAATGGTTGATTCACCTACCAGGTTTAACTATGAACAGGCTTCAGTTTGCTACTTGACTGAATCATCACGAAATGACTGGACAGGATCTCCAACACTGCAGTTTTTGCAGACTCGCTTAGCGATCACTCCCCGTCACTTGCCACTGGGCCAACAAGGCTGCTAAGCTTCCCCCCAAAATCCTTTTGAGTCGTACTCTCAAACGTAGGCATCTGAACTTGCTCAAGGCTTACCTTAGGTGCATTGACTGGTCCTCACTATACTCTGCAGTAGACATAGACCAGGCATTAGATTTTTTTTATTGCTAAGTTTAATGATGCCTGTAACAGCTATGCTCCGATTAAAAAGCATAAAATTAAGGGAATCCATAACTCTTGGGTCATTCTGCTCTTCTGCAACTCATGATCACCAGAGACCATCTTTGGCACAGAACCAAGGCCACTGGCACAAAGGCCGACATGCAGAATTATAGATCTGACAGAAACATTTGCACCCATAAGATCAGACTCGCAAAACCTCAATATATTAAAGACTGCCTCACCCATTCCTGGGGTGATGGCAGAAGATTTTGGGAAAATATGAAGGACCTTACTGGCAAAAATAGTAAAACCTCACCATACATGCTGCTGGTGAATGGTGAGATCACACAGATCCCTAACACCATTGCCAATACCTTTAATGATGCTTTTACAGACCTTAGCAACATACTGCTGACTGATCCCCCTGAATCATCTGTTGAAAACGCTCCAGGCCCTAAGACCGCACATAGCAAGTCTCCCTCATGCCCCCCCCCTTCTACGTTAAAGCAGTCACTGTTCCCAAAGTTGGAAAGTATCTTTCACATGTGGAAGGCAAAACCAGACACAGTAGCAACTCACTGGACCTTAAGTTACTGGCCCTTACCTTTGAAGAAGTGCTTCTTCCACTAACAAAACTTTTGAACCTATCTCTTCAGCTGAGACGATTGCCCCTGCTTTGGAAAGCTGCAGTGGTCACCCCAGTCCATAAAAGTGGTGACAGAGCCATACACATGAATTACCAGCCAATTTCTATACTGCCTCCCTCTCTAAGGCATAAGATAGGATAGTTGCTGACCAGCTGGTCAACTATTTGGGTAAGTATGGAATCCAATGCCCACATCAACACAGTTTTTGCAGGGGGCATTGTACCTCCACTGCCTTGCTGGAGTACTCAGGATTTTTGCATGAGGCTTTAGACAGTTGTCAAATTGCTGGGGTGATTTACATCGACCCCATCAAGACATTTGACACTGTCAACCATAAAACACTTCTTGCTGAACTCCTCTCTATTGGCCTCTCCACTGAAGTGGTAGGATGGTTCCAGAGCTATCTCAGCAATAGGTCACAATGAGTAAAAATTGATGGTACCCTCTCCAATAGTCATGGGGTACTCACAGAAGTTCCCCAGGGGTCACTTCCTGGCCTGCTGTTGTACAGCCTTTTTATTAGCAAACTTCCCTCTGTCTGCAAAGAGTGCATCCTTCTCTACGTGGATGGTGCTGTCATCTTTTCCAGAAACTCTGACCCACACCAGCTTGAGTCACATCTACAAAGTGATTTCACTGCGGCGGAAGCTTGGTTCACCAAATACAAACTCCTAAAGAACTATAAAGAAACTAAATCAATGTTATTTGTGAACCCCCACAATAAGTATAAAGACTTTCAGCTGAAAATCTACAATAACCTTCTTACCCTACTAGAACAAGTTCAAACCTTCAAATATCTTGGCATCAGCCTGGACAGCTTTCTTTCATTTGCTCAGCATACAGAACAAATTGTAAGGTAGCCAACCCTAGAACTGGCCTACTATACAGGAACCAACAATGTCTGTCCCAGGGTGCCTGGTCTCTCACCATAAAAAGCTCCATACCGTCTGTCATCGATTATCGTTTAGTGATTTATGGTGCAGCCCCAGACTCCACCCTCAAAAGGGTTTCTGTTGCACTAAATAAATCCTGCCGACTGCTCCTTGGTGCTAACTGCTTAACCCACACCTGTGATCTCTATGTGCAAACTAACTGGCTAAATCTTCAGTGCAGAGTACAATACCAAGTATGTCTGCTCAGGGAAAAAAAAAACTGTCTAGGAATATGCCCCCCAGCCATCCAGAGCTCCTCGTTATGGCCCCCAACCCCCACTGCACAAGAAACAATACCAGACAATCTCTTATTGTCCCCTTCTTTTGCACCATACAGGCACAAAGGACATTCACATACCATGCCCCTTTTTGGCTTAATGAACTCCCCCCAGACATAACCAAGGAGCCCAAGCTGGGGTCATTTAAAAGAAAACTCCACCAACATCTCACCAGTTAGAGCAGCTGTGATTACTGGCAAACCTGAGCAGCTGTGACTGCTTACAGTTTCTGTCTTTTCCTTACCCTCCTCCCCCTCTTCACAGTATGCCCCACGTATGGTGACACCAACACAGCGAACTACAACCCTGTCAGCAAAATCGACACTTTGCCGACAGGTCACTGTGTTAGTGTGTCCGAGACAGGGGCACACTGTCTCCCGGTCCTGCATCCTCACCTCGAATCAACTCCAACTGGAGTTGGTAATCCTAAAGATGGGGGTGAGGTAGAGTCCCCCACATGGCGGGTTCAGGGAGCAAAGCCCCTGATAAACAAATGGACCAGGAGACACACAGGAATCATGTAAAGATGCCAGTCAACAAAAGGGTTGTTGAACCAGCATCATAGGGCCCCTCTTCACCCTCTCCCATCCTACCTCCCCCCTTCCCTGGTGAGCCCTATCTTATCCCCCACCTAAGCTCCTCCTTACGAACATACAAAATTTGCCATCAGATAAAGGCCTAGAGGTCTATCAAGTCTGCTCGAATGTGCAGCTAGCACCCCTTATTCTGCAGCTGCCCCTCCCTTCCACCCTTTCCCTTCATTGACCCTCCCCCTTGTCCTGTCCCATCCCCTTTTGAAGCAATCCACTGTTCTACTGGATATCACTTCTGCAGGTAACGCATTCCACCCAGCCATCACCCTCTCTGTAAAAAAGTGTCTCCTCATCTCCCTCCTGAACCTTTCTCCTCCAGTCTCATATCATGGCCCCTGGTGTCCCTCCCTCTTACTTTGAACAGCCCCTCTGTACCTGTCTTGTTTATTCCTTTCATGTACTTAAAGGTTTCAATCATGTCCCCCCTTCCCTCCTCTCCTCCAGTGAGTACATGTTCAACTCCCTCAGCCTCCTCTAGTATGATAAGTCCCCCAGCCCCTTGATCATCTTTGTTGCCCTGCACTGCACCCCCTCCAGTAACTTAATGTCCCTTTTCAGATACGGGCACCAGTACTGCATGCAGTACTCCAGGTGAGGTCTAACTAATGACCCATACAGTTTCAGAATCACCTCCTCCCTCCTTGAGGATATACCCTTGCAATACAACCCAGCATTTTGTTGGCCTTTGCAGCTGCCTTCCTACATTGTGCCGAGTTGTTAATTGACCCTGTAATGAGCACCCCCAGATCCTTCTCCTCCTCTGTCTGGGCTAGCTGCACTCCCCCCAGCTGGTAAATCTTCCTTGGGTTCTTCATCCCAAAATGCAGCACCTTGCACTTTTTGGCATTAAACCCCAGTTGCCAGGTGTCTGACCAAGTTTCAAGCTTTGCCAGATCATTCTGCAACCCCTGCCATCCCCCTAGGTCATCCACCACTGCTCCTACCTTGGTATCATCAACAAACAGACTGATCTTGCTCTTAATGTCGAATGATATGTCTGCAATGAATATCCCAAATAACACTGGTCCCAGCACCAAGCCTTGTGGAACACCGCTCATCACTACCTTCGGGTGTGAGAGCTCCCCATCCACCACCACCCTCTGTTGCCTTCCCTGAAGCCAGTTCCCTACCCATCTCACCAGCTTTGCACCTGCCCCTGTGCCTATTAACTTACTTCCCAGCCTTCCATGCCACACCGAATCGAATGCCTTATTGAAGTCCAGATACAGGACATCCACTGCATGGCCCCTGTCCGGTTGCCTAGTTACACAGTCATAGAACTCCACCAGGTTGGTTTAGCAGGATCTGCCCTGTATGAAGCCATGCTGTCTGCTGTCCTGTAGTCCTTTGGCCTCTAGGAGGGCCACCAGCCTTTCCTTCAGGATAGTATCCATTAGCCTACCCATGATGGATGTGAGGCTCACTGGTCTGTAGTTTCCCGGTTCATCCTTGGGGACAGTCTTGTGGAGGGGCACCACATGAGCCACCCTCCAGTCCTGAGGTACACACCCCGAATGTAGTGAGGCATTAAATAGATCTGCCAAAGGTCCTGCAAGGACCTCTGCCAGCTTATTCAGTACCCTGGGGTGGATGTCATCTGGGCCTGGCGCCTTATCCACCCTCAGTGCCTTCAAACCCTCCCGAACTCTGCCCTCCATGATTTCCCCATCTGTCACCCCCTCCCCCCTGTTTCTGCCATTTTTCCCCCCTTGGGTGTCACCCCCCTCTTCTCTTTAGTAAATACTGAGCAGAAGTACTCATTTAGTGCTTCTGCCTTATGACACCCTGCTTCCACCAACCCCCACTCCTTCCTAATCCTTACTATGTGGTCCTTACAGCTCCTTTTCTCCCTGATGTACCTAAAGAAGTCCTTCTCCCCCTTCTTAATGCCTTGTGCCAGCCTAGCCTGAGTTCCATAGATGCCTTGGCTCCCCTTACTGCCCTTGTCACCTCCTTCGATTCCGTCAAGTATTCCTCCCTGTCCTCCCCTCTCCTTGTTTTCTTGTACTTCCTAAAGGCAGCTCTTTTCCTCCTTACCTTTTCCATGACCTCCTTGCTCAACCAGCTCAGTTTCTTAGCCCTAGCCTTCTTGCTCTGGGACTTGCAGCAGGTTTTGGTTGCCTCCACTATCCCCAGCTTTATGAGCTCCCGCCTCTGGTTATTGTCCATACTAGATTGAATTCTGGCCAGGTACCCTTTTACCACTTCCCCCATCCTCCCAAAGTTGGCCCTCCTGAAGTCCAGCACTCTTGTGCCAGATTCCACTCCTTCCTTGCCATATCCAATGTGAGCCATACTGAGTGGTGGTCACCCCCTGACAGCAGTTCCTCCACTGTAAGTTCTCTCACAAAGTCCCCATTTGCCAGCACAAGGTCAAGGGTATTCCCTAATGTAGTTGGTTCACTGACCATTTGCAGCAGGAAGCTGTCCTGGAAGGCATCCAGCAGTACCTGCTCCCTTCTGTTCCTAGTTGTTAGGGTACTCCAGTCCACTCCTGGCATGTTGAAGTCCCCCCACAATCACCACACTACCCTTCTCTCAGGTCCTCCTGGTCTGTCCCGCTAGTTCCCTGTCTAAGTCCTCCGTCTGAGATGGCGGCCTGTACACCACTCCCATTCTAAGAATCCTATTCTTGGAATCCTGGATTTGCATCCAAATTGACTCCGTACTACCCTCCTCCCCTTCCTCCCTTACACACTTCAGTCCTTCCTTCACATATAGTGCCACACCCACTCCTTTCCCAATCACCCTGTCCCTACGAAATAACCTGTACCCTGGTACAGACAGGTCCCAGTCATTGTATTAGGTGGCCCATGTTCTGTGATGACTGCAATGTCCACCTCTCCCTCTGCCATGAGCACCTGTAACTCTGCAGTTTTCCTCCCAAGGCTCCTAGCATTAAGGGTAACCACCTTCTACCCTCCCCCCCATCATGCCCTCTTTTACTAGCATCACCAATAGTACTTGCCATTTGTCCTTTGTCACTGTTATGGGGGGTAAGCTCATATGGTTTCCCAACCTGTGGTCTCTGCATGTCTCTTGCCCAATTGTCACCCCCCGCTCCTAGTTTAAATTCCCTACTTCCTCTATGTACTCCTCCATCCTCTGTTTCATCTCCTCCTTGTACACATCTTATTTACTCCTTGATGCACTTATTTCCATCCCTACATCTCACCTCCCTCCCTGTCCCTCCATATACTTTGACAATGAAATGTTATTCTGCTTAATAGTTCAAGTATTGCAGCTTGATTCTCGCATTGCATGTAACCCTATATTCACCTGTACTATTATTTGTTAAAGACTGCCACGGTGCTTATATTTTTGTACATTTCCATTTTTTTTGAAATTCATGTACTGTCATATGTTTCTGTTTTCATTGTCTGTAATTGTTATTTTCTACTGATGTGGAACCTTTCTAAATGAGCTTCCAGCTCAAGGGTGTAATCCCAGATCTCAGTAAATAAATGAAAATAAACATGCCTGGCATGGTGAGCAGGAGAAATGTTTCTGTCAGGTAGAGTGCCACCACCACATTAAATATGTAAAACATGCCTAGCATGGTGAGCAGGAGAAATTTATTTTTTTTGTGCAGAATGCCACCACCGTATTAAATAAACTTCAGGGAAAATCTGCAGATGCCACGTTGTTGATGTCACCCTACATTTGCAGGTGACGTGAATCTTCACTGCATTTCTATATGTTATCCTCCTCATACTGTGGAAACTGTACTTTTAGTATTGAACTTGCAAGTCACTTAAGACAATATCATGTAATCCAGTCTTCCTCAGTTTATTTATTTATTTATATTTATTTAGTTTTTGTTGACCGGGTAAGTGCACTAGACAAATCCTGCCTATTTTCAGGCACAACCTGGGGAAGTGGGATACAGATGAATGCCAACTGACCTTGAACCAGATTAAGCTGTTGGTGGTATTTTTTAATGAAAGAGGGAAATTTAACCAGATCTGGGCCGGAACTATGCAGCAACAGGATTCAATCACCCACATGATAAAATGCCTGAAAAGACAATAAAGACAGGAGCAAAAAATGATTACAGACAGACTGTTCAATAAAAGTACTACTGCCCCGCCCCCAAAGAATAAACTAAAAAAGTTGACAATACTTACCTTTGCTGATAGGACACACTGTGTTACTCGAACATCAAAAATGTCTAGATCTGATTAGATTAGTCTTCTCGTCCATCGAGATGGGCCTAGTGATTAAGCTGGAGAAAAATCAAGGTAACCTGATTTGGAGGCAGAAAATGAGA
This sequence comes from Neoceratodus forsteri, assembly GCA_016271365.2. Lineage (NCBI taxonomy): Eukaryota > Metazoa > Chordata > Ceratodontiformes > Ceratodontidae > Neoceratodus > Neoceratodus forsteri. The sequence continues at coordinate 1,508,014,941 of CM028130.1, forward strand.
AAACAAAGACGGAGCTGCTGTCCTCGCAGTCGCTAGCTACTGCAAGTGCTGACTGAAACAGTGGAATGCATAGTTTCAACACTTGCAGATTGCTGTGATCCACATTCTGAAAAGGAATTGTACTTCAAGCTGGCATTCCTGCTGATAAACTCATCACTATGACATAGTTGAGACAGGTTTATTACTTATGTCATAGCAATGAGATCACTAGAAAATAAACTGTTTGAATACAATACATAACAGAGGTCTCCCATACATTATAGCCAGCTTATTTCAGGAGTTGAGCCACTTGGAGAGACTGGTGACACTGGCAGGCATAACAGACAGCTTATTTCAGAAGTTGAACCACTTGGAGAGAGTGGTGACACTGGAGTGCATAACAGCCAGCTTATTTCAGGAGTTGAACAACTTGGAGAAAGTGGTGGGTGTTAGTGTTTCTGTTTGATGGGGAATAAATGCTTTTACATACTTGAATGTACAACAGTTGATTTCAGAGAGTCAGTGTCACTTCTTCCTGTTATAAGATGATGTCACAAACAGCCTTTTTATGGCTAACCTCTTAATGACTCCAAGGTCAAACATATACACTGCATCACAAAAAATATCAAACTAATGCATTATTTGCACAATAGTGAAATGCAACAAATAGGAAGTAAAGTTGCATGCATCATAATGGGAATTGGGGCACCACCAATCCAGTGGAGGCACTAGAGGAGAGAGCATAACCAGACATGTGGTTGGTGGGAAAAGAGCAATAGTCATGAGTGGGGTGAAATTAATATTATTTAGATGGTTGGGGTACCACCAGTCCAGAAGTGGGGCCAGGCCAGTATCACCAGTCATTGAGGTGTGTGGAAAAAGAGCGATGGTATTCATGAGTGTGGTGAAATTCAGCATTTGTAATTGAAATCAAGATGTGGTAAATTTATCCTGATGAACACAAGTTGCTCAACATGTTCCAGGTCTAATGAGGATCTCTGAAGCTCCACTACATCCCCTGTGGTGCTAAATAAACTCCCGATGGTACACTGGTTGGGGGGGGAAGCCCAGGTATTTAATGGCCAGCTGTGCCAAGTGAGGGGATGATGTCAACTTTTTGCACCAGTACTCCAAGGGATCTATGGTGATAGGCTCAAGAGCTTCTTTAAAGAAGTAGTTGAGAACATGTCTTGCTGAAAATGGGTGCTGCTCAGTTCTCTTTCTTTGCTCCTTCTGCAGGAATGAACTGAGCTTTGCCCAGAAGTTGGTATCCTCCTCCTCAGGGGCATGCTCCACTTCCTCATGTTGTTCTTCCTGAGATGGCTCAGTACATATCATACCCTTGGCACACATAGTAAAGCTGAGCTCTGAGCACAGCTGCAGCCAAATGTTCGGTGTGAGTGCAGTATCTCACACTTAAGTGTTTTTGCCACAATGCTGGACACACGGTTTATTTATTTATTGAGTATCAGAATTACAACCTTTGAGCAAAAAGCTCATTTACAAAGGATCCTCATCATAAAAGGAGGGAAGAATACAAGGGTTTGGTAGTCAATAGCAGCTAAATAAGCATTGTCAAAAACATCATAATGTGCTCAGTAGCAATCAATAACATGTGTAGTAGCAACGCAACATAGGTAACAAAGGCAAAAGGAATACATAACCAGAGTATGGGTATAGGGTACATGGAGATACAGTACACACAGCAGGGGAGAGAAAGTGCATAAGTCAAGCTAGGTACTAGTTGGAGAAAATCAGAGGTTGAAGCTAAACAGGAGCTTGTAGGGAGGAACAGGAGATGTGGCTGAACATCATTCCTAAAACATAAATTATTTACTAGGAATCAGAGGAGAGGAACGGAAGTTAGGCTCATGGGTAGCGAGCATATGGAATAAGGAGGTGAGGGCTAACAGGGAGTAGGTGAGGGGAGTAGGGGGTGCATGGTAGGTAGGTCGGTAAGGCAGATGTAGAGCAGGGAGCGTCAGGCCAATTTGTAGAGTGTAAGATGAACCTTGGCAGGCCTTGGGTTCAGGGGTCAGGTAACAGAGTGGCAGTAGCAGTGAACAGGTAGGGAGATAGTCTTTATTGCCCGTGCTTATGAGGACAGTGGCATGCAGAGCTTGTGGGTTAGGAGTGGCAGTAGCAGTGTACAGGGGAGATAGACTTTCTTAGCTTGGACTTGAGAGGACCGAGGCATGTAGGGCTTGTGGCAACATATGGCTTATGGGCACAAATCTCTGCAAACCTGTTCTCTATTTCAAGGCTTACATTCTCCACAAGGTCCCTCACTGCATGTGAAATATTCTCAGGCTGTCTATCAGCATGCCTGGAGAATCTCTGTAGTGACTTTTTTAGTATCTGCACTGCAGGAATGACCTGACTGATAGTGCAGATTCTGAACTCAGGTCACATGTGCTCCACTCAAAAGGTGCAAAACTCCTTTACTGTGCCTTCAATAACAGTCCAGTCCTGGTGGCTGAGAACTACCACAATGTCTGTCTCCATACTCAATTTATGTAGTGCCCATTTCTGCTCCAGTAGCCTTTGTGACATAGTAGGTAGAATTCCACTAGGTTGAGACATCCTGTGTAAGCCTGTGCTGTGGAATCCGAATGCGCTCTTGCAGCTGCTAGCGCAGTTGGTTCATTGCTTTAATAGAGTGGTGGAAATGACCACATATGTGTCTTGCTGTTTTCACAGATTGATCCACCTCTGTTTTCTTGCTAATGCACTTTGTCGCCACCTGATTCAAAGTGTGGGCAAAACAACTGATCCCTTCAAACTGCCATCACGCAATGCCTTAATCATATTTGAAGCATTGTCAGTGACAATGAAATCAACATGCATCTGGCTGTCTTCAGTCCGCACACTCAGCATATCTTGCAAGAATGTCAGAATGTTCATGGACTGGTATAACAGCTACATTCAGTAGTGCAGACCTGCTATAAGAGGTTGCTGAGGCTCCACCAGGGAATTATTACAACTACGCACCCCTGCCCCTTTAGTGCCTCCACCAGTTAGGGGAATGACCAGAACTACTCACACCTGCACCTTCAGTGCCTCCACCAGTTACTGGGTCTGCTGCACATCAGTGTGCCATCAGCAACTTATATGCATGGTTGGAGTTGGTGCTGCTCCATATGTCTGTGGTACAATGAAACACCCCATCGACTGCCTGTGACAGTTGCTGAAACACTGCCTTGTGCATATCCTCATATATATTTGGCATAGTACTACAAGAAAATGTTGTGTGGGATGGTATCTGATACCAGGGGTGCAAATGTTGCATCAGCCACCGGAAACCAATATTTTCGTCTATTGAAAATGGTTGCAGATCCAGTGCCATCATTTCCCCAATCGTGTTATCTGTTGTGCGGATGGATGTGAGGGATCATATTTTGTCCTTGCATAAAAGGCCTGCATAATGGTGGCCAAAGGTGTGCGGGACTGTAATTGTGGCTGATTTCTTGGGCGCGTTTCACTGTGAGAGGGTGTGGATTGCATAACAGGTGAATCACCAGAAGGCAAAGGGAAGGTCACACTTTGTGATGATCTTGTTTTGTGATGAACTGTCAGTGATGTGGAGGGAGAAGAAGAGACTATGTCAGACTCACTGACATGTTCACCATCACCACTGCTTTGCGATTGCTAACTGGCAACATCAGGGCCACCAGTACCAGCAGAGTGGCTCAGCATAACCCGAGGCAGCACACTTGATCCCTGCAATGCATGGGAATGTTTCCCCCGGCAGATGATTTATCATTGCCATAGTTGTGAGGTTCGATAGATTTTTTCCCTGCTAATGATGCAGTCACACGGACCACACACTGCCTTAGTTGCATCATTTTTTACTACACTAAAATGCAACCACACTGCACTTCCCCTCTCTACTTACACCAGAATCTCTTACCCCAATAAAGCAGCCACAGCTAGTACTTTTTTCCCACCTTTTCCACAAACAGAACAGGGTGCTGCACCCTGTTCTTTCTCCTCAATAGCTGCCTGACTAGTAGAATTACCATTAACAGTACCTTGTGTGTCTGGAGCTGACATGACCCTGGCAAAGCTTAGTGTGGACTGCTTTTTTTATTTTTAATTTTTTTACAGGAAGAGGGTTTCCTGCTTGATTGCCCCCCGGCCACTATCAGCACCTTTCTTCATTTTCTCTGCAGCTTTGTTTTCTATTACTCAGATAACATGCATATTCTGACTCATCCCCAAAGTCACTGAGGTTATATTCTGACTCATCCCCAAAGTCACTGAGGTTATATTCTGATTCATCCCCAAAGTCACTGAGGTGGGTGTCAGTATCGCTCTCAGATGATGATGATGGCAGTTCTTGAGGGTTTGGAACATATTCAGAGCCAGATGAGTGCTCTGCATCCTCCTCCTCCTCTAAATCATCCAGCACACAAGCAGCATGAGTACTGTGTTTGGACAGCATGATAGGGGTAGTAGTCATGGTCATAGACACTGGGAAACTAGGTGGTGGTGCTGTATCCATGAGCATGGCAGTCAACACAGTGACAGTGACTGCAGTGGTGACATTACTAGCAGGTACTACTGTGTCACTGGAGGCACTTGTTGCAGCAGCGGGGGTGGTGGTCACAGTGACTGGGGCAGCAAAAGTGGTACTGGTGGCACTGGTGGAACTGGCTACTGCACTTGTGGCACAGGTGGTGGCATGGTGTACACTGTTGTTGGCAAGGGGTGTCACATATATGGAGGAAGAAGCTGCAGGAAGACTCCTGATAATGGCTGCTACTTCCTCATTTGGTGCTCTACTGAACTGTAATGCCCTCCTACTACTCCCATAGAAGGACTGGGCAGCAAATGGGTGGCTGGTACTGGTGGTGACCGTGCTAGCAATGTTGCAGCTAGAGCTATTTTCCCCAGTCTCACTGCTATTTGAGCCTACTTTACTAGGTGAGAAAAATATTTTGGACCACCAAATACATCCAGAGGAACATCTCTCACTCTCTCCAGCACTGCTTGGTACAGGCGGTGCAGAGGACTTGCTGGGGCTGGGCCAAGTTCTTTTACAAGGTTGTTTGTTATCACACATGATAAATGACACTGCTGGTTGCTGTGACAATGAGAACCGATGTATGTTAATTAATACAGAAAAATACACTGTATACTACTACTAGTACAGTGCCTGTGTGTGTAACTGTGTAACCAAGGCTGAGGCTACTGCCAGGGCTGTGCCCCACCTGGGGCCATGGCACTATTTGTCTCTGCAACCCCCCCCACAGTACCATCCCACTGACTTTATAGCTATATAAATGGCATCCCCGCCAAGTGCCACATCACTCCCTTGCATTCCCACTGTCTCCCCAACTCCCCCTATTGCACCCTTGGCCCCTTCTGCTCCTGGACCCCTCCTGGCAAGCATGTTTCACCAACCCTCTCAACCCTCCTGGCCCTCCAGTGTTGCACTGGGTAGGGGGGGCGGATCTCTGTGGCAATTCTCACAGGTGGGCCACTTTTTTGGCACTAGCCTGCGGGTGTGGCAACACCCGGGTTTTTGGTGCAGTGACCCATGCTTTTACAGAATTGGCCACAGGGTCCCTGATGCACCTGGAGTTCACTGCAATCTCAGATCACCACAGATTGCGGTGTACTAATGGCTCTTTCAAAATCGAGCCCAGGCAATTTAACAATGTTCTTGCAGTCTGTCTTTGCTAGGAGCTTAAAAGGGACACTGTCATCTCTTTTTGCATCATATTATTTCTAGTTAAAACCCCACATTTTATGATTGCTTACCTTCTCTAAAATTCGTTGATGTTGCTGATTGTTTTACCAGCCTCCTTGCTTAGTAGAAATTAAATGCATGCTAATGTATAGTTAAATCCTACCCTGCTTTGTTTCAAATCTTTGATCTACTCCTATTGCACACTTCCCTAAACATTATAAACACCCCCAAACAGTGCAGCCACTCATATTGCAATAGTCTCCTCTACTGCCAATGCCTAATTAGTAGCTAGACTGTGTTGGAGTGTTCCCAAGACTGGGAAAGATGCAGTGGGAGACAATCAAGGAATGTAAGCAAATATGTTTTTGTGTAGACAATCAATCAAAACTTTATTTAACCAGGCAGATTCATCATTGAGAAAGCTCATTTTCAAGATGGTCCTGGCAAGAGGGAACAGAGCAAGGAATAATACAATTGGACAATTGAACACTTAGTGCAGGCTGGTATATACAGTAACTTAATAGCAACAACAACATCTGATAACACAGAGGTAAAAAAATAGCAACAACAACATTGGATAATACAGTAGCAACACCAGTATGGTAGGCAGTCCATTTTTCACTTTTTTAAAGAGAAAAAAAATCAGAATCAAACTACCAGCTACATCAGCAGTCTCTATGGAATGTGAACAATCATAACATGTGTTTTAAACTAGGGACTCTCTGAGGCCTAAGGGGGTTGGCAATGTCCCTTTAAAACATTTTTACAATTTAAATCCTGTGGGTCTTGTAATTTTTTAACTGGTGTATCAGATATGCCAAACACAGATAAACCTTAAAAGTTTACTGGTTCCCAAATTCTCTTAAAAGTTTTCTTTATAAAATATGAATCACAGAATTGCTTTTACTTCAAACCAGTATTAAATACTCTGTATAGCTGGTTTTGCAGTAAAATAGAAGCTAAATTTAAAAAAAATGCAATTAGTTCCCTGTGAATGGGAAGCACAGAAACGTGGGGCATAAAAAACGCAAAATGCTAAGGGCAGGATATTCAGACTGTGCCAGGCTGTGGCGCAAGCCTGGGCGCAGCGCAACATGGCTGCGCAGGGGTGTTGACAGGGTGATATTCAATGGAGCTGCGCCATGGCACAGCATCGTGAATATCACACCTAACCACCACAGTGCGCGTAGGCGCGTGGCACTGCACCAGCGCCAAGTGGTCAGAAGTGAAGCAGGGGATGCGCTGGTGCAAGTTCGTTGCGCTAAGGCGCAACAACCGTGATATTCAAAGTGCGTGCAAATGGGGCCATAATGTATGCAAAGGGTGCAAATGGGGCCATTTGTATGTCATTATAGCCCCATTTGCATGCAGGTCGCCCAATCCCGGCAACTGCGCCTGGCGCCCTCGCCAGAGCTACCAGCCGTCTGGGACGCGCCCCTGCACAAGTGACAAAGTGCTTACTGCCCGATCACGGGCATATGTTTACGATAAAAGTCCCATATCTCTGGTGGTCCAGTGGACCGCTCGCAGCCCGATCGCTGGCGTTTGTGAAAAATAATCGTCCTATATCCCTGGTGGTCCAATGGACTTCTTGCAGCCCAATCGTCGGCATATGTATGACAATAATTGTTCCATATCCCTAGTGGTCCAGTGGACTGCTTGCAGCCCCATCATGGGCATATGTATGACAATAATCGTCCCATATCCCTGGTGGTCCAGTGGACCGCTTGCAGCCGAATCGCGGGCATATGTAATAACAAAAAGAGGTCCAAAATCCCTGGTGGTCCAGTGGACCACGTCCAGCCCGATCGCGGGTGTACGTTTCACATTTGAACACACCAAGCTATCCCTGGTGGTCCAGCGGTACCCCCTCCCCACCTGCCCACTGAGCCCTAGCACCCTGCTCCCCCCTGTCAGTGGCAGGCAGCAGCTCCCCACCCACCAGCCGCCCCGCCACCCGCCAACTGACTGTGTACAGTAGGGCTGTATGCCCATGGTCCACAGCGTGGGCCAATGGGCATACAGATCAATACCATCTTCACAGTCCAGATATTGAATTATCCATTCACAAATCTGGACTCTGCAATACGGTATGGTCTGTATGCCCATTGGACCACGCTGTGGACCAATGGGCATACTAACCTACTATGCAGTCAGTCTGTGGTAGGCGGGCGGCTGATGAGTGGCTTCACCGCTGCTGATGGGGAGGCGGGTGCTGGGGCTCAGTGGGCGGGTGGGAGAGGGTATCGGCTGGACCACCAGAGATAACTGGTGTGTTCTAATGTGAAACATACAGCGATTGGACTGAACATGGTCCACTGGACCACCAGGGATTTTGGACCTCTTGTAATTACATATGCCCACGATCAGGCTGCCGGGTCCACTAGACCACCACGGATCGGGCGATTATCTTCACAAATACCCATTGGGCTGTGGCGGTCCACTGGATCACCAGGGATATGGGACTATTAATTATAACAAATGCCTGTGATCGGGCATGAGGCGCCACCACGAAGGTGCTGCGCGGAGCTTGAGTGGCCACCACAGGTGGCAGCTGCAGTGTTGCACCCTGCAATACGGCAGCTCACCTGTGGGTGGCCAGCTGTTGCTCCTTTTTTGACTCACCCTGTGTGCAGCACAAGTAGGGTTGCACATGCATGGGCTCAGCATATCCGGGCTGAATATAGGGATGCGGGTATGCATGGGCACACACCCCCCTGCGCTGCATACATTAGTAAATGTCCGGCGCATCAGGATTTGTGCCAGGCTCAATCCCTTTGAATATCACAAGAGGGTGAACAGAAAGTTGCGTGATGGAAAGAAACTGTGTTGCACCATGCACAACCCTTCTGAATATCCCGCCCTAAATGTAGACATGTGGTAAAAAGTACTTAAATAACACAGAGTAATAATACCCAACTTAAAATTACTAATTATTAAATAAATTAAAATAATAAACCATTCTGGAGGCCAGAAGAGAAAAGATATACTTTGGAGTAACAGCTCTCTACAGTGGAGAAACAAATCTGATGTTGGGTTGTTAGGGGAACTGTAACCACCCAACAGAGTTTGAACTTCATTGTCATTCCAATAAACATTCCTTAATTAGCATAAAGTTTCCAGTTCTCTGGGGCACTCAGCTCAGTAGACCTGATACTATTTTTGATACATTAGTGAGGGATTCCTGGGGTTTGAAATGGATGCTATTGCACTTGTGTACAATTTGGATGCAATTGCATCTGTTTTTTGCCACAGATTGTGACTTTTGTTTGCACCTCCCCAGGCCCCCACAGCCCCACTCCTTCAGGCTCTCACATCCTGGTGCCCCTCTGCTTGGCAAACCCTACCCCCACTGCTGAACCTGTCACAGCTTCCCCCAAGGCTCTGCCAACACTCCCTTTTGGTGGTCCAGCCTGTCTCTGCCAGGGTCCCCCCCGGGCAGGGATGTGGGTAGGTGTCCATTACACCAGGGATGTTGGTCAAGGGCCACACACAGTGCACTGGATGCTTGGGGGTAGAAAGAGTCCTACTGAAGGCCCTCATCCAGCACTGCAGGCTGCCATTGTCTGCTTTTTGGGGCCCCACCCACCTCCCACGTGTGTGGCTGTGGCGATGTCCTGAGGGAGGGGATGCTAGGCTGCATGTGGTCACCCACGCAGCCTTGAGCAACACCACAAGCCACCACCAGAAGCAGCTCCAAGGGCTGTCCACACCAGTCTCCCCCTTCTGGAGGGAAGGCATCCAAGGGACATCCCTAAATCCCTCCCTACTGGCTTCCATTCCTGACACCCAGGCTCAGGACGCAAACCCAGGTCACCAGCATGTCAGAGCGATATCACATTGCTTGGCGCCACAGAGCCAGCTTGTGACTTTTTGTCATAAATGGACGCATCTGAAAATAGCAGCAGGACTGACTGGATGCCAGAAAATGGATGCAGATGTAGCATGCATTTGTATCTGCATCCAGCCTTTTTAAAATCCCCATCCCCCAATATCTTTAGTTTCCACTGAAGAGAGTGGTTGTCCCAGACAATGCTCCAAAGAGCTAAATTTGATGGAGACATTTTAATGATTTATTGTTTTTCAAAGTTTAAAGCTGCTTGATTTATACACCTCTCTTCCAGTCTGCGTGTTGGTGCAAAATAATTAATTTTAAAAAACTTAAGACCTGCTTCCCAACGGTTCCTGGAACTGTGGCCTAAGCAGCAAAAAGCAATCCTCTCAAAGTAACTGTGGTAGAGTTTGCAGTTTAATTTTACAGCCTTTTGGTTCAATTTTAACAATTCCACCTTGTAGAAAAAATATTTTAGGATACTTTTGATTACTTTTTTAGGGACCTTTAGCCTGTTTTCTCATCTAACAATTATCGTGGTTGAGCGTTAATTGTTGTTCAGCTCACAACAACCGTAGTCAGTGACACAGTGCTGCTGCCCATTTCTTTCTAGCCCTTTCTAGTTGTGTTTTTGTCTCACAAGAACTGTGGATGCATAAACTGAATGGGTTGGCTCACAACTACATGACTGATGTAATTTTACTGGCTCACAATGACTGAGATCAAAAACTATACTGTGGTGCCATTTTCCTGGTCACATGTCTGAGGCAGAACAAAAACAAAAGGCTGAAAATGTACTGGGCCCATAGGCTTCAAAAAGTGGCAACAGTTTGGCCACTTTTTGCCTAAAGCAGATATGCATTCAGAGTGCTATAAGTTTTTATTTATTTTTATTTATTTATTGAAGAGTTTTACCAGGAAAAACATACTGAACAATAAATTGCTCATCTTACAGTGTGTCCTGGGGGCAGGGGGATAGAGGAACATACAATGCAGATATACAGTGAAGTAAAAACAAAACAAAGTGAATTTAGATACAATACAGCAGTTTTTGCCAAAACATAGGTACACAATTGAGAATTACGAACTGACAAAAGAGACTAGAGTGAGCACCAGTAAACTATGCATAATTTAGCATAAGTGCAAGAAAATAAATAAAAATAGTAGTTAAGTGCTAGGCCTATATTATGAGTTAGAAAAAAAGGGGGAGGGAGAAAGAAAGAAAGAAAGAATAAGGGAAGGGGACAGAGCAGGTATCAGTGGGAGGGTGGTGAGGGGGTCTAAGAACAGATTAGAAGCAGGAGCAGGTACTAGAAAGGTAATTACACAGAGATAGAGAGAGGGCTTGAGTAGATGAGGACTGTCTAATTTGTGGTTGTAGTTGGTTCCAGAGTTTAGGCAGATGGTATGAGAAAGCAGCCTGCCCTGCAGTAGTAGTGCAACGGGGGACATCCAGGGTTTCAGCCATAGATCATGATTAGCTAAACTGCGTTCTGTGCAAAGGTTTTGTCCCAAGATACAGAAAAATATACAAGCTAAGAAGGCAATATCTATCAGCTCCAACCTCTCTGTCTAGCTCCAAAGAGTGTCCACCTACTTAAAAGGTGTAGGATATCGCATTATGTCAGCTAAAACAACATTCCCTAAGGACCAGTTTAAAGCAGAGTACCCAAGGAAGCCCACTATAGAGCATAAATCCTTGGCTAAAAAAAGCTGAGGAAAAAATGATCCCAAGAAAAGACAACAAAAGGAGTCATCTTCTCATACTAGCCTTAAAAAGATAAAAAATAATAACATTTTGAGCCTGAATAAGAAAAGGCAAATGGCATCATTCAGCCAGCTGGCAATGCTCAGATGCCTTTCATGGAGGAGTGCAAACAAAAGTGGCGATTTTTCCAAACTATGAAAGAACAGGCAGCAAACATTCCTACCTCTGTTCCACCTAGTGTCACAAAGGAGTTTCCCAGGAAGGGCATTGGCCATAAAGCCAAGTTTCAGTGAAATAAAACAATCACATATACCCCAGTAATGCAAAGCATCATAGGAAGCATGTGCAAATTATTGTGAAAGACTCTAAGGTGGTTCTGCATTAAGCAGGAGTGTGTTGTGTCAAATGGCCGCTCACCCAGTCTGCAAAGGCTGTGAACAGAGAGTGTGTCTTAAATGCATCTCAGCCTTCAGGAAGGAAGAACCAACCCTATGATGGTCTTACTGGGTTTGGGTCATGGTGTGCCCAAAATAAGAAATCAATCTAAAGGACAAAGAACCTCAGCCCAAAAGCACTGCCATTGTCAATGAAGCCAGGTTTCAAAGAAATACTGGATTTATTGCTAATGGTTTTCTAATAACATGAGTCCAATAGTGGTGCCATACAAGAAACTACATCTCCAACCTGAGATGTTGCCTCAAAGAAGCTTGCTCTAGTGTTCAGTCACCTCAGAGCCAAGTCCATTGGACAAGTTCTTTATTTTATACTTTCAAAAGCTCCTTAGTGCTTTTGATCTAGTCTCTCAATATTTGTTAATTAGAAAGGTTATTTTATTAGTATTCATATATTTTTGCAGTTTTCTTCAGTTCCTGATCATCTCCTGGAACCAAAGAAGAGACTTACTGTACTTTGTGGTTCCTGCTCTAGAACACTAGCCCTTATTTTTGATTAAAAAAAATTACTGCTTAGTTTAACTATTTTGCTAAACGGTACATGATGTGTTAAAATCTAAGAAACTGGCACTAATGTTTTGGCTTTTTCAGTGGACAGGTATGAATAAAAAGCCTAAGAAAAGGACAGAGCCTACAGGATTTAAAAGCTGTGACTCCTGTAAAAAGATCTTGATGAGGGAAGACCACCACAATCTTTGTTTTGACTGTCTGGGCCCTGACCACAGTTATTTAAACTGTGAATTGTGTGAATTGCTTTCCCCAAAAACCCAGCTGAAATGGGCAAAGCTCAGAGAGTCTCAGTCTGCCACAAAGTCACCTAGCAGCTCTCCCAAAAGAACTATAAAAATGGAGAGACGTACCCCAGGTGCTGGCAAAGATGCCTACTCAAGTACCTCTCCATGACATAAACAAAAGAACCAGTCTCTGATCAAAGAGACAGATAAAGCTGCTAAGCCATCATCCAGCTCAGATAAAGAGCACGGTGGGCCTGATAGAGGAACCCGGATGTTAAAGATGGCAAAAAGAAAAAGCTACAAATGCTCTGGTACCATTCACACCATTTAAGAAAAAAAATCATCTGATGGCACCACACCCAGTAGGTCTAAGGAGCCAGCAGTGGAACTGAGACCTGTCCCCTCAGCCAAGGACATTACAAAAATGTGGCAGTTCTTCCAGGCCTTTCAAGCCATGGGAAATCTGGCCGCTATTCCTGCTGCCCCGCCCCCGGCTCAAGGATTTTATGTTTTCTTGTGCGGGCAGTGCACAATAAACATATTGAGGTAGTAGAGCATTGCAGAGGTGTGGCAGTGTTGTGGCCAGTCCAGTGAATGCTTTAATGGGTGCAGCCATCAGCCACCAATTAATGCTGAAGCTGCTGATGATGGCAGTTTCAGAGTGAGGGTCACACTTGAAAGAAATCTGCCGCTGCAGTCAGGGGCAGTTTCCTCATTGTAGCAGCAGCAGTCCCCCCTCATTAGCTCCTTCCCACAGCTGCTGCCCACCCCGCACCCTCCGTGAAATCTGCCACTGCAATCAGGGGCAGTTTTGTCATTGCAGTGGCACTCCCCCCTCCCTCCCAACCACTCACATAGCAGGAAAACAAATTAGCTCCCTCCCACTGCTGCTGCCTGCTTCGCACCCTCCATTCTCCATCCCCTGTTGACATTGGGGTGCTCAGTCCCCATGTCAGCATGTATCTCCCCCCCCATTAATGTGGCACACTGGGAGCCCACCCCAGTATGCCATAAAATACTTCTTTGATGTTTCTGACACTGGAATGCCCACTCCTGGTGTCGGATGTGCGGGCCACCCATGCCGCTATGTTCTTAACCAACCTCGGAGTGCCCAGTCCCTGGGTCAGCATCAATTCCCCCCTCAACTCCAATACTCTGGCACACTGTAAAAAAGAAAACAGTCCCACAACATATTTTTTTTTTTTTTAAACTGAAAAAAACACCAAAATGGTCCTTCATCATTCCCACCGGCTCCTCCCCAACCCGCACCCTCCCTCTGCACACCCCACCTCCCACACCCCCACCCATTCTTACCTCCGAGGTCAGCAGTGATTTTCTGTGGACCAGGAACACACGTCTGCACTCTTCAAAGACCAACCGGGAACTGAAGAAATGACGGTAAGCCCTATAATGGCAGTCAATAGGGGGTTTTCAATTTAGGTTGATATCTCAGCCAGTTTTTTGGAGTTTTGGTCCCAAATTTTCAACATGGGATTCTTGGGACCCCATCTCATGAACACTGTCTCTGTCATTTCATTTCTCACTCCCAAAAGGTGATTTTGCATTCGCTGCACAGAATCACCTTTCAGGATCAAATAATGAAATGACAGTGCCACTGTTCATTAGGTGGGGTCCCAAAAAGCCCTTGTTGCAAATTTGGGGAAAAAACTTTGAAAAAATGACTGTGGTACAAGCATCCATTGTGCAGTTTCTATGCACGCTCGTAATTTCATCAATTTTTAATATTTTCACTCCAAATTTCCAACATTGATGTTTTTTTCACACCCCCTTATGAACAGTACAGCTGCCATTTTTTGCATCCTTCCCAAAATGTGTTTTTGCACCTGTGGCACAGAATTGCAAGGTCACTGTGTGAAATCAACTTTCAGAATAGATTAACGAAATCCCAGTGCCACTGCTCATGAGGGGAGGTCCCAAAAAGGCCATGTTGACAATTTGGTGAAAACATTCCAAAACTGACTATGTTATGAGCATGCATTGCACAGTTTCTACACACACTTGTAACTTCGCCACTTTTTCATATTTTCACTCCAGATTTTCAACATTGCCATTTCTTCACACCTCCTCATGAACATTAGCGCTGTCATTTTTCACATCCTGCCCGAAATGTGTTTTCACACCTGTGGTGCCGAATGGCACACTCGCTGTGTGAAATCACCTTTTGGGACTGAGTAATGAAATGATACTGTCACTGTTCATGAGGTCGGGTCCCAAAATGCCCATGCTGAAAATTTGGAGCAAAGATATCAAACGCCTTGGGCATTGGGGTTTCCAAATGTAATGCTCACCCAGTACAGACTGACAGGTGTTGGGGGTGTGACTTGGGGTCTTCGTTTGTAATGCTCACCTCTTTTCACCCCACCCCACCCCTATCCTGCAGCCACTGACAGGCATTGAGGTGTGCCTTGGGATCTTCGGCCCTAACATTCACCCCATTCTCCTATACTGCACCCATCTCAGCTTATTTCCTTATGGAATGGGGTGAGCGTAAGAGCCAAAGACCTCAAGACACACTGTGACACCTGTCAGTGTCTGTAGGGTGGGATGAGGTGAAATGGCCTGAGTGTTACAGTTGACAACCCAAAGGCACCCCCCAATGCCTGTTAGTCTCTGAAGGGTGGGAATGGGTTGGCATTACTTCAATACTTCACTGTCATTCCTAGTATGCATCTCTCTAACTCATGCACTACCAATGCCAATACCAGCAAGCAGACATTCAGCATTGACAAATGCTTGTTTAACCTGTCTTGGAGGAGGAAGAGGATGAAGGAGAATTGATAGAACAAGAGACAACCCCTGAACTTGACATTGGTTCACCACCCAGAATCAATGAGGATTTTCTCTCATATTCTTCCTTTGTAAGGCACATGGTTGAGACTCTGAACATGCCCTTTGCTGCTTACTGTACAGTATGTTCTTGCAGTTGGAAAATGAAGCTTTAAGCATAAAACGTTGTGCCCACAAACATGCTTCTTTTCAAAATGTATTAATTTTTGAAAATCTGCCAGTTGCTCTATGAAGGTCTTAGGTGAAGATCCCACAATAGGTAACACTCCACCCCATCATACATTATCAGTTTCATTCTCAACATACCACACAAATATGCACACACACACAAACACACACACACACACACACACACACACACACAGCCACCCTTCTGTCAGTCTTCATAAGTGTTTGACATAACTGAATATATTTCTAAGCAATAATACAGCGTGGGGCTTGTATCATCGGATAATGTCACACCTCAATTTTGTTGTTGAGGCATTAGACATAGCTATATGCTTTTAACTGCCCGAGAAGTGGCATTACCCCCAAATACTGATAAACATTCTAGGGTTTATGACTGCTATTATCAAATGGATTACAAGTACAAAAAGAACCCATTGGCAGGAACATTTACCGAGCTATGGTGTTATCATGAGCTAGTGCCATAACTTGGAAGGGTTCTAAGCCAGTCAGATTGCAGGAATTCTCCTATTCATCTGATAATTACAATAGCCTTCCCAAATACTGTAGCTTACTTTAGCTGTGAAAATATATTTAAGACCACTAAATGTCAAGTTAATTACATTTTTTTTTATTTTGTTTCAAAAATATGGTTTATATATGCCTCCCTTTTACATTGAGGTTAATTCAACTTCCTCTAAATATCATTTTCTTATTTTACTGTAGGTCAGAAAACATCTATGCCATTCAGTGGAGTAGATCTGTCTATGAATATAACTTCACCTAGACCCCCAGTAGGTCAAAAGAAGAGCATCCAGGGAACACCCAGTTTTCCTAGACATGGCAGCTTTTCAAGACGCCTTAGTCAAGCACCTAACAATATTTCCAGAGAAGAACTAATTTCATCATTTCCTTCATTGCCAAAGATCATGTCAACATCAAGAGAAAGACTATCCAGTGATTCATTTCAGTTGCGTGAATCCATGTTTGGATTTCCAGAGCTAGAGAAAAGACTGAAAGAAATGCTCATTAAAGCAAAGGAGTGCACACAAAGGTCTGTAAAACCAATGAATCAGGGACAACTCAGACCAGAGGAAGCTTTAAGTTGCAGGTAATAAAAACTAGAAAAATAAAAAGAGAGAAAGTGTAGTAACATAAAGCTTTTTACTGACCGAGGGCCTATAATCAGTTGCTTTCCATTGGCAAGTTCAATAAACCCCACTTAAATTAGCGTTCCCCCAGCCAACCCAAACCATTGCTCTTTGACCACCATTAAACCCATGGCAACCAAGCTAATGCTTCAATTTAGCCTTTTGCCCAAGGATTATCTTTTATCCCCTTTGGATACAGGCCCTTATACCCTCTCCCACACTAGACAACATTCTTGGCAGCAACTTACTTTTTCTTGCTCTTATACTGAAATGGAGTGCATCACCTCTCAGACACTGGATTGACTTCAACTGTCACGAGACAGGAGTCTGGGCATGCAGCAGGAAACTTCTCCATACCACAGTTCCATATACTACCACTAAGCCAACAGGTCCTGCCTGTCATGTGTACTATTACTATTGTTTTGCTCTCTACTTTGTAACTTGGTGTTCTGTACTCTCCTGGGTCATGCTTGAAAATAGGCAGGTCTAATTGCTTAATGCACTTATCTGGTCAATAGAAGCTAATAAATAAATAAATAACAAAATAAAACAATAATATTATACTGGCGTAGTAGCCCAGGTATAGTTAGGGTTGAGAAAGGTGTTTAAAGTTAAACTCCAATTTTTGCAACTTAATAACTTTGGTAAAATTCCTCAAAACTTGGCATGCATTGTCTCAGAGGCAAGTTCTTAAGACGCAGGAAGTTTCATGATGGCAGCTTGCATGGTTTTTAAGATACAGAATGTTGAATTTTAATGAAAAGGAACATTTTTCCTATACTTATTACACATTTTAATTTGCTCTTACCTACCACCTAGATTTTATGGAATTTTCCCAAGACTTTTAGGATAGAAGCAGCCTGTGCCAAGGTAGTGTCTTTTGGAGGTTTCGTAAAAAAATAGCAATCGGTTACAGAGTTATAAGGATTTTAAGTTTTTTTTTTCCTAAGTATGCTCAGTATGGTTTTTGGATAACCCTCTGATATGACCTGACAATTTTGGGCTTGAGAGAACATTTTTTTTTTTATTCACAGCACTTAGTTGTCATGACCCAAAAAAACTGTTTTTTGGGTCAAGAAGGCTGCCATCTTGTTTTTTTTTTCCCCAAACTAAAAAATATGGAAAATATCTTAAAATTATATATTAAACAAAAACCTGAACCTATCTAAACAGGATTCCTTTAGCTAGATTCAGATGATTGTTTCTTAAAAGCTATAACCAGAAATTTAACAGAGAGCCTTCAGGGTACAGAAGTGAGGAAACCATGGTCTCAGTATAAGACCACTGAGACTTTCCTCACTTCTGATGCTGAAAGGAGAGACATGCTGCTGACTTAAGTATCTGCAGTGAGCCGGTGATTTGTATAAGCTTTCACTACTATAATATTGTCATCTAACATTACTTTGAAGTCTCTGGGTTCATCTGTCTATGTATCTATCTGTCTACCTATATTTATCTCTCTATTTCTCTTTAGCTATCTGTCTGTCTATCTATCTTTTTTTTGAAAGCAGACTGGGGTGCCAACACCTGATACCACTTCATTATACACCCTCCTCTGCAGATTGCCCCCCATACATAGGTTGGAGCACTAGGGTGCCCACCCTCCAGTGCCACCGAAGTCTATTCTGACACTGGGGTGCCCAATCCCCAGTGTTGGTAATGGTCCCCAGTAAAAAAAGAAAACCATCCCTCACTGATTATTTTTTGTACATTTAACCTGCAAATATAAAAAATATTTCTCACCGATCTGACCCCCTCGGCACACACACATCAACCCCTACTCAGCACCCACCACTTCACCCCCCAAGACACTCTCACTCACCTAAACATGTCCTACAATGTAGATCCACTCTGATAGAAAATGCTTCCTCCTGCTGGAAACAGTGACTGTGATATGAGAAAATAAAGTAAGTCTGGTTAATGTATTTCAGTGTGTTTTGAACCTTTACTCATAACTTTGCAATTTTTTCAATGTTGTTACTCCTAATTTTCAACATAACCATTTTGGGACCCCACCTCATGAGCAAGGTAGGTGACATTTTTCAAATCTGTCCCAAAAGGGGATTTCACAGTAACTCTGAAAAGGTGGGGTCATAAGATGACTGTGTTAAAAATCTGGTGGAAAAACATGGTTGAATTACCAAGTTATGAAAGCACTGAAATATTTCAATGTTCACTCATAACTTTACTAATTTTCAATATTTTTCCACCAAACATTTGATATGGTCTTTTGGGGACCCTACTTCATGAACATGGCAGGTGAAATTGTTCAAATTAGGACCCTGTGCGGGATTTGAAAATATTCACTTACTGGGTTCATGAGACGCAGTGATGAGAAGACTACGTTGAACAAATTGGTGAAATTATATAATAAAATGATCAAATTATGAGTGAACATTGAAATAATTCAATATTTACTCATAAATTTGGTAGTTTTCATTACTTTGACTCCAAAGATTCAACATAGCTATTTTTTCACACCATCTCATAAATGTGACAGATGTAGTGATCCAAATCCTTGTCAAAATGTGTTTCTACACTTGTGGTGTGACATTACATTTCAGTGACTGTTCTATAAAAGCTACATGTCATGTTTATAAGGGGGAGTCATAAAATAACTTTTTTGAACATTTGAGGTCAAAATAAAAAAAAAAACTATTAAGAAACATGTGTAGTGCCAGCATTAACCCCAGTGGGCAGTACTTTGTGATCCCATGTATGTCAGCTGAGTTTGAGGGCAAGCTCAGTGAACCAGCTGGATGGGCCAAGGCTGGCGAGATGGCACTTTCATGTGGCACCACCTCCCAGCCTGGGAAGCCAATCCTATGGATAAGTATCATATAGTGAAGAGAAATCTTCTCTTGGCATAGCACCCTGCACCTCTGCATCTGTAGCTGCCAGAAGACCCTTTGCTTCAGCTGAGAGATGGGCTTTTTTGCCCTGCATGTCTATAGCTGCAACCACATGGATGCTTAGGGCACAGAGGGCCCTGCACTTCCACAGCCCACCAGACAGTCCCACAAATTCTTGACAAGGACCCTTGTTTTCTGTTTTTCACAGATAAAATGGAAAAAAATATTACAGAATCCTTGTTTATGTATTTTGAATTCTTTCACCGGTGCCACACTGAAATCATATGTCACTGTATGAAATCCCCAATATTCTAGTATATTTAAATGGATGCTGCTCTGCCGCATATTCTTTCTGCTCTACTGCTTATAGAATCAAGAAAACCATCAGGCTTCTTCACTGTAACCACCCATGCTTCAGTTTAACCACCCATGCTTCCCTCCAACTTTTTGATCCACTGAGGACTGCTCTCCAGCCTGAAGGCACAGTTTGCATTTAATATGTACCTATACTTCTTTTATTATTTGTATTACACTAGATGATATTAAAAACAGAAACAATCCCCCCCCTCCAAAAAAAATGTAAATATTGGCACACTCGAAGAACTGGACTAAGCAGCAGGGTGGAGGAATTATGTTTATCATTTAACTGCTCCTGCATCTAATCCTTCATTTCATCTGCTGATGTTACTGCTCAGTAACATTTTTGTGCAGAAAAAGTACATGCCTGAATGTTTTTCATACTAGATGATTCTAAATAACAACAAAATAAAAGCTAAATGTCAGCCCACTCAGGGAATAAGGCTAAGCAGCAGTGACAGCGGTGTCAGTTTAAGGTTTAACAGCTCTTAATGTAACTCTTTAATTAGCTGACACAGCTGCTCTTCACCCAGACAGTAAAGTTTTTGTACAGAAAAAAAGTATATGCCTAAGCAATGTTTACACTGCATGACTAAAACTCCAAAAAAGCTTAGCATCAGCACACTTGGAGAATCAGGTGGGGGGAACAGTTAGGTGTCCTTAATTGCATATATTTAAATGTGTGTCTCTGGGAAGTTGAACTGCTAGTTTTGCTGAGCTAGGAGGCTCAAGGTATACTTGCTGACCTGAGTGTCTTTGTGCAGGATCAGCCAACCTGGAGGGCGTTTTATAACACTGTGTGGTCACCCACATCATCGAGGCAGCCCTAACTTCCCTGTGAGATATGGCTCCCCAGAGCAGCATGCAGTGTCTCTGCATCATGCTGTAAACCCCTTTGTAATATGGCTAAAAATCTCTGCCATAAATCCAACACAACGATAGGTGGAAATACACCCCGTGATACAAAATGAAGTGGTCATTAATTCTCTAGAAATTACTGCTTCATTTTGTAATACAAACACTCTCCACATGAAAAGTGCTACCTGAGCACACAAAGAAAAAGTTCCAATCACTCACTCAGCTGTGACGATAGTTCGGCTGTTTCGAGCCGCAGCACAAACGGCGTCTTACCCGACAGTGACACATGGGCTCTATTAGACTACAGATCAACAAACGAAATGTTGAACTGGTAGCAGGCTGCATCCACAGTATAAACTAATCTTAGACGGTCCAAAACATATGGTGCTTACTAGCATACAGTAACTCACACAAAAATACATATCTCTGTCCCCAGTTTAAATAATAATATTGGCAGTCAGTTTCTGTAACCCTTCCATATTACAAGTGCCTTGATGACCTCGACAGGAGGTAATTTCCCAGGCATTAATGCATGGTTGGGTGGTGGGAAGCCCTCGGCCTAGCCCATGGCAGGGGAGTCTGGATTGGCTCAGCTCACAAAACAAAATCTCCCACTTGGCAGTGTTGTGCACCACCAGCCCATGCCACTATTTTGTTTTTAATTTTGGGAGTGTACTTTTTTAAGCTGGCTGGGTGGGTGAACTGGGCTACTGATGATGTGAGCACTGGTAGTTCTCCATGCTGCTGTTGTTAGTAGTGTGCCCCTAGTGACGGGGGGAGGCCCTAAATTTGCTGTATGACCTGAGTGCTGTTCTTACCCTATCTGCCATTGTATGATGCTAGTGCAGGTGGGGGGGGGGGAGATGGTGCTGCAACAGCACCCAACCCACACTGCTCACTCAGAGGCACACAGGGGGTAAAGTGCCAAATAGTCAAGGCCCCTAGAATTCTGCGGCAGCAGATTTTTGCTCAGAATTTGCAACCTACTGCAGAACTTCTGCAGTGCCGCAGAATTCACTGTTTTTGGTGATTCTTTAT
The DNA here is from genome assembly GCA_016271365.2 of Neoceratodus forsteri. Classification (NCBI taxonomy): domain Eukaryota; kingdom Metazoa; phylum Chordata; order Ceratodontiformes; family Ceratodontidae; genus Neoceratodus; species Neoceratodus forsteri. Next base: position 1,508,036,570 of record CM028130.1, read on the forward strand.
TAATATTTCCATTTATCCATAGAACCTGGTTCTCTTCCCCTCTATTTATATCCAAACCCCTCTGTGCTCTGAATGTGATGTTATTAATGCTATAGCATCATACATTAGCTAATGAAATGGCTGCATTCTGCCACAGAAATGAATAGTCACTTATCTACCACAGCTCCCACTGCCAGAGGTGGTGGCACAGCACATCAGGCATGGTGGTATTTGCTCAACCTGCACTACAGCCTAATACAATTTTCAGTCTTACGTTATTGTGCTAGGGCCAACGTAAACAAAACCTTGACAATAGCTTAGACCGATTAAGTCCATACCATACTTTGTACAAACTTATTTTTACCTTTAAAGTATAGCGATGCCATCTGAAATTAATAACTGGTAAAATGAATTAATCTGTCATTTTTAAGAAAAATAAAGTAATTATGCCCAGAAAAGTGGAATATAATAATGTGTAGACCTGTTGAAAGAATAGACCTGTTAAATAAATAATTGCACTGTACACATTTTTGCCAGGGTTATTGATTACATATTGTCATTGGTTGATAGAATCATCTAAAAGTTATGGAGAAATGTTATGTGCAGGGCTAGCTGTTGGGCCAGAGGGTAGCATGTTGTGTTCCCGTGCTGGGAACTCAGGTTCAAAGATGAGCTCTGGGAGCTGGCTGAGCAGCACAAGGATTGGGGGAACACATCACTGCTCTAAGCCTGGGAAGGTACGATGCAGTGTTCTGTCACACAGGGGGCACATTGTGCTGGACTGGAGACCTTAATCTCACAGTGGATTCACATGCATGTCATGGCCTGATGGTGTTATGTAGTGTGTCAGGGAAGCAGGTTGGCATGAAAAATTAGTTTTGTAATATCTCCTTTGTTCTGTTTATTCCATGTCCAAAGGGACCTGTGTGAATGGGGATTCAATTTAATGGAAATAATATATATATATATATATATATATATATATATATATTTATATACACACACATGCATAAATTATCTCTCCACTACACACACACATTTGTATGTATGTTACAGATTACATATAAATACATAAGTGATACACAGTGGGAACCTCATGAGTGGTATAGATAGCATGAGTATAGAAATACCTTATTTATCACATATGGTCCCCTCTGCATATTTCATTTATGCAATAGGCTAGGACCTTAAGGGATAGATATTTTTTTTTTGCCTTTTTAGGCATAAAATTATTTCTAAAAGTTTTTTGAACTAGTGTTACTGTGCTTTCCCCCATCCTGATTGCTATAACCACTGCCATGAAAGTGAAGTCAGGATGACAAGCTGACACTGGGATGTGGCAGTTCGTTAGTGCCACAGAACTTCTGCAGAAATTACAAACCACCTCCACAGAAGTTCTGTGGCAAATGGTTGTTTTGCCGCAGAACTTGGTCCCAATGTGCCGCAGAAAAGTAGGGGCCTTGCAAATAGTATATGATGGCAGGGGGCAGAGTGGTGCTGCTGCTGTTGCGTGATGTGTTCCCATAAGTGAATTCGGGGGCCTTAGCACTGACAATATTAGTTTTGACAAAGTCTGATATAATGATGGCTCTGATTATTTTTTGTCTTTTGCTTTCTTGTTCTAGCCATGTCATATTTTTGTTACATTGTTGTATTTAGCTAATTGTTATGATTTCTTTTGGACATGGAACCTTTGTAAATGTGTCTCTGACTCAAAGGTGTGTCAAATTTCTGAGACTGTAATAAATAAATAAACAGAATCTGTGTGACCTCGAGTTTGCTGTATGGCCCAGTTGCTGCTGTCACTCTGCCTCTCACTGCATAATGCCATTAGGGTTAAATGGGGAGCGGCAACCACACCCAAGGCAAATAGTACACTCAGGATCATGCAGAATTAAGGCCCCAGGTACTGTACAATGCCAGTGGGCAGAGTTGGACTCAATTCACATCTGAGCTCAGGCATGAAAGCCAAGAGACCTTCTTTCCATGGAAAACATGAAAGAAAAAAGCATCAAAATGTTTGGGAGAAGCATGATTTTCCATTAAAAGTTCCTAATCACTTGTCTTTTTATTTTTTTTTTTTATTTTTTCCCTAATATAGTAATTTACTTTAAATGTTTTCAATGATAAGAGATGATCTGATTATAGTTGTGCTGGTTTAGTTATATAGTTTTCTCTCAGTTGTTGTTGCGCACTCAGCAGGAATAAATGATCCTGCATACTTGCCATTCACAAACTTAGACATCCGGGGAGACAATTTAAGTTTCAGGAGAGTACTTCTCACCCTCCTTAATAATAAGACTCCCTGGTATCTGTAGGGCAACATTATAAAAGGCATAGGGCCAGATATTCAAAGGTTTGCCCCGGGGCTAAATTAGCACTGCCCGGCGGGCAAACAGCCTGGAGCACAAAGCAAGCTATATTCAAAAAGGAATAGCCCAGGGCAAACAGCTGCTGAATATAGCATGGGAATGAGGCCGTGCAAACTGGGCTGGGAGTGCAGGGCAAATGTAGCCCTGGAATAAGACAGCACTGAAGACAGCAACCAGGAAGTGCAAACCACAACAACAACACAGTGCACAGAGACGTGAGGATACATAGAGAGGAACTATGTGGCCAATGTGTGTTCTGGCAAATGCAGGGACCCAGTACAGCTGCAGGCAGCAGCACACATGAAAAAACTGTGCTCAAAACTGTATGATATTCCCCGAACCGTTAGCGCAGAGCTAAGCGGTGTGTCCGGTGCAAACACGTTAGCCCCGTGCTAAGCTTTGCCATATTCAAAAGTGACATGCAAATGAGCCTACTTAGATAGTCTGTGGGCAAACAGCCACATTAGCATCTCATCATGCCCTGATTTGCATGCAGTTTGCACAGCGTTACTGCAGGGTCCCACAGCTCCACCTGTAGGTCAGTCTGGAGGTACAGGGGCTGGCCAGGTCTGACCGCAGCTCCACCTGTAGGTCAGTCAGGCAGTGCATGTTGATAGCTGCAGGCTTCATGTAAACAGTACAGCATAGCAGATCGTACCCCAGGGGACAGCACAGCATAGGCACAGGTGGTGGTAGTGCTGCATGCAACCGTCACACTGTAAGACATGCTACAGTGCACAGCAGACACTACAGTAGCAAGAGGGCTGGTAGTGTGAGGGACACGACACTGCCTATGGTATGTAGGGCACTGATGACCACTGCACTGTACACAGTGCCAGGCACAGCTTGCAGGTAATTACTGACAGTGGACAGTACTATCATGCTGTTGTGTGATCCACAGATGCTGCAGCTGTGACATGGGATGCACACAGTGTCATGTATATGGCTGACAGTGTGTGCTGTGACATCTGTACAGTTGTGTGGTAGGTGGCTCGGGGGGGCATGTAGGATCCGACATGCACACAGGTGGTGTCGTAATCCCACTACTGGCCCATGTGCACTGAGTGATGTGTCCCAGCCTTGTGGCCACAAGTGGGCTGTGGTGAGGTCTGGCTACCCGCCACCCCTACCTCACTGGCCACCATGCCCATAGTGCTGCATGTCTGTGCTGGATCTGTTATACACCACAGACGTATGGTCTGCAGGTGGTGCTATATAGCCACACTACCATGCTGTCCCCTGTGGGTCAGATCATCCTCACTGTTTGTGCTTGGCTCGGACTGGTGGCAGCTGATGGCATCATTGTGGTGCCAGCAATGTGCAGCATGTGTCTTCCATGTCTGGCTGTTTCTAAGTGTCATACTCATATCTTAGGGCCGCATAAGCAGCAATGCTGAAGATAGCACCGCTAGAAAGCACGCAAAGCTGTTTGCCCAGGGTTAAGACCAGCCTTTTCTGGGCGGCAAATTGTACCGCGCTATGGGTCGTGCTATGTCGCGCTAAACACCTTAGCGCGGCACTAGTCACTGAATGTCTCATTGCACCTGTATTCATGTTCACTTTGCCCCTTGCATATAATTATAGTTTGCCTGGCACTGATGCTGTTTGCCTGCACTATTCAGCCTTTTGAATATAGCAGACCCACGCTAATCCCACGCTAAACCCGGGCAAACGTTTTTTGCCCGGCGCAAAGCTTTGAATATCTGGCCCACAGACTTCATTCACCTCCTAGAAATAGGTTGTAGTAAAAACATTTTTTTTTATATTGGGTCTATTGACTTTGGTTTTCTGGGAGATCTAGTAGCAAAGTTTAAATATCATTGTTTTTAACTTATATGTCACTTTATCCCATTTAACATCTTTATTCTCAGATAATTTAAGCGGCATAGGTACAAGCCCTTCTGGATCCCTCCGGTCAGTGATGCCTATCCTGCTGTTTTGGTTCCTTTGGAACTTGGGGTTGAGTTCTCCCATCGAAACCCCCACCAGTGGTGCCTTTCTGTTTTGTGGTGCTGCCTAGGAGCCTTAAAGTTATTATGGCTCCCTGCCTTGGAAGCTCGTTCCCTGCTAATAGTTTATCCCATTTTAGACAAAGGTTGTTTCTATCATTTTCGTGCCCAGTTGGCAATAAGTATTATTGTTCTATAACCAATTGCTCATTTCTATTTTACATAACTAATTTACTGAGAACCCAGAAGTGTTTTAAATATCTTGGTTTATTTAAATGCAACCTATTACAGTACCATTGTTTAGTCATACATAAGCTATTTTCTTTCTATTTGTCTCTATCTAAAATCTTGTATAGTACTAGGAAATACTTTCTGTTAATGTTAAGGCACTGCCTCGTGAACTTTCTTAACATATTAAGGTTACGAGAATGCCTTATTCTCAGCTTGGGCAGGACCTAAGTTCATTGTTACAGTATCTTATCTGTTGGGCGATCACCATTCAATTGTGAATTATTTCTCAGTAAATTTTAAGACCTCAGTTGCTAACCGATAGGCACATCATTTTTTCTTTTATAAATATAAAGGTTTTTTTTTTTAATCCAATGTGTCTTCAGTGGCTAAGCCTATCACATATAATGTTAACGGAATCCACAAGCCTGTGAAGCATTACTGTCTCCTTCATTATTTCCACCAGCACCAAGCTGATATAATCTTATTACTAGAAATACATTTATCCCCCGGTGACCACATGAAATTTTCAAAGCAGGGCTTCAATAAGATCTTTTATGCCTCCCACCCTTCAGGCCGGTGCCGTGCGGTGTTGACCTTGTGTCACTGAGGGCTTCCGTTTGATGTACATTCAACCATAGCTGATGAAGCTAGTCAGTATGTGATAGTGATTGGCCTTCTATATGGCCAGGAGATAACAATAGTAAATTCTTACTTTCCACCAGGAACACATAAAAAGTTATTTTCCAAGTTTTTCTCTATTCCACTGTCTTCCATGAAATGATAGTTGCTTTGAGGAGGGGACCTAAATTTGGCTTTAAATCCAGACAAGGACAAATCTAAACCCAAATCTCATCATTATTCATCTGCATATAAATATGTTCGCTGCACTCTTCAGCATTTAGGAATAATTGATACATGGCGTTCTCACCATTCTGAGACTCATGACTACACTCACTATTCTGCAAGGCATGGTAACTTTGCAAGACTGAATTATTTTTTACTATGGCAGAGCATTTTGGTTACAGTGGAACCCTCTTATAATGAACATGTTTGAGCAAGCAGGTTTTGTCTATTTTAGGGGTGTCCACTATATCCTAAACTCTTAAAATATGAATCTCCTCCTCCACAGCTCACATGCAGGAGTTAAAATCAGAAAATGCCCTTCCTCTGCCAACCACGGGTGTGAGGAACTGCCATTTGCAGCTCATTGGGAACTGATTAGTAAACAAAACTGGAAAGATGCTGCTGTTCAATACATGTGCCAATTGGGGATCAGCTGGCTGAGCAGTAAGTGTGATTGGTAAGAATTTGTTGTATAGAACCTGGGTTTACTGGGGGATCAGGAGTGTACAGCAGTAATCCCCTGGAATAAGATGTCAACTAGCATGCATCAAGTGAAGTGAATGATGTCTTTATCATGCCAGACAAACCAGCTAAAAAATTACAAGATGTCTGGATGTAGGGAGACCGGTCGCCTCACCCGAAGTTACCAAAGACCCGGACTGAACTTCAATGTCTCTTAGATCAAAAAATGGAATATGCCCTTTTCTATTTAAGACAGAAATTCCATATTGGTGGTCCCAAGGGTACCAGATATATAGCAAGATGGCTTTGAACACATCGGGTAGCCACTACTGTGCTTAAATTAAAATATCCTGATTTAGGTATAGTAACCCATCATAGTACTGAAATGCTTTCTATTTTTCGAAGGTACCATTCTTCACTTCACTTTACTCACCCGCCTCATCCTCTCCATCAGACGAACAAGTCAACTCCTTTTTAATTCAAGCAAAACTGCTTTGATTATCATTTGAACAGGTGCAATTAGTGACCAGCCCAGTCTCTCTTGCCGAGTGGCAAGTAGCTATTCAGTGATCAAAACAGGGCAAGAATCCAAGTACTGATGGTTTTCCAACAGATTTTTATAACATCCTTGCATTCCAGCTGGCCCATCGGTGCAGCAGTTAGATTTCTGCTTGCGACGCTGGTGACCCAGGTTTGAGAATGGACCTGGGGCATCAGAGAACCATCCGGGGGAGAAAGATGGATCATCCTGAGGACTGCTGTCCTTCTCCAGGGGGAGGGAGGGGAGTGTGTCTGGCACTTGACGGACCCCTGGCAGAGGCCAGGAATACCACAGCAACTGGTACCAGAATGTTCAGGGGGGCAGGCACTGGATGTCATTGCACATCCCTGCCCCCAGAAAAAACAACAAAAAATGCCAACCACCAGCATGACAGCCTGTCCCATTCTGCCACCCATTGCCACTAATACCCATTGGGGGGATCCTGCTGTCATGGCCCTGATCCGGGGGGTAATCCGGGCCTTACCCACGATGTCCATAAGGGAGTGGGAAGCCCCCTCGGTGGCCCTGCCCAGGGGGGTAAGTCCAGGCATGGAGGCGGTGAACGGACGGGACCTGAGGACATGGGAAGACTGGCCCAAAAATACAAAAATAAAAAAAAATAAAAAAGATCCCTGCGTTTTGAGAAAAGTTCAACAACCCGCACATGTTAAGAGTCTTTTGTTCTAAACAGAACAGGTCTGAACCCCCTTCCCCCCATCATGGAACTACGTGGTTATTGCTGCACTTCTTAAACTGGACAAAGACCCAACTAAGACAGAGTCCTATCCCCTGATAACTATTTTAAACTGATTACAATTTTTATATTAATTTTAGCTTCTCAACTTGTGGGCCTTCTCCCTTCCTTGCTGGACCAGAACCAGGCGGGTTTTGTCTGTTCTTGTTGTTAGAATATGCTTGTTGTTAGAATATGCTCATCAATGGTCTATCCCCATGGTCCAGGCCCACTTGGATGCACAGAAGGCCTTCAATCATATTTTGTGGTCATTTTCCTGGTCTGCTTTGTGGGTATATGGCTTTTCTTCATCTTTCATAATTATGTTACAAGCTTTATATAAGGCTCCTGAAGCCTTTGTAAAGGTCAATTGTATGCTTTCATCTGTATTTAATTTAGGGACAAGCACTCAACAGGGTTTCCCCCTCTCACCTTTATTATTTGGTCTATATGTAGAACCCCTAGCCTCTCACATCCGCTTATCTACTCGGATCGCCAGCTGGTAGTGACTATCGTATAGCTCTATTTGCAGACAATATTTTTTTAACTTTAACCAATCCTACATCTTCAATTTCAGAGGTCTTCCAAATATTAAATGTTTATGAGCACATTGCGGGCTATTGCTTAAACAAGAATAAAACTGATGTCTTGGCCTTTAATTATTTTTCTCTTCCAGAAATCTGGAGCTTATTACCAATTAGATGGACTAGAAATGCTATAAAATATCTGGGGATTTTAATTCCTAAATCTTTAGACCAGTTAGACATTATGAATTATGAATTATGAATTATGAACCTCTGATGCAGGTGATAGTAGATGACCTTACTTGCTGGTCTACATTGCCCCTTTCTTTTTTTCATCACCTCAAAACAATTCGACTTAACATTCTGCCAAGAATCTTATTTATTCTCCAGGCTATTCCTCTTATGTCCCCATCTTACCATATTTGGGAATGGCTGAGATTGTCTCTTCATTTTCTCTGGAAAGGGAATAGATCTAGAATTCATGCAACCAACTTGTATTTACCACCGTCAAAGGGTGGTATTGGCTTTCTCTTTTTCCAGCAGTATGCTGAAGTGTGTCTTTTCTACATATTTTGTTGCTGGTCCAACCCTATCCATTTCATATATTGGAAAGATATTGAATTTGCCTTAAATAATTTTTATGATGTGGGGTATACATTATATGCTTCTCCCCCTAACTATTTACCATTCTCTCCTTTCTTCCCATTCTCTGCTGAGGTCTTATGGCTATGGTATTGAATCTGGAGGCACTTTCCTCAGCATGTGCATACCTACTTGACAGCATTAGCCTGGGATTGACAGAACCCTCTCAATAAGACGGACAACTTCCTTCATCACTTGGTGCGGGCAGGGTTTATACGTTACCATCAGATATTAGATCCTCACAGTACATGCTCTTTTGCTGACCTTCAAGCCCAATATGGGTTAATATAGACAGGTCATTTCAGATATTTAAAGTTGCATGCTCTCCTGCAAACATTGCCATCTCGCCTGCAGGGGTTAGCTTCTTCGATTACTCCTCTGGCTACTTTTTTAATCTCCATTCAAAAGGGAACGGATGCAGGGCATCTCATAGGAACTCTTTATTCTATTTTCCACTCCTTGTTGACAGAATTGACCTCTTCTACCCTTGCTAAACAGCAGGCGGAATTAAATGTATCCTGTAGTCCTGAGGAATGGGAGGAAAGTGCTCTGATCATCTGTACCTTATCTACCACTCCATATATAAAAGAATTTGCATGGAAATGTAGATCTCATTTATCTTACCCTAACCCAGGTTGCATGCTATAAAGGACCTTTAGCAAGGAGATGATGGAGGTTATGTGGCAAGACTATGGCAAATTGGGTTCATATTTTCTGGAGCTGCCATCATATTTAGCAATACTGGATTACAGTAGCTCAAGCTATTACTAAGATGTTTGAACCTAACCTCACTTTAACACCTCTTCTGGTTTTGCTTCATATTCCCCCAGATACTTTGAATATTCAATCTCGACAACTCAAGCTCTTGTTGTTTTTAATAGTTTGCGCTAAGAAGGCCCTTACCAAAAATTGGCTGAAGGCCCAGTCTCCTACCCAACAGCATTGGTTTGAGATTACTAAATTTGTATATGGTCTTGACAAAGCTATGTATAAGCATTTAAACCAATTACCCATTTTCAAGGAAATCTGGGGCCCATGGGTCAGTTTCCAATTGAAACTGATCCCTAGCTTTGTGCCATAAACTTGTTTCTATTTTGCATGATGAGTACAGTAAAGTGTGGTAGTCCCTTGTCCTCCAAATTAACATAAATGGTTGCTATTATTCTTAAGTACCTGTATGATTTTTCTTGTACTGATTTTATACTTTTTATCTTCAATAATGTTTTCCTTAGTTTCAGGCATAGAGACTGCAATAACTTCTGGGTTATGGTTTGTACTTTTTGTTTTGTTTTGCTTTTCGTGTATTTGTTATTGATTACATTTAGAATGACTGTAAAAGGTCCTTTTTTTCTTCATGCATTCATTATCGATTGCATTTAGATTGACTGTAAAGGGTACTTTTTCTCCTAATAAAATTTAATTATAAAAATAAATTCCTAATCACTTGTGGATTTTTTTTATGGCTGTGGGCAGAGCATACAGCCATTTTGCTTTGTGTTGCTCAAAATGGCCGATTGTGGCATGCTTCTGTTGGTCTTTTGGAAGTATCTTTCCAAAAGTCCAACAAAGCTTAGACCACTCTGCCACGGTCGGCTGCTACAGAGTAACAGCCGCACTATTTTGGCTGTTACTTCCACATTCCAGGACAAGAACTGCACATGTCTGCCTTGCACATATGCCCAGTTCTGCTGGCACCACCGTCTTGCAAATGGTAGAATGCCATTCACTGCAACTATGCATGCACGAATGCCATGCTTGTGCAGTTGCATTGCAACTGTTCGGTGGCACTTGTTCTTTGGAGCACTGCAAGCTCGCCACAGCCATATCAGCTCTGGCTAGAGTTTGTTTTAGCTGGAGGCTCTTTATTTGAAAGAAGCCAATTTGGGCAGTTAAATGTTAGCTAGGACTGAACTGAGGGAGTTCACCTTGGCATCTGGTGGTTCGGCTTAATTCATGTCTAAGTTATGACAAGCTAAGAGACCCAGAAATTTATAACTTGAAAATGTGAAGTGTGAGTATTGAAGGAGAGAGATTGTAGCGCTGCCATTACTGTCATCACCTCAGAGAGATAGGCACTGCACTGTTGCTACTGCTATCAGCTTGAGGGATAGGAGGCCATAGTCCTTCTGCCATCACCCCTGAGGGATGGGGACTGCAGTGTTGCTGCTGCCATCACACCTAAGGTATTAAGGCTTTAGTGTTGCTGCTCTCACCCTTGATGGATGGGTGCCATAGTACTGCTGCTACTGCCACTGTCCCCCTGAGAGATGGGGCCATAGTGCTGCAGTTGCTGTCACCTCTGAGGGATTGTCAGCTATAGTGCTGCTACCATCACATCTGAGGGATGGGGGTCATAGTGCTGCTGTCATTGCTCCTGAAAGGTGAGGGCCATAGTGCTGCCACAGTTACCCTTAAGGGCTAGGGGCTGTAGTGCTGCTGTCACCACAGAGGAATATATGCCATAGTGCTGCTGTCACCACTGAGGGATGGGGTCATAGTGCTACTGCCATCACCCCTTAGGGATGAGGGCCACAATGTTGCTGCTGCTATCTCTGAGGGATGGGAGCCATAGTGCTGCTGCTGTCACATATGAGGTCTGGTCAACTGGAGATGCCAAACATGAAGTCAGCTACACACACACAAACTGGTCTCCAAGATCTACACACTTAGATCACTGGGGTGAATATGTACTGATAATACTGGGATAATATTGGGAGGATTGTGTATACATATGAGACTCAAAACCAAAGTGAGGTACAGGATGAACTTTATTGCAGTTTATTATTTTTAATAACTGCAAGGACTGATGCACAATACTAAACAGCAAAATTGCTAAAATACATGCTAGCTCAGAATAAAACTTGTTAAACAAAGCTCACAAAACGAAACACCGGTAACACTGGATTTTAGCTTTGTAGACAAGGGTGACAATACTAGTTTTTCCATTCAGCAAACCAGATTTAGCCCTTTTTCAATCATGGTAAACCAGTGTTCCTGCTTCTTGACATCCATTGCCACATTGATGTGCAGGGCCAAGAGGACAGACTAGGTGGGCATGGACAGACTAGGTGGGCCAAGCGGTCCTTATCTGCCATCAACTTCTATGTTTCTATGTTTCACTTCCATAGAGGGGCCCTGTGTGTCAGCAAATGTTTATGCTAGTCCCAAAAGGACTTGCGTGAATGAGGATACAATTCTACTATAGCAAAAAGAAAAGAAATGCTTTGCAAAAAAATAGTAACCCGTGATGACTGCGATGCAAAAACTGTGACTGTGAAAACAGCGATGGTTTGATGGTGAACAGAATGATGGCGACAGTCACATTCCTCCCTCCCCGAGGTGCTACGACCTCGGAGTTAGTATATTTAGAAAGCGGGATGTGGAGGGCAAAGCCCCCCGCAATGGGGGTGCAGGGAGTGAAGCCCCTCGCAAAAACAACTGTCGCCGTCTTTCTGGTTCACCTTCAAGCCGTTGTTGTTTTCATTCATGGTTTTGCGTTCACAGTTCTGACATGGAACCCAAAAAAAACCAGTGTTAATGCACTGTTTAGGGTACAACTAAATGCCACAAAACTAGGTAAATGCGGTGCTAGGGTTTCAAATCCCAAACTCCCCATCCCCCCAGGCAGCAAAAGGACAAGACCACACAAGCAACAGCAGACAGCAATCTTTAGGTAAGATTAACAACATACAACTGTTTCCAGATGACACAAATATAGTAGCACTTGTGTATTACCTATGTGGAGTTGTATCTGCAGCTACATAAGCACAGGCCCCAAAGGGGCTTGTGCTTATGCAGCCACACCTGTGTGTGTGTATGTTGTATAGCATGCAAGAGTACCTGTGGCTGCAGAAGTACTGTTGCAGTGTGGGTATCATGGTTCAAGCAGCAGATGTAGAAATTTTTCAAGGGTAGCTCTTTCCCAGAAAAAAGGTAAAATGTTACCTTTGAAAGCTCAGGTTAGGTTAAAACAACTACTTTTTGCTGGCCTAAGGGGGAGCAGGTGCTACCTCGCTATATAGCTGGATCCATTAGTGCATGATTTTCTATATATAGCTGGTTAAGTGCAGAATTTACAGGGGCCTGCCCTTCTGCAGCCAGAAGTCAGTATATATGTCTTATACATGTGGCTGAAGAGGCGCAGACCCCTGGGCCTGTGCCTGAGCTTCTGCAGAAAGAAGTACCGTTACAATTTTGGTATAATGGATTTTGTGGTGCCTATGCTTCACAGCCAGATGTCGGTGTGTATGACTTACACATGTGGCCACTCTTCTGAAGACAGAACTGTGTGTATGTCTTACAGTGCAGATGAGTACTTGTGACTACAGAAGTGCTGGTCCCATAGGGGCCTGTGCATCTTCAGACAAAAGCACGCTTGTAATTTGGGTATCATGGCTTTGTATCAATGGCTGCAGGGGCCTGTGCTTCTACACACAGAAGCAGTGTTGTGATCTAAGTATCATGGATTTCTATCTTCAACCAGAAGTGACTGCATATGCTTTGAGGTGTACATACCACAGATACAAATCCATGATGTAGGTCAAACGATCTGGAAGGGTGTTGAGTGGAGGATGTACAGGATAGGTTCAGAGAGGTTGGAAGAATCTGTAGGGAGGCGGGGAGATCAGCTGCATTCTCTGAGATTCTTCCAGTACCTAGGAAAAGCTCCACTAGGAAACAAAGAATCAATGAATTCAATAAATGGCTGGAAGTATGGTGTGATACCATTCAGTATGGGATGGTGGGGGGTGGGACATATGATAACAAGAAACTTTATGCATCGGGTAGGCTCCATTTAAGTAAGCAGGGCAAGGGGTTCCTGAAACAGAAACTAGAGGAATACATAGTGACTAAAATTAATTTAAACTGAGGAAGGGGAGGGCAATCGGGTGGATGCAAATTTGGGTCACCACACAAAGGAGACCAGAAGGCCTCTCTCCAGGTAGTCAGGAGGAGATGGAGGGGAGTTCAATAAGGGGGGAAGCAGGGGATTGAGAAGGGGAACAGAGGGGCAGAGGTCACATTGCAAAGTAGTATCCCTGAACGCAAGGAGTCTGGCGAATAAGGTAGTAGAATTCCAGGCGATGATGGCAGAGGGGAGGTAGATATTGCAGTCATCACAGAGACTTGGACCACCCAATAACACGACTAAGACCTCATGATTCCTGGATACAGCATGCACCACAAGGACAGAGAGGCAGGGAAAGGGGGCGTGGTAGCTATTTATGTAAGGGATGGGATTCTACGTACCAGGGAGGAGGGCAAGCCAGAAGCCTTATGGGTACAGCTTCAAAAATCCAGCAGAAGGAAAGTTAGATTGGGGAGGTATACAGACCACCCTCACAGAATGAGGAAACAGACAGGGAATTAAGGGAGGAAATCAGAAGACTCAGTGGCACAGTTAGTACTGTCATAGTAGGCAACTTCAATCTGCCTGGGGTGGACTGGAGCACCACGGCTACCTCTAATGCCAGGGGAAAGGTACTTCTGGAGGCTTTCCAGGATAGCTACCTTATGCAAGGGGTAACACAGCCAACTAGGGAGGGTAACATACTGGACCTTATGTTGTCAAACATGGACCAAGTCCAAGATATAGTCATGCAGGACCCCCTAGCAGCCAGCAATCACTGCACAGTGTAGTTCTTCCTTAACTTGGGCAAGGAAGTAGCCAGGACCAGGACAAGAGTGGTGGACTTCAAAAGGGTGGATTTTGACAAGATGAGCAGCATCCTTGAGGTGCATCTTGCCACAGTCTGCCCAGAGATGAATGCTGATCAGACATGGTACATTATTAAGAGGGGTCTAACAGAGGCCACTAATATATTGCCAAGACCCAAAGCAACAAGTCCAGACCCCAAAAAATGAGCTGGGTCAGCAGGGAGGTAGCAGTGAAAGTGAGGGACAAGAGAGTGGCCTTTGGCAGGTACAAGAAAACTAGGCAAGGGGAGGATGAGGAGAAGTCCTCGAGGAAATCCAGAGAAGTCAGTAGAGCAGTCAGAGCAGCTAACATAGAAACATAGACTTTGACGGCAGATAAGGACCGCTTGGCCCACCCAGTCTGCCCATTTCCCTACCTATTGGATAAGCTGCAGATCCTAGTTACCCAACAGCCTACTTCCTTCTACTCCCCACCAGAATTGCCTTATGTCTGTCCCATGCATTCTTGAATTCTTCCACTGTTTTTGACCAAATAACCTCCTCAGAAAGGCTGTTCCATGCATCCACCACCCTCTCCATGAAAAAATACTTCCTCACGTTGCCCCTGAACCATCCTCCCTCTATCTTCAAACTAAACTTCAGCTGAAGCTTTAAGGGGAGTTAAGGCTGACTCAGAGGATCAGAGAAGGGGAGAAGGAGTTCTTCAGGTACATAAGAGAGAAGAGGAGCTGTAAGCACAAGATTGTCTGGATCAAGAGGGAAGGGGGTTTGGCAGAAAAGGGAATGGACCAAGTGGAGGCACTTAACGAGTACTTCTGTTCAGTGTTCACCAGAGAAAAGGATGGGCTGATGATACCACAAGGGAAAAGAGGAATGGGAATGGGAGAAGCAGGGGTAACAGATGGCCTGGACTCCAAGCTTTTATACCTGTCGGCTCCAGCCATAGCCACCCTCCTGTTCTCACTATATAACCTATTGTTCTATCTAGTCACTATCCCCTCTAAGTGTAAACACGCCACTATCATCCCCCTTCCTAAAGGCGGTGACCCCTATTCTCCCGGGAATTATCACCCGATCTCCCTGCTTCCTATTCTGGCAAAAATCCAAGAACACCTTTCCCTCTCTCAACTCTCCTCTTATCTTGATTCCTCTTCCTTTTTCCACACCCTTCCAGTCTGGTTTTAGGAAGTCCCCTTCCACCACCTCCTCTCTCCTAAGGCTCACTGATTCCATTCTCACAGGTATGAACAATGGTCACATCACCTCTGCCATTTTTGTCAACCTGGCAAAAGCATTCAACACTGTCTCCCACTCCCTTCTTCTATCCAAGCGCTCTCTTGCAGGGCTCTCAAGCATGGCCACCAGCTGGTTTCATTCATACCCCTCCCTGTTACCTCTGGTGTACCACAATGCTCAGTCCTTGGTCCACTCCTCTTCTCCATATTTCTCAATGACCTACCCTCTGTCTACCCACACACATTCATTCACATGTATGTGGATGATACAGTACTGTACACATCCGGCCCCTTGACCTCTGATATGGTGACCAGACTCCAGCAAGACTTCAATGAAGTTCAGCGATGGTTTCACTCAAATCAGCTCTTTCTTGATGCCAAGAAAACTGTCTCCATGACCTTCGGTACAAGGCAGAGACTTTCAAGGCTCCCCTTCCTCCACACCCTGGACGGGACTACTCTTGAGACTTGCACTACATGCAGATATCTTTGGGTCTGGCTTGAGTAGCTCCTGAACATCTCTGTGCACATTGATGCCATCCACAAAAAGCTTCACCCCAAGTTGGGAACTTTGTACCACAGTCATGGCTGCATCCCACTGCCGGCTCACCGGGCGATTGTGCAGAAGATGATTCTCCAGATTTTCAACTACAGTTACGTAGTTTACAGTGCCGTCCCAAAGTCCACCCAAACCAGACTGGACCCCCTCTTCCACTCCTTCTGCCATTTTGCCCTCGACTGTCCCCTTCCACTCACCACTGTGTCCTATACCGGACCCTCGAACTCCCCTCACTTCAGGACAGGTGCCTCTCACACTGTGCTAGCATCACAGCTAAATATTGGGCAGTCCCTCCCTCCCTCCATATCTCACCTCAGTAATCTCATCCTCTACCCCCCCACCAGGATATGCGCTCAGAAACAATAAGTCACGTCTCCCATCCATCCCATTCATGGCCACTTCGGCAGGCCAATCAGCATTTTCATATTGCATGCCCAAAGTTTGGAATTCACTCCCCCTGGCTATTCTATTCGGCAGACCCCCTTCCCCCGGCAGAACCTCATCTCTCTTCTCAAAGCCCATTTCCCCTCAATCTGCACATGTATCCACGTCAGCTCTAGGTGCTGACAGCCTCTAAAGCCTCCATGTAATTCATTGCATGTTTATTATGTAGCTGTACCACTTTCCATTGTCACTTGCCATTGTCACCGCCTCGTACAATTATTTGATGACTTCACTTAATACATGTTGATTCATGTTGTTGATGGTAAAATAGACAATACCCATTATGTATTGTACTGCTCTTAATCCATGTATGTTTTATGATGTTGATTGTAAATCATATGCATGTTCTCATTTTAAACCCTGCCCCCAGGTCGCATCTGGACTCGAGCAGTTATCTGCTCAGCATGCCTTCCTGGTAAAACCTTTAAATAAATAAATATATAATGGAGTACTGTAATACAGGTGGATAGGGTTCTAATGGACCTTAAAGCCCTGCTAGTGGACAATGCCCTGGGTCCAGATGGAATGCATCCAAGAGTCCTGAAAGAGTTAGCTGAGGTCTTGAGTAGCCCACTGGAGGACCTTTTTAACACCTCACTGGAGATGGGGTGCATGCCCCGGTACTGGAGGCTGGCTTATGTGGTGCTTCTCTACAAGAGTGGTCCTAGGGACAACCCAGATAGCTATAGACCAGTCAGCCTTACTTCCATTGTTGGAAAGTTAATGGAGACCATTCTAAAGGAGAGATTGGTAGTTTTTTTTTGGATGATAATGGTCTCCAGGATCAAAGACAACATGGGTTTATCTCAGGGAGATCCTGTCACACTAATCTAATTGACTTTGGAGCGGAGTCACATGATGCAGAGTGACTGGTAACTGCTCTCTCTTGAGCTCCCACCCACCACCCTTTTAAATCGTTTTATTTTTCTGTCTCACTGCATTTTTCTTAAAGATTTTATTTGTTGGGGCGACGCTGACCATCTGTGACACTCCTAGACCCAAAATTCTCCAGTGAAAAGAACGTTTAACGTCGAAAGGGGGGCAATGGACTCCGGACGGAAGACAGCTTTGAGAAAAGC
The DNA here is from genome assembly GCA_016271365.2 of Neoceratodus forsteri. Lineage (NCBI taxonomy): Eukaryota > Metazoa > Chordata > Ceratodontiformes > Ceratodontidae > Neoceratodus > Neoceratodus forsteri. The sequence continues at coordinate 1,508,053,821 of CM028130.1, forward strand.
ATACCCACCCCTCACGCTGGAGAAAACACCAAGAAAGCCAGAAATACCAATTTGGGGCAGTTATCAAAACAAACGTCACCTGCTTCACACAGTAACCTGCTAACTGAGGATCGATTTCTTCAGGAGCTCCTGCCCTTTAGGGAAACGCTCCAGGAAATATCCAGCGAAATCAAATCAATAAGAAGCGACTTCACTGCTTTGTCAAGGAGAGTGGGGGATACGGAGGCAAGAACATCCTCCCTGGAAAACTGGAAAAGCAAGACCGACCCAGAATTAGTCAAACTAAGGCAACAAATTCAGAAATTACAGATGAAGACTGAAGACTTAGAGGGCAGAAGCAGGAGGAACAATATTTTAATTTTTGGCTTGCCTGAGTCGGAGGAAGGTGGGGACACCATCAGATTTGTACAACAGCTTCTCAACAAAATTATTGGCCCTTCACCTATTAATCAGCAATACCACATCGAAAGGGCACATAGATCTTTAAGGCCTAAACCTCCGCCTGGTGCCCCCCCCCCCGACCGATCATTATCAGGTTCCTAAGTTACATTGAGAAGCAACATGTGCTGTTGAAAGTTAAAGAATTAGAGTCAATCCAGTGGGCCCAAAACAAAATCCGAATTACCCAGGACCTTCCATATGAGACCCGTCAAAAGAGAACAGCCTTTCACCCCATTGTGAGGAAACTAATTGCAGCTGGCATTAAATTTAGAATGAACTACCCGGCAAAGTTACTGGTATCTCTAGATGGCACCTGGCATGCCTACGGCAACCCCGGATCAAGCTCTACCTGACCTTGCCACGAGGCTCCCGAACCTCTTCAAAGGAGACTGATTATTTCAAGTCTAACAGACTTTGTTATAGGCTGCTGTTGTGCCTTAATCTGTTCAATTTAGTTCTTCCTCGAATCAGATACCTCCTTTAGGTAGCTACTATGAAGGCTTACCTGGTTTTCCTTGGGGGGGGTAGAGGTAGTGTGGTAGTGGGAGGCGGGTTTGTAGGCCTGGAGGCCTGTATGGCCTAGTGATTCCAGGGCACCATGAGCGCACGTCTTCACTGGGGGTAGAGGAACTAGTTGGGGGGGAGTGGTTTCTGGAGGTCACACTTTGCGGTCGGACCGTTTGGGTCCGTCTGTGCGTCTTCCGACCGGAACTTCCCTTCTCGATGTTTCCCAATTTGAAGATGCAAGGATTTGCCCTTAAACCTCCACTCAATCTCTGGGCTACATTCAGGGAGTGGGGCTGGTGCATTCCGGAATTTCCCTCGCATCATTGTGACAGGATCGTGAAGGTTTGGGGAATACGGAGGTAAGCCCTTACAGGTAGCCAATCCTCTTGTTTTAAAGCTTTTGGTTCAACGTTCAGATGTTTCAGAGTTGAAAGGTGCGAATACAGCACAAGTTTATTGTTGGGTTGGTGGGGGCTCGAGGGAGTGAGGCTCTGGGAGAATCTGTCTCGCGGCCTTAGTTGGGTGTTTGGGGTACCTTGGAAGCATTCTGGCAGGACGGTTACGCTATCTCTCTGCAGATCCAGCTCCAATTCAAGAGGGGTTCTATGGCTCAGCCAAGGCTGTATATCTAAAGAGGTCTACTGCAGGCCAAGGTATCCTTGGGGGGGACCCACTTGTATGTTATAGTTGGGTGTTTCTCTGGTTCTGGTCATTCTTGGGATTATTTGTAAATAGTTTGGGGGAAGTTGGGAAGGTAGGTTGCATAAATTATTGGGGGGGAGCGGGAAGGGGCCATATTTAGCAATGTTTTCAATGGTTTTCCCAACCCAACCTTTTTCCTGTTTCGGTTTCTAGCTGAGGGTTATGCAACCTCAACTATGTGGCTGGATACACCTTCTGATTATGCTTGGAGTGTTCAGTTGGGAGGGTATGGGGTGGGCGGGGTGAGTGGAAGGTGCCACTAAGTAGAGGGTTGGCTCATAATGCCAGGGGTATTTACTGTTTATTATACCTTTATATTTTGCTGTTCAGTGGCTTTGGGGCATATTAAGTGTGCTTCCTGGAACGTCAGGGGTATCAGAGAAGTATCTAAAAAGAGGCAGATTTTATTAAACTGCTCTCTTAGAGGAGTGGACATTTTATTTCTACAAGAAACCCACATTCTAATTTCTGAAGCTAAATTATTAAAATGCCAAGGATTTTCCTAGGTTTTTACTGCTGAAGGTTCTAAAAACAGCAGGGGTGTGACTATCATGATAAAGCGTAATGTGCCATTTGTTCTCAAGAAATGTATTCAGGACCCGGAAGGTAGATTTGTATTAGCCAAAGGATTGTTCAACAATCAAGAGATGGTTTTAGGGGCCATATATGGCCCAGTTGTCGGAGACCCTAGTTTTCTTATGCAGTTATCAGTTAGATTAAGTGAATTTCTTCCAACTGTATTCATCTTGGGTGGGGATTGGAACATCACCCCTTCGCAGGTCCTTGACAGGACCTTCAAGACCATTAAGTCCCCTACAACTGCCCAATTGGCCCTTCAGGACTTCTGTAATCTGCTGGGTCTGCGTGACCCTTGGAGAATTTTGAACCCCTCTAACCGTAGTTACACATATTATTCGTCCATACATAAGTCTTGGTCCAGATTAGACTATTTCCTGGTGAGCACTGCGCTCTTGGTTAATATTTCCTTGACTGGTATTGAACCGATTGTCATCTCGGACCATGCTATGGTATGGATAAGATTTTCTCCCAATCCCCCCGGACAGAGAGATACCTCTTGGAAGCTCAATATGCAGCTTCTAAAGGATGAAAGTACTATCACTCATCTTAAAGATACGATTTCAAATTTTCTTTAAATTAATCAGGGTTCAGTCTCCAGAGAAGATTTAGTTTTGTGTGCACTTAAATGTTTCCTCAGAGGTGAACTCATTAAAATAGCCACTCAGAGGAAGAGGTCGAAGGAGGAGAAAGTTAATTTTTTGGCTAACAAGATTAAACAAGTGGAAAGGACTATCTCCTCCTCTAACTCTCAGGGGGATTTAGAAAAGCTATGCAAGCTTAGGAATGAATATGAAGACCTGATCAGAGATAAAGCGGAATATGCTATTCTAAAGTCTAAAGCACGTTACCTTGACCAGGGAGAGAAACCCGGGAGGTTACTGGCTCTCAGATTAAGAGAGGTGGAAAGCTCCAGGTTAATCCCTGCTTTAAAGCAGTGACGGTCAATTAAAACTACACCTAGGGAGATAGCGAAGGTTTTGAATTTTATAAAGACTTATATTGTAGTAAGGCTTCCTCAACATCTGTGGCAGACACAAAGCCTTTCTGGAAGGACTACCTCTTCAAGCTGCATCCGCATCAAGGGATCTTTTCTTCTCCTATCAGCCTGAAGGAGGTTGAGAAAGTCATTCAAAATTTACCCATGGATAAAACCCCTGGGTCTGATGGCCTTCCTCCCAATTTTTATAAAACATTTTGTAAGGAGCTTGCCCCGATTCTCCTTAAGCTGTTCAATTACATTCTCTCTCTTCTGAATCATTAGATCCTACCTTACTGGAGGCTACCATTATTTTAATTCCTAAAACGGATAAACCCAACCTGGACCCAGCCAGTTATAGACCTATTTCATTACTTAATTATATTAAAATCTTAACCAAAATTCTTTCTTTAAGGATTAAACAGGTTTGGCAGGTCTTATTAAGTGATGAGCAGGTAGGCTTTGTTCAGGGGAGATCGGCTATGGACCATATACGCACGTTGGATCACATTTTCCGAGCAGCCCAGGAGTCCCAACTTCCCATGGCTCTAGTTGCCTTAGACGCAGAGAAAGGCCTCGATCGAGGTTAGTTGGGAGTTCCTATGGGCTACCTAAGCAAAATGGGTTTCCCAGATAGGTTTATTAGTTGGATAAAAGCAGTATATAGGTTTCTCTCAATAGGGTCTATTGTAATGGGGTGTACTCATCTTGCTTCTTATTACATTCCGGTACCCGTCAGGGATGCCCATTATCCCCTTATCTATTCAATTTGTATTTGGAGCCCCTTTTGCTTCAAATTAGAACCTCACCTAAGATTTCAGGTTGTGTTGTCTCTCAACGAGCCTTGACCCTGTCAGTCTTTGCAGATGACATCCTTTTACACCTGGCCAATCCTGAAACTTCTTTAGTGGAGGTTCTGCGGATAGTCAATTTTTTTGGTAGACCAGCTAATTACAGGCTGAACTTATCTAAGTCGGTGATATTTCCACTCAATTCACTCCAATTCCAAGACAATGTTTCCCAGGTTCGGGATAAAATGGGCCTCGAGCCATCTCAGATATCTAGGCATTTATTTGGCCAGGGATGAAGAGACGATTAAGAAGCTTAACCTGGAAGATTTACTGGATAGAATCCAAAAGGATCTTAACAGGTGGGATAACCTCCCCCTTGCTATAGGAGGGCGTATTAATATCATTAAAATGAACATATTGCCACGCATTTTCTATCCCCTGAACCTCCTAAATGTCTGGCTTCCTAACTCCTTCGTTCAAAGAATTCATTCAATAATAAACAGATTTATTTGGGGTGCCAAACAACCTAGACAAGCTTTCATGAAGTTATGTTTACCCAAGGATAAGGGAGCCCTTCGTCTGCCTAATTTTGAGTTTTACTACTGGGCCAGTCACCTAGCTAAACTAGGTAAGTGGATTAGACCTCCGAATGAGGGCTATATACCCACATGGCTGGAGATGGAGCTTAAACTAATGGAGGAACATAACATCTTACCCCACCATATTTTCTACTACAACTCTTCTTCCCTACCGGGGACCCTCCTGAACTCAGTGATAGGGGTGTCTGCTAAAGTTCTAATCCAATATGGGAACTGTTCTAAAATTCCATTTACCAAGGATCTAGCCCAACCAATAATCCTCAACCCGAACATTAAGATAGGTGGGCATATGATACCGCAAACCTGGCTTCCACAAATGCAAGACTGCTTGGTAGAGGACCTTTATTTACAAGAATCCCTTGGTTTCTCAGCTGACATATTGGCAAAATAGGAATTACCTCCCCAAAGTATTTTCAAGATCTACCAACTAAGGTATTTGATTGGTAGAAATTTTGGGCTGGTGAAATCACCCTCTCAAGTTAAGCCTTTCTTGGAGCAACTTAAAGCTTGTGTCAATAATTCCCATTGTGTAGCTAACTTATATAATTATTTGCTATCTACAAAGTTTTCTGAGCCTCTAGCTGGTTCCAAAATATGGGCCCCTCTCACCTCAGACCCTTCTTTTTCCTGGACTCAAATTTGGAAGAATGTGTACAAATTCATCACACTAGATAGGAATAGACTTATCCAATTCTATATCTTAAACAACATGTACTATACACCACTGAAAATGGTAAGATTTGGTATATCTAAATCTGATAAATGTACCAGATGTGGCATGGATGTGGAGAATCTACCGCACATATTCTGGTCCTGCGTCAAAGTTGCCCCATTATGGCATTCAATTCGCAATAATTTAGACCCGATTTTGGGTCTGGAGGATCTATTTACAGTTGAAGTTTGTATTTTGGGTCTATACTCGAACATTAACTGTAAAGAAGAAATTTCACATGGCCATAATCTCGATGGCAGTCAAAAGGTTAATACTTAGGCACTGGCTAGACCAAGTAGTCCTCACCTATGATGAATGGTTGGAAGAAATCTCCAGGTGTTTTAAGATGGAAAGACTAATAGCCAGCTCCAGGCATACTATGTCAGCCTTTCAGAGAAAATGGGGTAAGTTGTATGCGCTGTATCTCCACTGACCCCTGTCTGAGATACCCTGATGAAACTACTTTGGGATGCCCTTGTTTGATTAAGTTTTTTCAATGGGTATATCCCTTGGTATATCCCTGTGTTCCTCAGGTTGTACCTGAGGTGGGAAGTGGCACCTTCCTGGGGAGGGAGGGGGAGGAGGGGGGGGGAAGACCGGGGACTTTGACACTTGTTCTTACCAATCTCTGTGAACAGATCTTGGTGTGTTTTGTATGGCTACAGAGCTGGTATGCTGTACCTGATGTTGTTTCTATGTAAAATCAATAAAGCCTTAAATTTCAAAAAAAAAATCTAATTGACTTTTTCAATTGGGTCATGAGGGCAATCTACAGCCATGCTGCAGATGTTCTGTATCTGGACTTCAGCAAAGCCTTTGCCTCGCTGCCACATGGAAAGTTTCTGGGCAAACTAAGGAACCTGGGGGCCGGGGAGAAACTAGTGAGGTGGGTCAGTAGCTGGCTGCAGAACAGACAGCAGAGGGTAATTGTAAGTGGGGAGCCCTTGAAGCCAATACATGTGACCAGTGGGGTATGTCAGGGCTTGGTGCTCAGAACAGTGTTATTTAACATCTTTATCTGGGACATAGCAGAAGGGATCAAGAGTAACAGCAGCCTGTTCACTGATGACACAAAGATCTGTGCAACAGTGGACAGTGAAGAAGGGAGGCAAGAACTCAGGGAGGAAATGGCAAAACTTGAGCATTGGTCAGGTATATGGCAATTAGGGTCTAATGCTAAGAAGTGCAAGGTCATGCACTTCGGAGCCAGAAACCCCAAGACCAGCTACTGGCTGGGGGGGGTGCAAGTATCTATTTCGGAGGAGAAACAGGACCTAGGGGTACTACTCACAGGGGACATGAAGCTTTCAGCACAGTGTCGTAAGGCAGCAGCAAGAGCCAACCAAATGCTGGGGTGCATAGCCAGAAGAATCACCTCTAGGAGAGAGTAAGTCATCCTGCCACTGTACATATCACTGGTGAGACCACACTTGGAGTACTGTGTGCAGTTCTAGTGCCTCTACTTAAACAGGCATTTGTCAATGGTGAATGTTGATTGCGTTGGTCCATTGAGCTCACTAACTGGCAATGGGTCACTCACTCGTTCTGTTTCTCCTGGTGCTGCAGGCTGCTCTTTTGTATTGGGCTCCTGCCTGCGTTGGCATGTTTTTCTGCCCACAAAGAAATCTGCAGCTGTCCCGACAGAGCTCTGTTGAGGTGGGTCACTCCCCCGTCTCACTCGCTCATTCTGTTTCTGCTGGCACTGCAGGCTGCTCTTTTGTACGGGGCTTCTGCCTCTGTTGGCGTCTTTTTCTGCCCACAAAGAAATCTGCAGCAGTTCTGACACAGGTCTGTTGAGCTAGCTCACTCCCCCTCTCTCACTCGCTCGTTCCATTTCTCCGACCGCTGCAGGCTGCCCTTTTGCACTGGGCTCCTGCGTGCATTGCTGCCTTTTTCTGCCCACAAAGAAATCCACAGCAGTCCCAACAGAGCTCCGTTAGCTCACTCACTACCCCTCCCTCACTCGCTCATTCTGTGTCACCTGCTGCTGCAGGCTACCCTTTTGTACTGGGTTCTTACCTGTGTTGGCAGCTTTTTCTCTCCACAAAGACATCTGCAGCAGTCCCAACACAGCTCCATTGAGGTCACTCACTCCCCCTCTCCCACTCACTTATTCCATTTCTGCCAGCGCTGCAGGCTGGCCTTTTGTGCTGGGCTCCTGCCTGCATTGCTGCCTATTCCTGTCCACAAAGAAATCTGCAGCAGTCACGGTAGACCTCCATTGAGCTCTCTCACTCCCCCTTTCTCACTCACTCATTCTGTTTCTCCCGGTGCTGTAGGCAGCCCTTGTGTACTGGGCTCCTGCCTGCATTGGCACCTTTTCCTGCCCACAAAGAAATCTGCAGCTGTCCAAACAGAGCTCCGTTGAGGTTGCTCACTCCCCTTCTCTCACTCACTCGTTCCATTTCTGCTGGTGCTGCACACTGGCCTTTTGTACTGAGCTCCCGCCTGTGTTGCCACCTTTCCCTGCCCACAAAGAAATCTGCAGCAGTCACGATAGACCTCCGTTGAGCTTGCACACTCCCCCTCTCTCAGTCGTTCATTCTGTTTCTCCCACTGCTGCAGGCTGCCCTTTTGTACTGGGCCCTGTGTGCATTGTTGCCTTTTCCTGCCCACAAAGATATCCACAGCAGTCCCAACAGAGCTCAGTTGAGCTCACTCACTCCCCCTCCCTCACTCACTCATTTTGTGTCTCCCAACGCTGCTGGCTTCCCTTTTGTAATGGGCTTCTGCCTGCGTTGTTGCCTTTTACTGCCCACAAAGAAATCCGCAGCAGTTCGACAGAGCTCCAGTTGAGCTCGATCACTCCCAGTCGCCTGATCCTAATCTGTCCCAAACACTGATTTCTGATTGCGATGCGGTATTCTGCACCAGAAGTGCAGAAACACATTTCGGCCAGGATGTGAAAAATGACAGCTGTACTGTTCATAAAGACATGTGAACAAATGCCGGTGTTGAAAATCTGGCGAGAAAATATTACTAATTTGCAAACTTACAAGGGTGCATGGACACTGCACAACACACGCTCGTAACACAGTCATTTTATGGAGTTTCATCACAAAATTTTCAACATAGGCATTTTAGGACCTCTGCTCATGAACCGTGTTAGTGTGATTTCCTTAATGTGTCCCGCACACTGATTTCCCACAGCGACCGTGCTATTGTGCGCTGGAAGAGGGAAAACACATTTCGACCAGGAAATGAAAAATGACAGCTGCACTGTTCATAAGGAGGTGTGGAAAAATGGCAATGTTGAAAATCTGGAGTGAAAATATTGCAAAGTTGCGAAGGTACGAACATGCGTGGAAACTGTGCAATGCACATTCGTAACACACTCATTTTATGGACTTTCGTCACCAAATTTTCAACATAGGAATTTTAGGACCTCTGCTAATGAACAGTGTCACTGTAATTTTCATAATGTGTCTCGAACATGGATTTCCCACAGCGACCACGCTATTCTATGCCAGAACTGCGAAAACATATTTTGGCCAGGATATGAAAAATGACAGCTGTACTGTTCATAAGGAGGTACAGAAGAATGGCAATGTTGAAAATCTGGGTGAAAAATATTATTAATTAGGTAAATTCACGATCATGTGCAAACTGCAGCACTTTATAACACAGTTATTTTATGAGTATCATCACCAAATTTTCCAACATAGGCATTTTAGGACCTCTGCTCATGAACAGTGTCACTGTTATTTTCTTTAACCTGTCCAACACAGATTTCCTACATCGACCGCACTATTCTGAGCGGAAGTGCGAAACACATTTCGCCAGGATGTGGAAAATGACAGTTGTACTGTTCACAAGGAAGTGTGAAAAATGCCAATGTTGAAAATCTGGCATGTAAATATTACCAAATTCAAGAAATTACGGCGTGCATAGCAACTGCACGCACGCTTGTAAAGCACTCATTTTTGGGGTTTTTCCCACAAAATTTGCAACATAGTCTTTTAGAGAGCCCACCTCATGAACACTGGCACTGTCATTTCCTTAATTGGTCCCAAAAGGGGATTCCACACAGTGACCGTGAAATCACCTTTCGGGGCTGAATAACGCCATGACTGTGCTAGAATTCATGAGGAGGGGTCCCAAAAACCCCATTTTGAAAATGTAGTGCCAAAATTCCAAAAAATGCCTGAGATATGCATCAAAGTTGAAAAAAACCCTATTTATTCCATTATACAGCTTACCGGAATTTTCTCAGTTCGCGATCAGCTTTGAAGAGCGCAGACGTGTTCCTGGTCCACCGAGGATGGTCGCGGCAGACTCCGGAGGTAAATATGGGGTGAGGGGGGTGTGGGGAGGCAGGGTGCACAGTGAGTGGGAGCGGGTTGTGGGAGAGGGGCAGGGAGACTGCCGAGGGACCGTTTCCTTTTTCCACAGGGGAAAAAAAAACAAAAACATTGCAGGACCGTTTTTGTTTTTACAGGGGCATGTGGCACATGCTGGGGTGGGCTTCCAGCATGCAAATTGAGTCTTTTTTTGGGGGGCAGCTGTAGCTGAAGGGGGATTGGGCACCCACATCGGCACACAACAAAGGAGGGAGTTACATTATGCCGACAGGGATTGGGCACCCCCATTGGCACACAACAAAAGCAGGGGGGGTTACATAATGCTGATGGAGAGTGGGCTCCCCCATTGGCAACATCAACCTTGGGGTACTGAAGCCAACGGGGATTGGGGCCCCCATCGGCAAACAAACACGGTGGGGGGCACATGCTGCCGAGGGGGATTGGGCACCCCCTTGGCGGGGCGATGCTTAATATTATTTGTGAACAGGGCAGCAAGCCACTGCCATGTTCATAAACAATATCACTGTAACAAGGTTCCGCCCAGCAATGATGGGTCACTCCCTCATTGCAGCGGAATGGCTTACGCTGCAATGATGAGGCGGCCCCTGATTGCATCGACTGAAACCATACAAGGTTGTGGCACGCTGGCCGAACTAGTGTCAGCAGCGGTATGCCATGGCATTGGGGAAAGTGGGCCAAGCCTTTAAAGGCTGTGGGGGCATTGGCCACAACAGTGCTGCACCTCCACAACCTGCTTCTGGAAAGCTGCCACAATATGTTTCTTGCGCATGTTCGCAATCAACATAAAAAGGATGTATGATTACTGGAGGGGTGCAGTGCAGAGTGACAAAGATAATCCTAGGACTGGGGGGGAACCCTATGAGGAAAGATTGAGGGAGCTCAACCAGTATTCCCTGGAAGATAGAAGGGAGCGGGGGGGACATGATAGAGACCTTTGAATACTTAAAAGGCATAAATAGACTTAGTACGGAGGGCTTGCTCAGCTTAAAGGGTGGAAGGGTCACAAGGGGACATAGTCTGAAATTGGAGGGGGAAAGATTCAAGAGGGAAATGAAGAGACACTACTTTACAGAAAGGGTGGTGGCAGGGTGGAATGAACTATCAGAAGAAGTGATCTTGCTGAAGACTGTGGGCAGTTTTAAAAGAGGGTGGGATAGGGTCAAAGGAAAGATCAGTACAGAAAGGAGGCTAGTGAGGGTAAATGTGGTGGGTAAGGGTGCTGAGGGGTGGACTGTGGGGGCATCTGCAGTAAAGGTATACTGCGAGCTGCACACTTGGGCAGACTTGATAGACCATTGGGCCTTTTTCTACTGGCATTTTCATATGTTTGTATGCCTGTATGAAGGTCGAACATCAGTGCTCCTGCATCTGTGTCATCTGGAAACAGTTTATGTTGTTTGTCACACCTGATGATGGTTGTCTGTGGTTGCTTGTGTGATCTTGTCCTTTTGCTGCTTTGGAAGTGGTTTTTGACCTTGAGTAACCAGTGTTCAAAGCAAACACTGCAAGTATAGATAAATCAGGTATCACACAAGCTCCCTCCTGCAAATTTCATTTATGCAAAAAGACACAAGCTTGTGTGTATGTTTAATTCAGTGAGATTGTTTTCAAAATTTAAGTAATTTAAAAAATTGTGAGGGTTTAGTTGGTGATTTGGCATATCAATGTCTTGTGTGTCCATGGTTGCTAATGCTGTCACTATGGACCTGCCATCATGACATGTCATTTAAGGACTAATATTGTTGCTGTTTGGATAATGGCTAGCTTAAACATTTTTTTTTCAAGCAAGATGGTGGTCGTGTTTAGACAACAAGGTTGTAGTGGCCAGGGTTGCACTACCAATACACCCCTGTGTTGATGTTGCCAATTATTTTTGGGTTGTTTTCTTTTTTATATTTATGGCGTCCAGTATTGTATTTGCAGTGAGCCATGAGCAAGGGGGACTGGGACCGGGAGTGAACATGGGCTATTCAAGCCAGCAATGGAGAGGAGCTAACATGAGGGGGAGAGAGAGAGAGAGAGAGAGAGAGAGAGAAATGAGGCAAGCACTGAGGGAGTGAATGCTTATGGTAGGCAGTGGAGATGAGCTGCAGAACTGAAAAGAAATTAAAAAGGTACTGCATATTTTCTTTGTGTGGAGCATGTAGGAGCAGACTTGAAGGGGCAGGAGCAGCAGAATGAGAAACCAGGAAGTACTGGAGCAAGCAGATGGGCAGGTGGGTCCCACGTCAAAATAGTGAGGGCTAAACAGCGACAGCCACAAACAGCATGGACAGAACAGCATAAGCACATACTGTGAGGGCTCTTTTTGCAGGGGACACTGCCCCCCTCGCACCCCCCACCCCACATCCCCCTTACTATAGATACCAACTCCAGGTGGAATGCACCTCGGAGAGGGGGGAACCTTTGGTCTCCATATGTGCTCACACTGTTTTGCCATGCTGTTTTGCTCTCACTAGCTTGATGGGATTCCGGCAGAGCAAGCTAGCGGAAGTGTGGTTGGGGAACGAGAAAATGCAGCGAGTGGTATGAAGAAAAAAAGACACATTTATTTTGTTCTCAGCACATTCAGGTGCGGAGCCAGTAGCAGCAGACCCAAAGGGGGGAACAGAAGCAGCTGAATGGCAGAGTACAGTGAGAGTATTGGAGTGAGCTGAGGGGCAGGCCAGTGGGCGGGCAGAGTATGAAATGATGTAGCTAGCAGTTTAAATTTGAAAAGAAAAAAAAAACTGTTTTATTTCATTGTTTAAAGCACACTTATGTGGACCTTGCACATAGAAAAGTGAAAATGGAGTTAGAGTTTTGTTTGGAAGGATACAGTACTTTCAACAGTTTACTGGTAAAAATGAGGAAGAAGTGCCAGCAGGCCAGTGAGGGGGAGCATGGCCAAAACGATGACTAGTTTACTATATGCATATAAATCCTGATGGCAAGTTTACTATATGAATAAAAAAGGAATACATAATGGACTGCAGGGGAGTAACACATTTATCTCCACTAGTGAGTGATAAGACCCATAATTCATGAGTGGTGAAGCCACTAGTCATTTATATAGGTCTTACCACTCATGTGTGGGGATAAATGTGTCATTCTACTGCAGCCCATTATGAATTTGATATATAACCACACCATTTGTAATGTTTTTACTGGTGTTTTACCTTGTTACAATGGTAGCTCAGATAACAGGATTTATACAATGGCTTTTGTGTCCTAGCCTATTCCACAACTAAATAGATAGAGAGATCGCAAAATTAATACTAAGAAACTAGAGAAAACTTGCAACTCAACATTATCTGAGTCCTTGACAGGAAAACATTGAGCAATTTAGATGAATACTGGAAAGAAAAACATTGTATATATCATTCTGCTTACTATTTAAAGCTTTCTTTAGATGCAATTTTAGTGAAAACAAAACAGTAATTTGAGTAAAGGCAAACGTTTCCAGGAAACCTTTCTGCTACAGAGAAGACAAACTGTTAAAGAAGTTGATAATTATAATCAGCCATGTGGTGGGGTATATTGTTCCTTTACAGTCCACATGGGGAGTCCTTCAAACAACATGAAGTCTTGCTGTATTGTGACATATGCAGTTAGCCCCAGCACTTGAACTGCTCAAGAGAGGAAAGAGTTAAATTCTATGCAGAGCATAGAACGTTGAGCTTGAGCTCGAGCTTGGTTCAGATCTCTGTCTGCTGCACTTTGAAGTGTAACTGTCAGATTCTTTACTCCGCTTAACTGAACAGTCGCTCCGGAGATTTCTCCTCTGCTTATGGTTCTCAGATGGTTAAAGCTGTCGGTACTATCGATTATTTCATAGTTTTCTCGGTTCAGATTCCTGTCTGTGGTATAGTAAGTATGTAGGTAGTGGACTAGATTTGAAAAACATGTGGAAATTGTCAAATTGAAATTTTCAACCAGGTCGGCTGAACCGTTGCTGTGTAAAGTTGTGTTCTTGTTTCTTCTTTGGGTTTAGTGTGTGGTACCGGTCCTTATCGGTTTTAAAAAAATTTTTTTTTTTTACATTTTTTCAAATACCCGTAACACAGTTAGAAACCGATAAGGCGGTCTTGCCTGACTGAAGCCGAGTAAAAGGTAAGTTTTCTGTTAAGTATGGCTACGTCTAAGAAACCCAAAAGAAAAACAGGGCCCACTGGGTTTCAACACTGCAGTGTGTAAGGGGAGACCTTTGCTAAGGCTGATCCCCACCACTTGTGTTTATTGTCTGGGGTTTGACCACCTCGATTCAGACTGCCAAATTTGCAAGAATTTCCCTAAAGCCACCCTGGATAAAAGATCGGCCAGGCTTAGGGAAAAGGAGGCCGAGAAGTCCACTAACTCGGATGGCCAGCCCGGTTCGGTTCTGACTGAACCAGAAGGCGTGCCCTCTGACCAGGACAATACTCCTTTGGGCAAAAGGAGAGCCAATTCCAAGGGATCGGTTCTGTCAAAAAGAAAAAGAAAAGAAAAATCGTCCAGTTCGGATCCAGAACTGCATCATCCGACCACCGCAGAAATTGCCTGAGCGATTAGCAAGGTGGAATTGCTTCATTCAGTTCCGACTGATCCGGCGCCTTCTGGCAGGCATTCAGTTTGGTTGGTTCTTCCAGTTCAAGATTATACCCCTGAAGATTTTAATGAACCCGACTTGGAGGGGGTTGATGATGAAGGTAATGATGGTGATGGAGTAGAAGGTCTGGATGAGCCCATAGAACCGGACATCTCCCCAGACAGGCCTTCTGGTGTTTCCCCTCCTAGGTTTTCTGAGTCCCCTTCCTACTTTATGTTCTACAGGAAAGTGGCAAAAACCCTCCAGCTCCCTATGAAAGAAGCTGTTGAGGAGCAAGAGGAGCCTGGCTATGTGGAGATGATGGATATCCCAGAGTCCAAAAGGTTGTCTATTCCCCTTCATAAGTCTTTTGGGAAACGGACACAAAAATTGTTAAAAACTCCAAATTCTTCACCTCCTGTGGACAGATGGATGGAAAAGAGGTACATACTGTCAGGCTTAGGTACAGATTACTTGTACCAGCAATGCAGCCATGTTGGGGTCGTGCAAGCTGCAGCCTGTGATAAGGCTAACATTCCCTTGGCTTCACACACCCCCGGATGAAGACTCCAGGAAGTTGGATGCCATGGCAAAGAAACAGTACATGGTATCTTCTTTGGGACTCAGGCAGACTAATTATCTGGCCTATGCAGCCAGGTACCAGAAGTCCAGGTAAGACACTGTACTGGAACTGGCTACGCAGGCCTCCCCCCAGCTTGCCAAGGAGCTGGAGGAAGTGGCTGCTGATGGGATTGAGGCATCAAAAATCCAGTTTCATGCTGCTGTGGACTCCAAAGATGTGTCATCAAGAGTCATGGCTAGATCTGTGGCTCTTTGGAGACTAGCTTGGCTCAGATGCACTAGCCTATCAGAGGATACCCAGGCTAAGGCTATGGATTTCCCTGTTGTTAATAATTCTCTGTTTGGAGAGCAGACAGAGAATTATATGAAGAAGATGGATGAATACAGGGCCACCTATAGGAGTGCACATGCCAAGGAAAGGCAGGCAACTCCTCAGAGGCAGCAAGCTAGGGGCAGGGGCAAGCCTTTTCATAGACCTTTCTACCATGCACAGGCCTTCTCTTCTTTTTCCCAGAGGGGGTTCTTCAGAGGGAGAGGCAGAAGGGGGATGAGCAGGGCTGCATCCACCTCTCAACCTAAGGCTTCTGCCAAGCAAACACCCTGATGTGTCAGCCCGGGTCGACTCCCCAATTCCTGTAGGCAGCAGGCTGGCTTACTACTTCCTGGACTGGAAGTCTGTTATCTCAGACAAGTGAGTCCTGGAGGTAATAAGCCAGGGACTGGCTCTCAGCTTCAAAAAATTCCCAAAGCAGAGAGCCAGATCTTTTCCACCTGCAAACATCTCTGAAACCATTGCCCTAGAGGCAGAGGTTTCATCTCTACTGGCCTTAAGGGCCATAGAGAGAGTCCCTACAATTCATAGGGGCAAAGGTCTGTACTCCAGATACTTCCTTACCCCGAAAAAAACAGGGGAGTGGTGGCCCATCCCAGACTTAAGATACTTGAACAAACATCTATTAAAGCCAAGGTTCAAAATGGTGACTCTGGGAATAATTCTTCCCTTTCTAAGGTCAGGGGACTGGCTAGCCTCCCTGGACCTAAAGGATGCCTACTTTCACATTCCCATCAGGTGCTCCCACAGAAAGTATCTCAGGTTCAAACTGCCTTCAGGCCATTACCAGTTCAAAGCAATGCCATTTGTCCTAACATCAGCTCCAAGGGTGTTCACAAAATGCCTAGCAGTAGTAGTAGCTTTTTTAAGGAGAAAAAATATCTCCATATTTCCATATCTGGATGACTGGCTCATTGTGGGTCAGCCTCCAGACCAAGTCAAGTCAGATCTACAAGTGACCCAGCAAGTGCTCACTTCTCTAGGATTTCTTCTCAATCTTCACAAGTCAGTTCTCGAGCCAGTACAGCTTCTGAACTTCATAGGGGTAGAGCTGGATAATGTCAAAGCAAGAGCTTTTCTTCCCTTGGTAAGGGTAAGGGCCATCATAGAGCTGGCTTCTTCCTTTCACCTTCTGGTTTCTCATCCAGCAAGGCACTTCGTTCAGTTTCTGGGCCACATGGCGGCCTCCACTGCAGTGGTCCAAGGCACCAGATTTCAGAAGAGGGACATTCAGTTTCACCTGAGGGCCATTCGGTCTCAGAAAAAAGATCCACTAACCAAACTTATTCCAGTGACTCAGACCCTGATTCAGGCTCTTCAGTGGTGGCAAGATCAGGACAATCTCAGGCAAGGAGTCCCATTCATCACTCAATCTTATTCAGTGGTTCTAACCACAGATGCTGCTCTCCTGTGGTGGGGAGCTCACCTGGGGACTACCACAGCCCAGGGAGTGTGGTCCACTCAGAAGTCTCTTCTCCACATCAATCTCCTGGAGCTCAGGGCAGTTTACCTGGCCCTGTGAGCCTTCCCAGATTCAGTACAGAACAAGGTGGTTCAGGTAAGGACAGACAACACCACCACCACCATGTGGTATATCAACAAACAGGGAGGCACTCGGTCTACAGCCTTGTGCATGGAAGCCATGAAATTATGGTCCCTGGCTTATTCTTTACAGACCTCTCTGGTAGCAGCCCACCTCCCAGGAAAGGACAATGTGCTAGCAGATGCATTGAGCTGGATTTCTCAGGGCCATCACGAATGGTCCCTGGATCCCATAGTGTTAAAAGTCATTTTTTCAAGGTGGGGCACTCCAGAGATAGATCTCATTGCAGCCCCATACAATCACCAACTTCCTATTTTCTGTTGCAGACCCCCATTCTTGGGCTCAGTCCCTCTGGATGCTCTGACTCTGGATTGGAAAGGGAAATTTCTGTATGCCTTCCCTCCTTTTCCTCTACTGTTCAAGGTCCTGGTCAAGATAAGGTCACAATCTTGCAAAGTGATCCTGATTGCTCCAGATTGGGCCAGGCCACCTTGTTATCCCCTGTTGCTGTCCCTAGCAGTCCATCTTCTCCTATGTCTTCCCAGGAATCACAACCTGTTAACCTCCTCTCAGGGAAGGATCTAGTATTCCAACCTTCGTTCTCTCAATCTCAAGGCATGGCTCTTGAAGAGTTAGAGTATGCAAAATTGCATCTGTCTCAAGGGGTTCTGGACATTTTCAAGGCCTCTCGAAAACCTGCCACCAAAAACTTATAGCTCCAAATGGAAAAGATTCAGCATTTGGTGTTCCAAGAAGCATATATCCCCAGATACTGCTGACTTGTTTGCAGTTCTGGATTACATGGTTCATCTTAATGGCCTAGGCCTCAGACCAGCTACCCTCAAAGTACACTTGTCAGCTGTTTCTGCTTTTCTGTCGGTGGGAAAGCCCTCCTCACTGCCATCTCACCCTGTTTTCTGTAAATTTTCCAAGGGATTGCTTCATACCAAGCCCCCCTTCAAGGACCCTACTCCTGCTTGGGACCTTAATGTTTGCATTGCTCAGCTTATGCAACCCCCTTTCAAGCCTTTGTCTTCAGCAGAGTTTAAGTACTTGACTTGGAAAACTGTGTTCCTGGTAGCTATTACCTCTGCCAGATGTATCAGTGAATTGTAAGCTCTGTCAGTGGAGCCTGATTTTATCTCATTCCATAGAGATAAGATGGTCCTTAGAACAAACAGGAGTTCTTACCCAAAGTGGTTTCAGATTTTCATCTGAACCAATCCATGTCTCTTCCTGTGTTCTTCACTGATCATTCTTCTTCAGGTGAGAGAAGATTACACAGTTTGGATGTTAAAAGGGCTCTTAGCTACTATATTGAGCGTACTAAGGTGCTCAGGTTTGACTCTCTCCAGTTGTTCCTCACTTATGGGGAAGTGGGGAAGGGCAAACCTGCACTAAGAGAACTATTGCCAGGTGGATTGTCTCTTGTATACAATTCTGCTATGAAAAGCTAGGCAAAATACCTCCCTCAGGCCTGAGGGCTCATTCGACTAGAGGTACTGCTGCTTCTCTGGCAACTGCCAGAGATATACCCTTACTAGAGATATGCAAAGCAGCCACCTGGAAAACAGTCCATACGTTCACCAAGCATTACTCTCTGGATATCCAGGTGTAACCCCTTTGTCACCCGGGGTTACTAGAATCCCAGTAAGACCTAGTGGTAGGCAGGGAAGGCAGCTTGTGAAACTCCAGTTAAATGGGTTTCACACTGTCTCACTCTGTCCTCAGTCACAGCTGAGACTAGAGGGATGACATCATAATAGAACTGTCGCAGCTGCATGAGCCACATTTGGAATCTTCAGCTCAGAGTAAGTTTAGAACCTTGGGAATTCAAAGTGAGTCTTCAGTTTGTCCTTAAGCAAACAAGAAGGACACCAGTAGTTGTCTGTTTACCCCCCTCCCTCTGGGGGTGAGGAAAAGTTCTTTGTGGGTTCCAGGGGCAATCCCCTTCTCCCACCCTGGGAAGAAAGCTGCCTGTTTTAATTTAAGTTCACTCTGTTCATGTATAACAGCAAAGGTTACAGTTCTTCACCTGTGGGGCACCTGCAACGAATGGGTGAGTGTTTGGCTCCATTGGAAGGGGCAAACAACTTATTTTCTTCAGTTGGATTTCAAGTATTGGGTACTGCTATTTGGGAGGACTTTGTCAACTAGGACAAACAAATAGAGCAGTCATCTGTTTAAAGTGTTAATGGATTTAAAGTTCACTGTAGAGGGGGTGCTTCAGGTTATCCACCGTCAATCTACATTTTAAAGTCTAAAGTTCTGTGTGTCCAGAGAAATGGCCGGGTATGGGCTGTGGGAGCTGGAGGTGGGAAAACCCCCCATCTTTAGTAACCAGATCCACCTCTATGGATTTCGTCTGTGTTTTTGCTACTTGCCTCATGCGCTTGGCCAGTGATGGGGTGGGTACCCAGACGTGGGTTGCAACTTGAAAATCTCTCTAGGAGTCACAGACTCTCAGTGGTATGGGGAGCCACAGGATGGGAACATTACTCCTTGTTGGATGGGAGTCTCCCTGTTTGATGGGAGTTTCGATTTGGAAGTACGAAAACAAAATCTCTCTAGGAGTCGCAGACTTCAAGTGGTGTGGGGAGCCACAGTTTGGGAGCCTCCTTGTTTGATGGGATGTCTTTTCAAGTAGAGTTTGGGTTCATTCACCAAGTGGACCGTCAGTTGAGTGGCTGGCAGGGGAGCCGGGCCAGTCGGGCTGTGTATCCAATGTACATGCAAAGTCCGGGCTGAGTGCCTGGTGGGTCCAAAGCCAGACAACTTTTGTATTGTGTTCATTCCTAAAATGGACCGCTGTGTTTAACCTCTAATCTGCATTACAGTTACGTAGCCCTGTGGGGGACCATGCAGTGTTTTATTTATGTTCAGTGAGTTAATAAATAAAGCCACACTGAAAAATCCCAATTCTGGTTCTGGACATTACAGTTATTACTTACTGTAGTTGGATTTACTTGGGTGCCCCTGTGCAGAATAGCCAAACCTAGGTCTCTTGTGCCAGGTAACCTCATCCTTCCCCAAACCAGTAGATACCATATGTATATCCATGTTACAAAAATGGGCATATGCCTTACACAGGCTAGGAGTGATGCTCAGTTTGGTACAGCAGTACTACAGAGCCTATTCCCAAAATAGGTTTGATTCCCTCCTCCATGGAGGTACTGCTTGGTAGTCTGCATATGTCAGAATACAGCAAGACTTCATGGTGTTTGAAGAAAAAATTACCTTAGTAATTGTGTTTCTTCTAATGGAGTCTTGCTGTATTCTGACCTCCCTCCCTGCATCCCCTCTCAGAACCTGTTTTTTGGGAAGTGTTGCACCTCAGGGGTGTACTTGGCACTCCCCTTTTTTTATCAGGGAGAGTGGGTTGTTGTTTTAGTTTGGTAATTATTTGTTCACTACCTGGGTTTTCATTTTGGATTTCTTGACTTGAGTCTTTTGGGGATCCAAAATATGTGGTTGCCTTTTTGGCTAGTAAAAATTCCTTTACAATTTCCACAAAGTGGGGGTAGTTAGTATTGGCTCATAAGAATCTGATGGTTACACTTCAAAGTGCAGCAGACAGAGGTTTGAACCGAACTCGAGCTCAACGCTCTATGCTCTGCATAGGATTTAACTCTTTGCTCTCTGGAGCAGTTCAAGTGCTGGGGCTAACTGCATATGTCAGAATACAGCAAGACTCCATTAGAAGAAACACAATTACTAAGGTGAGTAATTTTTTCTTCTGGGCCATTGACACTCCCCTCCTCTGAAACACTGACACTCTGCCTGACAATACATCCTCCTTTACAAAATATGCAGGGATGTGCACAACCTAGCCAGAAAGGGTATATTAGCATGAATGGGCGAAATGATGTCACTTTAAGACTCTTTAGCATTAATTGGTGTTTATTGATTTGGGTATTGAGGGAAAGGGCCAGTGGGGGCATTTCTCCCTAAATTTGGTAGGAATGTTTTTTATTTTTATTTAGTTTTTGTTGACCAGGTAAGTGCACTAGACAAATTCTGCCTATTTTCAGGAACGACCCGGGGGAGGGGATACAGATGAATGCCAACTGACCTTGAACCAGATAAAGCTGTTGGTGGTATTTGTTTAGTGAATGGGGGGAAATTTGGCCAAGGCACCAGGGAAATGTTGCTACTCTTTTCGAGAAGTGCCATGGGATCTTTAACATCCACCTGAACAACCACCAGAATAGGCAGATGGGACCTCGGTTTAACATCTCATCCAAAAGACAGCACCACCGGAGTACAGCACCCCCCCTCATGCAGCACTACAGTGTCAGTATTGGGATTTAACCCAAGTGCCTGGTGTGGGGATAGAACCCACAGCCTTCTGGTCTCCTAGCCTCAGAGGCAAGTGTGCTACCTGCTGAGCCACTGACACTGGCTGTTAATTAGATAAGTGGTCCAAGGCCCCTTTCAAGCTGCCTACAAAGTAAAAGTGACTCAAGAGAAATGCAGGAGTTTCTAACCCCAGTAATCCATCAGTATATATTCACAAACTGCAATCAGTCGACTAGATTAAGTTGCTCTGGAGACAGAACTTAAGCTAGCTGCAGAATTCAGAACTAGAATCAAGTTCAAACTCTGCACTGTGGTCACCCTCCCCCTAACTGCCTAACATCATCAGATGTGTTTCTCTACTGATGAGAGAAATCACCCTGAAGTATGGCTTCACTCTTCTGGCCTCCAGAATTATTTTTTTTTGGTTTTTAGTTTTATTTATTTTAGTTATTCCCCAATACTCTGCATTAATCAGCGTGTTATTTTTGTTTATTGCATATGTTTAGTGGGTTTTCCAATTCCCAGGAACTGAAGAAAGCTGTGAGTCAGCATGGTTCCTGCCTCTGGGAAGCCACTTACTATCATATTAAAATTACTCAGTCTTGCTTTAATTACTGCTTACTTTTAATTTTTTAGCAGTTTGAAGTACAGTAATGCTGGGACCCATTTCAGAGGGAACTGAGCCGATCGTACTTTTAAAAGTTGAAATTTTGACACTTTACCTCAGCCCCTGTTAATTTCAAACAGGCTCTAAGGTAAAAAAAAATTTTGGTTTTGTTTTAAAAGAGTATCAATCTGGAAAATTATTATTTACAGCCCTTTTCACATACTGTTGGCTCATTAAACATTATTTAAATATTTTTTAGGAATCGGATACATTTTCTTTGGGTCTCTCAGTGTTTGGCATGACTGACAGACTTAAAAAGGAACTACAGGCTTTAAGTATCATACAAACTGTTTTCAGCTCCTAGCAAAAGTAGACTGACACAAGCTTTGCCTAAGGTGCCTTGGTCCTAACCACAACTTTTTAAATTGTGAGCTCTGTAAAACGTTTTGCCCTAAGACAAAAAAGAAAGAGGCTAAGAAAAGAGAAGACTTTATGGTTTCTCAGTTTGCCTCCATGTCAACTACCAAAGGGTCACATGAGGGTCCTGCAACCACAGAATAAGCAGCAGTCCCCATCAAAGGGGACATAAAAGAAAAGAAAAAACTGCTCAGCCATCAGAAAGGCACAGTAATGATGACACAGAACCCTGGGTGTCAAAAAGGGGGAACACTGAGACCAGTGATGGTAAGTACAAATGTAAGAGAGTCTCAAAGCAGGCACTAGAAACAGTGGGTCCAATTCTAGAAGGGTGGTGCAAGTTGCCGTCGAATGCAGCTTGCACCACCCGCACCTACGACATTGACCCTGTGCCCTATTCTAGTAGGGGCAGGGGCATCACAGCTAAGTCTTGCTACTTGCGACATGCGGCCAGGTATGCTGAACTGTGGGCATACCTGGTGAGCATGTCGCAAACTGCAACAGCAGAGCAGTGCTGTCAACCCTCCCCACCCATGCCCTGACCCCTTAGTCGCCAGCCACAAATGCCGTGGATATGTAGCCCTGGTAGTCTAGCAGCCCACCCGAACTGTTTAATAAAAAATGTACAGTCCTGTATCCTTGGTAGTCTAGTGTCCCCCCAACTGTATATTAATAGAAATGAATCCACGTTTCCCTGGTAGTCTAGTGGCCTCCCACCCAGCCGTGCCAGCCCACCCAGCACCCCCTCACTCATCCCCAGCCAGCAACTGGCACAGCCCACCTCTCACCTCCACGGCCGGCCCCCGACTGAGTGCAGTATTAACGCTACTGCACAGATGCACTCAGAAATTAATTTCTGTGTGCATCTGTGCAGTAGCGCTAATACTGCACTCAGTCATCGGCTGGCGATGGAAATGGAGAGCTGTGCCAATGCTCGCCGCTCTGAGGAACGAAGTGAGGGTGCTGAGGAATGGATGGATTGGTGGGGGGTGGGGCCACTAGCTACCAGGAAATGGGAATCTTTTTTTATTTATGTACAGTCTGGGGCACTAGACTACCAGGGCAACGAGGATTCGTTATTTTATTTATGTACAGTTGGGGGGGCACTAGACTACCAGGGCAATGGGGATTCATTATTTTATTTATGTGTGTACAGTTCTGGGGGGCCACTAGATTACCAGGGCTGGATTATTGCCGCATATGCAGTGGGCGACTCGCAATTCGGGGCACAGGTGGGGGGATAGCAGTTTGAATCCCACAGCCCGCACTTGCATACTGTGTGACCCTGAGCAAGTCATTTAATGTCCTTATGTTCCCAGGCTGCACCTGGAAAGCAGCTTCGGCTTAGTGTACCTTTCCTGGTTAAACAATTTCCCCTTTACCTTTGTTGCAGATGGCATGGTGACCAACCAAGAGGGATGCTATATTATCATTGCTGGTCAGCTCTTCATCCAAGACGTCACTCCGTGCAAAATCTATGGTTCCAATAATCTGTCTAATACCTTCTTTATGGACATGATACAAGTCCTATCAATGCATCAAAAGGTCAGCTCATTGTTGGGGCTGATGCTAATACCATGATGGACAAAGTCACGGACAGAAACGTGCCACCTACTGGCCCCCAGACCCTGGCCTTCCTGGCACTGAAGAGGCTAACCTAAGAACTGGGACTCACTGATATTTGGGTTTGACCAACCCCACTGAAAGGGACTATTCCTTCTACATGACTCCTCACAAATGATTCTCGCAGATTGACTTAAGACTTATCTCGTAGGTATGGATCCTGGACATGGTAGAGGCAAAAATTGGCGTGGCAATTATCTCTGATCACAACCCAGTTTCTTTCTCCTGGCTTCCCCTTCCTCTTCAGACCCAAGTGGGTGACTATGGTGCTCTAACACTTCACTACTGAAAGATAAGACCTTTTATTAGTCATTAACACAAGATATCCAAGACTTCCTTAAAACAATGATCACCCTCCAGACACTTCTGTTGCAGTTAGGTGTGATGCCCTAAAAGCCTTTATTTGGTGATGTTGCATTAACTATGCATCCCACCTTCAAAAGGCATAATGGCTAGATCTTGAGATGTACTTACAGATCCTTAAAGAGTTGGAGGCCAGATACTGAGCCTACCCAGCCAACTCTGTCGGAATCCTTGCAGATTTAGTAGGTACCTGGTAGAAAGTGAACTTACATGTCCATCAGAAGGCCAAGAATGCCCTATTCCACCTCAAACAAACATTCTGGGAGGCAGAGAAAAAAGTCTGAACACATACTACCATATCAACTGCAAAAACGCCAAGAAAGGTTCTGAATTCAGGTTGTCAAGCCCTACCAAGATACATTAAAGAAGGATCCTCTAGGCATCAATGCAGCTTTCCTCCACTTCCATCCACAGTGCTATAGCAAAGAGACAATCCCCACAACCACCGACCTTCTGCACTTCTGTCCATGGCCTTCTCTAGTTAGACCCTCATGCCAAGCAAGCCCTAGATTGGCCTCTAACTATTTCAGAACTTGAAAATGTGTTAAAACCAGTGCCCACCAGAAAATCTCCTGGAGGTCACAGCCTCCTAGCCGAATTTCTTTGCACCTTTAAAGATATCCTCCTCTCACCTGTGGCCAATGCATTACAGGAAGTCCAAACCACAAGACATCTCCAGTCTTCCATGAGAACAGCTGCTATTACTCTCATCCCTAAACCTGGAAAGTATCCCATTGAGTATGGCAGTTATTGGCCGATCTCGTTGATCACGGCAGACTGCAACATCTGTGCTAAGGTCCTAGTCACCAGGTTTAAAAAAGGGATTTTCACTCTGGTGGACAGAGACTAGGTGGGCTTCATCCCTGGAAGGAGAGGCATGGACAACACAAGGAGGCTCCTCAACCTAATGTGGGCTGCACCCCCCCACCATCAGTGCTCGTTTCCCAGAACAAGGAAAAAGCATTTGACAGGTGGAATGGGACTACCTTTTTCATGTACTGCATCCATTTGGCCTGGGTGATACTTACATTGGCCACATTCACACCTTATATAATAGAGCACAAGCCTCAGTAGTTACAAACACCTACTCATGCCCCCCCCAACTTGGTAGGAGAACCCACCAAGGCTGCTGCTCTCCCCACTCTTTCTTCATTCTAGCCTTAGAACCACTACTGCAGGCCATCCAATTAGACCAGACAATTCACAGAATCCACATGAGTGGTGAGCATAAAACCCTGGCCAATGCAGACAATATCATATTAATTCTCACCAAACCAGAATCCTCTGTCCCAGCACTCCTGGGCCTACACTCCTGTTTTGGTTCCCTGTCCGGATACAAAGTTAATGTGTCCAAGTCTATTTTATGGCACTCCTGTCCTGTTGTCCAGGCCTTTCCAAACTTTCCCTGGGGTTTACAGCCAACCCAGTCCAGTGTCAAATACTTAGGTGTCCACTTCTCCTGGGATCTACAGAGCATAGCTTGACTAAACATTTCTCCACTTCTGGATGAACATAACAAACACATGGCTAGATAGAGCCATCTGCACCTCTCCCACTGGGGGTGGGCACACACTCTGAAACTGCCATCCCACCCAGCACCAACGCTGCAGTACATTTTTTGACAACCCGCCAGTCTGAATCCAATGTGACGTTCTAGCGAATGCCGAACAATTGATGGTAACCTTCTTTTGGGGCAGAGGCCCACAGAGAATAGATTCTCACAAACTGGTACAACCCCCAGAAAAGGGTGGCCTAAGACTCTCCAATTGGGACTTCCTTACAGTAGTCAAGTGTTGAGGTACCAGAAGCATGTATTAGGTGCTGGCATGGGGTCATTATGTCGATGAGCATAATGCCGCGTAACTGTCGTGCTATTCACCAATTTATGCCATGAGGCATCAGTCTTTGTTTGTGGGGCTCCCACACCCACCCCGATATGGGGCTGCACCCCTGGACCCCCACTAAAGATTCTCAGCTCTGGGGGGGTCCAACTCGGGGTGCGCACAAGTCCGGGTTCACCATAATGCCATACGCTATTATGTCGTGCGGCATCATGACTCGGTACATTAAGGGGCCCAGGTTCTCTTGCATCAGAGAGGCTTTATCCAGGAGATATTTTAAAGTTGAAAATATCCACTGAGGAAGAAGGCAGACACATGATGGTCAAGTGTCATCCTGAACTCCACAGTGACACCCAGAGTTTTTACCATACCACAACTGCCAGAAATGTGCCATTGAGTAATAACAAAACAATGGCTTCATTCCATGGAGCCAACCTGTGAGAAGCTGGTTCCATATACAGTAACTCCATCTTAGTCAAACTTAGGCTAAGCCAGTATTGTTTCAGTACAGAGATCGCTCCTCACCCATCCAACGTAAAGTACTGGTATAGCCCAGTATCATCTGCATTGCAGTGAAAACATATCATGCCAACTAATAACTCAACACAGAGGTAGCATATACACCACAAAGACACATGCATTACAGAATTAACTTGGGTGAACACTGCAGCTGTCCACCACCAGCTGTGATATGAAAGATCCCATCATGACCCTCTATGATCTGCCCCCATGAGTCTCCCATATTCCCAAAGGCATTCAATAAACACCCCATGTCACAATGTCAAATATTAATGAGAAGTCAAGGAGAATGACAACAGAGCACTCCCCCATCCCTTAACAACAGCAGGTCATTAAATACCTTGACAAGGCAGTTTCCGTACTGTGTCAAGGCCTGAAACTGACTGGAATGGTTCATAGATGTCAACCTCTCACGGTGTGCCTCAAACAGCATTGTCACCACCTTCTCGATTACCTTTCCTAGAAAGGTAAATACAGGACACATCTGTAATTTGCTAGCACATCCAAGTCCAAGGATGTTTTATTCAGAAGTGGTCTCAACATGACTTTTTTAAGAGCTGCAGAGAAACAACCCTCCAAAAGGGAACACTGGAAAATGTTGCAAACATTGGACACAGGGCAACAAAGCAGTCCACCAACAGCCATGTAGGCCCAAGGTCTGAATCACAGCAGGTGGGATGCAGCCCTGAAATCACCTTGCACACATCCTCCAACGCAACTGCTTGAAGCTTACTACAGACCCCTGGAGTGCCCCAGTACCTCTCTGCTTAATCACTACTGTACCCTGACAGGCCCCCTGTAGAGATCCTGACCCTAATGGAGGATACTTTGTCCAGGATAAAAGACCCAAACTTATTTTGGGACAAGGCTTCAATGGACAGCATACAGGGAGGATAAATTAACCTGCCCACAGTGCAGAACAGCTGAGCTGGTCTATTCCTACCTGAGGCAACAGCTTGTGACACGAATTTGACCTTTTTCTGACTTACTGCACTCTGATATCCTCTTTAATAAGACCTCAGAGCTATCTTGTTGTCCTTTGAGACAGATCTCTTCCAAGAACACCACAGCCTCTGCCCCCATTGCCTTCAGCCAACACAGCTCATCATTATACCATCTTTAGCTGTGACGGGAGGTCAGTGGGCACACATGGATTGGTATGTCAGAGTCCAGTGAAGTCATGATGGCTTTGTTTTTCTCATCAAAGTTTGCTGTACCCATATCACAACTCACCTGATTACTGTTGACAAGCGGAATGCTCTGCCCATGATACTGAACCTCAGTTGCCACATCTCCAACCATCTTTCAAGCTTCTCCAGGTCCCTCTTCATTTTCTGCACCCCTTCTGGTTATCCACCCTGTTGCTGATCTTGGTGTCATTTGCAAACAAGCAGACCTTTCCTTCCAGCCCCTCTGCAATGTCACTAATGCTAATGAAGACATTGAACTGGACTGGTCCTAGTACTGATCCCTGTGGTACCCCACTGGTCACCCCCTCTCCCCAGATTGTACCCCATTTACCACCACCCTCTGTCTTCTATCTGTTAACCAGTTCCTAA
Source organism: Neoceratodus forsteri (assembly GCA_016271365.2). Classification (NCBI taxonomy): domain Eukaryota; kingdom Metazoa; phylum Chordata; order Ceratodontiformes; family Ceratodontidae; genus Neoceratodus; species Neoceratodus forsteri. The sequence goes on from CM028130.1 coordinate 1,508,081,680, forward strand.
CCCAGTTCACCACCTTTTCTTCCATGCCCAGACTACCCATTTTGTTAATCAGCCTTCTATGTGGGACGGTGTCGAAGGCTTTGCTAAAATCTAGGTAGGCAACATCTACTGCCACTCCCTGATTTATTTCCCTAGTCACCCAATCAAAAATTCTATTAGATTAATTTGACATGACCTTCTTGCTGTGAATCTGTGTTGTCTCAGTTCCTGAGCACTGCTGGATTCCAGATGTACCACTATCCTTTCTTTCAGCAGCGTCTCCATGATCTTTCCCACCACTGAGGTAAGGGTGACTGGCCTGTATAGCACTTTTCATACATATCGTATCCTAAAGTGCTTTATAAGCAATGCTAGACAGGTAGTGAAGTGACTGAAAGTGTACTGGCAGCCATTTCGCACATTAGCACCCACACATAGTCTTGGACAACTGCATGAGCTGATTTTATGGGAAGGGAAATGTTAGCCAGGACACCGAGGAATATCCTCTACTCTTGTGAAAAATGCCTTGGGTTCTTTTACTTCCACCTGGGCAGCACCAGAGATGGGTAGAAGGGACCTCAGTTTAATGTCTCATCCAAAGGATGGCACACCCCAGTAGTACAGCATCCCCCCTGTACTGCACTTGAGTGCCAACACTGATGGTATGAGTCCAATCCTGTTGTGGGACCAGAACCCACAATCTTCTGGCCTAGAGGTGGATGTGCAACCAATTGAGCCATGCTGACATGTAAGAGAAAGAAAATTTGTAATTATATGTAGGGAAAATTCAGCCATTTACAGGGATTATTCACAATTAAAAGAAATATTAATCAGTCTGTCAGGAGGATGGACAGATAATGAGCAGCCACATTAGATGTAGAAGGGGAGATATGCACTTCTGCCATAGTGCCACAGGTTCCAAGCGGGCCCTCAGAGACCATTTTCTTGTGAATCTCAGTTACCCCAGTTCAACCCTGCAATCAATTAGTTTATTTATATATTGGAAATTGGTAACTGGGCAAAGCACATTGAGCTGAGGCCCATTTTCAGGTGCAACCTGGGGCTGGGGCACAGGAATAACAATGCAAACAGTAATTAAATTGCAAACAATATACAAAAATTGAACTGTCTGGCATTAAGTGCAGTATAACCAAACTGATTGCATCCTCTCAAAAAGTAGCCATGTATGTGCATGAAACCAATTATTTCAACTGAATTATGTAACTGTGAACATTTGTGTTATATGACAGAACACAAAGAAACCATAGAGGATAATGGCTGGGAATCGGGTGATAACCATGCTGTAATCACCTTGAGTGGTTGCTAGGGCAACATGATAAACCTTGAGAGCACAGCTCGAGAGGTTTACTGTAGCCCTAGCAACCACGAGAGGTAGTTTCAGTGTGGTTGTCACCAGATCCCCAGCCATCATCTTTTATAATGTATGGTCAAAAAAACACTGTTTGCATTCTATGTATGGAATTATGGAAGTCTGGTGCATTCTTTTTTGTTATGCCACTGTTTGGAAGTTCTAAAGTGTGGTTAACAACTTTTAAAATTCAAAACAGTACATAATAAAGCTGTGTGACTGCTGCTTATGGTGGTTAATGAGCACTTACCATACATTATAATTACACATAGTTTAAAACATTTCACTTTATAATTCAGTTTATTTTCTCCATATAGGTACTTGCGCTTATCTGACAATAATATTATAACACTGCAGCAACTGTGTGAAGAGGCGGGGATCCAGGTGGGCATCCATCCACATATGAAAGAAACCCACATCGACATCCATTCCATTTTCTCAGATACCACCTGAGTGCCAAGTACCATGGCAATTAGCAGTCTCGCTCTCTCCGAGGATCTTTATTGGCATGGTACTGCCTCAAGTCATACTGTGCAATGTAACTATCTCAAATGTTCAAGATGATCTATAAGAGTGACTGTTATCCCCCTCTGAAATTTATATGGGTCCTATCTCATTTATAAAAAAGAACTACTTCAAAGACTTACAGTCCTAAAGTGTGCTTTTTATAATTGCCTTAAATCAGGAAAGATAGCTAAAGTTTTCTCAATGATCATGCACCTCTCATATTTATAAGTATTATACACTGGAATATTATCAGTGAGGGTCAATATTACTTTAAGTGGTTGTATAAAGGCCAGTTTTAACAAAAATGGTGATCTGAATTCCGTAACACTGATGCACTGTACAACACCTTCATTCATAAACAACCTGAGATTGGTTAGACAGCAATAAAGTCATTGATCCATGGCTGATTGTGAATGTTGACTTTATTAGAGCATCTAAAATACATAGTAGTGTATTACTATCATTGATGCTGTACATTTTCATTAAAAAAAGTCTGCAGATGGTATCTATTCTGTGCTCAAAGTTGTTAAAATCCTATTTTGGTATAGAAGGTAGAAATGTATGAAGTTGCTGATATTCCCTTTATGAAAGAAAAAAATCACAAATTTTGGCAAATTCACAGAGCTGGGGAGTGCAATTTGCATTGTTATTTGCCAGGCACATTGACCAAATTTGTGTGGGGAATGGCCAATTTGTCTGGTGACTAACAAGGCAAATTGTGTTTAAACTGAGGATACCACTCTCCCTTTCCTCCCGCTGGCACCTTCCCCCCCAATGCCCCAGCCAATATTACACTGCTGCTCTTTGAAAAGTTAATCCCTCCCCCCAATCTGTGTGCCCAATACACTCTTCCCACCTCCCCCACCCAGAGTCCCACTGTCTTTGTAGAAATACCCCAGACCCCAACAAACCCCTCTGGTCCCACCACCACCCTTCTCCCCCACCAGCACCCACAGAATCAACCTGCAAATAAAGAAAATGGTCCCCCAGTGCAAAGCGTCTGTTCTATTCAGTGCCAACTTCTGTTTCATTATGGCTTCAAAGAATGAATGATGACATATTTGCTCCTAGTAAAACCTGACTGCTTGAAAATTCAACCAATCAGATTTTACTAGGAGCCATGACATCATTTAAGCAATAAGGCATGACCAGGGGTTAGATTAACAGTCTGTTAATCACCACCTGGGGTGCAATGTGGCATGAGGCACAGCCAAGTGCCATATTGTCCCTGGGGGTGATTGACTGTTACTCTAACTCCTGGGAGTACCTTATTGCTATTATAAAAAAGTATTCCAAAAGAAAAGTGTTAAAAATATACTTTGTTAATGTTTTCCTCATTTAGAGGGAGCTTTTTAATAAAATAGTTCCTCCATCAGCAGTTTAAGAATGCTGGTTCAAAATCAGAATGCAGCATTCCAGTCATTCAGCGGTGCTAGAGGATGGAATACTGACAGGAAGAATCAATGTGCCATTATGATCAGGCTGTACATGACAGTTTAACAGGGATTAATGTAAGGTTGTCAGAATCCTTACAGCCAATCAGACTGCAGCATTTCTGAGACCCTTTTTTATAATATTCATTCATTTGCACCTTTACCAGATGGGGAGTCGTTACCGAACAGAGCAGATGCTCTGCAGCAGGGGACCATTTTCTTTATTTGCAGGTTGATTTTATGGGTGCTGGTGGGGGATGGTGGGGGAAGGAGGGTGGTGGGGACCAGAGAGGAGTTGGGTAGGGGTCTGGGTATTCTACAAAAGACAGTGGTTCTTGGGTGGGGTACGTGGGTGAAGTGTGGGGGAAGGGAGTAACTAAATTTCAGTCACCAGCCAGCCAGCAGCAGCGTGAAGTTAAGGGGGTGAGGAGGGTGCCAGTAGGTGTAAAATAATTGTATCTATGTTCTTGGATGAGGGGGGCTGGTTTCACAGCATAGTGGATGTGGGAAGTTTTTCAAATGAAAAAAAAAAATCTGTTGGCGATGTTGGCACTTCTGCCTTTTACTCTGCAAATTTTTTCACAAATTTGAATATGGCAGATTCACACCAACTTTGTTGGTGAAGTAAAAATCTACTAGAAAGGTATTTTAAAGGCCTGTAGGCCATCAATATTTTAACTTTTAAATTTTACCCAGACTGTGGGAATCTCAAAGAAAAAATACTGATTTCTGCAGAAGAAAACAAAAACAGAAAAGTATCATATTCCAGCATATTCCAGACTTGAAATGATCTGCACCGTGCATTAAATAGAGACTTGGATGTCAAGATGAATTATGCACCTACTGCATTACTAATGTTCCACCACAGGAGGGAGTCCCAAGAATAGTTAAACTAGAATTTATAAAAGTATCACTTTTTACACTCCACACTTATACCTCTCAACCTTCTGTCACTGAAATGAGGGTCAGTGACACTAAAATGAGTGACAAAGAGGGACACGGACCCTCATGATGAGGGACACATCATCAAACATAGAGATGCAAGGTCAGAACACTGTAGAAACCATTGTGTTTACTTGTACCATGTTTATTGTTGATTTAGCATCTTAGAGTATTACACATTTCTGCTTTAAAGTCTGAATTTAAAGCACATCTCTATGCAAGTAGCACCTTCTCCATGAGGAACAGATGAAGGGCAGACAGAGCTACCAAAACACTCAGGCATATTTTCTTGACCATAGTGCAGAGATATTTAAAATGCTGCACTACCTTAGTAGTCTAAAGTACAGCATTAAGAACCCACTGGGGACATGGGATAACCTGGCACAGATCTGTCGAGACCTGCTGAACTGTGAACACAAGTTGCCAGATGATAAGTGTGGAGACAGAGCAACTTTGAGGGTAAAATGAGGGAGTTCCTTCAAATTCAGCAGGCACAAGGGGCCGACTGGATGGGCCTAAAGGTCCTTTTCTGCTGACAATATTTATGTTTCAGTGTTTCCATGTTTCTAATCAGTGACAGTTAAGAGGTATGTTCACACTTACAAAGACACCAGCAGGCAGGGGTGTCTCTTATCACCCCTGCTATTCGTCCTCTATTTAGAGCCCTTGGCAGCTTCCATTCACCAACAGGTCTTCATAGAGGGGATACCATTGGGAGGCAGAGAGTATAAATTGTTTTTATTTGTGGACGATATACTTTTGACCCTTACCAATCCAGAGAGCTCCATCCCTGAGCTATGGAAGTAGCTGGAAATATTTGTCCAATTAGCGGGATATAAAATTAATAATCAGAAGACTGAAGCATTGCTATACTACTTTAAACCCTCTCAGATATTAAAGTCCTCCTACCCATCAGGTGGAACAAGGTCACCATGAGGTACTTAGGGATTAAATTGTCAAGCACTTTAGAAGCCACAGATATGCTACATTTTGAGCAGATAACCCAGCAGTTTACAGTAGACATGTCCAGATGGTCTCAGGCCCCATTGAGTTTTCGTAACGGAGAAGAAGCTGTGAAGCAAAATGTCCTTCCCAGAACTTTATTCTATCTTCAAACCTTACCTGTCACACCAAGTAATATCTATCTTTGGGACTGGGACAGATTGATATCTAGGTTTCTCTGGAATGGGAAAACTCCTAGAATTAGGTATACTATACTTCAGGTTCCCAGAGAACAAGGTGGTTTAAATCTGCCATGTTTTCTAGACTATTCCAGAGCAGCTCAATTACGTGCCCTATTGGGTTGGCTGAATCCATAGTGCTTTACTTATTGGAAAGAAATACAGACTACCCTAAATGACATTCAAGACCTATCAAGTTACCTATTTGGGGACTACCTGCACTGTAGCCAGTTTACAAAATTTTCTTTACATATTAGAACACCTTTTTGTGTTTGGATTGAGATACTGGGGGTCTGTTTGACCCATCATGAAAAGCTATAGGACGGGCTATAGCTTGGGACCAAGCTTTCTCCCTGAACCATATGGGTGGAAGGGCAAATCAATGGCATCAGCGGGGATTAAAATAAATTCATCAGGTAATGGGGCCCATGGGTATGCTCCCATTTGTTAGTATCCAGGCCAAATGTTCACTTCATCAAAGAGATTTCTACAGCTATATGCAGCTGAGGCCATACTTAGCTCTCCAGGAAAACAAGTTGGCAGATTTAGTGGAATCACCTCCAGCCCTACTGAACCTGATTTGCTCTACTTTAACAGGCACTTCCATGGAACATTTGGTCAGTAAGGTATATGGAGCCCTAAGGGAGCACCCAAAGGACTCCACAGAGTCTATAAGGGTACAGTGGACTAGGGAGTTACAAAGCCAAATCCCCATGGCACAATGGGAGAGGGCAGCCCTTCCCCTCACTGAAGTGATTCAAGCTCCCTATTGGAAGGAGTTTGTGTGGAAGCTTAGACTTTAATTTTTTCATACCCCAAAATAATCTCTAAGTATAAGCGGGACCCAAAAGGGGTATGTTGGAGAGGTTGTGGTACCCCACAAGCCAGTCACACACATATAATATGGGTATGCCCAATAATGGAGCAGTATTGGAGATGGGTAATAGCTGAGTTGGTCTCAATTTATGATAATCAGGATTTACTAACTCCTACATTCATCCTCGCCTTTACCTTACTGGAAGGCTTCAAGATAGATAAAGTAGCTTACAAACAAATTATAATTCTGCTTCTAGCAGCCCACAAAACAGTTACCAGGCTCTGGGATACTGCAAATACTCTAACCAAAGCTTCATGGGTTAAAATGGTTAGGGAAATCTACACAATGGAGAGACTGTCTGCAGGTCTTCTAGATAGGAAGGAAGCATTTGAGATCAAATGGAGAAAATGGGTACTGCATCAGTTAGAGCATTATAGAGACTTTGGGCCCGATATTCAAAGGTTAGCCCCTGGCTGAGATTAGCACTTCCCGGGGTGCAAACTTAGCCCGGAGTAAAATGCCAGCCATATTCAAAAGGAATAGCCCTGGGCAAAACCAGCTGAATATAGCAAGCAAAGGAAGCCGAGCAAACAGGGCCAGGAGTGCAGGGCAAAAACAGCCCAGGAATAAGACAGCACTGAATATAGCACACAAGACAGCACTGAACATAGCCCCAGGCAGGCAGTGCAAACACACAAAGGAACACAGTGCAGAGGTGAGACAGCCTGACCCTGGGACACATGCAAGGAAACACATGCTGGAATGAGGTATCTAGAGCACACCACAGTGCACATCCAGGAGGATGCTACACATGCACGGGAATGTCCAGCAACAACCCAGACCCATGTGGAGAACACCAGAAACAGTACAAAGCATGCGGAACCCCAGCACCCAAGAATGACACAGGACACAGTAAATGTCGTAAATACACTGTAATGAACCATAACCAAAAGTAAAGGCAACGGAAACATTACAGTGAATCAAACACATAACAAACCAAAGAACAAAACCCAGAATCAAAAATGCCTCACCCACCACTGGACGACCTTCCCCACAACACAGAAACATAACATGACCATACCCACCAAGCAACATGCCCCCCCCAACACATAACCCATGCAACCAAATGCCCACTACAGGAAAAAAAAAGGTATGCACTATCGGCTAAAAAAGGATTACAAAGGAAAACATAAGGATGATAACAACTGGAGGGCCAGGAAGACACAGGACAAGGGTGCAAAGGGGAGGAGGACGCACACAGGGACAGATGACAATATTCAAGGAAGGGATAAACAAGTCCAGTGAGGGGGAGTGGTAAGGACAGACATTATGAAAACAGAGTGTATCTAGTTGCCCACTAGATCTGGGAGACGAGCCTAAAGAAAATTAGCGACCCTCCGTGTTTCCATAATGATGATGATAGCCTGCTGCTCAATGAGTGTTCTCTGCTGCCTAATGATGCGGCGCAGCAGGTCCTCAGTGCCCTCTGACTCTTCCGGCCTTGTTGCCCACAGTGATGCCCAGAGTGGACCTACAAGAGGAAGGGTGAGACCATGTGGATGGTACACCAGACAGGAGGCAAACAGCAGCCAAAAATGGCCATACAGAGATGGACAGCATGTCCCAATGGGCAATCCTGGGTGGAGCTGAGTTCCGCACTGGTAGGACAACATGGAAGGTTCCCACAAAGCAGCACAGGGCAACACAGGCACCAACACAAAACCCAACACACATGATGACAACGATCCCGACAGCACCAGGGAACATGTGACACCGCCCACCCCGATACAGTACACAGCAAGACACGGCAGACACACAGCTGGATCCCCTGAGAGTTGAGTGCAAGGGCCACGCCACAACATGCACAAGGGCATCCACATGTTGGGACATGCAGCCCACCCAATCATGGAAATGTACAGTAATGCAAAGCGCAGAACCAACAACAATGACAGGCATGCAGGAGCATCAATGAACCATGACAGTGGCCTGCCAATGACCGACCCAGGCCAGGGGATAACAGTCAGCCAGGGCACAGATGCTGTCAGTGAAGGGCCGTCACATGCCACCAGGCAAGGCCACTGAAAGCATACCACCCAACTGTGACATGGTACAAGGAAGTGTCCCCAACCCACATAACATGACCCCCCTGTCCCACCCTGTGAGTACTACTTCCACAGCCAAGGTCAACATTGGCAGGCAACGATGCACATAATGTAATAGCACAGTGATAACAGTACCCTGTAACTAAACTGCAACACAGTAACCTCGCCATGAGATACACATGGAAGGACTCCACAATGCATATGGCACAGTGCCAGGATGTAGCACAGTGTGACAGGCAATGCTCCACAGCTGGTGAACAGAAGGAGGAGAGGTATGGCCATAAGGCATGGTGCGTGTTGTCCCGCATGCACAGCAAGGCACCACCATCGGTGCAAATGTGGACGCCCTGTGGGTGGTGGTATGGATGGACCCCAGAGGTTGGCAGGTCATCCGACAGCATGTTGTCCCCACAGAACACTCGCCACCAGAGCAACCACCACCATCAGTCAACCGCACAGCAATGAAAGCTGACAGTCCCCCCCGGTCCAGACTGACAGCACCCAACTGTGGTGTGCAACACAGGTGTACCGCACAGCACACTGCCACACCTCCACTGGCCCACTGCCTGTTGCAGAAATGCCACCAGACCAGTCAGTGGCAGGACACCCAGATGTGACACACAGCCTAGTGAAAGGGCACAGATCACAGAGCAATGAAACAGGTACTCACGCAACATGCCACCGCTCTCAGGGCTGCTCTCCTGCGCCCGCTACGGTATGGATGGCACCCTCTGACAGCTTCGCCTCTGCTCCTGGGTCCTGGCCTGACTCCCTCCTCCGGCCATGGGCTGCTCGATCTGCTCTACAGTGGACAGGTGAGAAACTGGTGTTAGAGCATGACACAGCATACACCACGTGCAGCACAGCAAGATGCACATGCAACCCTAACAACAATGCACACACATGGAGTGAATAGGGAAGAACCCCTACTACACAGAGGGTGGCAGTGTCCATGGTGCATTCGCCAGGCACACACGGCAGTGATCAATGGTGCCGCATTACTGCGATAGTGGCTGTTGCAGCTCCCATGCGAACATCCGCATACCTATGTGTGTACGTGACAGTCCATCGGAAGCGGGATCCCTGCAACATGGTGTTGCCAGCCACAGGCTGGTGATGCACCGGGACATGCCAAACAGCATGACCCAACCTGCCTCCCACAGCAATGGGCACAGCATGTACCATGCCCCTAGGGGGCCTAAATGTGCCACCCCGCCTGTTCACAGTGTGCCACAGCACCATGCATCGTTGCACACACCTGAGCACGTGCACACACACACACACACACACACACACACACCCCCATACACACACCACCCCCCTCCCCACACACACACACACACACCCTCCTCCACACACACACACGCACACACACACAGCCTGACATGTTGGTACAATCAATATGCAACACCACTTACCTGGCACAGGCACAGTGCCATCATGCACCATGCGCTTGTAGCACTCCAGTTGCTGCTGCTGCCTCCGTCTCAGGTCCGTGTACCTGTGGCGGCATTTTTCAGTATTCCTGGGTATCCCAGTGTGGGTAGTGAGTTTTCTTGCCACTGTGTCCCACACCTGCATTCGTGGGAGGTTCACCTCCCTCACCTCCTCAAAGAGCCCCCATGCCTCTTCATCACCAGCTGCACAAGGTTGGCTATTTCAACCTCCCCCCAGTGCCTGTCCCTATGCACCACTGCATGCTGTCTGTAACATCCTGCCATCTCACACCCAGCTAGTAGATCCCAAAACCTGTCTGAACACAAGGTTGGCACTCCCAGGACTCTCCCTCAACAACCACTGTAGCGCCGCGTTATCACATGACATAGTGCGGCGCTGCCCCGGAAGTATTCACACTGCGCATGTGTGACCCCCAGCATGACCCTGAGGTTGTGTACCATGCATGCGTATAGCACCGTGCTGTGTTAGCTAGCGCGGAGCTACATCGCGCTATGCCAGGGTGATAGCGCGGACATGGGGGCCTCACTAGCATGCATGTAGTTCACGCTAAAGCACATAGCACTGTGCACATGAGATAGCATGGCGCTGCCCCTCCAATAGCCCTGTGCTGACTTTTGCACAGCGCTAATGTGATAGCCCAGTGCTACTCAGGGACATATTCAACTGGAGTATGCAAATGGTGGTACTTGTGTATGCATGGGGCAAACTGTGTGATTAGCACATCATTAATCACTGATTTGCATGCCTAACAGGCTTGATTGCATGAATGGGCTATAAAAGGGCAAGCAGTGCACCACCAGTGTTGTGCTGTGGTAATGCAGCATAATACAGAAACTGATTACCTACAAGGGACTGGTGGAGAGATGCAACAGGGGGATGAGCAGCGAAAGGCAGGTACGTATGACTGCCGTTGAACTCTTGGAATGGCAAGAGCTCAGAACAGGGTCAGCACAGACTGAAGCACACAGATGTACCTGCTGGTGAATGGTCAGACACTTGTTGGACCACAGGCAAGCACTGTGCTGTGTGATGGTGCACAGCTATAGACATCCACCTGGGCAGCATACCACCCAGTGCACTGTGCACGTTCCCCTGCAGGGCATTGTGCTGCATGGCACTGCCTGCACACTGTGGGCTCCAGGCAGGGGCACTAGTGCACTACCATGGTTTGTCCTGCAACACTGGCTCACTGACATGACTCCCTGGATGTGTGGAGTGGTAGGCTGTGGCCCCCCCTGCAGGAAGTACACAGGGTCCAGGCGCTGTGCCATCCCATGCACCGTGTGGACTGTGCCTTGTGTCCTGACATTGTCTACGTGCCAGTGCACTTGTCCACGCACCCAGTGTAGTAATCAGGAAGGGCACAGTACAGTGCCAGGTGGTTTGCGTAGGGGTGGCGCCAGTCATGGGTGCACATGCCAGCCACAGGCGACAGCAGTGCACATGTGGGTACAGAGCTCGCTGCCCAGACACAGGACAGACAGTGACTATGTGGCCGTGTGCACCGTACATGCACTTGATGCACAGTGACATGTCCATGTGGCCTGTGTCATTGTAGGGGTGGCATCGTGATGTCTATGCATAATGCAATGCAGTACTGACACGGCTGCTGACACATGTCCTCTTTTGACTGTCCCATAGGTTTGGCAGCACGGCAAGAGCGCATACGTGCACATAAGTTCTCCCAAGATGAGCTGAACACACTCATGCATGCTGTGAAGGAGAGGGAGCATGTGCTATGCATGCACAGGGCCACGGATGCAGTGGTGCGCCAAGCCTGGGAGGAGGTGACAGCTGCTGTCAATGCTGTCGGAGGACATGGCAGGATGACAGAGGCAGTGCGAAAGCACTGGAATGACCTGCTGCGACGTGCCAAGGAAGAGGAGGCACAGCGACTGCGGGAATGAATGAGGACTGGTGGAGGACCACAAGAACAACAGCAGAGGGTGGAGGAGCCACTCATGGCCGTGGTGGCATCGACACTGAGGATGGTGGCAGTCGCAGGTGTACTGGGTGGTGGATGTGAGATGCCTCTTGCACTGCCCAGGACAGGTCTGTATTCGCATGTGTATACCCTGCCTGTTGTGATGGCATGGGTGCATGGTCCTGCTGTTGGTGTCCTGCACAGGGTGCACTGTGGGCTGCCGAAAAGCTGCATGGCAATGGCATGAGCACTGTGGGTTGGGTGGGTGCATGTGGTCAAAGGCTTGTGTGAAGGAGGTATGTGTCCTGGGTTCTGCATGGTGTGGTGGTGGTGTTAGGGCACAGTGTCCATGTACAGGTAACAGACCCTGCCCCTATTTTCTCCACAGCGGTGTCTGCCAGGCCTGCGGAACAACAGGAGCAGCCAAGGATGTACGGCCATGGTCCAGAGGTTGTGGAGGAGGATGATGGAGAACGCCCATCAACATCCGGTCTGTGTGCCACTTATGGACGCTCAGAGACACTGCATGTGTGGAAATCCCATGGACAGGGGCTGCAACTGCCTGGGGAGGAGGGTCTCACCTCAGTAGGGGGCTTGGGATACAGTGAGTACCTGGATGATGCACAAATGGAGGATGTCGGTGTAGGGGAGGTACTACTAGTCACTGTGACCAGTGGCAATGACACTGACATGTCAGGGTTTTCCCAACACCTGGACGTGCCTGTGGAGGGGGATGCAGGGGTGGGGCTGCTGGCAGGCCGTAGAACAGGTGCCAGTGGTGTCTTCAGCATTGCCGGTGTGGCTGTCCCTGCACATCCAGTGGTGGGCAGTGTGGGAAACATCTCTGCACCGCTGGATGAGCAGTGTCCAATGCATATTGGGGTCCCGGGCCATACAGTGCAACAGACCACCACCAGTAGTCGCCAGCAGCAGGCCATGCCTGGCGTGCAACAGCATCCAGTTCCTCCTGTGCAGCAGGCACCTGTGCCAGCTGCAGCTGAGGGGTCTGTGCCCCAGGGGCAGGATGCCCATGGTGCCCGCCCGCTCCTGCAGGCTGCTGTCACTTCCCAGCAGGAGGCCCGTATGGACCTGCATAGCCTACGGAGGGAGCTGCGACATGAGCTGGCACAGATGAGGGAGACCATCTCAGTGGGCTTTTCCCGTGCTGAACAGTGGGTGGAGGACAGGTTGGGCTGCCTGGTGGGTGCGATCGACCACAGCTTTGCTGATCTGATGGCTGCAGTGGTTGACATTGGTAATGTACTGCGTGGGGTGCATGGGGGTCGCCAGCATGAGATGGCTGGTCGGGGTGCAGAAGGCACAGGGGCACACAGGCATGCAACCTGTGGCCACAGGGCTGTCAGTGGGTCCAGCTCCACTGCGTCATGCACACCATCAGGAACACAGCGCCGCCATGGCCGTCCACCCACCCTGTCAAGCTCCACCGTCCCCCGGGGGCACAGGAGGCCAGCCCTGCCTGCCTGCCTCACCATTCTCATCAGCCTTGTCCTCGGCCCAGAGCACACCAGGGTCTGTGACCCACGGTACTAGTGCATGTCGCATGCGTGGTGGTAGGCGGTGGTGATGGTCACGATCACACTGCATCACTGCGCAGTCATCACCCTCCTTTGCAACACTGGCACACCCACATGCACATGCAGACATGCACACGCACACACTAGCAAACACCCACTCACTCCATCACATGCACACGCACACTTCTACTGCCACAGTTGCACTCCTTACCCTCACAGCACACATCATGCTTCCCCACTGACAGTATACCATTTCTATCTGTCCCCCCCACATGTGTCCTGCACACCCCCAACATCACATCACATGCACACATGTTGTCTGTTCCACTGTGTTGTGTTACTGTTGTGATTGTTGGTGTTACTGTTCTGTTTCTTTTTGCACATTAAATAGATTAATCATTGTACTCTTTCAAGTTGTTGTGCAGTCTGTACTTACCCTCTTGTCTGTAACAGTGTCCTGATTATGTTGTCCCTGTGCTCTATGGCCCTGCGTGCCATGCGAGGGTACCTCCTCTCGAGTTGCTCCACTATGCCCCTGACCGCTGGCTCTGGCTCACTGTCAGACTGTCCCTCAGGCTTGGGTGCCTATATCCCACGGTTCATTGCCATGTTGTGCAGCATACAACAGGCTAGGAAGATACGGCATACCTTCTGAGGTGTATACTGTAGGGCACCGCCTGATGTGTCTAGGCATCTGAATCGCATCTTCAGGATACCAAACACCCTCTCTATGATGTTCCTTGTGCTGGCATGTGCCTTGTTGTACATCTCCTCTGCCACTGTGGCTGGTCGGAGTACTGGTGTCAGCAGCCAGGTTTGCAGGGGATAGGCGCTATCCCCTGTCAAGAGATGTGTACCTGTTAGTGCCGTACTGCAGTCTGTCGGATGCTGTCCTGCACCTCTGTGTAGCCCTCCCACACCCCTTCCCTGGCCTACACTGCCTGCCCCCATCCATGCTGTTGTGTGTATGCCTTGTATGCTACTACTCACTGACTAGTTGCCCACTGGGTATCCTGCCCTCCTCAAATGCCTGGCGCAGCTGGGACTGGTGCCAGATGAAGGCGTCGTGGGCACTGCCGGGGTACTGTACATAGACATTGCTGATGCGCCCAGCCGCATCGCACACCACCTGGCAGTTGATGGAGTGGTACCCCTTCCTGTTTACATACACGTCACTGCCATCGCCAGGTGGTGCACAGATGGGGACATGGGTGCAGTCAATGGCACCCAGTACTGATGGTAGGTGCGCAACTCGATGGAACTGCTGCATTGTTTCTCTGTGCTCTGCTGCCGTACTGGGGAATACTATGAACTCCCCAGCATGTGGCAGGAAAGCCTCTAGGAACTGGGTCAGGAGGTGTGAGGTGACAGACTGCGTTATCCCGATGGTGTCCCCCGTTGGTCATTGGAACGTTCCTGTGGCAAGGAAGCACATCGCTGCTGTCACCTTCTCCTCCACTGTCATGGCATGGCTGCGTCTGGTGTTTGAGTGCAGCTGCTCATGCAGGAGTTCACAGAGCTGCCTCAACATTCCCCTGTTCATCCTGTACCGGCCAATGATGTGGTCATCAGGCAGGGTCTCAAAGGAGACCCTGGCCGGTGCCACCTGTTTGCAGCATACCGTCTCCTTGGCCTGCGTTGTGGCCCATGTTGTGCCTGCTCCCTCTCCTCCTCCTCCTCCTCCACTACAGATGCCATCAATGGCAGCATCACTGCTATTGGCACTGCACACATTCCCACTTCCTGTTGTGGTCCCTCCTCCTCTGTGTTTTGCCCTGGGTTAAGACCAGCCTTTTATAGGCGGTAACTAGCGCCGTGCTGCGTGTCACGCTGTGTGTCCTAGCGTGGCGCTGGGCCTTTGAATATCCCTTTGCGCATCTCTGCTGGCCACTCCCCCCCCTTCAATTTGTCCCTTGCATACATTATTGGTTTGCCCCGCATTACTGCTGTTAGCGCGCGCTAACTGGTCCTTTGAATATGGCTGCTCCGCGCTATTCCTGTGCTATTCCCATGCTATTGGTTTGCACGCTGCACTATGCTTTGAATATCTGACCCCTTATCCCTTAAATATGATTTTCAGTATTTGGACATATCAGTCCATTAAACACTTTGCCCCAACCTTAGCCCAAAATCCTGAAACTGGCAATACTTGTATGCAGTGGGTTGACTTCTTTTTATTTATTAATGTTAGATTGTACTTGGGGAATGTTCTTATTTTTACTGGAACAACCTATAGGTGTACCCCTGGAGAGAAATGTATGTAGTGAATGAAATGTGTCAGGTTTCTTTTATGTCCATTTGTAACTTACTATTTTTAAAAGAAAAAAAAAAGAAAATACAGAACAAGAATTAAAAAAACAACAAAAAAAAAACAAAGATGCCAGCAAAATCTGCTCAATTTATTGTTAGGAAAATCACAATAATTCCATTAAAAATCTTCATTGGGCTCCAAAACGTCAAGGAATGTAATGTATACTTTTCCCTGCCATAACTAGCTTGATTAGAAAAGCATCTTTGCACAGGGGACATCATTAATCATGTTATAAAGTGTCTTTAATTTCTTTATTTGTAGAGTAGTAAATGTATTATAATTTGCCTAGTTCAGCCTCATGTATTTTTGCCACACATCCCCTTCAGCAAAGCAAACAATCTAATTTAGTCAAAACACAAACACTGAATGAAAAAAATGGAAGAAAAACCTTAAGCAAAATCTTTGTCCTCTTCCAAGCTCCAGCAATCTGTGCAACAGTGGTTCTAGCAAGAAGAGTGAGTTTTTGATGCCATACAAATACTAGCATCTCAGCCCTGCGGAACTGCCCCAGAGACAGAACTTTAGAATGTTGCAGCTCATACTTTGCAGCATGGTAAAGTTCCCCCTGACCTTCCAATGGCAGATTTATTTCTCCAGCGACGGGATCAGTCTCCCTGAAGTCCTGTCCCAGTCCCTGTTGTTAAGTATTCTTAGCTTTGACTAAAGTTTTATTATTTTGTAAATGTTCTGGAGTTTAAGTTACGCTCTGTTGATTAAGCTTCGATTTATTATATTGTATTAATCTTTTCACCAGTTCCATTGTGGTTCCTGGAACCAGTAGAAATGACAGTTTCACCAGTTCCTGGTTCAGACTGTCAGTTCCAAATCAAACAAAAATAAATTAATTTTGGGCTTCACTTTTTTTTAGTTGGTTTCCATTCTCCCCACTGGCAGGGCCCTCATCCCACCGACTCCACACCACCCCACAGCACCATCACTCTGGCTTCCCCAGGACTTGTCATCTCCCAAAACAGAGTAAAAGAATTATGAGGGCGCTTCAAACAAATATATATCCTCAGACAGTCTTCTTTTATGTTTTCAAACTTCCTTTTTATTGCTTTGACATGTGGCAATCCTCAACGTTTCACCAAGTATCTTGGCTTTATCAAGAGATGCCTTCATGAGGTCTTATCATTTCAATAATATTTTCTTTCCCATTTGCATGGATTTCTGATCCTGTTCAGTCCCAACGAATATCCTAAACTCTAATATGTGCCATCAAATATGGCCTCATCATTGTCTGTCTCTTCATATATCGTCCCCAGCTGCCATCTCCATGCGTTCGCCGCTGTAAATTTCAAAGTAGAAGGAAATATTTCTTATCCTCTCTCCATCCTTCTTCCTGCATCTAGTACGCAGCAATTTTTCTTTCTAATTTCCCAGGACTTACTGGATCCTCAGTCTCCCATGGCTTACACCCATTTTGGGGTGGCCAGGAGTGCTCTTAACCCTGCTGGGTCAAGGATCCAGTGGGTCCATGACTGAGTCGCCGGGTGCGAGGTCTGCAAAGGGGCAGCAATCATGCTACCATCCAAGATTCATGCTTTCTTTTCTCTGCCCAGTGTAACGGAGGAGTGTGCATGAATGGCGCTGTCATACACATTCCCATACATGGCACACCAGATGCCTACCACTCCTTCATCTCCCAGTGTACTGTTCCCCAACCTCTTTTAGGGGACAGTCAAGCTCTGGGCACTATGCCACCCCCTCCCCAGAGGAAGAGGACAGTGCTTTGGATGCTCCATCCTCCTCACCTTTGCTGACCTTCCGATGTCCCAAGCTCATTCC
Organism: Neoceratodus forsteri; assembly: GCA_016271365.2. NCBI lineage: Eukaryota > Metazoa > Chordata > Ceratodontiformes > Ceratodontidae > Neoceratodus > Neoceratodus forsteri. The sequence goes on from CM028130.1 coordinate 1,508,099,026, forward strand.
CAAACTTGGATCACTGGCACTGCAAGTGGCACAGCTACCGCTGTGCTGGTGGGCCAGCTTTGGACTTCACTTTTAAAGTGGTTGTACTTTTTTATTAACTAAACCCCTAAAATTAATTTTTCTGTTATTTTCTGTCAAACTGGCATGGCAGGAAAGCCTAAAAAGAAAACAGGACCTATAGGATTTAAATGTATATAATTCTGTAAGCACTGGTTGGCAAAAGCAGATGGCTACAATCTTTGCTTTGATTGTTTGGGCCCAGACCACAGTTTTGAGCTTTGTGAACTCTGCAACATTTTCTTCCCTAAAACAAAGGAGAATGGGGAGCTGAACATTAATCTTTGCACCAGTTTCCACAACAGCTTTACAAGAGTGCTCTCCTGTAAAACAGCCTGAGCTTGATTTCCAAAGGGCCCCAGAGATCAACATAAGCTGCGTCCAACAGCAGCTTGCATCAATTGCCAGTGTGCTGGGGACCCTGCACCTGATTTTAGTGCATGTAGGGTCCCGGCACCAAAGTCCCACAGGTCAGCGCACCTGCTTCCATGCACCACACAGAAGGCACATGGGAGGGCATTGTTGCAGGCTGTGGGATGACCCTGCGCTATGGTGATTGGTACCAGGCTCTGCAGGCTGCATGCCATTGTGGCTGTCAGTGGCCTCGGGGGGGTGTCCAGCAGGAGCAAGGTGGGTGGGGTAAGGAACATTGAAGACCATAGGCCATGCCAAATGGGGACACCACCAGGAGTGGGACATACAAGTCAGCCATGAGGACGGCTGGAGTATGGCTGTGATTTTAGGGGGGAGTGGTGTACAGCTGTGAGCCATAGCAGGATGTCTGTGCCCAGGCACAGGCATGGCATGGGGGTGCCACAGGGATCAACTTTGTGGCCTGTTCTGGTAGCCAAAGAATGCCCAGTACAACCCCAGGTGGCAGAGGCACCTGTTCTTGACTTGCAGTGGTCCAACACTGTCCCTGTACCTTGTGGCAGGATGCGGGAGCCACTCTTGGCCTTCCTCAGTGGGCACAAGGGCTCAGTTCCCATGCTGCACCAGTCCCATGGCCGGTGCATGGGGCATTAGACCAGCTCCAGGCTGGTCTTACTGCCAGGTCCATGCACCCCTTGGGGTGAATTACAAAATCCCAAAGTAGGAGATATTGCAGCTCTGCCCTGGTGCAAGCCCCCTTCTGCTGTGGTGCATCAGTGCATCCATCACAGGGATGGTGCAAGTCCCTTGATGAAGTCCTAATGGTTGAAACACAGGGGCAACTGGTTGGAGTAGCCTAATGTTTGCAAGCTGTTTGTAATCACCCATTTAGAAACATAGAAACATAGAATTTGATGGCAGATAAGGACTGCTTGGCCCACCCAGTCTTCCCATTTCCCTACCTAATGGATAAGCTGCAGATCCTAGTTAACCAGCAGCCTACTTCTTTCTACCCCCACCCCCTAGAATTGCCTTATGGCTGTCCCATGCATGCTTGAATTCAACCACTGCTTTTGACTCCACAACTTCAACCGGAAGGCCATTCCATGCATCCACAACCCTCTCTGTGAAAAAATACTTCCTTACATTACCTCTGAGCTGCCCCCCATCTCCAAATTGTGCCCCCTTGTTCTTGCACACCTCTTTTTTTGAAAGATGCTACCCTCTTGGACTTTGTTGATTCCCTTGAGGTACTTGAACATTTCTATCGTGTCCCCCCTCTCCCTCCTTTCCTCGGGACTATACATATTAAGCTCCTTTAGTTTCTCTTCATATGTCTTCGGGTGCAGACCCTGCACCATTTTAGTTGCCCTCCTCTGTACATTTGGAAGGAATAAATCTTTTTACTTGCAGTAATTTGGAATCTGTGGTCTGTCTATGGAGTGCAGCCTTTCTTGTTCCAGTGGCCTTCCATTAGGGCTTGCAACCCTCGGATGGCACACCACCTGTTCTCTGTTGAGCACAAGCAATCAGTCTAGACTGTCTTGATGGCACAAGCCTGGTTGGCACAGGCGGTCCCCGTGTGGAGCAGGCTGCATTGGAAAATTGTGACTGCTGCAAGGTGCAGCACATAGAGCTCCTTGATGCAAGCCCCCTTGCGCCAGTTACGATCTTTGAAAATTGAGCCCCCTATGTGTAAAAATATGGAGAAAAGTACCATTGAAGGTAGACAGTTAACCTTAAATGGCTCTTTTTCTCCACTGTGATCTCCGGCACCCAACAAGACTGAGAAAGTTGCAAAGCTCTCCTCTCTAAAGAATAATTGTGTCTGGTCATAAGGAGACAGAAAGGATTGCCAAGCAATCTCCCCATTAAGAGCACAGGGCTCCCAAACAAGAACATTCTGATGGCTCTGACAGCAGTCATTAATAGTAAGAAAAGGCTTTCTATGCACCAGCCAAACACTACAGGTGGAAAAAGGAAGTAAAATGGAAAGCACCTGCCTCCCTGCCTGAAAAGCAAGTGGAGGAACAGGTGCAAGCAAAAGGCATGTTCTCCTTGGAGGACAGGAAATGTGGTAATTTTCAAAACAATGCAAAGCTTTGAAAAGGCTGCCTCCCATGCCCCTCCTAGTCTCCCTTTAGAGAAGGTATTTAAGAAAGAAGAGGAGGAGAGGCCACTTTTTCCAGTGGATACAGCTGAGGAGGATATTGGTTCTCCAACCAGGGTGAATGAAGACTATTTATCCTAATCTGCATTTTTGAAACAAATAGCTGAAAAGCTAAATTTACTGGGCAATGAGTCAGAACTCAGAAGTGGATATAGAGGAAGCAGAAGCTATGAAAATGGTGGATCTGACTTAAAAAAAAGGGGTGCCACACCCATCCGTAAGGATTTTAAGAATGTCGCTAAACAGATACTTGCTATATCGTCAACCTCTATGACTATAGAGAAGAAAATTGAGAAAAGATATGTGATACCCAGGGAAGTTTATTTACACTCACCCTGACTCTAAGGGGTTATTCAGGCTGCTGCTTGCAAGGAAGCAAAGGTTACTTTCTTAACAGCATCTCCAGACAAAGATTAAAAAAAATGACCTAATGGCTAAAAAGGCATTTGGTACCACCACACTGATGTTGAGGCAGGAAGTCAACAGAAGGTATTCTGCACATCACCTTCAGGAACTGTGGAAGTGGAATATACTGTGGTACTGTTCCCATCTTAAACATCCCTCTAACTTAAAAATCATGGTACCACATCAAGATACTGTAAAACAGTATTGACACCTTGTTAGTTCTCCTGTTATGGACAACTATGAAATGGATCTAAGGAATGCTGAATACTGATTTGGCGAGAACCACTTTCAGCCGGGCTGTTAATGCAGCACAACAGTCCGGCTGAAAGAAGCCCCCACACAATCAGGACTCGGCACATAACAAATTCCCCTATGCTCAACTGCCCACAAAAAGGATAGCTGTTTGTCCCTACACAACACGTACCTGTGAACAGCAACTCTGATCTTCTCTGTCACACACATCCTTCGGTAAATACCCAGCTCCTGTCTCACTGGTCTCACACATTCTGTTGCTCCCACTTGACAAATGGCTCTCCTTTTTTTTTGTTTGTTATTTGATTCCCACTATTCATAAAGCACAGTAAGTACATGACTCCATTTGTGTCTCGCACACGCCGCACCAACAGCAGCCGCCGATTACGTTTTTTTTTTTTAAAACAACAAACTGGCTGGCAATTTGTAAATTTGCCTGCTCTGCCCCAATCTGACTGCTGCATTCCAAACAGTTAACTGGAGGTGAACGTGGCCTGTCCTGACTCGACACTGACGCTATGTTAGTGCCCCAATCTGAGGAACAGCTGCAGGAAATGTAAGCTCCTCTGCCAGGACACGGTAATGGTTGAAGCCACTCCCTGTCCTCCCTTTGTCCTTAATACAGCTTATATGCAGCATTGGCAACACCTGCTGACAATAAGAAAAAAATACATTGTTCAGACTGGATTATTTTTTGCTTGTAAACTTTTATTTTACATTTTTTTAATTTTTTTTTTCTAATGTAATAATCCAAAAATAATTTTAAAATCCTTTGTGCAGTTTACCAATAGGGACCCATTTCATAATTGCAATAAGGCACTCCGGGGGTGTGTTATGGTGGAGTAATGGTCCTTCTCAGGTGGTGGAAGCACTTGGCTTTACCTCATGCTTCAACCCACCCGAGGTTACTGTTATCCACCATAACACACCCCCTGTCATGCCTTATTGCTTAATTAGAAAACCCACAGCTGCTTCCCAAACCACAATAAGGTAATGCTTAAACTGATGTAGTACAGCAGTAAGCAAGAAGATTAGGATGGCTGCTACTGTCCCGCTACTATGTGAGAGCTTGCCTTCCCATGAAAAGCTTTTCTAACCCCAGTAATGTTCTGTATATTCATAACTTTATGCAATAAGCCTGTGGGGTTGGACTGCCCGGAGCGATGGAACACATGCAAATGATGGAACACTTTGCACATGAGCATCTTTCAAACACTGCCTCTACTAACTGCTTGTGTTCTGACCACCTTCAGATTTTTCTCTCCTCCTGAAAAGTCTGGTCTCTTGAGTGCCGTTCGTCCACTTTCTCCTGCATGAAGAAAATGACAAATACTCAACCTAAGTATATTTTGTTTTCATTTACTGCCTCTACGATTTGTTTGTATTATTAATCTTATTTGAGCTTAAAATTATTGTTTTTCTTGGTTCCTCTCGGTTCGGGATAACCATGTCGGAACCAGGATAGTTTTTGTTGAAATCGGGGTTCTCTGACTAAAGAACCACCCTATTTATACTTTGAAAATGTTCTTGTAACTGATAAACCTTGGTTACTGAACCGCTAACCCGGTTCCGTATTTTGTAACTGGTCCGGTTTCATCGGTTCCTTTTCGGTTCCGGAACCAATTGTAAAAGGAAAAAGTTTTTTTCCTTAGTGTTACTTGTTTTTTGAACTATGTCTGGGAAACCCAAAAAGAAAACCAGTGAACCTGATTTTAAAAACTGTTCTCTATGTGGAGAGGTATTTGCAAAAGCAGACAAGCACGCACTATGTGTAGTTTGTCTGGGTTTTGATCATTTAAAAGAGGAATGTGAAGTATGTAAAACATTCCCTGAGAAGACCATTGAGAAACACCTTGAAAGGCTTAAAAATAAATTTTCAAGGGTTCCCTCGGCTCTGACCAGCCGATATCCCACGATATTGTGGCTGAACCCACATCTTTATCTGATCTTGCCCCTGAGACAGGCACAAAGGGAACAAAAAGAGTTACTGAACTGGCTGACTCCCCAGTTTCTGCTAAGAAAAGCAAAAAACTGAAGCACACAGAACCCTCACCTGCCAAACCGGGGACTTCTGTGCCTGCTCTGCCTGTATCTATGGCCCAAGAGATTGCTCAGACCTTTAAAATAATTCGGTCTCTATAGGCAGTAGTTCCTCCTCAACAGCCTCCTGCACTCCTCAGGATTCCCAGGCTGGCAGTAATGTGCATCCTCTCCCACAAGAAGGATTGGAGACTTTTAGTGATGATGATGATGATTATGATGAGGAGGAGGGACCAATAGAACCAGAAGTGTCCCCTGAACAGGACTTTGGTTCTCTTCCAAGGATGTCTGAGGATTTTTCATCCCAGTTTACCTTTGTCAGGAGGATGGCAGATGCACTGGACATCTCCACCACTGAACAAATCGATGATGAGGAGGAGGTGGAATATATAGAAATGATGGGGTTAACACCCACAAAGGCTCGACTCCTCCCTGTTTATAAATTCTTTATAAAAGATGCATTAAAAATTTTACAGGCACCAAATTCCACTCCTACCATAGACAGGAGAATGGACAAAAAGTATCAGCTGAAGAGGGAGAGAGGGAGCTGATTTTCTCTTCTCCCACCCCAACCACCAGGGGGTCATAGAGCAAGCTGCCTGTGACAAAGCTAGGGTCCCTCTGTCCTCACATACTCCATACAAGGACTTTAGGAAAATCAAAAGTATGGCCAAAAAAGGGTACCTGTCAGCCTCACTCGCTATGCGTCAGGCTACCTTCCAGACTTATGCTGCCTGGCATCAGAAATCTCTGTGGCAGTCAGTCCTGGCCATGTCTCAAAAAGCTCCCTCTCCCTTGTCAGATGACCTGGCTGAAACTGCCAGGTTTGGGTTAGAGGCAGCTAAGTACCGATTTCAGATGGCTGCTGACACTAATGACACTGCAGCCAGATGGATGGCGAAAACGGTGGCACAGAGGAGGTTTGCTTGGCTCAGAGCCACAAACCTCGCTCAGGATACACAGTCAAAGGCTTTGTATTTTCCCCTAGAGGGAAATTCCCTCTTTGGGGAGTCCACTGTGGCATACATGAAGAAGGTGGATGAGTATAAGGCCACTTATAGAAGCAAGTCTGCCAAGAGACAGCTTCTCCATCCACCAGGCCTTATGAAAGGGGAGGCCAGGGCAGGTCCTTTTACACCAGGCCCGTCTTCCAATCAGTGGCCTTACCCTAGTACCAGCAGTATCCACAGCAGTGATATTCCAGGGGCAGGGGCAGAAGGGGTTCGAGGTGAGGATCCCATTCTCAGCCTCAGTCACAGACCAAACAGATCCCGTGAACCACAGGCCACCTCCTCCCTACCTGTCGGAGGCAGACTGTCCCACTTCCTCCAGGCTTGGCTGAACATCACCACAGACAAGTGGGTTCTGGAGGTGGTGGGTGAAGGTCTGTCTCTGGAATTCAAGTCTTTTCCTCGTCAAAAGACCAGAGTTTTCAGTTCTCCCTCCTAGCAGAAAATATACTGCTAGAGGCAAAGGTTTGAAACCTGCTACAGCTAAGAGCAGTGGAACCAGTTCCAAAATCTCTGAAGGGAAGGGACTTCTATTCCAGGTACTTCCTAACCACAAAGAAAAGGGGGGAGTGGTGGCCTATATTGGATCTCAGAGCTCTAAACAAGCTTCTGAAGAAACCAAAGTTCAAAATGATACCTTTGGCTCTGATTCTGCCAACACTTCAAAAAGGAGATTGGTTGGCATCACTGGATTTGAAAGATGCCTATTTCAACATCCCATTAAGGAGTCTTACCAAAAATATCTCAGATTTAGCTCCCTTCAGGTCAATACCAGTTTTCAACCCTGCCTTCTGGCCTTTCTTTGGCCCCAAGGGTGTTCACAAAGTGCCTGGCAGCTGTAGTGGCACATCTTCGGAGACAGGGGATATCTGTTTTTCCTTACCTGGATGACTGGCTGATCATAGGAAAATCTCCCCTGCAGGTACAGCAGGATTTGAAGGTCACCCAGGACCTCCTGGAGTCTCTGGGATTCCTGATCAATTACAGAAAGTCAGTTTTCACTCCTGTACAGGTATTGCAGTTCATAGGAGCAGAAATCAATACCTTACAAGCCAGAGCATATCTGCCTCTGGAAAGGGTAACGAGTATTCAGCTCATAGCAAGCTCTTTCAGGCTGCACAACTCAAACACTGCAAGACAGTTTCTCCAGCTACTGGGCCACATGGCTGCTTCCACAGGCACAGTGCTGGATTCCAGATTCCACATGAGAGACATCCAATTCCACCTCAGGTATCATTGGTGTCAGAGAAAAGATCATTTTTCAAAGCTCATTCCAGTAACAAGGGCACTGCTACAGGCCCTCTTGTGGTGGAAGGAGGAATCCAATTTAAGGCAAGGAGTTCCCTTTCAGAAAGAGAATCCTTCAGTGGTTCTCACAACAGATGCATCCCTGTTGGGCTGGGGCACCCATATAGGGGAACACACAACCCAGGGCACCGGGTCAGCTGCAGAGTCCCTTCAGCACATAAACTTACTGGAACTCAGAGCAGTTTTGCTAGCTCTGAAAACTTTTTCTTCCCTAGCACACGGCAGGGTGGTACAGGTCAGAACAGACAACACCACCACAATGTATAACATAAACAAGCAGGGAGGCACAAGGTCAAGCCTTCTCTGCACAGAAGCCATAAAGATTTGGACTCTGGCCTACTCCTTAGGAGTATCTCTGCAGGCAATTCATTTTCCAGGGAAGGACAATACCCTGGCAGATGCATTGAGTCAAATAAATCAGGCCCATCACAAATGGACCCTAAACAGACAGGTGGTACAGGTTATTTTCAGAAGGTGGGGCACTCCAGAGATAGACTTGTTTGTATCCCACCAGAACCACCATCTGCCACAGTATTGTTACAGACCACCAGATCAGGGAATGTTTCCTCTGGATGTTTTGAATCTAGATTGGTCAGGAAGGTTCCTTTATGCTTTCCCTCCTTTCCCTGTGATCTACATAGTACTGGTCAAGCTCAGATCCCATGCAGCATCACTGATCTTGATAGCTCCAAACTGGCCGAGGCAGCCACGGTACTCTCTTCTGCTTTCAATGTCTGTTGTGAAACTAGTACATCTCCCTTGCAGGCACAACTTACTGACTTCCAACCAAGGAACTCTGTTGTATCTGAATCTCAAGTCCCTCAATCTCAAAGCTTGGCTCTTGAGGACTTTGAATATGCTAATTTAGAACTCTCCGAACCTGTCCTAAACATTTTAAGAGGTTACAGAAAACCTTCTACTACAAAAATCTATTCTTCCAAATGGAAGTGATTTTCAATCTGGTGTTCGAGAAAGACTCTGGTACCAGCCCAGGCTGGGTTGCCCATGGTATTGGATTATCTCACCCATTTACATTCTCTGGGTTTATAGCCCAGTTCTTTAAATGCTCATCTTGCAGCAGTGTCTGCTTACCTTTCTGCTGGAAAAAAGGTAACATTAGCTTCAGACCCTATTTTTAAAAGGTTCTTTAAGGGCCTGAATCATTTGCATACCCCTCACAGGTCTCCAGTGCCAGCTTGGGATCTGAATGTGTGTATAGCTAATCTCATGGCTGCTCCCTTTGAGCCCATGGCTACAGCTCATCTAAAATATGTCACTTGGAAAACTGTTTTTCTAGTGGCAATGACTTCTGCAAGAAAAATCAATTAGCTTCAGGCTCTCCGTATAGATCAGGACTATATCTCTTTTCATAGGGATAAAGTTGTCCTTAGAACAAACAGAAGATTTCTCCCCAAAGTGGTCTCTGATGTCCACTTAAATCAATCTATCACTCTCCCTGTCTTTTTCACCGATCATGCCACTTCTGGTGAAAGGAGGCTTCATAGTTTGGATGTAAAGAGGGCTCTCAGTCATTATATGACAGCCACTAAAGACCTTAGACAGGATAGAAAGCAATTGTTCCTGACCTATGGAGATGTAGGAAAAGGTAATCCAGCCTCAAAAAGATCTATTGCTTGATGGATAGTTCAGTGTATCCAATTCTGTTATACTAATGCAGGTAGGGAGCCCCCATCAGGATTAAGGGCTCATTCTACAAGAGGGACAGCTGCTACTTTGGCAGCTGCCAGAGATGTCCCATTGGTGGATATATGTAAAGCAGCTACCTGGAAAACAGTACACACCTTTACAAAACACTACAACCTGGATGTTTTATCCAGGAGTGATGCTAGGTTTGACACAGCAGTCCTGCAAAGTCTGTTTCCAAAATAAAGTCCTGTGCCCACCCCAAGGGGTACTGCTTGGTAGTCTGCATAAAGGTATAAATATACTGAGCATTACTGGGGTTAGAAGAAAAAATTACTTACCATAGTAATTTTGTTTCTTCCCAGTGATACTCAGATATTCATAAACTCCTTCCCTACCTCCCCTTCCAGACATTCAGCCTCTGCACTCCGCATGCTGGTGCCACCATGTCACAATACACCCTTGGAGTGACATTTTTTTTCCTCTGCACCTGTATTAGTTAGGTGAACAGAGTTCATTGTGTTTATCTTTTTGGTATTTGTCTGGCATGTTGTTCTAACTTTATTGAATTGTTTGTTCCTCCAGTTGGAGGCTTGTTTTTGTAAATCCATATTGTTGGGAAATCCCAATTTTAAGGATAAAATTATGGTACTAAATTATTTTAGGCCTACCTTTCCAGGCTCCTTTATAAAATCTGAAGAGGTTAGAACACAGGCAGTTAGTAGAGGCAGTATTTGAAAGATGCTCACGTGCAAAGTGTTCCATCATTTGCATGTGTTCCATCTCCCCGGGCAGTCCAACCCCTCAGGCTTACTGCATAAAGTTATGAATATCTGAGCATCACTGGGAAGAAACAGATTACTATGGTAAGTAATTTTTTCTTCTAGCACACACTTGGAAGGCTGGTTTGGAAGCTGCTTAATACCTGTTTGAAGTGGTTGTTGCTGTTAATTCCACTGCATCTAGGACTCTAGCCAATTTGGTGTCTTCCAGGAGATTTGGATGACTTAGATTAACTGGGTTGTCACATGTCATGCGAAGGTATCTCCTTATTTAGTGACAAAACATGGGTGTACATGAAAAACACTGATGAGCAGAAAGCAACTTTTAAGAATTTGACAGAAAAAGAGAGTCCCACTGTGCCTTACAGACGCTATAGAAACTGAAGTACTGCATCAAAAGGGCTTATTACAACAGACCATATGAGCACCATGAATACACTGTTCATGGAGGCAGTATAGTGCAGTGGTTTAAGGCTCTGAGCTGCAAATCTGGAGACCTGGATTTGAATCCCACAGCCCCCACTTACATACTGTGTGACCTTGAGCAAGTCACTTAACTTCACTGTGCTCCCAGGTTGCACCTGTAAACAAGCTTTCAGCTTAGTGTGTCTCACCTAGTTAAACAATTGGAAAAAATCAGCACAAGGAAAAGCAAAGACAGAAAGGTAGCCAGACCAGAGTCTGCATCAGCTCCCCAGTCCAAGTAAAGCCCAACATCTGACACATTTGCCCATATTGCCACAAACCTATATCCAGTGGGAGGGCACCTTTCTTACTACAGTTGCAGCCATTGACATGTCTAGATGTTTCCTGAAATCTCCTGCCTACCTGCAATACCCTATAGGTCCCAAAAGAGATTTCCTTTAGAAATACTGTGACAAGAGCCAGCCTGCCAATGCAGAAGTAGTGCTACCACTTGCGGCACCAATGACCTGGGTTTGGGAACGGGCCCGGAGTGTTGGAGGACTGGCCAGAGGGAGGTGGACTGAACATCCCTTGGTTACTCTACACCACTGGGGGGGGTTGTGCCTCCAGTGTCACATTGCTGCCTAGGTGACTACAGGTGGCAGACGAGCACTGGAGCCAAGAGCAGGTGGGCCGACGTCAGCATGAAGGGAAAGCATGGACACACATGCACCTGTCACTTCATTGATATCTTGGGTTGGGAACAGAATACAAAAAACACATGCAGGATGATGATGCCTCTCCTCGCAGGCCCCACATCTGCCTACTGGGCACGCTGACCCGTAACTACACTAGAGGTCCTTCTGGGGTTAAGAGGTGAACACTGGTGGTCCACCATGGGGGACAAGCCATGAGGCAGCACAAGTATCGGGACTGATAAGTCCCAGGGATGCCGCAATGACAGGGTTGGGGGAGAGGAGGCAGCAGGGGACAGGCTGAGTGATTAAGGGGGCATAAAGTGCAATCAGTAAAAAAAGAAACACTGTGAGAATATCTGGAAAGATCCAGACAACTTGATGGCTACTACTACACTTCGAAGACTGGGAAATAATTACCATAGTCAAATGCATTTTGGAGGTAATACGAAAAGGATTAAACTTTCAGTTTGTACAATTTTCAAAGTTAAGCATATTCAGGGTGTTTTTAGCAACAATAGCATGGAGGACGGCTGCTGCAATTTATCAGAATTCAGGAAGCAAATAGGGATAAAACAAAGAAAAGTGGAGTGGTCCATTAAGCCTGATATCAGGAGAAGGTATTGATCACTGAAAGCCAACAAGCAAATTAACAAGAACCTTGCAAGGTGTGACCACCAATGTTCTAAGGAAGTGGCCACATGCCATAAAATGTTTGCAACCTTATAATAGGTGGATGTTATAAATAAAGAACATCTGACTACATAGGAGCTGATCCAACATACTTGGAATCTAGACATATTCTGAAGTTTATAGTTGCAGAGCTGAACGCAGAATGTGGCAAAATTCCCTTTTCTCTTCATATGACAGTTCTGCTTCAGTGTGCAAACACATACATTCCAGGCAGTTTCAACGGGGACTGCAGAGGTATTCTTGTGACTTATGGAACACCTGGCTTCTGCCACATAGTGTTGCCAAGGACCAACTTGTTGATGACGGATGTTCAGTCCTACCTCAGAAGGCACTGGCATCAAAGAAGTGCACCACCAATGCACTGGGATCTTTTACTGGGAGATAGAATGTGAGAAGACATTATTGCCCATTTTACCGTTCCCCGCATAGCAGGCTCAATATTATCAATTTAAGCATATCAGTTGATCTATTAATCTTTTAAATATGTCCAGAACATCACTCAGGGCAACATATTCTGGAAGAGCATTCCATATTCTAGCTGTTCTATATATAAAGGAGTAATATATTGCATTGGTCTTTACAGTGTCTAATTTTATTTGAAACCTTTTGGTTTCTCCCTCAACTGTATAGCAAATTAATTCTTTAATTCTGAATCTTTCATAATTTTAAACAACTGTAAGAGGTCCCCTCTCTTCCTTCTATTTTCCAAACTAAATAAACCCAGCTTCTTCAACCTATTTTCACAACTATCCTTTTTTGTGGACCATATCGTTTTCGTAAAGGTCCTTTGTATTTTTTCTATCCTATTTATTTCACCTTTAGTGTAAGGACTCCACAAGGATGAACCATAATCGATGTGAGGTCTTACAAATGTCCTATACAAAGGAAGTAGACATTCTCTTGATCTGTTTATGAAGTTCCTCTTGATATTTCTAATCATATAATTAGTTTTCCTAAATACCTCTGATCTCTGTGATCTGAAAGTCATACCTTCATCTATTATTATCCCACAATCCTTTTCCTTTTCTGATGTTTATACTTTTTGGCCATTCAAATAATATGTATGCCTGGGAATTTTTTCCCCATGTGCAATACTCTGCATTTCTCTATGCCAAATGGCATTCCATTCTCTATGGCCCATATTTCCAATTTTTTGAAATCGTCTTCAAGATCCTGAATACTCTCCATAGTACTTACTTGCCCTCCCAATTTTACACTGTCTGCAAACTTAACCAGAATATTCTTTATATTATGTTGTATATCCCGTAGATATAGTGAAAACAGCATGGGGCCCAGCCCTGACTCCTGTGGAACCCCACTTGTCACGTCAGATAAACCGGAATATGTACCCCTAATCCTGTCTGCGTTCTCTCCTCTAACCAATTCTGTACCCATTTTATCAGCCTACTGTCTATTCCTAGTATTTCCATTTTGAGAATAAGCTGACTATGAGGTACCTTATCGAATGCTTTCTGGAAATCCAGAAGAAAAATGTCTACTGGATTATTTTCATATAATTCTTTCTATTGATTTGTTCGTAAGAAATAAGTTGGTTTGTCTGACATGATCTGTTTTTCTTGAATCCATGCTGTCATGCATCATTCACATCTAGCTCCTTAAGATTGCATTCTAACTTATCTTTTAGAAATTTTTCTGCAATTTTACACAATATTGCAGTTAGACTGACTGGTCTATAGCTAGTCATTGATGTTTTGACCCCTTTCCATATATACAGTGGAGTCACAATAATGTTTTTCCAATCCTCGGGTACCTCTCCTGTGGAAAAGGACCAGTTGAACAAGTATGCCGGGGGGGCTGCTATATACTCCCTTACTTCTCTCAATAATCTAGGGTGCAACAAATCAGGCCCTGCTGATTTATGAGGTTTCAACTCACTCAATAATTTTTCTAAGTAATCTATGCTTATCTCCAGGTCCAAATTCCTGCTATAATTCTGTTTAATTTTTATCTTGTTTTGCTCTTTCTTATCATATACTGAATAGAAATACTGATTTTGTTTTTCCACCATTTCTGCTGTTTTGACCGCCTCCTCACCTCCTATATTTAGGGGCCCTATCTGTGTTGTAGATTTACTATTTTTATTGTTGTTTATATAGGAATAAAATCCCTTTCCATTGTCTTTTCTATAGACTAAGTTTGTTTCTAACCTTTTTCTTTCTGCTCTTATTGTAGATTTTAACTTCCTCAGTACCTTTCTATATTCTGCATTAGTCTCAAGATCCTTTTGTTTTTTTTCATTTTATTGTAAGCTCTTTTTTTTTCTTTACACAACTTTATAATTTTATTTGTACACCACATAGTTTTTTTTTCCCTCTTTTTGTATACAGTCTTTTTTGGGGATATAATTGTCTTCCATTTCATGCACTTTATGTTTAAACATGTCCCACATGTCTCACACATTCTTTCCTCTAAACATTTTTTTCCAGTTCCAATCTGAAAGATCTCTTTTAATTATGTCAAAATGTGCCTTACTGTAGTATATTATAATGGTGGTTCCTTTTTCACACACCAACTTTCTTTTTAAATAAAATTGTACAATATTGTGATCGCTGTTACTTAAATTATCAATAACACTCAATTTAGTTAATGTGTTTTCTTTATTTGTTATTACCCAATCCAGTATATTTTCCCCTCTTATGGGCTTATGTACCAAGTGAGTTAACCCCATCTCTTCCATCATCTCTGCATACCTATTATGTATTGCATCCTTTGCTATTTTTGTTACCCAGTTTATATCTGGTAAGTTAAAATCCCCCATAATTGCTACTTCTTCTTTCATTGCTATTTGCCTAATTTCAGCCTCTATCAATTCTTCTTGGATTGTACTCATGTTTCGTGGTTAATAAAACAATCCAAGCAATAATTTTTTTTGAGTTTGTGTAATTTGTAAAATTAACCATAAGGATTCAATCTCATCACTTTGATCGTATTTTTTATATATTGGGCTGGATATTCAAACTGCACTATTTTGTGGTGCAAGCCCTTGAGCTGCACAAAATAGTTGCACAGGGGTGTGGTTGGAGCGATATTCAAAGGAGTTGCGCTATTGAGCAACTCCTTTGAATATCACCCCCCGGCCACAGCCACTGTGCATGGCACAGTGGAACTTGCACCACCACAAGTGGTCAGAGTGGAGCCCGATCGCGGGCTGAAGAAGTTGTATGGTATGGGCTGCCGCATTGGCTCTTGCTCTGCACCAATGGGCATGCAGCCCTACCAGGCAGTCGATCGGTGGGCGGCGGGCGGCGGGCGGGTGGGGTGCTGCCACCCGCCCGGCTGCCAGGGGAGTCGGGTGGTGGGAGGGCTTCATGGGTGGGTGGGTGGGGACACTAGATCACCAGGATATGGTCTTGGGGTGGGGGTGTCACAACATAATGCAGCCAGCGATTAGGCTTATCGGTCCACTGGACCACCAGGGATATGTTCTGGGGAACACTTTGTTGCCCGTGATCGGGCTGGTGGGGTGATTTAAGCTTATGCCCGCAATTGGGCCAGTTGGGGGAGGGGAACTTTTCTGCTTTTGCCTGCGATCAGGCTGCAGGGGGGGCACAGGGAATAGGTTGAGGGCCAGCCACAGGTGGCAGCTGCTGTGTTGCGCCCTGCAATGCGGCAGTTCACCTGTGGGTGGCCCTCGACTTACTCCTTTTTTTGGGCTCAAAGTTGTGCAGGCGCAGGTTGGGGGTTGCGCCTGCACAACTCTGCACAGCCTGGCTGAATATTGGGCTGTGCAGTTTATGCATGGTCCCTCCCCCTCCAGATCAGCATGCATTCATTTGCATTGTGCTGTTGCTCAGCATGTTTTTAGTGGTGCAACTGCCTCCTGCTGAATATCGCAGAATGGCACAATTTCAGACTTGCGCAGGTGCAACCCTATTGCGCATGGCGCAACCCTTTTGAATATCCCACGCATTGTACTTTTTATTCCTTGCTTTATATATACTGCAATGCCACCTCCTTTTTTGTTTTCTCTTTCTTTTGAAAACAGATCATACCCCTCTATCTCCCTGTTCCATAGTATTTCTTTCTCCCACCAGGTCTCGGTAATGCAGCATATATCAATACCCTCTAATTTTAACCTTATCGCTAATTCTGATTTTTTTGTCATGTTCAGACTCCTTGCATTCAAGGCCCATACTTTTAAACCATTATACGTTTTTGTATTACTTAATTTTTGCTTCATTACTACTTTTCTTGTTAGGTTCGCTTTCAAATTACTTTTCTCATATTCTTCTTTTTCCCCTCTCCCCTGATTTCTCACATTAAATGTGTATCTATTACTCTCTTAATTGTCATCCCCAACTTTCTACTACCTTTTTTGCTCAAGTGCAAGCCATCACTGCAAAAGAATACTGGATCATTTATAATGTGCTCCCAATGACAAATACATCCCACCCCTTCCTGTAACATCCAACGCCTCAACCAGTTGTTTGGATCCTTTATTTTCATTTGATTTTTCACATTTTCTTTTGGTACTGTAAGTATTTCAGAAAAATAAATATTACGTCCTAATTTCCTAGCTTCCTCTTTTATATTTCTATATTCCTGTTTTATATCACCTATGTTTAGATTTTTTTATATTATTTACACCACAATGCAAAATTAATACATTGTTCCCATTTCTATCTTCTATAATATTGGGCAGCATTCCCTGTATATCCCTGACCTTAGCCTCTGCGAAGTAACTAGTTGTTATTCGTTCTTTGTTCCTTCTTGATGTATAACTGTCTGTATATTTTAATATTAAGCCACCCAGAACATAAGCATAGATTTCACCATTTGTCTGATGTGTTGTCTTACTTACATTTCCTACTTCCATATCCTCCACCCCACTGACCTGCGTTCTCCTATTTTGTGACTCCAGTTGCATATTCTCTACTTGATTTACCATATTACTCTGCAGCTGGATGCTCATCTCTATATTCTCCCCACTGTACAGTATATTCTTTCTGTTTAAGTTCCTACCTACAAGTGTTCTGACCATAGATGCATGCCTACTAGGATGGGGAGTACAGTACATCTGGAGGAGAGGACAGTAAATGGAATTTGTGCCCTTTAAGAAAGAAAGGAACACATTAACTTGCTGAAACTCAGAGCAGTGACCCTTTCCATGAAGTCCTCCCTTCTACTGCAGGACACAGTATTTCTGATAATGACAAGGAATAAAATAACTACATATTACTGTACATTATACAATGGCAAGGAAATTTCCTGCCCTCTGATTGGTCAGTGGGTGCCTGAAACATTGATGTTATGACCAACAACATGGGTTCCATCAATATTATGGAACAGAGACTGCCTTGGTCAGGTTCACGGACACCATCCTACGAGGGTTTGATGACTGGAGTGGTGTTTGTGGATTTGACCAAGGCATTCAATTTGATTGAACATAATCTCACCTGTTAAACTGAGGAATCTTGGATTTCTGATGCTATTGTATTATGGATTGGGAATTATTTGTCAGTCGACCTCAATTCATGCAAATTGGATCTGTGGTTTTGGATGTGTCGTTAATACATTGTGATGTCCCACAGGGGTCAATTTTTGGGCCCACCATTGTTTTCTTTCTTTTTATTAATCAGTTACCTCAATTATGTAATTTTAGTAATTCAATTTTATATGCTGATGATTTGATTATTTTTTCTCAATCCAAAGTGCTATCTAAATTGTCATCAGCCTTAGAAAAAGATTTTGGGGAAGTTTGTTCTTGGTTTGTTCACATCTCCTTGGTGTTGGATTCAAACAAAACTAAAACAATGCTATTTGGAATGCAATCTATGTTAAGGGATAATTCTGACTTAGTTCTGTTTGATCATCAGGGGATTTTGATTGAACAGGTAAAACAATTTAGATATTATGGGGTCTTGTTGGATCCAGGCCTAACCTTCTCTCTTCAAACACAATCCGTTGTTAAAACCAGTAATCAGAAACTTGGTCTACTGTTTATATTTAAATCCTATTTTACAGTGGAAACTAATTCAAAGTCCAAAATTGTATTGATCAGCACAAGGCCATTACAATATAGAATAAGAACATGTACATAGATTCAGTTCAGACAACACTTATAAAATATAAATATGACATACATACAAATAGTACAATACTATAAATAATGCAGCACTAACATAGTTTTTCTCATTTCATAGATGGGTTGCTTGTAAGAAAGATACAACTTTCTATAGGACATAGACATTATTTGAATTTAATAAATATATTAACATTATGTCAGGAGGGAGGTCAAGACCAGCCATGATGTCACTCAACCATCTATCACGTTGGTGCCCATAAAGGGGGAAGATCAAAATTATATGTTTAATATCATCTTCCAATGATCTACCACATTTACAAAATGGAGAGTCAACATTTTGTCTCTTCTGCCTAAAGTGGACATAGTTTGCTTCATATATTTCTAATCTAAATTTAGTGAGTACTCTCCTTTTCTTGGGATCTGAGAGTTTTAGTAAATAGGATTCCAATCCATGTGCTGATTTAATTTATTTATATCATCTAAATAATTTGAAGTTATCAAGTTTCTCAAACATATTTGCCGTATCTATATCCCGAAGTCTATTTTTAACCAAAGATACAATTTCCGTCCAGGGGTGCCAATAGATGTCCCACAGGATATGTCCTAAGCCATAAAGGAAGAGAAATGTTTTAATTATTTTAATTGTTGGTGAATCACAGCCTAAGGAAGAATATTTAATTTCTTCCTCCAGGCACTGTCTGGGTAATCACTTCTCATTTAACAAAAATAGTTTTAAAACTGCAAATATTTGTCTCTCAACAATTAATGTAAGCAGTGAATATTGTCCCATTTCTAAATTTAAAATAACTACAGGAACCGACTGTGGGACCATGATAATGTATCTGCTTATTTTATTCAATATAATTCCCAATTTACGTAGATCTGAGAGACCCCATATCTTTGCAGGATATAATAAGCTAGATTTGAAGTTTGCCTCTAGTACCTGTAAGATGCCTTTGACAGAGGTACATCCCATTTTTGTATTAAATATTCTAAATGCATTAAAGAACATCTTTGTTTTATCACATGTGATATTTATATGATTTTTCCAGCTGAGATTCTCTGAAAACCAAACCCCCAAATAATCATAATATGTAACCTATTCCACCTTTTCTTTGCAAATCCAGAGAGGCCAAACCTTTTTGCTAAGGTTTCCAAAAATCAGTACCTTAGTTTAAGACATGTTACTTTTTAATTTGTGTTCTCTACATAGTTTGAAAAGATGTTCTAGCTTCCTCTGGAGTCCCAAAGCAGAGGTAGAAGTCAATACCAGGTCATCTGCATACGCCAGGCAGTCTACCCTGGTATTCCATATTTTGGGCACATGAAAGTTTGGATTTTGGAGATTTGTAAGGATCTCATTAATATAAATATTAAAGAGGGTTGATGCCAAAAAGCATCCTTGATGAACCCCCAAATTAGTGCAAAATATTGTGGTTGTATGTCCATATTGATCGTACTGTACCTGGGCCCACGTGTGGTTATGTAGTCTAATTAGTATGTTCAGTAGATCTGGGCAGATGCCCAGCTTCTGCAACTTATCCCATAGGATGGTCCTGCTTATACTATCAAATGCCGAGGAGAAGTCTATAAAACAACAAAATAATTTTCCCCTTTTTATTTTAACATATTTCCAAGCTAAATAATTCAGTATGTAGCAGTGTTAGATGGTAGATCTTGGTTTCCTGAAACCATTCTGTGTTTCATGCAGGATAGATTTGCTTTCTAACCAATTTGTGAGTTTCTCAAGTGTTACTCTTGTGAATATCTTTTGTGATATGTCAATAAGGCTGATTGGTCTGCACATTCTGGGATCATTCGCGTCATCTTTTTTTTATAAATTGAATAAATAATACACCTTGCCAGCTATCAGGGAAGTCATGATCTTGTACAAAGATATTAAATAACTGGAATAATACTGGAGTCCACAAATCTACATATTTATAAAAGTCTCCTATAATTTTATCTGGACCAGGGGCTTTGCTTGATTTCAGTTGGAAAATGGCCAAAGCTATGTACTCCTTGGTTATGAATAAAGAAGTTGGGTAGTTAAGATGTCCATACTTGTGTAAAGTCTCTCATAATTATAGTTCCTCCTCCTCCTCAGAAAAGTAAAGTTTTGAAAAGTGTATAACCCATGAATCTGGGAGGATGTAGGCTTCAACTCTAGAGGTATATCTATTGTACCCTTGACTTACAAGTCTCCAAAATTTCCTACTATCTTTATTATGGACTTCCTTAATTTTCCCCAAAGTATATTAGTATGGGATTGTCTTTCTTGTTCAAGTATTGTTTTATATTTCTTCCTTTCTTTGTTAATGTTAATAGGATTATGCTTAATATTATCTGTTAAATTTTGACTTTTGTGTAACTTATAATATCTCAAAATTCTAGTTAGCTCTTTCTTGGCATTTCTACATCTAGAGTTAAACCAGCTTTTACCCTGAGGTTTATTCCTTGCCAATCTATAAGTTACACAGTGTGGTTTAATCAGGGTATTTATATTTTGCCATATATCAAAAGAATAGTTAAAGTTTGTTTCTTCAATGACATAAATATGCATTTCAGCCAACAGCTGGCCATATAAGTCATCAAAACATTTGATGGTATTAGGAGCCCATTGCATCCTTTTTTGATTGATTATTTCCACCCCATCCAACACATGTATAGTAATGTTTTCTTTTGTTTTCTGGTTCATTTATAGACTTAGGCACAAGGGGTTGTATGCCGATTCTGGCCTTTCAAAGATTTCCAGATCATATATTAATTTAATATCAGACTCTGTGTCTATAACCTGATTTAAGGTGTAGCTAAGTTGGGATATAAGATTATTTGTGCTCTTTGTAGAGGGGGGAAGATAGATATTAAATATTACTATCTTAAAGTGAGTAGTCACTTCTTCCATCATGAGCGCCAAAATATCTCCAGGAGTATTGTTTAATCATTTTAAAATTTAAATTAGTTTTAAGATATTTAGAAATCCCTCCCATTTTCCTTCCATATTTTGTCTTTCTTGTTGCTGATTTTGATACATTCAGATATCCTGGTATCTTTGGTGTGCACCACATTTCCTGGAGACATAATATGTCAAATGTTTCTATGGTTACTTGTTTGTTTTTGGTATTAGTCACTTATCTTTGTCATTTCCCAAGACATCATATCTATTAGCAGAAATAAGCCTCTCCCAGTCTTCTATGTTTTGTCTGTTTTCTTCACTTCATTCCAGAGGAATCTCTTTGCTTGTATCCTTATTCTGACTTGGCTTCAACCAATCTTCCATAGCTATAACATGTAGGCCTAATCCATCTAGTATCTGTGTCTTTCTTAACAAAGTTTGCACAATCATTGGATTTTTAAAAGTAATATCTATCTGTGATGCATTATTTGTATGTTTGTATATTTTAATGTATTCTGTTGAGTTTTTAGAGATATTAATATGCATTGTCCCTGACAGGAAAGATATAATTTCTTGCTTATTAGATCTCAAAGAATCCTGCTGTATGGTGTCCCATCCAAAAATAGTTTTAGTTTTATTGAGCCATACTCCTTGTTACTTAGTTTTGTAATGTTAAAATGTTTGAATAATGCTTTCAAGCTCTTTTTGGTTCTGTTTTTTTTTTCTTTTTCTTCATGGCCTTTAATATCTGTCCCCTCTCTGTTTTGATTGTTGTGTAGTTCATTTTTCTTTGTGTCTTTCCCTGTATCTACTCTACTTGTGTCATTTTGCATCTCAGTTGGTACTATTTATGCTGGAGTCAAAGAGATTCCTATTAATTTTAAAGTTTTCTCCTGTCCCCATTTGGCTTCAACCACTGATCCTAATTTTGTGTACAGTAACACACAATCACGATAGGCTTTGTTAGGAGACCTTGTAATGTATATCTTTCCTCCTTCTTTTTTGTGTGAAAATGTGCAATACCCATTCCTTGAGTTTTTCTTTTGCTTCATTCTGTAGCCTGGGCACACCATAAATTTCCAGTAAATATTCCATTTCACTACCCTCTAGGTTAAGAAACCTATCAGTAGCACATGGCTTGCTCCTCATTACACAACTCTCAGGTATCTCACTATGTGATATGCTGCTGTGTGACATCATAGTGGTCTCAACCTCCCTTTTGTCTTTAGCTGTTAAAGTTTTCTCAGCCCCTTCTGGTTTTCTTGTCTCCCTTTTTTATTAAACCTGATTTCAGTTTCCACATTAGACTCATTGAAAAATTTATTCACCCTTCTCTCTGTGTTTTCTTTTGTTATCTCCATCCTTGGAATTTCCTCTTTGTCTAAACCATACTTTCTATGTATTTCTGGTGTATGTACATTGTTCCCCACTGAACTTAAATTTAGTTTTGAGTTTTGTTTCTTCCTTTTATTGTTTCTACTGCTACCCATTTTTTAATGTTTTTTTTTTTGTAGAGATTGGTCTGATCTATTTGGCTGATTATCTTTGTTTTTACTCGTTCTTCTGTCTTTACACTTAGCAGGTGGTTTTAAGTAGCATGCACAAGTCTGGTCTCTGTCAAATGGAGGTGGTAGATTCACTTGTTTGGCTTTGTTCTCTCCTAGACTTTTAACCTCTGCAGACCATTCATCATCACAAATGAGGAGTGATTGATCCATTGACTTGTGATCCTTCTTAATTATCTTATTTAGGACAACCCTGCTGTAAAATAGATAATTTCTGATGTTAACAATCTTGTCTTGTATTACAGCAAGGTTTTCCAAGATAACCATGCTTGCAAAGTATGGGTTTTTAAGGATTTCTAACATTTGTTGAGGCAGGGAGATGCAGGAGGCAAAGTCACCCTCTCCAGTAAAAAATTCTTTGTCATAACTTAAATTAGTCTGATTCTTTGATTTTGGGGTATCTTTGCACATGCTTAGCTCCCCCTGTGTTTTCTCTAAATTTTTTAGCCCCTCTATAATCATGCTTACATTTTGTGTACTTGGTCTCATTTCATTTCCATTCATACTGATATTCATACTAGGTGTGTTTTCTCTGTCCTCAGGGGGGTGTTTGGGGGATCTCAGATTGTGCTTTATCTTTTGGTTTTTAACCAAAGATTCCTCAGATTGATGGCTGTCCAATAACCCTTCCTCCGGAAGGATAATAATAATTATCCTTACTATCACTGCTATAGGGTTCATATGACTCACAGGAATATTCTTGTGATTTCTCATTGAAGGAATGATCAGCAGAAAAATAAGGATCCAAGGACTCAAAATAATCCCACCCATATGATTCTAATGAGATTCCCTCTATTGGAGGTAATGGGGTAGATGAGTTTGTTATATCTCTTATGTTTTGATCATCATTATGTTTAGTAATAGGGTCTCTCTCGCTTCCTCTTTTCTCTCCTTAGTCATGCATAATTCTACATGGGCGGGATTACTAATTGATGTACAGAGGCTATGATGGGATAAAGACAACTTATGAGTGTCCTTCTGCCATATCTCTGTGAGCTTAAATTGAAGTGGGTCAGCTTTATCAGGACCTTTTTGGTTTTTGTCAGTTGCATCCTTAATTTTGATTTTTTTTGCCCTCTTCTTGGTCAAAATTTCATTCTCCATAATATTGTTTTTCCCCCTCCATATTATTAAATGATTTCCCACTCCTGTCTGCACCATCTGTGGTCATTATTGATATTGCTTCTTGCAGCTTTCCAACTTCAGCTATGACTTTACCTAGAGCTATTTATAATAATATTCACTTAACTTTATCAACCTTCAAACATCAATTTACATTGGCACTGTGAACAGCAAAATGTTAGCAGCAGTCAAATATTTAAAGTGCCTTTAAAAACATTAAATATTTAAAGTGACTTTAAAAATATAATTTTATCTGTTATCTATCTGGTGAACGTTCAAATAAAAAAAACAGATAAAGACCATAGGACATAGACTAAAAGGAGATAATTCCTAAATGGGAAACTAGCACTAATAAAGTCAATAAGTTAATAGATAATACCAATTCTATAATTTCAGGATTAAGTACTTCAAAGATAAATTATCTGTATTAAAACTATAATAATATATACAGCATTATACAGTATTATAATGGTGGAGTCAATGATTTCCAAAACACCTGAATGTCTGGAGCCAAGAGTCCAATGAAATGATCGTCTGGTGCTGTTTGACAGTTACTGCAAAGTTCTTCAGGCTGCGCCTTAATTTTACTTCTGCTGCTTGGTTGAACTTTTCTTCCTTATTTAGACTTTGGGTCAAGCCTCTGAACATATGCTGGCCTTATAACACGTTATCCTTTGGAATTTTATAGATTTCAGTTTTTAGTTAGTCCTTCTGGGAGATATGTAGCAATCCCTGTTCTTTGGTTCTGCATCTCCTGTAGATCTCACTTATTTCTAAGTTATTTTACTTCCAAATCAGTTGCATCCACTAAAGTAAAAGTGAAAAAAGAAACTCCTGAGAGTATAGGATATAGAGCCTGTTCATTCTGATTATATTTTAAATATAACTTTCTCTTAAGAGTAATATAATCCAACACCAATATGCAGGAAGTAAGTTACAGAAGACACATTGTTACTTTTTAGGACAAAAAATAGTTAAGCAAAGTTAAGCAGAGTGTGTACTGAAACTTGCTATGTCCAGAAAAAAATGAGGGGGGGTGGATTTTATAGGAAACAATTCCCCAGAAAATGCCCCAATTTCATTAAATTGAAACTTATAAAACTTATAGAAGTTTATAATTAAAAATAGCTGCTACTTACTCTTAATTCAGAACTCAGGTATTACTTTATAAATCAAGTTAATAATTTTTATTTTTATATGAGCAGCACAAGACTCGTATCTCATATCTCCGATTCCACAAGCTCCCAAAGCTGCTGAAAGCTGCAATATTTGTATTAACTTAACACAGCATTTCTGATAACAGCAATAAAAAATCAGGACTCTCAGAGATATAGAGCTAAGAACTAAGGTTGAAGCCAAGTCCTCATACAACTACCAAGTCATTTCAAGAAGCCAGTATCTATTACTTGGTACAAATTATAATCAATCAATCAATCAATCAATCAAAATCTTTATTTATTCAGGCGAACATCATTGAGCGTAGCTCATTTACAAGATGGACCTGAGTGGTCATACAAAGAAGGATACAAGTTTTGTACAAAGACATGAAAATAAAATAACATTAATACAATCAATTAGATGAGAGATATATACAAAATTTACAGATATACAAGCACAGTAACAATAACTTAAAACCTGTAAAAATGAAGAGGACATTCGATATAGGAGGGCTAATATTCAGATAGTAGGGCTTCTGTAGGCTTTTTATAAGAAGTGGGATAACTGACAGGGTAGAAGAATGGAAACTAACATAGTGGATTACAGAAGGGGTGGGGTTGGGTGGGAGACTAGGCCTTATGGAAGCAGTTGCACAGTTCTGGGAATAGGGTGGTGTATAATTTTTTGAAGAATGATAAGGGTAAGAGGGTATTCAGATTCATAGATTTTGGAGTGAGTTCCAGATAAATGCTAGGGAATAGCTGATAGCAGCCCTCCCAAACCGGGTGCAGGTATTGGGAATCTTTAGCATAATGAGCTTATTGATCCTTAGGGTGTATGGCCTGGATGTGATTCGGGTGAAACAGTCTGAGATGTAGGAGGGGAGTTTGTCTGATAAAGCTTTATAGATCCAGATTGCAGCATTCTTTTTTCTTCTGTGCTGTAGGAATGTCCAATTGACTGCATTGTAAAGAGAGCAATGATGGGCGCTGGAGGGAACGTCTGTAATAAATCTAATGGCTCTATGATACAGGGTGTCCAGTTTATTTAAGAGGGAGAGGGAGCAGTGGCCGTAGAGGAAATCAGCATAATCAATGAGGGATAGGAATGATGCCTGGATTAATCTTTGTTTGGAGTCTCTGGTAAGGTAGTGTTTTATTCTGTAAAATAGGCCAAGTCTTTGCCTCAACTTTTTTTTAGGAGCTCTTCAACGTGGACAGAGTAGTCAAGCTTATTGTCAATCCAGACTCCAAGATATTTGAATTTATCCACAAATTCCAGATTTTCTCCAAATAAGGTGGATAATTGTGGGGTGGTGAATGATGGGGTAGTGGAAGAGCAATTCTTGGTGGCAAAGAACATAGCTTTTGTTTTTTTGGCATTTAGAAGTAGTTTTTTTTCCAACAGGTTGTGTTGTAGGATGGAGAATTCTGACTGTAACAGTTCACAGGCTTTTGATTATAAATTTAGATATAATACCATAGTATGAAATGGCAAGGCAAAAAAAGGTCTGACCTGTATTTCAGAAATTAAGAAAGGAGAGAGCTGTGCAAAAATCAGCTAACAGCTAACAACTCTCTGTTCACTGTGGTCAGTGCTCCATGCTCTTCATTCAGTTGCTCTGAGACATTTGTGGTCTCTGACTTGTTTTAAGAGCAGACCACATGCAGAATCTTGATTAGATGTTTAGTTAGTTGGTTGGGAAAATTGCTGCAGGCTCCTAATCAAATATCAGGATACCTGAATTACCTGCACTCAGTTAATTAGCAGCAGCAATGGGGCAAAACAATTGATATAATTAGTGCCTGTACCATCACAATACGCAATCAGTACGCTTCTTCTACTTAGACCAAGTTAAATACTGATATTCCTATATTTAAAAATACAAATGTTCCTGTTTGAGAAGTAAATACAAGTGTAGGCTAAATACCCTCACGGTTCAATTCTAGCGTATTTAACTAAGCTAACTTGCTCAGTTCACAATAAGGGCCACTAACCCTCATTCTTTTCGCAATAACTAGAATTTGTCCACGCTGAACACTCAAAGCTGGTGTGGATGTGATGCAAAATTTATAGAATTAATCCTAGTAATTTGATGCACATCAAGGAATACATATAAAATATATAAATAACATAAGGGGCAATATCAGGGGAGTGCAAAACTATGTCAGAACTATAACAATCTATGACAATCTATATAATAAAATAAATAAAACTGTAAAAGCTGCAGAAGCTTACAACTAAAGCCTTATTTCACTGAAGGTTAAAACAAATTATACAATGGCAAGAAAAAATCCTGGACTCTGATTGGTCAGTCTTGGGCTGGACCCGTGATGTTATCCCAGTACAATATCACGGGTCTAGTCTCAGCCTCACTTTGAACCTGTAGATGATTTTTTGGACCTAGAGCTCTTTTTTTGCATCTCCTCTTAAGAAACAAAAATATTTTTCCACACTAATAAAAACATCTTTAAGATTATTTTTTTATTTTATACATAACAATGAGCCATTGTATGATAGCAATAATGCCCTCCAGGGTGTGTGTCATTTGGGATAACTTCATGCCTCAGTTGTTGGACACACTTGGCCTGCGGCCTCGTGCCCAACCACCTGAGGTGTGACGTTATCCCAGCACGACACACACCCTGTCGGGCATTATTGCTTAATTCATGCAAGCTCTTAGAGGCTTTAGTAATTACTGCAAAAAGGTTTGCTTATGCCACAATACAACAGTCAAATATACAGACTAGAGATGAGACACTTAACGATAATGTCAGTAATATCAAAATAATGTCAAAATCTCTGCTGTAAAAACATTTTCAGTATCCTTGTTTATTAGAGGGATTCTGAAAAATTCTGAGGAAATCTGAGGATGTCTGGGGTGCATAAATCAGTTTTTTAACTCCAGCCAAAGCCTTGAAGTGACCGACCCCCCACGGGGTCACCCCCGAGATCTTGTCTCCGGGTGGGCTCCTCCACCAACTAGGACTCCAGGCCTCAGGAGCAATATAAAGGGTGCTAAAAGGTGACCCAGAGAGCACCATCAGTGTAAGAAAGACTGGAAAGGTACTGGAAATAGCAAAAACGGAATTTGCAGTTCTGTGCTTGCAAAAGTAAGGCACAAACTCTACCTGTTCAGGCAACGGTGGCATACCTGTTGTAAGCACAGGGAGAGCATTTCCAGCACACCTGCTTCTCCCCCTCCTCCTCCTCAGGGGAACAGCGAACTGCTGAGTAGCAAACCAAGCATCTCAGAATCCTCCACCCCAGTGGAAACTAGAAAAGCTGTCGCAATTGGGTCATTGCTTCCACATTTTGATTATGTGTCTAATCTATATTTCAGTAAATATAGGGAAGAAGGAACTGCACTCCTTAACTGTGGCATGTATCAACATTTGCAGATTTGTTCTTGCAGTTTCAGTTTGTACTCATCATTGCAGTCTATAACTATCTTTAGGTTGGATGTCTCCTATCTCCAGGACCGAATATTCTTTAGGATGTATTATTTTTAAATGTCTTTTTTTATAAATCTTTGTTTCCACTGCATGTCTTAATTTCAATTAAGCCTATGCTACCTAGATTACGGTCAGCAAATGATATTTTACTTAATGAAGTTATATCTAAGCTTAAAATAGGATCTCATGCATTTTCAGCAGCCGCTCCTACTTATTGGAATGCTTTACCTATGTCTATTCACCAGTCAACTTCTATTGCAAGTTTTAAGATGAAATTGAAACAGTATTTACTACATAATTCTGTATGTAAATGTTTTATGTAACATTGTTGCATTCTCTTTGTGAGTTTTGTATTTATGTTTTTTTGTCCAGGTCGGGCCTGAAAAAGGACTGTTGGTCCAGTGTCCTTACCCGGTTAACAAAGAATAAATGAAAATGAAATTTCACAATAACATCACTGTATGAAATGCAAGCACACAAATGACCACATGACACACTCAGAAATCATGGCATAGCTATTTCATCCCCGTTGTTTTCCTCTGAGCTGAGTGGCTTCACTGAACCACACATGGTACTACCCCACCACACACACACACACACACACACACACACCCACGCACGCACACACACACATTACGTCCATCACTCCTCCAGGCAACTCAGTACCTTGAAACTCAATGTGAAAAAAAAATTATTTAATATGAGAAACAGCCACTGAGAACAACCGATTTTACTGCTGCTGGTTCCATGCCTTAATGCAGCATGCACTTGCTCCTTGGCACTAGGCTGTTCCCCCAGAGAACCACATGCAGCAGCTGTGTCTTAAACTGTAAAAAAATGACTGTTCCCTTTCATAAATAATTTAAGTAATTGTGATGCTCCATTTCAACAATTACCTCCCTAGTTCCATTTATTTAATTAAAACCCCACTACTATATTAACTACATTAAAGCCCCTGAGAACAGCAGAGAAACAGAAGACCAAATCTGCTCCGCTCTCAGTCATTTTCAGCGCGACTCTTTGCATGAAGTACTCACTGATCCCATGTTTGCTTCTGTTCCATTACTCAACACTTTCCAAATTCTTTTAAATGTAAATATTGAATAGTCTCCATCAGATAAAAAAAATGGAGACCAACAACTGAAAATAGCACAGGGAGGGCAGAAAGAAACACACAGGTACAGACAGCACAGAGTAAATAGTGCACCTGCTGCACAATCATGAAAAGGAACTTCTTTTTCTTTAAATAGTCTTCCACACTAATAAGTCAGTAAAAAAAAGAAAATGTATAATCCTTGTATTTTTTTATTCTAAATACAATGAGCCATTGTATAATAACAATAAGGCACTCCAGGGTGTGTGTTCTTGTGTAATAATGTCACGCCTTCGGCCTCGTGCTTCAACCACCCAAAGCATGACATTATATATAGAATAAAGCATGGGGTGGTGTGTGTAATGAGAAGTGTACACACACCCGAAGGGTTAGATGCTGAATAAACCCCAAGAGTGAAGCTCGAGGGGTTTGTGCATGCATCTAACCCCGAGGGTGTGTGTAAACTTCGAGTTTAACATACACCATTTATATTTTATTTTATATAATTGCTGGGTCTCCTTTAGCACAGCAATTATATAAAAATATCAGTTTCAGCGGTCACGCCTCCAGTTCGGTTTTCGCTCGGTTCTTACATTTAGATTTTCGGAGGTTTCACGTGTGTGTTTTTTTTTTAATAATTAAAACTTGTATCCTGTAGAAAATAACTGTTTTTTTTAAATGTGATTTACCACTGTGCTGTGATTCTTTGGCGGCTAGGTTGTGGTCAAGCAGAGAGCGGTGAGCCAGAAAGGGAAAGACTACAGTGGACGCATGCGCAGAGATAGGAGAACCGTGCACATGTTTGCCATTATAAATGCTCCTTTATAATGGGAAATTATGCCACAATCTCCCTATAGCAAAAAGGGGAGACCCGTTAATTATTACTCAGTAACACACACACCCTGTTGTGACTTATTGCTTAATTAACACACGGGGGGGGCACCAGGTCATCAAAATTCTGAATGGAGACAATGAGAACTGAAACCTGGCTTATAGCTTAAGTGGAAACCTCCTTGCAGGAAAGGAGAATGTACTAGCAGATTTAGTCTGATGGATGGAGCATGTAATTTATGAGTGTTCTCTGAAACAAGCAATTCTAAACTTGCTGTTTCAGAGATGAAGTGTACCAGAGATGAATCTGCTTGCCTGATAGGAAAACAAAAAACTTCCCTAATTCTGTGGAATCAGTTCCAGGTGATGCACTAGCTCTTTCCTGGAGAAACAGGTTCCTCTGTGCATTCCTCCATTTCCATTAATTCACAAAGTGCTGTTCAAATTAGAAGCAGGTTGGGCAAGGCAGTCTTTGTACTCACTAATGCTGACAGTATCATGGAGAATATTAATAGACCGGCTACTGAGAAGGACCTGCTGACTTTGTCCCAGGCAGAGTGGCCCACCCAGACCTCAATTCCCTTCTTTTGAGAGCATGGTTCTTGAGAAGTCAAAATACTCTAAACTGAATCTTGCAAACCAGGTCCTCAAAGTTTTGAAAGTTGCTAGAAAGTCAGTAACTAGGCAAACTTTAAAATGTAAAATATTTAGTGTTCGGTGTGACTCTCATTTTACACAAAAACTGAGGAAAAATCAGTTGCTATTGATTGTTTGGTACACTTGCAGGTCCAAGGTGTGAAACCTTCCACCTTTAAGGTGCATTTGGCAATTACTTCCATGTTCAAATCTGCAGGCAGGGAAAATCCTTTGCAGCTCATTCAGTATGTAAGAGATTTTTCAAAACCTTGAATCACCTGTAACTCCCTGTAAAGGAACTAATCCCACCATCTGATTTAATCTTGTTTCTCTCACAACAAATAAATCCTCCTTTTGAGCTTCTGTTTTCACCAGAGCTCAAATACTTAATCTGGAAAACTGTGTTTCAGGAGCTATTGATTCTGCAAGAAGGGTCAGGGTGTTGCAAGCACTATGTATAGATCCTAATTTTATGGTGTTTCATAGGCATTATGTGGTACTTAGAAAACAAGTGAATTTTTTACCAAAAGTGGTTTCTTCATTTACCATAAATAAGTTGGTAACATTCCCTGTGTTCTTTCCAAAACTTCATTCCAATGGAGGGAGGAAAAACTTCTCAGCTTGGACATCAAGTGCGCTTTAAATATCTACTTGTAAAGGACTGAGCAGTGCACAACTGAAAACAGACAACTGTTGGTCACATATGGTAAGTAACAGAGGACCGGATTCACAAAGGGTTGCCGCAAGCTGCGATAATGGCAGCTTGTGGCAATAGCCCCTGCATCCTGGACCCTGTGCCCAATGCAGAAACAAGCAAGGTCCAGGAGACTGTGTCCTGCAGCTTACGGCATCTGTGCAAGATACTGCACAGCCCTCATGTGTGCCTCAAGCTGTGGAATGGGGCAAGCAGCAGATGCGCCCACAGAAGGGAGCTGCAGTGCCCCCTATGCCCACCCCCGATCCCCATCAGGTGTGGACACCAGCCCCAATCCCCCTTAATATGAATAGTCCCCCCATCCATCCACTCCCATAACTCCCTGGTAGTCTAGTGGCCTGTCCCCCAACCAACAGTGTCAGCCCCTCCACTCTCCCTCCAATACCCTGCCAGCGACTGGCACAGCCCTCCACTCACTACCATGGCCAGCCACTGACTCAGCTGTACTGGGAATGCATATTGTACATATACCAGCTTGGTGAATGACAGCAGCTGTCATTCACAGAGCACATATGTACAATATGTGCTTCATGATACAGCCTAGTCGGTGGCTGACCATGGTGGTGAGCAGAGGGCTGTGCCAGTCACTGGTGGGGTATTGGGGAGTGGGGGGCTCGCACTGTTGGTGGGGGCCACTGGATCACCAGGGTGTACGCAGCATATGTGGTGCCCAGTGTATATGGTACCTGTGGGGCTGGGATGTGGGTGGGAGTGTGGGAAGTGGGCATCGGGGCTAGGGAGCGGGGTGTTCAGGCAGCCCAGAAGGCTGCACACCTGGCAGTATTGGGAAGGGGTGGACAATAGCCCACACTGGGCATTGTGCTGGCTATTGTGGTGACTGTGGGCATGGGGGCAGTGCTGTACACTAGGGGTACGGGGCTGGGGGGGAGCCATGATGTCCCCACAGTTGCGTAGCACTGGCTGCACATTGGCAACCTCCAGTGGATGGCAAAGACCACTTATGCCACCTCATAGTGGGCATAAATGTTCTTTGACGGATGTCCACCGGGAGTTCTTTCTGAATCCCGATTTGGGGACTTTGATGCCACCTTTCCTGAATAGGGTGCAATTGCTGCCATAAACCCCTTATGCTATGTCGCAAGGGGGTTTATGGCACATTGGTGCAGTTGGGCACAGGCAGTCTGCATCAAGTCGCAGGCTGCCTTTGTGAATCCCAACATGACACAATTCAGTGCTACACAAGTGCTACTTGCACCACATTGTTGGACGCAAGTTGCCTTGCATCCTGAGTTGCCTTTTGTGAATCCGGCCCAGAAAGTCCTGTGCTGACTTGTAATACGTAATCCTTTTTGCAGCATCAGGGCAATCACAAAACTCATCTGTTGCATCCTTAGGATAACTGCTAGGTCTATTGGTGGACATAAAGGGATCTGTAATGGATGTTTGCCAACCGGTGGGGTGGGTCGATGGGGCTAGAGTGTATAAATTAGAATGTGTATGACACAAAGCCACCTAAGAGTAGGGGTGCCCCCAATTTGCACTTTGTGTGCTATAAGTAAAGATTTCAGGTAGTCAACTGCTTGGGGGAAACACATAATCCCCACAGTTAACATCAGTGACACGTGTCAGTCATGGGAGATTCAATTAGCCCAAGTACTTTATCAGAGCTAGTTGTAGCTCTAATATGACAGTCAAGTACTCCACAATAATATAAGATACACACATGTGGGGGCACTCCTGAAAAAGGGGATGCATATACCCAGGATTGTATGTAAATTCAATAGAGCACAGGTTCCAGTAAGACTGGAGGAGGTCAGCACACCTGCAAAAGATCAAAAGACCTTATCCATATGCTCACTAACAAAACATTCTTGTTCGTATAGCAATAGCCTTGAAACCACCTATTAGGAAGATTGCATGCCTAGGAAGGTCCAAAAACACCAGTATTTGCCAGAAGAATGTTTGTGTAGTTTTTGTAATTTATTTTGTTGTAGTAGGTAGATAAATTAACCCAGCAGTGTCTAAAGTGCATACATATGGTACCAGTCGCTTGCAATGAAACCATAGACTATCAGTCTTCTCTATTGCAGCAGTTCAAAATGGTACTTCTACTGTAAGCATGCCATTCAAAAATGTATAGACACAAGGTTATAGCAGCATTTGTAGTGAAAGTTCAGCATTCATATAATGACTGGAGTGCTTGTTCCTACTAATAGTGCTTTAGAGCTTAAGAGCGTTAGAGCTTCAAAAAGTGTTTACCTTGCAGTACTGAGGTCCAAAAAATGGATTACTGCCACTCGAGTGCTCGCACTGGGCACCTCATTTCATGTTGTATGACTGAAAAGACCGCATCAAAAGGCATCTGGCATCTGGTGCAGTTAGAACTCGGCACACTCAGTTAGATCAACATCCAGGTCAGGCAGCAGCATGCTTACATTTCGATCAAACGGATCATCTTCAGAGCATGGTGTGCAAGCTGTTTGGTGTGTCTGAAGTACAAAACAATTTAAAAGTATACACACACAAAGTGACAGTAATGTTGACTACATAAAGACCAACAAGACAGACAGTGAATTAAAAGGGCTGAAGGACGTGGAAGATACCACAGTAAAGAGTATAAAGTGCATGAAAATACCAAAGTGCTAGTGCTTATAAGTGATAAATAAGTCAGAGGAAGTGCATAAAGTGCGAAGTGCACAATTAGAGTACATAATACAGACTAGGGATTAAAATGCATATAATATAATACAGTACAATACAAAGGAATGTCACACTAGGGAGCAGAGCCGGCAAGTCATGCTCCAGTTCTCCTACTAAACTGTGTATGAGCAGAGCCTGCAAGTCATGCTTACACATCACTATATAAAAATATAGGCAAACAACAGAGCCATCAAGTCATGGTGTGCCGAAAGCATAGTAAGGACAGATTACAGAATACTCATACTTTCAGCTCATACATTTAAACATCCACAGAGCTGGCAAGTCATGTGGTGTCAGAAGATAAAGCCTTTATCATGCCTAATTCTACTGTGTTCCATATATAAGGATATATTTTACTGCGAGGAAGCAGCTTTGTACTCATTTCAAAGGCAGCTCGAAGTGACCTGAAGGTGGGGGGGGGTTGTAAAAGGAGCGTGCTTCAGTTCCACGTTTTTTATATCAATCAGT
The DNA here is from genome assembly GCA_016271365.2 of Neoceratodus forsteri. NCBI lineage: Eukaryota > Metazoa > Chordata > Ceratodontiformes > Ceratodontidae > Neoceratodus > Neoceratodus forsteri. Next base: position 1,508,133,505 of record CM028130.1, read on the forward strand.
TCATCAACTGTAGTTCATGTGGCGTTATCTATCTACTCACTTGCCCATGTGGTTTAGGTTATGTGGACAGACAAAACATGCACTAAAGCAAAGAGCTGGTGAACATAAAGGGTTTTATGTGATAAAGGTGAGTCTGAAAGATCGCCTATCACATAAAGCAACCGCGAAACAGCGCATGGTCAAAACAGCACTCAATATTGTAGCGACCATAGCAAATAGCGACTGTCGCTACGATACTTACAATCCGCACATGTAAAACATTTATTTATCCAGGGAGCTGTTCCTCCCCATGCCTCCCACACCCTCAAACTAAAATAATCAACTCCAAGGGGGGTGCGGACCATGGGGCAAGTTATTGTTTGTTTTAAAAAAAAATCCTGTCCCTAGCCAGGCCCAAACCTGGGTCCACTGGCACCTCAAGCGATAGCGTATTCCACTACACTATGCGGCCAGCTCAGTAGGAACCACTCACACAGGATCCCATATCCTGTACTAGCAAGGAGAGCTCCCTGCTATCCTCGCTCTACAAGATATAACGAAGTTTTTCAGCACTCGCTCCAGGTGAAAGCGGTATTATTGAGTTGCTTAAATTGTAGCCTCAATAATATGTGCTCTACATGGGTGCTACCAGCATACAGCACCCATTCGGAATGGCAATATGGAATATGCAATAGCCAGACATTACCAAGAGGCCAGGCATGGATATCTGCAGCATCGCTTAAATTTGTGGGACTAGAAAAGGTAGAAATGATTGCAAGGGGAGGCAACTTAAAAGACAGATTGCTACAAAGAGAGGCATTTTGGATATACAGGTTAGACACTCTGGGTGGGATATTCAGAAATGCGCCAGGCGGGGGTGCAAGCAGGGCACAGCACAACTGGGATGTGCCAGGGAATGTGCTGGGTGATATTCACTGGTGCTGCACCATGGCTCAGCCCCATTGAATATGGCAACGTGGCTACCCGCATTGTGCATGGTGCAGTGGCACTGCACCAGTGCAAGTAGCAAGAAGGGAGAAGGGGGATGCACCAGTGCAAGTGCGGTTGCGCTAGGCACAGGAACCGCGATATTCAGTGGTGGATATGCCAAGGGGGCCATAATGCATGCAAGGCACAACTGGGGCTATTAGCTTGTCATTATGGCCCCATATGCATGCAGGTGCGCTGATCCCTGGCGACTTGCGCCTGGCGCCCTGCCAGGCTGCAGCCATCGGGGACCGACACCCCTGCACAGTGTGGCAAAGTGCCCCAATGCCCGATCGCGAGCATAAATAATAAAGTAATCATGTCCAATATCCCTGGTGGTCCAGTGGACCACTTCTAGCCTGATCGCAGGCATAAGTAATAAAGAAATCACATCCAATATACCTGGTGGTCCAGTGGACTGCTTCCAGCCTGATCATGGGCAAAGGTATACTACATCCAGTTAAAATTAACCCTGGTGGTCCAGCGGTACCCCCCCTCCCCACCTGCCCACTAAGCCCCGCCACCCCGCTCCCCCTGGTCAGTGGAGGGCGGCAGCACCCCACCCACAAGCCACCTGGCCGCCTGCCAACTGACCGTGTACAGTATGGCTGTACGCCCATTGGTCCACAGCGTGGGCCAATGGGCATATAGACCATACCATACTACACCGTACCATACTACACAGTCCAGATATGTGAATGGATCCATACGCAGTCAGTTGGCAGGTGGCCGAGCAGCTTGCGGGTGGGATGCTGCCACCTGCCGCTGACGGGGGGGGAGCGGGGTGGTGGGACTCAGTGGGCAGGCTGGGAGGGGATACTGCTTGACCACCAGGGTTACTTTTAACTGTATTTAGTATACCTTTGCCCACGATCAGGCTGGAAGTGGTCCACTGGACCACCAGGGATATTGGACGTGATTAATGTATTACATATGCCCACAATCGGGCTGGATGTGGTCCACTGGACCACCATGGATATTGGAAATGATTTATGTATTACATATGCCCGTGATTGGGCTGAGAGCGGTCCACTGGACCACCAGGGATATTGGACATGTTTTCTTTTATACATATGCCCATGATCGGGTGTGGGGGGGGGACGTCAACAGACCCTGACTCCGGAGCTCAGGTGGCCACCCACAGCTGGTGGCTGCCGTGTTGCACCCTGCAATATGGTAGCTCACTTGTGGGTGGCCAGCCCTTGCTCCTATTTCTTTTAGGCTCAACTTTGAGCAACAGTGTGCAGCACAAATAGGGGTTGCACCAGCATATGCACCGCACATTCCAGGCTGAATATCGTGATGTGTGGAATATGCATGGGTACGCCTCCTTCACTTGCGCCGCATATATTACTGGTGCACCCCGGTGCATTGGGATTTGCACAGAGCATATTCCCCTTTTGAATATCATGCCGGGGCGCATCAGTGGGTTGTGCACGGTGCAACACTGTTGCACCGTGCACAACCCCTTTGAATATCCCACCCACTGTCACCACATGATCTAAATGATGCTATCCCCATGCACAGCTACCTTTAAAAAATGTGGAACTGAAGCACACTCCTTTTTCAACCCCCCCCCGCCCCCGCCATCAGTCCACTTCGAGCTGCCTTTGAAATGAGCACAAAGCTGCTTCCTCACAGTAAAATATATCCTTCTATATGGAACACAGTAGAATTAGGCATGATAAAGGCTTTATCTTCTGACTTCTGACACCACATGACTTGCCAACTGTGTGGATGTTTAAATGTATGAGTTGAAAGTATGAGTATTCCCTAATCTGTCCTTACTATGCTTTTGGCACAGCATGACTTGATGGCTCTGTTGTTTGCCTGTATTTTTACGTAGTGATGTGTAAACATGACTTGCAGGCTCTGCTCATACACAGTTCAGTAGGAGAACTGGAGCATGACTTGCCGGCTCTGCTCCCTAGTGTGACATTCCTTTGTATTGTACTGTATTATATTATATGCATTTTAATCCCTAATCTGTATTATGTACTCTAATTGTGCACTTTGCACTTTATGCACTTCCTTTGACTTATTTATCACTCATAAGCACTAGCACTTTGGTATTTTCATGCACTTTATAGTCTTTACTGTGGTATCTTCCACGTCCTTCAGTCCTTTTAATTCACTGTCTGTTTTGTTGGTCTTTATGTAGTCAACATTACTGTCACTTTGTGTGTGTATACCTTTAAATTATTTTGTATTAAAGATACACCAAACAGCTTACACACCACACTCTCATGATGATCCATTTGATTGAAATGTAAGCATGCTGCTGCCTGACCCGGATGTTGATCTAACTTATTGTGCCAAGTTCTTACTGTGCCAGATGCCATATGCCTTTTGATGCAGTCTTTTCAGTCATACAGTTGAAATGATGTGCCCAGTGCTAGCACTCGAGTGGCAGTAATCCATTTTTTGGACCTCAGCACTGCAAGGTAAATGCTTTTTGAAGCTCTAAAGCGCTATTAGTAGGAACAAGCACTTCAGTCATTATATGAGTGTTGGACTTCCACTACAAATGCTGATATAACCATGTGTCTATACATTTTTGAATGGCATGATTAGATGTACCATTTTGAATTGCTGCAATAGAGAAGACTGATAATCTATGGTTGCATGTGACTGGTACCATATATATGCACCTTAGACACTGCTGGGTTATTTAATCTACCTACTACAACAAAATAAATGATAAAAACTACACAAACATTCTCCTAGTAGATACTGGTGTTTTTTTGACCTTCCTAGGCATGCAACCTTCCTAATAGGTGGTTTCCAGGCTACTGCTATACAAACAAAAATGCTTTTGTTAGTTTACATATGGATAAGATCTTTTGACCTTTTGCAGGTGTTCTGACCTCGTCCAGTCTTACTGGAACCTGTGCTCTATTTACTCTACAATAATGTTAGATATTTTGCTAAAGGATCTCTATCTGGAGAGCACCATTGAGATGTGTTGGGCTCTTTGAAATGGCCTTCACTGGAAGGCTGGTTGTGATGTGATCAAAGGTTTATTTGTTCGGTAGAAAGCCATTGCAAAACACACAGACACAAATGTATACATTTAATTAAAATATTCCTTAAGGCATTTATATCAGCACTTTATCCTGAGTCATCTATAAAAAATAAGTTTTCCAGTATCTGACAGAGCCTTGTTCTTAATTAAGAGTAAAAGTAATTTCAAAAATATCATCACGCAGCTCCAAATGTTAAGCTCAGTGTGGATAAGATTAAAAGCCATCAACACTTAAACATTTCAAGGTTAGATAGAAGCAATTCAAAAATATCTGTATATAGGGAACTCTTATTAAGTTCACATGCTCCAGTTGTAAACCCAAAAGGGTCCGCATGTCCACGTCCACATCAATTAAACCTGGAGCCGATGTTTGGCCAAACTGTCCCATGACAATGTATTTGGACCCAATAAAATCGAGCAGCAGTTCCAGGCAATATGTTGTGAGCACAAGCTCCTGTTTGCTGTTTTGCTACCAGAGTCCATCTTCTGTTTGAATTTAATTTTGTTGCCACTGATTGGGCTCCATTCAAACCAGGAGTCTCCTATTTCAGTTATAAAATGTGCTAATAAAAATATTAGCAACACTGCCCCTTAAATATTGGAGTCCTACTAAAATATTGAAATTGCTGACAGTAACAATTATCGTAAATTACAAGTATGGACATTTTAAATGATATTAAAGAGGCTCCCTCTACTTTCAGGAGTCCATCCTTTTAATTTTCAGGGTTTAGGAGGCTCCAGTAACTCTTGGTGTCCAGTAAAACAGTCTCTAAAGTGTTATGGCACCACATATTTTGTAGGGGTGGACCTCATAATCAGCATCTTCACTTAAAATGGCATCCTTAAATAAGCCATCAAGGGTTCAGCCCACAACCATCCAAGAAGGCAGTGCTGTAGTAAAAATTTTAAGTCAACAAGATATGCAAATCAAGAGCACAACTTCAGTTCAAACAGTTTAATTTCTGCCCGAAGTTCATATATTATCATGGCCGAAGTGTCCAACTATCGCTTATTTGTACACTAAGTTTAAACTTCGGAGTGGGAAACTGTTGGAATAGGTTCCAACCTAGGAGCCCTTTAATCGTTTGGTGAAAGCCAATTCAGTTTTGAATAGGTTTCCCCTGTTTATGTACAATTCTTTAAAAAGGAACAAACATGAAAGTAACCACTTAGCTCCAATCTCCCTGCTCCAAGCTCCACGTTCCACACCTAGGATTCCATAGGATTTATTAGTACCATGGGGTTTATTGAGTCCCAGAAGTACTACTCATTATAAATGTTTTGTCTCCAGCAGTCTCGCTCCATTTTTCAACTCCTGCTAGGAATGTCTGTTAAAACAAAAACAGAAAAAGCACTCCTCTAAGCGCAGTAACTTTTATCACACTAAACACCTCTGATAACCCCAGTCCCATGACAACGGTGGCATACCTTTGTGAAGGTTAAAGCGAGCCTAATAGTACTTCAAAGTGCCTCCATGCTTTCAATCCTCCTCCTTCTTGCTGCTCCAAAGCCATTAAATCCTTCTCTGGATACGAAAGTCTTTAAAGTCCATTCAGGACTGCCGCATATGATTCGAAATCCATTTGTCTCTCCGTGACTAAGCATTGCCAGATATCTTACTCACTCCAAACTACTCAGAGCAACACACATTAAAAGCTGGCAGTATAAAAACAATACTAGTTTCTTTCATAAAAACTCAAACAAAAGCTTTTTAAAAGTCAAAAGCTAAAAACTGAAAGTTCCACTGCAGAGAGTAGTAATGCAGAGCAGAGCAGCACTGCCACCAGCTTGCAGCTCCACCCCTCCCCCCAGCTCTAAAATCAGAAGACTGGTTAGAGTACCCTCTTTTCTGTCTGACCTACACTATAAGCTTGTCAAGGGTTTCTCCCCATCCCTAGCCTCAAGGACATATTAAATATTAAATCCTCAATATTGGTCCTATGCTCCTCCAGTAATACCCTATTGGAGGTACCTAGAGTCAGGTTATGTGTGGGAACGTGGTCTTTTGCCACCTCAGCACCTCACATATGGAACACCCTACCTCCCACCCTTCAAACCCTCCAAGACTTCTCCTCATGTGGTGGATTTAAGAAAAGCCTTAAAGTTGTCTTGCTGGAGCACAGCCTCCTTACCTGTAATTGGTGACACTTCAATGTGATTATATTTCAACTTTGTTTACTTATTCTGGCTCATATTGTACACTGTGAAATATTGTCTCAATGTCTTGTGTAGTTAATGAGTGATATTAACACTATGTCATGTATGTGTACTCTGTATGTTTGGCCAAAGGTATGTATTGTCTCACTGATCATGCACTTTCAATTATGTCATGATCTGACTGTGATCTGAACATGTATTTCGACAGTGTGCTGCCTGATTGTTACATGTAACTAATTCCAGGTCACCCCTGAAAAAGGAACAGCAATATCCTAGTGGGCCTAACCAGTTGAAAAAAAAATTAATAAATAAAATAAAAAATAAAATCAGGACTGCTATATTCTCAGGGCTAAGTACAGGTTGTGCAAGCTACAGTAATTTAATCTCCTGTGGCTGAACCCTGTCACTGAAGTCTGCTGCAGGGGATTTTAGGATGTCACCCAAGCTACTGGCTGCCTGAAATGTTGGTGTGTGAAGATAGCAGGATAAACCAAATAAATAAGAAACATGCATTTAGTCAGAAAGTAAGCATTTTTCTTTTGCACACTAAAGTTATATCTAGGGTAGCCCCACATGTACTGTAGGTGTTGAGATTTTTAGCATAGATGCTCCCCTTTAATATTCACCTGTATTGTAACCTCTGTCTAAACATCACTTGCTTGTTTGTCCACCCTCCCTGTGACGAGGTACCTTTGTAAACAAGTCTCTGACTCAAAGGTTGTAAATCTGATTATTCAAAATAAATAAAAATAAATAAAAACATTTTAATATACTGATGCATCTATGGGCTATACCCTATTAAACTGAAATATACACTGCTAGCTATGTTCACATAACCTAGGTACTGTCTAACAGCCTTCAGGGAACTAGGAAAAATCCAAGTCTGTGTACCGGCACACAAAAATGCTAAACTGACAGCTTGCCTTCAGTATAAAAGCCTTTATTTGATACAGTTTACCGTGAACAACTCCAAAGGACCTCTATTGAGGAGCTGCTAAATACTGGTTTAGTCAGTCTTTAAATGTGATTACACACCCTAATACAGACACTCAGGGCAGGTCAACTTACTCTCAGCAAAATATCAGTCCTGTGCATATGTTCACCTGGGATACAGTGAAGGTCTCCTTGTTTTGATACCCAGTTTGAGCAGCCTAGAAGATTTGTTTGTCTATGTTTGTTTAAACAAATCTGCATTCTGGTTTTTAAAAGGACCAAATGAAGCAATATTTTGAAGCTTCTCAGTGGATGCCCATTGCCCATCTGAGTCACTAATGGTTAATAGTGTATGATAGTGCTTTGCTGAAGATAAGGGTTTGGAATTGACTATCAGTTTGGCATTTATGTGTGCTGGTACACAAACTTGGATTTTTCCTAGTTACCCCAGCATACTAGTTTTCTGCGGTACTGTGCACCTTCTCTATGTGATCGATAGCAGTTACCACTGTGACAGCTTGATACCACTCTTCCCCTCTCCCACTGTCTCCCAGTCTGTCAGGAGGCAATAATGGACTTTTATGTAGGAAAGGAATCTCCTGACATTCAGCCATTATTTGACAAAATTCACCATTTCATGAACATTACCAGACAAAATATCAGAGGAACCAAAACTTTATTAGGTCAAAAGGGTGAAGTCATTTTTTTTCTGAAGTTAGCCATTTTACCCATTATAGAGCTAATGCACTGTCTGAAATCAATATTAACTATTAAGAGAACTCAACTACTACTTTTTACATCAGAGGTTCATTTTATTTTTCCTTTGGCTAATTGGATTTTGTACCTCACAATACCAGAAGTGATTTGGGGACTACACTCTGCCTGGAGACCAGCATATCTAGTTCTACTCCTCTCCACAACTCATCAACATTGTGATCTCACTGACTGTGACATCACAACTACTTAGATTGACTTGCCTGCTTTTAGATCTGTCACTTGTGATGTCATGGTCAGTGAGATCACAATGTTGAGGAATGAAGAACAATAGAACTAGATATGTCAGTTGCCGGGTAAAGCACAGCTCTTCATGTCACACCATACTGACATGTAGAAAACTTCCTAATAAACAGAAGGAAAAGGAAAAATACTTCACGAATAAAAAGTCCAAACAGACTACTTGAAAAAAATTAAATAACATGTTCTGTCTACAATTTTTGGTGCTACAACCAATGAAATTAACAGAGCACACATGGAAAACCAAAAGAACAAACATCAAAAGGAAAAGGATTTATCTGTTGTTATGCATATAAATGTCCAAGTGCCAGGAGGAGTCACAAAGGACGGCAATGTTGTATCATTTGTAAGTGTTGTTGGCATCCTTTCAAACAAAAGGAATCCATCAATGGGATACCTTACAAATGGCATCAGTCCACAGGAGTGTGCTGTCCCAGAGACAGAATGTTATGTTAACTGTGGAATTTAGAATATAAGTTCAAACTCTGAATTGTGGTCACATGCCCCCTGCTGTTCTAACATCAGATTTGTTTCTCTTCTGAAGAGAGCATCCACTCCAGTCTTCTGGTCAACTATGTTACAATGTATCTTGCATTGTTTGTTGTTTTTGTTTACTAGTTAATTTTTTTAATAACTCTGTGTTAGTTAGGGTGTATAATTTACTAATATTTTTTTGTAGTTTCTCCAGTTCCTGATCTGTTTTAAGGAACTGAAGATAGCCACTTGATAATGTGGTTTCAGCTTCAGAGAACCAACCACATTTCACCATTTAAATTTAAATCACTTTACTTTTAATACTAAAATTAAAAGCGGTTTTACCAATTTGGGTTGTAAAAACATTTTTAATTACCGCTTTTGACTGGAAACCACTTAAACAAAACTTACAGGTTCTATCAGTGTTTGAACAAAATCCAAAGATGGGCTAGCACACACCAGTGCAGGTTTGCAGGCACAACTGTGGGGACTGGATACCCCAGAACAAACAAGGTAAAAGCAAGGAGTGGTACACACAGAAACAGAGCAAAAATTCAGGCTAAGGCAAGTTTGCAAAAAACTAGCAACAGTTTAATGAGTGTATAACTCAATGCAGGTACAGAAAATACAGGTTGAAACATCATCTCGGGGCATCTGGACAGTGTGTTGGCCCCTCGTTTTCTGTACCTCCATTGAGTTATATAATACTCAATAAACTGCTGCTATTTTTGGCAAAATTGCCTTAGCCTGATTATTTGCTCTATTCCAGTGTACACCACCCTTGCCTTTACCTAAATCAGTATTTGGTGTGACTAATAGACCCAAAAGGAGAACAGGCATTTTCAGCTTCTGGCAAAGGCAGACTGCCATGAGCTTTGTTTAAAGTGCCAGGGTCTAGATCACAATTTTAACAATTGTAAACTTTGTAAAACAATTTGTTGTAAAACCCAAAAGAAAAAGGCTCTAAAAGAAAATAATTTATGTCTTCATAGTCTGCCTCTATGACACCAAAACTCAATAAAGGTTCAGAGGGAATTCCTTTTTTTATTAACTATACTTTATTAGATTTTACAATGGCAATAAAAAAAACAACAACAAACAAACAACAATACAAGTGAGAATAAAACATACAAAAAACAATACAAGCAACAATAAGAGCATACACCTAGGAACAAAAAATAAATAAATATAGAAACAGCCCAGCAACACCTGCCCTTCCCGTGTATCGAGTGCTGCTACTGAATAATACAGTATAATAAAAAATACATACAGTGGAATCACCAAAAGAACAGAGGAACCTACCTAAGCACCCTAATAGAAAAACTATATAGTAGTTAACCAGGCATATAATAGGCCCCATTTCTCTAAAAAGGGAGGACGCATATGCCTGGCATTCACTATATGCAATTCTAAGTTTAAGGTGCTAAGGATTTCAGCATGCCATTCAGACCAAGACAGGATCTGATCATCAAGCCACTGCTGTAATAAAACAATTTTTGTGGCTGCTGAAATCAAAGCCATGAAAGCATTCTTACAGGTGAGCGAAAGCATCTAATGAGAACCCAGCAAGCAAATCTCAGGGGTGAAAGCATTGACCAAATCAAAAGATTAATCTAAATGAGATTTGAAGTCCATCCAGAATTGCACCACTTTCTCACAGGACCATAAGATATGATAAACAGAACCAACCTCCTTGTGACACTTGGAGCAGATGGGTTGAGACTGTTTATTCATTTAATGAAGTGGTTGAGGGGTAAAATACAAATTATGCAAAATTTTAAAATGAGAGGCTCTATAATGGTCCTGCTTAATTGTCTTATACAGATCCGCCCAAACCCTTTGACAATCCAATGCAGCCCAGTCTAAAGAAAGGCAGTTTTGCCAGTAATAGCAAATACCAGTAAGTTTAAGCAGATCTAGAGACTGATAAATATTATACAACTGGGCAACAACATGATGCAAGCCAGAGACCTGCATCATTTCCACAAAAGGAGAATAATCTAACCAGGGAGACAGGCCTAGATGAGCAGAAATCACCTTGGACAGCTGCAAATACTTGAAGTAATGCTTAGAAGCTAATTGAAAGTTTAACTGAAATGTAGGAAATCACAAAGGTGATTCTCAGACAGTTCAGTAGAGACAGATGTGCTTATGACAAAGAGCAGAAAAATAGGTGGAATGGGATTACAGTCAGTCTTGAAGTTAAGATTACAAAATATTGGTTGAGCTAGGCAACAAGTAGCTGAAATGTGAAAATACTGACAAAAAGGGGCATGGGCTTTCAAGGACCAGTAAATCAGATTCTTTTCAAGGGCCAGGGAGGGCTAATGGGAAAACATATAAAAGAGTTGGGGGGTGGAGATTATAACTCCGGTAGAAAGCTCTTTCAATGGTTAACCATTGTGGTTCATATGACTCATGTGTCTCACCACCAGGACTCCTCCATTTAAAATACTTAGATCCATGTAATGCCAAATAGTAAAGATAAAAATTGGGAAGATGAAGTCTGCCCTGCAATTTCAAAAAAGCAAGTTTGTAATAAGCTCTCCTAGCCACTTTAACCCACTACAAAAAGGTGGAAAACAAAGACTGCAGCTGCTTAAACCAAACATGAGGCAGGATAATGTTTAACATTCTCAGGGGATACAAAAGGCATGGAAGAATATTAATTTTAATCACATTTACCTGACCCCAGAGGGAGAGAGGTAAAGCGGTCCATCTCTGCAAATCCTGCTTAATGGTACCCAGTAAGGGATCTAAATTAAATGTACGTAAAGCAGCAAGACAGTGGGGAATATATAAATCTAAGTAACAAAGTGTCTTAGATTCCCACTGAAGGCCAGGAGAGAGAATAGCACTCTTATCCACAGATGAGTTAAGTGATAAGACACTGGTTTTACCCAAATTTAACTAATACGCTGCAATTTTTACAATGGCTACAATTTTGACCAAGGCAGAAAGAATGGATGTTTTAGGGTGGGACAAATGAAATAAAATATCAGCATAAATCAAAAGCTTATACTCAGCTTGCTGTAATCGAATGCCTTGAATCCAAGGGCTTCCCTTTAATTTAAGAATTTAAGGTTCCAAATGAAGACTAAAAAGAAAAGGAGACAGGGGGCAACCTTGTCGCATACCAGCGGTGATAGAAAAAGATTTTGAAAGAACCCCATTACAAAGAATAGTGGCAGGATTGTCATAAAGAATGCAGATCCAGCAAACAAAATTGTAATGAATATTACAAGCAAGCAAAACTGCAAATAAATAAGGCCAAGCTACATGATCAAAAGCTTTTTTGGCATCCAGGGAGACCAAAGCCACAGGGGTCTTGGTCTCCCTGGAGGCCAAAATTAAATGGAAAAGTTTACAGGTATGATCACTAGAATGTCAGCTCTCCATAAAACCCACCTGTTCAGGGCCTAATAAATTGGCCCACACATTTTCCAGCCTATGTACTAAAATTTTCACCAGTATTTTAAAATCCATGTTTATGAGTGAAATGGGGCGATAACTAGAGGGAAGGGATTCATCCTTACCAGGTTTAGGAAGAAGGATAATGCAGGCCCTGGATAGAGATAGATCAGAAATATTCTGAGAATGAAGGAAATTAAAAACCTCAACTAAAATAGGAGTAAGTTCAGCAGAAAAAAAATTATGGAAGTTAGAAGGGAAACCATCAGGACCTGGAGCCTGATCAGTAGGAAGAGAGTAAATTGCCCCAGATTACTTCAGCAGCAATAATAGGACTGGCTAGGGAAGTACATTGGTCAATGGATAATCTAATCTTGGAATGGGAATATCCTGTCAATAGTGTGAAATCAAATCAGAAAGATTGCAGTCAGCTGGAGCAGCTGAGTACAAGTCTTCAAAATAAGTTTGAAATGTATCCACAATATCTCTTGGATTGGTAATAAGGTCTTGGGATCTGTCTAACATAAGCCCATGCACCACCCAGGAAGATTCCTGCTGCCTCAGTCGAAGAGCCAATACTTTCTCCACCCACTCCCCTTGATCCATATAGTGAGCTTTAATATGAAAAATCGCCAACTCAGTTTTTTCATTCAAAAGGGAGAGAGATTTAGAACAAAGGGAGTTGAGACTTGTCCAGGTTGAATCCGGGGTAGCAGGAGACAGAAAAACTTCTAGGGTCCTAATTTGGTGCAAAAGGTCTTTAATTTGTACTTGACACTCCCTGGCCTTTTTTGTGGCAAGACAAATACATTCACCGTGAATTGCAGCTTTCACCACACCACACCACAAATCAAAATGAGCAACAGAAGTAGCGTTGGTAGTAAAAAAGGACTGGATAAATTGGCATAAAGTGGCCACAACTACATCATCACACAACAGCTGGACATTAAAACGCTGCACAAAGTCCGTATCTACACCACGCCGAATGGAAAGTGCAAGCCGGAATTCAGAAGGAGTTTCTAATAATGGTGGAAAGTACGCACCAGGGAGTTCTTCTCTTCACAAGCAGTAGTCCCTGTCTAAAGGGGATAGATAGATAGAAAAGATAAAGCTGCTCAGGCATCAAAAAGGTAAGGAAAAGATGGAAAAGACATGGGGGCCCATAAGAGAAACCTGATTCCAGTGATGGCAAAAATACAAATAAAAGAGCCTTAGAGCAGGTGCTAGAACCAGTGCCTCGCCAGAAAAAAAAGAAAGGCATGTCTCTCCCACTCCTCCTGTGATGGAAAAGAAGGCGGCAGTGGAACAGAGTTAAATGCCCTCAACAGAGGACATGTCTAAGGTATGGCAATATTTCCAGGCCTTTCAGGCTATGGAAAGTCTATTCAATGTGCCTTTCCCCCCCCCCCCATGCTCTAGCGCTAGATCACCTGCTTGTAGAGGAGGGGGAGGTGTACTATGAAGAGGAGGAGGAAGGTGAACCTATAAAATAAGATGGTTCCTCTGAACCAGGAGTTTGGCTCCCCTGCTAGGCCTACAGAGCACTACGCCTCTTATGTCACATTTATCAAGTACATGGTGAAAACCCTCAACATCTCCTCTCATAAAACAGAGGAGGATGAAGAGGAAATGGAATTAATGAACATGATGGGACTACATCCCTCATGAAGACTACTAGTCCCCATCCACAAATGCCTCCAAAAGGCCACATCTAAATTATGTCAGCACACAATTTAGCTGCTGGCATTTATAAAAAGTGGGGGTATCATGTGGACTGATAGGGGGTAGAATACCTGTATGCCCACCCTAACTGTGAATGAGTTGTACAAGCAGCTGCTTGAGAGAAGGCCAAGGAGCCGTTCTCTGCTCAGCTTCCTGAAAACAGTCCCAGAAAGCTGGACAGTATGGCCAAAAAAATACACAACAGCCTCTGTGCTTCCAAGGCAAGCAGCGTATCTGACATACACAGCCAAGTACCAGAAAGTATTGTGGAATGCAGTTCTAGTCCTGAATGACAAAGGAGATGGTGAAGTGGCACAGGATCTGGCTGCAATAGCAAAGTCAGCCCTGGATGCCACTAAATATCTATTCTACAAGACCATAGACACTAAAGACTGCTGCAAGATTATTGGCCAATTCAGTGGCATTGAGATCTGCCTGTTTAACGGCTACCATCCAAACCCAGAACACTCAGTCAAAAGCCCTTGATTTCCCATTTGAGGGAAATACTCTATTTGGTAACAAAACAGAGGTGTCCATGAAAAACATGGATGAAGAAAAGTCTACTTTAAAAAGTAACACTGAGTAAGAAAAGACCTACACTTTCTATATGTCTTATGGAAGGGGAGGTAGGGGCAAGGGTTGCTATCCAAGAGAAAAGAGAGCAAATATCTGCATGACTCTAGTCACAGTAAAAATAAGTTTTTATTAAACAATTTAAAGCATACTGCCATATATTAAGATCACATTGGATCATCAGAAAAACAACAGCCTTGACTGGTTTTACAACTAGTGCATCATCAGACCACTGATGATGCACTAGTTGCAAAATCAAGTTGGGGTTGTGGTTTTTGTGATGACCCAATGTGATCTTAATATATACAGTCACAAGAAAGAAGTGTGCACTAGGATAATGGTGCTCCAAGTTCAGTAGTCCATAAACACACTCACAAGAATGGGCACAACATCACAGCTTATGATTACTGACGGCATACGTTTAGTAATACATACTTATTAGTAAACATGCATACTAACATGAAGCATGCACGTTAGTATGCTGGGTTTTGAATAATAAAACGTTTATGCACTAAACTTATGCCATGGGGTCCTTGCCAAGAAAGCTGATGTGCCTGTTCTTGTGAGTGTGAACTTAATATATGGTGGTATGTTTTAAATTGTTTAATAAAAGCTCATTTTTACTGTGGCTAGAGGGGTGCAGATATTTGCTTTCTTTGCTCTTGACTTTTCGTTATCGGGCACACTCAGAGCATTGGCACTGTATTGTGCTTTTTGGACTTTACTGTTGAAGACCTTTCACTGTCTATGAGTAGCAGCCTCAAACAGAGTACTACAAGGACAGAGGCAGGAGGGGCTCCAGGCATGTTGCAGTCAGCCATTGCCAGTGGGGGGAAGGTGGGCCCACTACTTCTAGGAATGGGAAAAATTACCACAGACAAAAGTCGGTCCTGGAAGTAGTGGATCAGGGATTGTCCCTGCAGTTCCTAAGGTTTCTCAAACTGCAGAGACCAAAAACACCCAGGCTCACTCTCCCACAGAAAGGATTCTGCTGGATCTGCAACTAAAGATACTACTGCAGGCAAAAGCAGTAGGAAAAAGTCCCTGCCTCATAGTGGGGCAAGGGACTCTTTTCAAGATACTTTCTGACCCACAAGAAAAACAGGTATTGATGACCCATTCTAGACTTGAGGTACCTGAATAAACATTTATTTTTTTATTTAGATTTTGTTAACTGGGTAAGCCCACTGAGACCAGAGGTCCCTTTTTCAGGAGCGACCCGGACTTAGTTGCAGAAAAAGACATTTAGAAGCAGTTATTTACAGTAGTTACATTTGTTACACAAATATACATTAGCGACATTATACTGGGGTAGAAGTCAGGTTCACAATTCAGGCTCAAGCATTATTTACAGTAGTTACATTAGTTACACAAATGTACATTAGCAACAGTATATAGGGGTGGTAATCAGTTTCACAATCAGGCCCATATTAGTAATGCATGAGAATCGAGTTTCACCCCAATTAGTAGGGAAAGTAGACACCACCAGAAAATTGACATCATAGTTTTGGAGATACATCCAAGGAGAAGGGAGGTTCAAAGCAGTGCAGCGGCCATGAGACCTGGACTAGGGAACTAACGGTTACAGCCACAGAGACTGAGATTGAGAAGATATAGTTTGAGACCAGACTTGAACCGGGTAAGGGTGGTTAAGTCAGTCAAGCTAGCTGGTAGAGAGTTCCATAGGTGGGAGGCAGCAAATTTGAAGGAACGTTTGCCTTGGTTGGAGCGTATCCTAGGGATGTCGAGGGTTGATTTGCAGTTGATTGCAGGGTTCGGATTTGTTCTTTGGGGGACAGTAGTCCACTAAGATGGGAAGGGGAACCTAGGGTAGTGAACTTTAAGGCAAGGCAAGCAATGGGATAGGCTAGTTTGTGCCAAAGTGTGGGCCAGTTTAGTTCCTTAAGTGCCTGACAATGATGCCTCCTAGGAGAGGAGTTAGTGGCGAAGCCAGCCACTCGGTTATAGAGTACAGAAAGTTTATTGAATTCCATCTCACGGAGGAACTGCAATAGAGGAGCATCTCAAGAAAAGTTAAGATGGTCACACAGGGCACAGGAATACTGTCCTTACAGTCATGGATGGGACCACTGGATCTGAAGGATGCCAATTTCCACATTCCAACCAGACCCAGCCACAGAACATACCTCAGGTTCAGACTGAGAAACTGCCAGTATCAGTTTACAGCCCTTCCCTTTGGTCGTATATCAGCACCAAGGGTACAGTATTCACAAAGTGACTAGCCGTGGTGACAGCTCACCTAAGAAAACAAGGTGTGGTGGTTTTTCCCTGACTAGATAACTAGCTAGTCTCAGAGAAAACAAAACAAGAGGAAATGTGCCCCATACAATAGGTAAAGAGCACTCTGGAGAACTGGGGAATCCTAATAAATCTGCAGAAGTCTGAGACAGAACCAGTGCAGGTTCTGGACTTAATAGGTGCAGAGCCAGATACCCTGCAAAAAAAAAAAAAAGCGTTCCTGCCACAGGAGAGGGTTTCAGTTCTGATTGCCAGAAGAGAGTCCTTCACACTGAGCCGCCCAAGGCCTGCAAGGGATTTCCTGTAGCTACTGGGCCACATGACTTCATCCACAGCTGTGGTCCCATAGGTCATATTTCAAATAGAGGCCATTCAGTACCACATAAGAGATCACTGGTCCCAAAGGTCAGACTCTCTGTCCAAGTTACTGCCAGTCACAAAAGTCTCTGTACAGGCACTAGAGAGGTAGAAGAGGGAAGCAACCTCAAAGAAGGCATTCTATTGCTCCAGAAATCCCCAAGGAGAGTTCTCACATCAGATGCTTAACTCCTAGGGTAGGATGCCCACCTGGAGGATCTCATAGCATCTGGAGATCTCAAGAGGCTCAGAAGCACATAAATCTCCTCAAGCTAGAGATACTACATAAACAAGCAGGGAGGAACAAGATCCATAAAACTGCACAGAAGCCACAAAGATTTGGAATCTGGCTTATTCCCCTGGACTCAAGGCTCTCTGCAGTACATCTGCCAGGCAGGAACAATAGAAACATAGAAACATAGACTCTGATGGCAGATAAGGACCGCTTGGCCCACCCAGTTTGCCCATTTCCCTTCCTATTGAATAAGCTGCAGATCCTAATTAACCAACAGCCTACTTCCTCCTACCCCCCCACTATAATTGCCTTATGTCTATCCCATGCATTCTTGAATTCCCCCACTGTTTTGACCCCTCAAGGAGACCGTTCCATGTATCCACCACCCTCTCTGTGAAAAAATACTTCCTCACATTGCCCATGAGCCTCCCCATTTTCAAATTGTGCCCCTTGTTCTTGCACATCTCTTTTTCTGAAAGATGCTACCCTCTTGGACTTTGTTGATTCCCTTGTAACAATGTGCTGGCAGACTCCCAATGCTGAATCAGCCAGGGAAACCATGAGTGGGCATTGAACTAGCAAGTGCAAGCTTCAGTCTTCAGAAGATGGGGTACTCCAGAAACAGATCTATTCACCTCTTGGGAGATCAGACAGCTAACATAACATACTAACATACTAGACGCCAGCAGAGCAGTGTTGGTCTGTCAAGTCTGCTCGTGCTTCAGCACCCTGATTGGGTACCGTAGCCCTCTATCTGTCTCTTTCCACTGTTACTCCATCCCCCAGTCCTGCCCCCCCCCAGGCAAACCAGCCTCTGCTTCACCCCTTGCCTGTACCTGTCCCACCCTCTCTTGAATCCCTCCACTGTAGCTGCCTGTACCACCTCCCTGGGCAGCGCATTCCATGGTTCCACCACTCTCTTGGTGAAGTACTTCCTCCTTCTTTCCCCCCAATCCTACCACCCTCAATCTTCCAACTGTGTCCACTGGTGATTCCACCCTCCTTCAGTCGAAAGATACTATCTTGGCTTACCTTATTTATTCCCCTGAGTTACTTGAAGACCTCAATCATGTCCCCCTGATCCTTCTCCTCCTCCAGTGAGAAGAGGCTGAGCTCCGCTAGTCGTTCCTCATATGTCATATCCCCCAGGCCCCGGATCATTCTTGTTGCTCTCCTCTGAACCCTCTCCAGAAGTTGGATGTCCTTCCTTATGTGCGGCCTCCAGAACTGCACATAGTACTCAAGATGTGGTCTAACCAGGCTGTTGTACAACAGCTACCACAGTTTTGTTGCAGGCTACTGAACTGGGGCACAGCTCCAGAGGAGACCCTAGTCCCTGGACTGGGCAGGAAAGTTTCTGTATTTCTTCCCACTAATCCCACTCATACAGAATGCTCACAAAGCTCAGGAGAAAGGTTAGCCTGGTGGCATGTAGGCATGAGGCACTGGTGCCTTACCTCTTGCTTCGCCAGCAACCCAGGTTCAGAAACAGACTGGAGTCACCTGGGGTAGGCTGAGGGGGGAGAGGATTGAGTGTCCAAAGGTCTGCTCTCCTCTCCTCTCCCAGAAAGGGGATAGATATTGGCCTGGCCTTAGACTGCCACCTGTGCAGCACAAAGCATGGGGGCTGAGGAAGCGTTATGCATGTGCACCTCCATGTACATACATTGTCATCCTGCAGCAATGAACATGGAGGCAAACTAGGAAAAAGGGTGTTGGAGGTTTAATGAAGCCTTGCCCACTCATCCCAAGTCCACCTGGGAACTCACCCATTGCTTGCTCTGGATAATCAGTACTGGGAGAGACAGCACTCCAACCCCACCATGAGGGAGAATTCATGAGGGAATCTTCAGACTAAGGTAAGTCCCAGGGGAGGCAGTTGCCAGCTCAGGGAAGCAAGGAAAGGGTTGATCAGCTGCCCCCAGGCATAGGCATAAAAGCATCTTTGTGGGGAAAAAAATCTCAGGAGAGAGCCAGCCACAGTGTTCCTGATAGTCTCAGACTGGGTCAAGACAGGCTTGGTACTCCGTGCTTCTGACCATGTCCAGCAGTATTCCAGTCAACCTGCCACTGAGATACAACCTCTTGACTCTGTCTCAGGGCAGAATAACATTCCCAAACTCATCTGTTATGAAGAGCTAAAATGTCCTTGTTTGAATCTGTCAGAAGTAGTGCTTAGAGTGTTGAAAGGTTTCAAGAAAGCCAACAAGGAAAGCATATTGCTCCAAGTGGAAGAGAATTTCATACTGGTGTGCCCCCGGAAAGATAATCCCAGTGCAGGCAGAGCTATCTACATTCCTGGACTACCTGGTACACTTATGGTCCTTCAGTCTGAATCCCTCAACCCTGAAGGTACAACTGGTAGCTGCATCAGCCTACATATCAGTAGCCAAAGACATGACCTTGACCTTGCAACTTGTTTTTAAGTGATTTTTAAGGGCCTTTATCACCTGTATCCACCTGTAAGGGACTCAGTTCTTCAATGGGACCAAAACATCTGTAGTGCCCACCTGATGGAGGCTCTTTTTGAGCCCATGGTCACAGCTAACTTTAAATATGTCACATGGAAAACAGTTTTACTTATAGCCATGACATCTGCCAGGAGGGTGAGTGAAGTGCAGGCCCCCTGTACAGATCCAACTACATAATCATCCAGGTAGTCCTTAGAACCAATTGAGCTCCTACCTAAGGTGGTGTCAGAATTCCACTTGAACCAATCAGTTACCCTTCCTGTACTACATCCCTAACATTCCAGTAAAGCTGAGCAAACATTGCACTGTCAGGATATAAAGAGGCATTAGGCCACTACGTGGACTGGACATGGAATGTCAGCTCCCAGAGTACACATATACTTGTGACCTATGGAAAGGTTGGCAAAAGTAAACCAGTGGCTAGGAAAACTATTTCCCATTGGATAGTTTCCTTTTCCTGTATACAGTTCTGGTAAGACAAATAGCTGACAAGCTACCCCCAGAGGCCTATGAGCACATTCCACAAGTGGCACCACTGCCTCTGTGGCAGCCACAAAGGGCATTCCCCTTCAAGAAATTTGTAAAGCAGCTACCTGGAAAACAGTACACACCTTCACAAAACATCATTATTTGGACATACAGTCCAGAAGGGATGCTAGTTTTGGAACTGCTCTCTTGCAGAACCTTTTTCCTAAATAGGTTCTAGACCCATCCTCCCAAGGTACTGTTAGTGAGTCTGCCTTTTGTAAGACATCTTATTGATGGATTCCCATTGTTTGAAGAGAGTATTACTCACCATGTTATGTTGTTTCTTCTAACCCCAGGAATCCCTCACTTAATGGTTACACTCTATGCTAAGACATCGATGCCCTAGGGACAGAACCTTATCCTAATTAGCAGAATTTAGAATTCAGAATAGGAGTTTGAAAAACTCTGCAGCCACCTTCCACTCTCTCAGTTGTTTGTTTCTGCGCCTGGAGAGACTGGTCACCCTCAGTTGGGCTCCAATACAACTGGGTCTCCAGTCTCTTATTTATTTTAAAATAAATATTTAATTAGTAGTTAAAATGTTTAAATATATTTTTTCTCTTACTCTGCATTAATTAGGGTATTGTAATGTCAAACATTGATCCTTCCAGCTCCTTTTTTGATTCCCGGCATTCGGAGACCACCTTTTTGACTACTGGTTTTTTTTTAGCTATTTTGGATTATTCTGTTAAGTGAGCCTCTATTTTGAAGACATGGGGCCTGATTCTCAAAAGGTTACATCTGGTGTAACTTGACTTGCACCCAAAAGAATGGTGCAAGTAGCAAGTTACGCCAGAAGTTGCGACATACAGTATTCTGCAAAGAGGTCTGCGACATGCTGCAGGCTGCTTGCGCCAAAGTTGACTTACACCGCCAGTTACACCTTACACACCCTGCGACATGGCACTAGGGGGTTTATGGCAGCAGTTGCACCATATTCTGGAAGGGCAACACCAAAGTCCCCCAGGGCGCTATTCTTCAACAACCCCCAGGGGAAAACCATCAACGTAAGTTACACCAGCATATAGCTGGTGTAACTGTACTTATACCCCCGAGGTGTGCCTGTATGTGGAGTCCCCCCATCCCACCAATGGTATGCCACCCTCCCCCTCAACACTGCTCTGACCCCAAAACACAAAAGCCACACAGAGATAGTTTGTCCCCCATGCCTCAACCCAGTAACAGCATAGTAATGCCCCATAAGGCTATCCATGCCCCCCAATACCAAAAGGCCCCGTAGGGCTGCTGCATGCCCCCTACTCCCAGTACTTGAAAATTAGCCCAGCTTAGCTACTCACAGCCCCATCCCCCAAGCCACGATCCCAGATGCCAGCTGCCTGCAAATGGCACATCCTGTAAAAATAGAAATAAATATACAAAACCATAACCTGTACTCCCTGGTAGTCTAGTGCCCCCCCCCCATCCAGCAGCCTCGTAATACCGGCATCGCAGCACTCTTGGCAGGTATGTCCCTCTCCAGTTCCTTACCATATCCTTGTGGCTACACATACATGAGCCATTTTGCAGTACATTTAGTTGTGGCCATAGTGGCATAAAGTTCTATTGTTTTACCCCGTTCAGTGCCTTACTTCGGGCCGAGACATTCCGCCTGCAGCGTGTATGATCTGTTCCATCATTTTAAAAGCACCTTTCAGCTTGTGCTCCTTACTGAGGCTCCATATCTTGTCAACACATTCATACAGATCCCCACCAGCCTTTTCACACATTCTAAGGACTATAGTTCTGGCACAGTGTTAGTACACCATTCTTGTCATGGAGCAGGCTCATAGTACAGTCTCATTCTGGGCAAGGTCCAGTTCATTTCATGAAGTTTCCATTGCCATAGATTTAGCATTCCACCATTACTGCTTACTGTTTATTATCTGTTGAATTGCAATTCCACAGCCTGCCACACTACTGCTACTACTACTACCTTTCTACCATTCTTGAGCCAACCATGTAACCCCATTACACCAACCACTGTCTCCTTTCAAACCTATCTAGATCCATTGCATGCACTTAATGGCTCTCCCATACACTACCCTATCTGCCCTTCCACTCTGTTTCATGGTGCCTTCCTTCCTTCCTGTCTGTTCCCAATTGCTCAGTTGGATTTTTATATTTGTTTTTGTGTCATTTTCCTACTTTCACTATTGTTTCCTGCTCACTACGTTTGCCTTCTGTTCTGCCATTCAGCCTACATGCTACTATCTCTGTTCCTAATTTCCTCTCCTTCTACAGCAGTGTTCTGAGCTCCAGCCAGCCAATACCAGCAGTACTCCGGTCTCTGTCCCTAACTTGCACTTTCTGAGGTGCTGAGTGAAGGTAGGCTTCCCCTGTCTACCAGGGATGGGAGTCTGTTTCACTCATTACATCCTACTACCAGCCTGACACACTCCATCCCTAACTCTGGTTGGCAGCATCAAGTGAAGGTTCGCTGCCCCAGCAACTGGGGATGGGAGTCATGTCTACGACTTACAAACTGTTGCCATACCTTCTCTACCTCATCCAGTTGCTGCTTCCCTTCAGGAAAAGAAATACCTACTGCTTACCAGTTCGACATCCTCCATCCCTAACTCTGCTGGACAGCATCGAGTTAGGTTCACTTGCCCTGACGACCAGAGATGGGAGTCATGTCTACCATATACACATTGTTACCATACCTTCTCTATCTCATACCAGTTGCTGATTCCCTTCGGGAACGGAACTTCATCCTACTTCCATGTCAACATTCTCCGTCCTTAACTCTGCTGGATAGCATCAAGTGAAGGTTAGCCTACCCGACTATCAGGGATGGGAGTTATGTCTCCAATCTACAGAATTCTAATATGCCTTCTCTACCTTCTACCAGTTACCGCTTCCCTTCAGAAACAACTTTCACACTGCATACCATAATCATGCTACTTATACTGCTACAGGTTACTACTGTCCAGCCCGATGCCTGGCTGCCTCTCCTTTCAGAATCAGGACTGTGCCCTGCTTTACTTCTCCATCTTACCTTGTCTGCAGCCTAGACTCATAGTCCTATCTGATGCCTTCTGCAGCCACTAGCCTGACCCTGACATGTACTGTCTCCATCTTTGCATCCTCCCCGATGTGGATTGCCATTCAAATCAGGATCTCCAACCTCGTTCACATAGTCCTCTATTCCAATTTGCCTTCAGTCCTGATCTTCAGGCTTCAGTTGTCCCTTCTGGATGCAGTTCTTCCATTCCGCTGCTTCACATGTGTTTATCTCCACCTGCTACCAGATGCCACAACCTTTCTGGACTTGGATCTCCTACTGCTAAGCAGTCTCTAATTCTCCTCGCTGCAACTGTTCTTCCAGCCTCAACATGTCTGCATTACAGAGACTTCCCTGCCAGGTCTATGGCCCTAGCTCACAACACTGTGCCCACTGTCTGCTTCTTTCCCTACTGCAGGTCGTTGCTTCCCTTCTGGACTAGGGCACCTTCACTCCTCCATCTTTCCACCCCTCAGCTCTGCCTGCAACTTCGACTATGGAACCAGGACCTCCTTGAATTGCCCTCATCATACAGATCCTGCTGGCTTGTACCATTCCTCTCTCATTCCAGGTCGACTGCCTCATGGACTTCCTTGCTGAAGGTTCCCCATTTGACTGCTGTAAAAACATATTTTCTTTTGCAGATATGAAACCCCATCCTTCGTCATTCCAGCACCTTCCATCATTTTCTCTGGTCGCTTCCAGCCTTCATCAGATGTGGGACTCCCATTGCTCATAGTGCTTTGCTTGGCTCCTTGGCCTTCCATGGAGCATCATCCAGTGCCTTGCTTCAACTTTCCTGCACTTCACTGCTGTTCACCTTGGAACTGACCTCATCCTGCTCCATCCTGCTTTGGATGTCATCCAGCTTGCCTGGCCAGTAGCTTCCTCTGCTTGTTCCTTCAGTTACTCAGGATCCACTCCGTACTTCCTTCACATTTAACTGGCTGCCTTCTCCTCTTTGCTTAGCTGGCTCGGGGCTTCGTACTGTTTGCTGTGGCTCTTTTGGGCCTTGTACCTCATTTCTGACCAGCACACCTACGAATTCATCTGCTTCCATACGCTCCATCCCCTACTTCTATTTCTGCCCTTCTAACAGTACCTTCCACTACCCATTCAATCATTCATTCATCACTCTGGAATAATACATCTGCCGGCAAAACTTTTCTTGGCTCACATGCCCCACAGACTCTTATGTTATCATTGAAGTCTCACACTGCCCATTCAGTTCTTTGCAATCATTCATGGAATCCCATTTGCCCAGACAATAGGAAGATCTCCTCCATCTCTGTTGGATATACCCTCCGATTCCTGTCCATCCAATCATCATGATTCCTCGGATGCCTCATCTCATTAGCCATCTTCACACACGGAAATTACTTAAATCCTTCTGTTCTATTCAGACTTCGCAATCAGCATCGCTTCTACAGATACCGGGAATCACAAGATAACCCATTCAACTATGGACTTCATCCATTTTACCTTATGTCACCTCTTATTTGAACAATGACTCTGATGACCAAGTTACTCGACTCCTACTCCCCAACAGTCATTGCTAGTTTTAGGAATTACATAGCTATTGTCCAGAATAATGTCCAGAGCTGGTTTCAATCTCACCAACTCTTCCTTAATGCCAAGAAAGCTGTGTCCATGACATTCGGCGCATGTCAGAAACTGTCTAGGCTCCAATCTGCCCCCTCTATCACTACCCTCGACGGGGCACATATTCTTGCCTCCAAGTCATTCAGGTATCTGGGTGTGTGGCTGGATCAACATCTCACTTTCTCTGTCCGCATAGATGCCATAATAAAAAGCTTCGCCCAAAGCTCGGCGCCCTTTATAGAATCTGCTCCTGCCTCCGGCTATACGTGAACTGATCCAAAAAATGATCCTCCCGATCTTTGACTATTGCGATATTGCTCTGCTCCTGCCACCTCCCCAGCTAACCTGGACACTCTTTTTAACTCCTTCTATCGGTTTGCTCTGGATGCACCTCCCCTTACCCACCACTGTCACCTGTACTGAGCTTTAGCCTTCCCTTCCCTAACAAATAGACGACTGCACCAGTGCGCGAAATTCATCTCTGTCCTGGCTTGGTACACTCCCACCCTATCTAAACTCCCTAATCTCCTCCCAACCCACTCCCTCTCGACTCCAAAGATCCCACGACCACAGAACTCTGACTGTCCCCTGGAAATCCACCTCGAGTGGGCAGGCCTCCTTCTCCTATTGTCTCCTTAAACTGTGGAATGTGCTTCCTATACAAATCTGATCCTCATCCTCTCCTGGCTCCTTAAATCAAGTGCTACATAATTTTCTTTCTGTAAATTGCACTTGCCCCTAGCCCCCCCACTTGTCTCACCCCCAGTCTGTTGCCCCATCTGCCTAGCTTCATCCCAATTTGATGCACTTGAAGTCTCAGAGCCTATCCTGGCTCCAGTTATATACAGCTTCTTATTCTCACTCTCTCTCCCTCCCTCTCTTTATTGTGCCATTCTTAATTCTGTAGTGTGTAAGGCTTTAGGTCCCCTTTGCCACTACTCTACCTGTCATGCTTTCTCACCTCTAGTTGTTAGCCTCAGGTTTTTAAATTTACTCTACCTGCAACTATTTGCCTTCTTACTAATATATTGTTCACCTACAACCTATGCTTTTTATGATATTGTATAATTGTGTGTGTACCCATTGATACTATGTAACTCCCATCACCCTTTCCCCCAGGTCATACCAGGAGATGAGCAACTTGCTGTTCAGTGTACCTTACCTGGTGAAACTTTTCAATAAATAAATAAATATTCATCATGGGATCTCCATCGCCTAACTGATTCCCGACTACACGCCATCCACATCTTTGATTTCACTTCCAGACATCGTTATTCATTATACTATTATCCGCACCTGTTCACCTAGTACTTTCCACCAGGTTAACCATTCTTCCAGCGGCCCATTCAGCCTCTTCTTCTTGAAGTACCTTTGTTAATCTCTACAGTAAAGACCATCGCTGAGAACTGGCTCTCCTGAATTCTATCTGGCAATCCGTACCAGCCAAGTCAAATTCATCAACTCAGCCTTGCATCCCAATTGGTCTTTATCGGCTATAACACTAAATCCTATGGTATCCTGCATTTATCAATCTCAACACCAATCCAGCCTACAGTCTCTTCCTCTCATCCACCGCAAGCTTTCTCATGTACTTCAGCATCAGGATTACCCGTAAACTTAACCACCTATGCCACCACAGTGCATCTCCTAAATGATCTCACCACAGGAATACCCACACATACTTTGGGCAGCGTACCAGCAAAGTATTCAGCATAAAGTCATGAACACCATGACCAAAGCAGCCATCACTTCCTTATACCACATTTCTACTCATTCCTAATATATACAAGGTTACCATCTGGATTGCTCCACAAATGATCTTCTGGGCTTTACTAATTCCTTATGGCATTACTCTTATCAGGCACTCAAACTCCTCTACTCATTTTACTCTGGGATGCTTACCTAGTGACTTTCACTCACTAACAGATTCTTTACTTTCAGACTACCTTGAATATTGAACCTTATATGAATTGGTCAAGTCACTTATAACTTTACTAATCATCATAACTATCACAGTGTACCGGCTGGTCTTATATCAATCTCATCTTGCTCTCCCGCCTCATAACCTCTATACAATTCCACAGACATTAATCATTTGTCACTTTGGAAATATGGTCTACATTAGCCCTTCTTTAACTGGATCTGCTTTACACATAGGATTTTACCATCCCTATGGAAAGATGTACCCTTCATCTTCAGGATCATCATTCAAGCCATATCATCCTTGGATCGAGAATGAACCATCATCTCCATGGCACTCAAAGACTTTTCCACAAATCATACTCTATGGATGTTTTCTTAGTGACTCCTTGTTCAATACAGAATTTCTAGCCTCCAGACAATACCCTTACATTCAAGCCTCTCACAAGTTGGATCATTCTCTAATGACTTCACCTACCATTGTAGTTCCACCATTCCCAGTTTAGTACCTTATCGATCCACTCATAATCCCTCTGCCTATTACAATTCAGGTGGACAAGCATCATGCATCATCTCAGATACATGGACTTCTTCATCCTCCTTCACTTGAATTTACTTTATACTCAAAGTTCTATCACTCATTCAAAATGGATCTTCTCTTCAACCTCAGGATCATCATGCGATCAGCATCATCCATGGCTCGAAGATGGACTGTCATCTCTCCAAGCAACTCACCAACCTCGAATTAGCTATGGTTACTAGAACTTAAATCCTTCTCAATTTAGCATGTCCAGAAGGATGGGCAGACCTCCAGTGATGGGTCCTCAGAGGTTTCCTCCACCTGGGGGGTTTTCCTCTCCTGAGTGCCAGGGAGTCATACTCTCCATGAGATGGAGGAGGTTTCTTTTTGGGCCTTCTATTCCCTACAAATTACTACCTACCTACCTACTACTCAAGGGTGGGAACAGAGTAAAGCCACAAAAAGTACTACAAGTTACACACACTCTATATACCTCATCTCTCCTCATTGCTATTCCACAAACATTGAATGGGAGGGCTTGCCCCAGGTTCAATGTGGGGAATAGCTCCTCCCACAACCTCTACATAAGTCTTCCACTAACACACCTCCCTTGCTTAGGGAGTGTTTTTTTTATCCACCACCATCCCCTCCTCCTCCTTCTCTGGCGCTCTTCTCACCCTTGCTCATGGGCCTTCTATTCCCTACAAATTACTTCCTACCTACCTACTAATCAGGGGTGAGAATAGAGTAAAGCCACAAAACATACTACAAGTTACACAAGCACTATATACCTCATCTGTCCTCATTGCTATTCCACAAACATTGAATCACTTCCTGTACAGAAAGACACAATTTGACCTTTGGCACAGTTGTTTGGAGGTAAGAGACATTTTACTACTAGGCTGTTACTTTTCTACTATTTTTATCTGTTTAGGATAATCATTTTCAACTTTTTAACTAGGATCTCTCTAAGCTGAGCTCACAAAAAACTTTGTACTCACACAATACCTATAAAGTCAGATATGATTCAAGACAGGCAGATTGTAAAGTAAAAAGGGTTTTTTTATGTAACCACCTAGTCCCCTGGGGTTACTAGAATCCCATCAGTGTTAGACTTGGAAGATAGTGGGCAGCAGGTAGGGCATTTATTAGATGCTCCCTACAGACAGCTAATTGTTTACTTAGCTAGGCTAGGTAGGAAATGAATGATGCAATTTAGAACTCTCGCAGCAGCATGAGCCACATTTGAGTCAGCTGCAGAGGAACAGTTTTAGAATCTCGGGTGCAGTTTGTGAGTTGTAGCAGTGGAGAGTGGAGCTCAGCTGTGAGTGTAGAGGTGCCTGCCAGCCTACCCTAGGCTGGGTGATGGACTTCTGGTCATCTTTTTCTCACCCTAGTGAGTGGGACAACAGCATTTCTACAGGAAGTGATGGAGACCTGTGACAACAAGGCCACAGTGGGTCAATTTCTATGAAAGTAAAATGGGACTGCAAAATTCAGTAGGTCCAAGGGGAAACCCCCTGAGGGACCAAAGGATTGTCCAGTTGCCCAGAGCAGAAACTGAGAGAGTTTTATGACAAAAAGCTATGGATCAAATGGAGGAAGTGTTTTCTTTAGAAAAAGCCTGATGTCTGTAACAAAGTGACAAACAAAGCGTGTGTAAAGTAACATTGGCAGGAGGTTGGGAGTTGGCTGGTGGTGTATGTGCCCAAGATAAGGCTAGATTATACTACTCGGGACCCCATTTTCACCACTGATATGTGTTGAATATAAATATATTTTCTTTGTGGAGGCCTTTGCAATCCCTGTGAGATTGAAGGATCCAGTGCATTTCCTGGAAGGAATGCCAGAGGCTGGCTGGGGCCAGGGTGGGCAGACCCTCACCTGGAGTCATAGCTAGGGCTAACTGGTTACCTGAAAGGCACAGTTTACCCTGCAGGTGTTAACTTAGCCCATCTCATCGGGAAGTTTTTGAATCTGAAGTGTGTGGCAACCCCCACGTAATAGACACTTGGAAAAAAGAAAGTCTAGAGATTCCTAAACAGATGGATGGACATCTCATTCTGTAGAAAAGTAGATGTGTGAAATGCCAATACTGCCTGTTTTGGAGAAAGCAAAGAGTTCTTGATGCACATTTTGTGTTCTGTAATGACAGTATCCAAACTTGGGGAACCGCCTGTTTTCCACCTCCATCTGTTAGAAAATAAAGCCATACAACACAATCACAATTTTCTGGTGTGGACAGTCCATCTGTGACTCCAAGTGTAAAATGTTTATGGTCCCCTTCAGACAGGAGGCATAGCATAGCCCTAGCATCTCTCTCCCAGAACTCAGTGTAAATATAAATGTTATTTTGCACTCTAACCCCTGACCTCTTAGATGCTGAGCCAGGTATTTTTTATTTATTTTTTATTTATTTATTTGATAACCGCAAAAGGTACTCTGATCCCAGGGACTATTTTCAGGTACAACCCAGGCCATTTAGATGGCACAACAACACATTAGAAAAGCAAAACGCATAAAGTATTCAGTCATCATGAAAGCATGGAGCACATTCAATATATACATCAGAAAAATGATACAATGAATTGTTTAGCCATACATGAGAGAGTTAGAGAATACTCAGAATATATAAGCATTACATATATTACAGCATCATACCCTAAAGCCAGGGGTGGTACCTTTGTTTATGCCAACTTGTGGTTTGTTGCCTTGTCTGTATACAAGTTAGGGGGGTCCTGGTTGCAAGATGCTGCTCTTGACTGGGGTAAGGGTTGCAAAATTGGGTGCTCATCCGGGATCTTGGTGGAGAGAAAAAAAGTTGCCATGCTAGTGCAAATGCTGAGGGCATGTCTGTGGTCTTTTCTGTCTGGCGGCAGTGCACCATAACAGGAATCATTGTGAGGAAAATTAAATGGTGCCAAGGAAAATGCCATCCAAAGATCTGCTGCCTGTGATTTTCTGTGGAGAAAATGTGCTGCTTGTACTGTTTTACTAAAGACTTTAATGCTAAGAACTGCTGTGCTGAGTAATGTGTACCCTGTCAAACTAAGTGCTTAAAACTGTTTAAATGCAAGATTTCCAAGTTTCTCTTTTTCTTTAAATTAAAAGTTTTTTAAAGATTTTACAGTACCAATACAGATCCACAACAGAAACAGTTATACAGGATATGATCATAACACATGAGGGATCATCCTCCCTCCACCCCACAACCTAGAACCCTCACCCCCTCTCAGAACACCCCATCTCCCCACCTCCCCCCCTTATCCCACCCCACACACCCTTCCTGGCATGGCAGGAACTCTGTGTGCTACCTAAACAACAATGATAAGTGCTAGTGCCCAGTAAATTATCGGGAATACAGAGAATAAAGCGGACCCCAAATGTTTTCGAATCTGGTTAGTCAATTGTGGAGACTAGCAATCATCTCTTCCATTCCGAGGTTGGCCACTAGTTCATGTAACCATTCAGTGTAAGTGATTGCGGGCATCGTCCGTCCAGTGTTTTAAAACCAGTTTCTTGACTGTCATGGATATGAGAGCCATGTGGTATTTATGATTATAGACACTGACCTCTGTAAAATCCCCTAAAAGACAAATTTTTATTGTAAATACATTTTCTAATCCCAAAAGGGGGTCTGCTCTTTGTTTACTACAGGCCCACAAAGGAGCCACCTTGGGGCAATCCCCAAAAATGTGAAACAATGTACCTTCCTCCTGTTGACACTGAGTACAGGAGGAAGATGTTGTATTGCTAAACTTGACTAACTTTTCTGGGGAGTAGTAAAGATTATGAAGAATATGAAATTGCTTTAAGCGAAGCCTGTCCTGAGTAACAAATTTATGGCAACCTTTCCATAATGCAGTCCAGTTTACCCAAGTTTCTATGTAATTGTGGACAAAGAGTACATTTGTGCCTAAGAGTAAAGAAAGTTTCAAGTGTTTGTGGATTTAACTGGTGGAGTGGCTAGAGGAATTGTAAAAAAAACTGTACCAAAATTACCTAAGAATGCTTCAGCCTGTGAAAATCCAAGCTGTGGAAAAAAGTTTGTTTTTGCAATTTAAATTTGCCTGCTCAACGATCATCATGAAGGAGAGTGAGTAGCAGAGAGATAGCAGGTCATTTGCATGGCATCATGTGATTGGTCCTCACAGCCAAGACTTGCCCCTTGCCAGGAGTTCCTACCTGAGAGAGTGTTTAAACAAGAGGAAAGAGCATGGAGCATGTGAGGTGCACAGACTGCAGCTGCAACAGTGAGACATTGCACTGGTGGAATTTGGAGATTAACTCAGGCTTCTCCCAGCTAGTGACCATTTCAGTGGGTGATTGCAAGTGAGTGTGGTGCCAATCATTGGGCAGGACTGCTCAGCTGACCCCGAGTGTCCTCCAATCGGCAGGGAAGACCACAGCATCCATCAGAGGGAACCAGCTACTTGTGAGTACAGAAGCCAAGCAAACTAACTGTATTGTGCAAAGTTTTGAGCAATGAGCACAGCAAAGTAAATATCAGTAAGCAAGTAAGGTTGCTATGTGTGGAAGTAAAGACATTTTCAGCTGCAGTCACTAAAGCTGCATCAAAAACAAACGTGAGCAGTGAAAGTAACTTGAGGTTTGAGCAACAGAAAGTAAACTGTAAGAGAAACAAGATAATGTCAGTGTCTGCAGAGAGTAAAGAGTAGTAAATAGAAATTCAGAGTGCATACAACAATGTGGTTGTGAGGCAGAAAAGTTTCAGTGACCATGCTGGGGCGCAGTTCCAAAGCAATGTAAACAAACAAGAAGTGCCATGTTTGGAGCAGGGTCCAGATGGTAAAAACAACCAGAGTGTGTACACAAGTTTTGAAAACAAATAAAATCAGAGCAACAGAATTCAGCACTGAAAAGAGAGACAATTTTCTTTTAAAAGATCAGACCAAGTGTGCAGAGAGCAGATCAGTAACCTTGAACTTGTGTATTGTTTTTGCAGAGCAAAATGGCTATCAAAAAGACAAGGTATCAATTTCATACCAGGATCTGTATAGCCCAGAGAGAGAGAGACACCTGGAACCATTTGAAAAGTTGTATGGACGTGAAGGAGCACCAGCAAATGTTGCATTGCCGAACTTTCCAGTAAATGTGTGTGTGATCTGCATGAAAACAGGGAGAGTTATTTTAATGATTCTGCACTGGAAGGACTGTAGAAAACAGTATGGCATGTGTATGGACAGTGGTGTTGTGCAAGCAAATACAAAAACAATATGTCTGTCTCCGACATGTACCCTTGGTGAGGCCCCAACTTGTGCAATACAGAAGGCAGCTGCATGAAGGCAGGAAGAACCAGAGGAGCTTGTGAGAGAATTCTTTGACGGTGTGACCAAGAGCGACTTGCAGTGGAAGGCAGAGATAGACTTTTCAGCCCAGGCAGAGGTTGAAAGGGACCAGCCAGAGATTGAGTCCATGGATCCGTTGGCAGCAGGCCTAAGTCTGAGTTTGACTGGTGAGGATGAAATGGAAGAAGCCTTACACTGGGAGGCAACTGCCTTGGAACATAGTGAGGAGTGGACTATATCAGGGGCTGAAACAGCTATCAGCTTCTGGGCAGAGCAATTATAAAAAAACAACATTCGTAAGTTCTACTTCACAGAGAGGGTGGTGGACCCTTGGAACAGCTTACCACCAGAGGTTGTGGAGTCCAAAACAGTCACTGCTTTTAAGCTATCATGGGACAAGTACTGCAGTAATCTCAGAAGAAGAACAGAATGGGGGGTAAGCAATCTAGGCAGACTAGATGGATTACATGGTCCCCTTCTGCTGACTCATTCTTATGTTCTTAAAAATAAGCATCTGAACAAGTTAGTAAGGCAACTGGTAGTGAGAATGGGCTACCAGTGGCCCTAACTGCAAGTGAGCCATCAGAGACTGTGTAGGGCTCAACAGAAGTGGTAGTGAGTACAGGGATGGACTGCAGTTTCCCTGTTTGGAACATCTAAGACTGGCTTGACCAGGTCTGGCTTCCCCTAAGCCAGGCTGCTGGTTTAAGTCTACCCAAAAGCAGCAAAGAGGAATGCCTGATCAGACACAGGGCTGAGGCAGAATGCAGATTAAAGTATCCATTTTTAGAAGATGGGTGTGGAAACAATTGAGGACCATAGAGAGGAATGGTTTCTGTGAAGCTAGAGCTGCTATTATACCTGACAAGTGTATGTTCAAAGGCATCAAATATGCCATGACAAGTTAAAGATGTGAAGACTGGGTCGCACCCTCCATCTTGATTCCATCAGAGTGACTGATAGAAATGGAAATGAAACAGTCCATACTACCAGAATTGTTTGTCCTGATAAGACAGTCATTTATAGTCCTTATCCCAAAGGGTACTACCCTTGAGTGCCACCGCCAGAATGTGCCAGCTTGAAAGAAATCAATCCCGGAAGATGTTCAGCATGGTGGACCCAGCACCTAACTTTGCAGGCAATTAGCTGAAGAAAGAAGATCCAAATGCCTGAGTACAGCACCCCCCCCCAGGAGCAACACGTCAGCGCCCCCGGGAGCAACACGTCAGCATCCCCCCCCGGGGAGCAAAATGTCAGTGCCCCCCTGGGAACAACTAGAGATGTTGTGCCTGCAGTTTCTTTCTTGATCAGCAGCAACCAGGTCCAGAGGTGGCATGAAAGATCTTATTCCAAAGATTTGTCTTCAGCTGAAGGTGAAAAGATCCAAAGAGGTGATGCAGATTGTCAGCTTGCACTTCAGGACCTGGTAGGCTAACTTTTCCTCTTACTTTTTACGTTATACACATGCTCATTTAAGAGAAGATGTTCTTTAAACTGTTGGTCCAATAGACTCCTGGATCTGGACCAGTGTTTCCAGCAGGCCATGGGCCTTCATCAAGAACAGTTGTCAGAAGACTTTGGCTTGCTGAGAATTTTCTTAAATGTGAGTGCCTCGTGCACTCATGACACTTACTCTTAGATTGGACTTTGAAGGACCTCTTCCCCAAATGTTTCGTGATATGTTATTTTGGTACTTTTATACTGCCTTTTGTAGAAAAAAACCTTTAAAAACTTTTTGGGGATTGTATAGTATTTGATGGTGGGAGGTTTGGTCACTGTTTTTCTTAGAGGAAGGGCAAAAACAGTTCAACTGCTACGAGAAGGTGCAAGAATAATAAACCAAATATGATGCAACAAAACTCAGCACTCCTCAGCTTGGCGTCAAACAAGGCATAAATTTATTCAAATAACTAAAGCAGATGTCACAATCAGCCAAAAGGCCTCAGCAACAAGAAGTCCCGACCAGTTTCATACTAACAGTACATCATCAGGGGGTGGTGCATGGTTCTAAAAACATGATGCAAATAGGGTTGAATTTAAAGCTACAAGTACCTTAGAATATATCTCTTTTGTATATGCATACAACACTAAGGTTCAATTGTATACACATTATGTTAATTCTTATACGTGTGCATCAATGAATTCACAACAGCTAATATGCTAGCATACACATTTTAAAGGTATACAGCTATTTTGCTGTTTGAAGCTATAATGTGCAATAGACACCCTATACATATACAGTGTTAAAAACATAAGGTACAACAGCATGGATCATGTCATGACATAAAAAGGAGAATACTATATTAGACAGGAGAGCAGCTCCAGCCTCCGGGACACTCAATGTAATGCTCCATGTCAATTGGGTTATTATGATCAATTAAACCTATGGAAAAATGAAAGATAAACATATAAAGATAAGGAAATCCAAATACTTAATGATTTTATCTAATGGTAATATATACACAAATATCAAATGCGTACTCCAAATCACTAATAAACAAAGAGTAAGAGACCTGTGTGAAGGATCACTCATGTTTTCATTTTGTAAGTTATTAAGAGAGGGGTTGGGAGGGAAAAGGTGGGAAAAGGGAAGGGAAGGGGAAGGGGAATGGGGGAAAAAGAAAGATACGAGAAAAGAAAGGCTAGAGAAGAGAAAAGGAACAAACAATTAAGATTGCAGGGTCATATAATTACAACATCAAAGCATGGGAGAGAGGTTACCTCCTCTGTAAACAAGGTAATAAATTAGTCTTGTCCTTCAAACCTGGAGCCATAAGGGCTCCCATGGTATAGATCCAGTAGGATTCTCTATACTTCAATTTGGCATCCAAATCACCTCCTCATGGGCCAAGTTTAACAACTTCCAGACCACGGAATTTGAAGACATGATCTTGAATATTGATTCTATTCATATTACAATGAATAGCAAGTGCACTTCTGGTATCATTATTGGCTATGGAGTGAAGATGTTCACCCATATGTACCTTCAGTGCTCTAGTTGTTTTACCAAAATAGAAAGCTCCACATTGACAAGTGGCTAGATAAACCGCGATTCTGGGTACTACATGTAATGAAGTCCCTGATCTCATAGACCTTGTCACCATTACAGCTGGTGAAAGTGATACACTTTAATGAAGAGTTTCAGAATTTACAGTTATTACAACTGTACATACCTTTAGTGAGGGGAGGCCTATAGATTTTATTCCTCATGGTGGAAGATCCAGTATAACTATGTACCAATCTGACCTGCAAGTTGAAACCTCTTTTTTTACACCATTCTTGGTTTGTATTGGGTGACTTCTGATGACAGCGGTTCTCCTTGCAAAATATTCCAATTAGTATTGATAATATTTTCTATTGATTTTGAATGTCTAGTGTAAGTTGTAATGAAATTCATTCTGTGATCTTTCTGTTCTGTTACTTTTGAACTTAAAAGATCAGATCTCTCAATACATCCTACCTCTCTAAATGCTTCCTGTGTAGTACAGTAAGAGTAACCTCTCCCCAAAAACCTATCACATAAGTCCATACCAAAAGTAAGGAAATCAACATCACTACTGCAATCCCATCTGACTCTTAGCGTTTGTGCCTTCGGTATATTGGCTACCAAGTGATGTGGGTAGCAACTCAAGGCTAATAACAAAGAGTTCCTATCTGTCTCCTTTCTACAGAGTCTTGTGCCAGGACAACCATCTTTTTCCTTTAAAACACTGACATCCAGGAAAGAGACAGAGTGGAGATAATGTTGTAATGAGAATTTTAGATTTTCATCACTTGTTTCCAAGTACCTAACAAACGTGTATAGTTCCTCAAGTGTGCCACACCACACCATAAAAATATCATCATTATAACGGTGCCAGATGTCAATCATGTCATAGAATGGACTTGTTTGACTGTCATAGATTATACATTTTTCCCATTTACCCAAACAAAGATTGGCATAATTGGGTGCAAAGGTTGCACCCATTGCCGTCCCTTTTACTTGTAGATAAAATGAGTCTTGGAAAAGAAAATAGTTTTTGGTGAGAATGTGTTCAGCACACTCCAAAAGAAATTTATTTTTGCCATGGTCTAATTTTGTATCCAAGGACCACCAATAATCCAATGCCTGTAGGCCGCCCTCATGGGGTATATTGGTATATAATGAGGTGATATACATAGACACAAGTTGCCACTCAGATTCAATCTGCATATTATCTAGAATCTCCAAAAATTGACCTGTATCCCTCACATATGATGGTAAAGCAGTAACATAATCTTTTATGTGAAAATCCACATATTTAGACAGTGGTTCCACTAAGGAACCAATCCCGGCCACAATAGGATGGACAGGGGAGTGCCACAAATTTTTATGGATTTTTGGTAATGTATATATACTAGCTCAAATGGGATTAGCTACACACAAAAACAACATCTCTCCATGATCAATCAAACCTTCACATTCAGATTCAAAAAGGAATACGTCAATTTGTTGTTTGAAAACTTCTGTAGGATCTGAGGTTAGTGGTTGGTAAAATGTCACATCACCTAGCTGTTTTTTTACTTCAGCAATATATTTAGATGCGTTCATTATCACCACTGAACCACCTTTGTCAGGTGGTTTAATAGTCAAGTCAATATTAGATTGATTCCAAGTTTTTAAGAGCTCCTGCTTCCACTGTTGAAATATTAAAAAAGTAGATGGAATATCTTTATCAAGGAGGGTTCTAAATTGTTTTTCACAGGTAGCCTCAAAAACTTTTACTGCATCGCTATATGGGGGCATGAAAGTAGAAGGAGGTTTAAATTTCCTTACGTCTGACATAGCTGGTGATGTATCATGGATGTCCATATCAGCAACAGCCTGTCCCAAACACATGGCTGTTTTATTAAAGAAAAATTTAAATTTACATTTCTTGTAAAATGATGAAGGTCCAAATACAGTTCAAATTGTTTAGAATCTTGTGTTGGTACAAACGATAGTCCTTTTTGTAGAACTGAAAGTTGATCCTCATTTAATGTGACACCAGAGATGTTGATGATAATGTTCTCAGATATTATTTTCCCTTTCTGCTCTTGTTGTGGCTCCTATGTTTCCTTCTACCCCTCCTTGTGGATTTGTTCCTATTGAAATTGACGACTGCACTTGATGTTGCTCCTCAGAATCCTCTGTTCCAAAATTGGTTCCTTATGTTTATATGTTCATCTTTCATTTTTTGCATAGGTTTAATTGATCATAAGTAATCCAATTGACATGGAGCATTACATTGAGTGTCCCGGAGGCTGTGAGCTGCTCTCCTGTCTGGAATAGTATTCTCCTTTTTATGTCATGACATGATCCATGCTGTTGTACCTTATGTTTTTAACACTGTATACATATAAGGTGTCTATTGCACATTACAGCTTCAAACAGGAAAATAGCTGTATACCTTTAAAATTTGTATGCTAGCATATTAGCTGTTGTGAATTCATTGATGCACATGTATAAGAATTAACATAATGTGTATACAACTGAATCTTAGTGTTGCTTGCATATACAAAAAAAGATATATTCTAAGGTACTTGTAGCTTTAAATTTAATCCTACTTGTAGCATGTTTTTAGAACCATGCACCACCCCTGATGATGTACTGTTAGTACAAAACTGGTTGGGACATCTTGTTGCTGAGCCCTTTTGGCTGATTGTGGTATCTGTTTTTGTTATTGGAATACATTTATGCCTTGTTTGATGCCAAGCTGAGGAGTGTTGAGTTTTGTTGCATCACGTCACTGTTTTTCTTGCAGGATGTGTTTTTGGATGTTTTCTTTTGTGGGTGCGCCTGGGAGAAAGAAAGAAGACAAGAAGAGGATGTTTTAGGACTCAATTGAGTTCTCCTTTTAGTGTGCTGGGAATGTTGTAACTAAGAAATGTTAAACATTTTGGCTTTTAAGGTTTAGAGTGTGCAGTACTGAGGTTTGGGAAATGCATAGCAATGCCTTATGTATGTTTCTAAAGCAGTACACAGTTTGAAGTGTGAAATGTGTGTGGGTATAGGTTACCCCGTGGATAGCGTAGGTTAGATAGCTTTTCCCTAGTGGGCTAGGGGAATAGACAGGCTGGAGGTCCTAACTTGAGTATGGGTCTTCAATACTGTTCTGTCAGGGCATGCTTCAGGCAGTGTCTTGGAGCCACTGAAAAGAGTTCTGAGATAGCTTGTTAGGTAGAGCTGATATTTCGTCAGCAGGCCTGTGTTCTCTGATGCAACCTGCCTATGCCTAGACATAGGTAAGGATGAGCCTGGCCACCTCAACCTGTAGGGTGCCCAGAGGTTGGATGGCCTGTGTTACAATTCAAAGCCCTTGCTGCGTACAGCAAGATTTGTCTGTTGGTGGTGAGTGTA
Organism: Neoceratodus forsteri; assembly: GCA_016271365.2. Lineage (NCBI taxonomy): Eukaryota > Metazoa > Chordata > Ceratodontiformes > Ceratodontidae > Neoceratodus > Neoceratodus forsteri. Next base: position 1,508,172,343 of record CM028130.1, read on the forward strand.
ACCACCCAGTCCCCTGGGGTTACTAGAATTCCATCAGTGTTAAACTAGGAAGGTAGTGGGCAGCTGGTAGGGAGTTTATTAGAAGCTCCCTACAGACAGCTCATTGTTTACTTAGCTAGGCTAGGTGGGAAATGAATGATGCAATTAAGAACTCTCACAGCAGCATGAGCCACATTTGACTCAGCTGCAGGGGAAGAGTTTTAGAAACTTGGGTGCAGTCTGTGAATTGTAGCAGTGGAGAGTGGAGCTCTAGTATAGAAGTGCCTGCCAGCCTACCTCAAGATGGGTGAAATACCTCTGTCATCTTTTTCACCCTGGTGAGTGCGACAACAGCATTACTACAGGACGGATGGATACCTGTGTCAGTAGGGCTCCAGTGGGTCCATTTCAGAAAGTAAAATGACTGCAAAATTCAGTAGGTCCAAGGGCAATACCCTAAGGGACCAAAGGATTGTCCAGCTGCCCAGAGCAAAACTGAGAGTTTTATGACAACAAGCTATGGCTCAAATGGAGGAAGTGTTTTCTTTAGAAAGAGCCTGATGTCTGTAACAAAGTGACAAACAAAGCGTGTGTACAGTAACATTGGCAGGAGGTTGGGAGTTGGCTGGTGGTGTATGTGCCCAAGATAAGGCTAGATTATACTACTCGGGACCCCATTTTCACCACTGATATGTGTTGAATGTAAATATATTTTCTTTGTGGAGGCCTTTGCAATCCCTGTGAGATTGAAGGATCCAGTGTGTTTCCTGGAAGGAATGCCAGAGGCTGGCTGGGGCCAGGGTGGGCAGACCCTCACCTGGAGTCATAGCTAGGGCTAACTGGTTACCTGAAAGGCACAGTTTACCCTGCAGGTGTTAACTTAGCCCATCTCATCGGGAAGTTTTTGAATCTGAAGTGTGTGGCAACTCCCACGTAATAGACACTTGGAAAAAAGAAAGTCTAGAGATTCCTAAACAGATGGATGGACATCTCATTCTGTAGAAAAGTAGATGTGTGAAATGCCAATACTGCCTGTTTTAGAGAAATCAAAGTGTTCTTGATGCACATTCTGTGTTCTGTATTGACGGTATCTAAACTTGGGGGACCATCTGTTTTCTGCCTCCATCTGCTAGAAAATAAAGCCATACAATACAATCACAATTTTCTGGTGTGGACAGTCCATCTGTGAGTCCAAGTGTAAAATGTTTATAGGCGCCCTCAGACAGGAGACATAGCATAGCCCTAGCACCTCTCTCCCAGAACTTGGTGTATATATGAATGTTATTTTGTGCTCTAACCCCCCTCCCTTTAGATGCAGAGCCAGATATTTACCCTAAAGCCAGGGGTGATACTTTTGTTTATGCCAGCTTGTTGTTTGTTGCCTTGTCTATATACAAGTTTTTTTTTAACCATTAGAGACACACTAAACTGAAAGCTTGTATACAGGTGCAACCTGGGAGCACAAGGAAGTTAAGTGACTTGCTCAGGGTCACACAGTATGCAAGTGGAGACTATGGAATTCAAACCAAGATCTCCAGGTTTGCAGCTCAGAGTCATAAACCACTGCGCTATACTGGGGTCCTGGTTGCAAGATGCCACTCTTGACCAGGATAAGGGCTGCATTTATTGCTCACAATATCCAAACAAGGTTCTGTTGTGCTGGGCATTTTGCCAAAAGGTCACATTCCCACAGTTGCCACATAACCTAATCCAATGGCAATTCATGCCCCAAATGATAGTTTTTCAAGGAGGAACATTGAGGTATCAGGTGTTGCTTAAATAGGTCCAGGAGGGATGACATCATCAGAACCTTCCCATCAATTAGTTAAAGTGACCCCAAATTGATCGAACTCAGTAATGTACCACAACCATATAATTAAAAGATTTTTACAAAAAACAATATCAATAGCAATAAAACGGAGTTAGAATGTCCTTGGTAAAAGAACTCTTGTCAAGGTACATGGAGCCATCCAGCTTGGTTAGTCATCACCAATATTGTCCATTCCTCGGTGGTGGGACTTGAGCCTGAGCTTTTTGGTTGAGTTTACCAGTGCATTGTTTGCTTGAACTGGAATGGCTGGGGCTCTTATTTCAATACCTGCACACAGAGGAGGTCCTGCTAACAGAACAAAAGGAATAAGATTTTATTATACAGATTAAAGCCAGTATTCATGATAATAATATATGTTTAGGAAGGAATTCTATTTCATGGAGCTATAAACAGCACAAATACTGGAGGCAATAAATACACATCTCATAGATGTTTTACAAAGAGAAATATGATTTTAAAGACAATAAATACCCATCTCATAAAAAAAAATTCATTTTCTCAAAGGGAATTATGATACTGTAGAGCAGTGGATTATAAAAAATGCTGTTATCTTTTGGATCTATGATTCAGTCCTGGGGCCACCAACCCCCAGCTGCGTATATCCAAAATGCTTTCTTCAGTCCTGGGCCACCAAACCACCAACTGCACACATCCAAAATGCTTCTCTTTTCAAAAGAGCTGCATCCAAGTTCTTTCCTCTCAGTCCCAGAGAAACCTTTGCTGTTCCAGAAATTACCAAACATGTGTCTCCTGTCCTTTGATAAATTTCATACAAGCTACAATAATGTTTTTAAACTTTCACGCACATGTTCACCCACTCTCTGCTCAATTGGATGAATCATTTTCTGGATGTAGTATGCCCTGCAGATACATTCAGCCCTGTATATAACAACTGCCATATCTCAAGTAATCAGCTGTCTAATAGTAAGCACATTCCCTGTTGTGTTACAATTAACAGTTTTCCATTTTTTCATAAACTTACAATACTTGCAACAGCCACACAGGAAAATTCCCAGAGCTGGTTGATCCATACATGCAGTGGCTTCTTGCCATTGTACTGATTGAAGAGATCTCACCAAAAGAGCACCTTGATTTTCTGCCTTTTTGTAGACTACCATGGGTTGATCATGTGTACATCTGCAAAGGACTGGATCCACCTGCACAATATGCCAATTATATTTCATGATTTTAGTTATTTCTTCTGATTCAGTGGTATATGTTGTGATATACTTAACTCTTGGTGCAACTGTTTCCTCTACCTGATGTTCTCTGCGGGTCAGTAACAGTCTATGGTCTTGTTGTTATCCCATTCAATAGCATGTTCTATGCATGTTTCCCTGTATCCTCATTCCCTAAATCTCACTTCCATCTTTGTGCTTCTCCTGTCAAATATTGCCTTATCACTACACTTGTGGCATATTCTAAGAAACTGATCACTGAGAATATTTTTTATCAGATGTGCCAGATGACAACTTTATGCTTTTAAATGTGAGTTGGTATCTGATTCTTTTCTGTATAGGTCAGTTTCCACATTCCCACCCTCACCCGTGCTGATTGTTAAGTCTAGAATTTTTATTAAATCCTATTTTACTGAAAAATATTCAGTTTTTAACAAGTGGCCCTAACTGCAAGTGAGCCATCAGAGACTGTGTAGGGCTCAACAGAAGTGGTAGTGAGTACAGGGATGGACTGCAGTTTCCCTGTTTGGAACATCTAAGACTGGCTTGACCAGGTCTGGCCTCCCTTAAGCCAGGCTGCTGGTTTAAGTCTACCCAAAAGCAGCAAAGAGGAATGCCTGATCAGACACAGGGCTGAGGCAGAATGCAGATTAAAGTATCCATTTTTTAGAAGATGGGTGTGGGAAACAATTGAGGACCATAGAGAGGAATGGTTTCTGTAAGAAGCTAGAGCTGCTATTATACCTGACAAGTGTATGTTCAAAGGCATCAAAATATGCCATGACAAGTTAAAGATGTGAAGACTGGGTCACACCCTCCATCTTGATTCCATCAGAGTGACTGATAGAAATGGAAATGAAACAGTCCATACTACCAGAATTGTTTGTCCTGATAAGACAGTCATTTATAGTCCTTATCCCAAAGGGTACTACCCTTGAGTGCCACCGCCAGAATGTGCCAGCTTGAAAGAAATCAATCCCGGAAGATGTTCAGCATGGTGGACCCAGCACCTAACTTTGCAGGCAATTAGCTGAAGAAAGAAGATCCAAATGCCTGAGTACAGCACCCCCCCCAGGAGCAACACATCAGCGTCCCCCCCCCGGGACCAACACGTCAGCATCCCCCCTGGGAGCAACATGTCAGTGCCCCCTTGGGAACAACTAGAGATGTTGTGCCTGCAGTTTCTTTCTTGATCAGCAGCAACCAGGTCCAGAGGTGGCATGAAAGATCTTATTCCAAAGATTTGTCTTCAGCTGAAGGTGAAAAGATCCAAAGAGGTGATGCAGATTGTCAGCTTGCACTTCAGGACCTGGTAGGCTAACTTTTCCTCTTACTTTTTACGTTATACACATGCTCATTTAAGAGAAGATGTTCTTTAAACTGTTGGTCCAATAGACTCCTGGATCTGGACCAGTGTTTCCAGCAGGCCATGGGCCTTCATCAAGAACAGTTGTCAGAAGACTTTGGCTTGCTGAGAATTTTCTTAAATGTGAGTGCCTCGTGCACTCATGACACTTACTCTTAGATTGGACTTTGAAGGGACCTCTTCCCCCCAAATGTTTCGCATATGTTATTTTGGTACTTTTATACTGCCTTTTGTAGAAAAAACCTTTAAAAACTTTTTGGGGATTGTATAGTATTTGATGGTGGGAGGTTTGGTCACTGTTTTTCTTAGAGGAAGGGCAAAAACAGTTCAACTGCTACGAGAAGGTGCAAGAATAATAAACCAAATATGATGCAACAAAACTCAGCACTCCTCAGCTTGGCATCAAACAAGGCATAAATTTATTCAAATAACTAAAGCAGATGTCACAATCAGCCAAAAGGCCTCAGCAACAAGAAGTCCCGACCAGTTTCATACTAACAGTACATCATCAGGGGTGGTGCATGGTTCTAAAAACATGATGCAAATAGGGTTGAATTTAAAGCTACAAGTACCTTAGAATATATCTCTTTGTATATGCATGCAACACTAAGGTTCAATTATACACATTATGTTAATTCTTATACGTGTGCATCAATGAATTCACAACAGCTAATATGCTAGCATACACATTTTAAAGGTATACAGCTATTTTGCTGTTTGAAGCTATAATGTGCAATAGACACCCTATACATATACAGTGTTAAAAACATAAGGTACAACAGCATGGATCATGTCATGACATAAAAAGGAGAATACTATATTAGACAGGAGAGCAGCTCACAGCCTCCGGGACACTCAATGTAATGCTCCATGTCAATTGGGTTACTTATGATCAATTAAACCTATGGAAAAAATGAAAGATAAACATATAAAGATAAGGAAATCCAAATACTTAATGATTTTATCTAATGGTAATATATACACAAATATCAAATGCGTACCCAAATCACTAATAAACAAAGAGTAAGAGACCTGTGTGAAGGATCACTCATGTTTTCATTTTGTAAGTTATTAAGAGAGGGGTTGGGAGGGAAAAGGTGGGAAAAAGGAAGGGAAGGGGAAGGGGAATGGGGAAAAGAAAGATACGAAAAGAAAGGCTAGAGAAGAGAAAAGAAAAACAATTAAGATTGCAGGGTCATATAATTACAACATCAAAGCATGGGAGAGAGGTTACCTCCTCTGTAAACAAGGTAATAAATTAGTCTTGTCCTTCAAACCTGGAGCCATAAGGGCTCCCATGGTATAGATCCAGTAGGATTCTCTATACTTCAATTTGGCATCCAAATCACCTCCTCATGGGCCAAGTTTAACAACTTCCAGACCACGGAATTTGAAGACATGATCTTGAATATTGATTCTATTCATATTACAATGAATAGCAAGTGCACTTCTGGTATCATTATTGGCTATGGAGTGAAGATGTTCACCCATATGTACCTTCAGTGCTCTAGTTGTTTTACCAAAATAGAAAGCTCCACATTGACAAGTGGCTAGATAAACCGCATTCTGGGTACTACATGTAATGAAGTCCCTGATCTCATAGACCTTGTCACCATTACAGCTGGTGAAAGTGATACACTTTAATGAAGAGTTTCAGAATTTACAGTTATTACAACTGTACATACCTTTAGTGAGGGGAGGCCTATAGATTTTATTCCTCATGGTGGAAGATCCAGTATAACTATGTACCAATCTGACCTGCAAGTTGAAACCTCTTTTTTTACACCATTCTTGGTTTGTATTGGGTGACTTCTGATGACAGCGGTTCTCCTTGCAAAATATTCCAATTAGTATTGATAATATTTTCTATTGATTTTGAATGTCTAGTGTAAGTTGTAATGAAATTCATTCTGTGATCTTTCTGTTCTGTTACTTTTGAACTTAAAAGATCAGATCTCTCAATACATCCTACCTCTCTAAATGCTTCCTGTGTAGTACAGTAAGAGTAACCTCTCCCCAAAAACCTATCACATAAGTCCATACCAAAAGTAAGGAAATCAACATCATTACTGCAATCCCATCTGACTCTTAGTGCTGTGCTTTCGGTATATTGGCTACCAAGTGATGTGGGTAGCAACTCAAGGCTAATAACAAAGAGTTCTATCTGTCTCCTTTCTACAGAGTCTTGTGCCAGGACAACCATCTTTTCCTTAAAACACTGACATCCAGGAAAGAGACAGAGTGAGAATAATGTTGTAATGAGAATTTTAGATTTTCATCACTTGTTTCCAAGTACCTAACAAACGTAGATAGTTCCTCAAGTGTGCCACACCACACCATAAAATATCATCATTATAACGGTGCCAGATGTCAATCATGTCATAGAATGGACTTGTTTGACTGTCATAGATTATACATTTTTCCCATTTACCCAAACAAAGATTGGCATAATTGGGTGCAAAGGTTGCACCCATTGCCGTCCCTTTTACTTGTAGATAAAATGAGTCTTGGAAAAGAAAATAGTTTTTGGTGAGAATGTGTTCAGCACACTCCAAAAGAAATTTATTTTTGCCATGGTCTAATTTTGTATCCAAGGACCACCAATAATCCAATGCCTGTAGGCCGCCCTCATGGGGTATATTGGTATATAATGAGGTGATATACATAGACACAAGTTGCCACTCAGATTCAATCTGCATATTATCTAGAATCTCCAAAAATTGACCTGTATCCCTCACATATGATGGTAAAGCAGTAACATAATCTTTTATGTGAAAATCCACATATTTAGACAGTGGTTCCACTAAGGAACCAATCCCGGCCACAATAGGATGGACAGGGGAGTGCCACAAATTTTTATGGATTTTTGGTAATGTATATATACTAGCTCAAATGGGATTAGCTACACACAAAAACAACATCTCTCCATGATCAATCAAACCTTCACATTCAGATTCAAAAAGGAATACGTCAATTTGTTGTTTGAAAACTTCTGTAGGATCTGAGGTTAGTGGTTGGTAAAATGTCACATCATCTAGCTGTTTTTTTACTTCAGCAATATATTTAGATGCGTTCATTATCACCACTGAACCACCTTTGTCAGGTGGTTTAATAGTCAAGTCAATATTAGATTGATTCCAAGTTTTTAAGATCTCCTGCTTCCACTGTTGAAATATTAAAAAAGTAGATGGAATATCTTTATCAAGGAGGGTTCTAAATTGTTTTTCACAGGTAGCCTCAAAAACTTTTACTGCATCGCTATATGGGGGCATGAAAGTAGAAGGAGGTTTAAATTTCTACGCCTGACATAGCTGGTGATGTATCATGGATGTCCATATCAGCAACAGCCTGTCCCAAACACATGGCTGTTTTATTAAAGAAAATTTAAATTTACATTTCTTGTAAAATGATGAAGGTCCAAATACAGTTCAAATTGTTTAGAATCTTGTGTTGGTACAAACGATAGTCCTTTTTGTAGAACTGAAAGTTGATCCTCATTTAATGTGACACCAGAGATGTTGATGATAATGTTCTCAGATATTATTTTCCCTTTCTGCTCTTGTTGTGGCTCCTATGTTTCCTTCTACCCCTCCTTGTGGATTTGTTCCTATTGAAATTGACGACTGCACTTGATGTTGCTCCTCAGAATCCTCTGTTCCAAAATTGGTTCCTTATGTTTATATGTTCATCTTTCATTTTTTGCATAGGTTTAATTGATCATAAGTAATCCAATTGACATGGAGCATTACATTGAGTGTCCCGGAGGCTGTGAGCTGCTCTCCTGTCTGGAATAGTATTCTCCTTTTTATGTCATGACATGATCCATGCTGTTGTACCTTATGTTTTTAACACTGTATACATATAAGGTGTCTATTGCACATTACAGCTTCAAACAGGAAAATAGCTGTATACCTTTAAAATTTGTATGCTAGCATATTAGCTGTTGTGAATTCATTGATGCACATGTATAAGAATTAACATAATGTGTATACAACTGAATCTTAGTGTTGCTTGCATATACAAAAAAAGATATATTCTAAGGTACTTGTAGCTTTAAATTTAATCCTACTTGTAGCATGTTTTTAGAACCATGCACCACCCCTGATGATGTACTGTTAGTACAAAACTGGTTGGGACATCTTGTTGCTGAGCCCTTTTGGCTGATTGTGGTATCTGTTTTTGTTATTGGAATACATTTATGCCTTGTTTGATGCCAAGCTGAGGAGTGTTGAGTTTTGTTGCATCACGTCACTGTTTTTCTTGCAGGATGTGTTTTTGGATGTTTTCTTTTGTGGGTGCGCCTGGGAGAAAGAAAGAAGACAAGAAGAGGATGTTTTAGGACTCAATTGAGTTCTCCTTTATAGTGCTGGGAATGTTGTAACTAAGAAATGTTAAACATTTTGGCTTTTAAGGTTTAGAGTGTGCAGTACTGAGGTTTGGGAAATGCATAGCAATGCCTTATGTATGTTTCTAAAGCAGTACACAGTTTGAAGTGTGAAATGTGTGTGGGTATAGGTTACCCCGTGGGTAGCGTAGGTTAGATAGCTTTTCCCTAGTGGGCTAGGGGAATAGACAGGCTGGAGGTCCTAACTTGAGTATGGGTCTTCAATACTGTTCTGTCAGGGCATGCTTCAGGCAGTGTCTTGGAGCCACTGAAAAGAGTTCTGAGATAGTTTGTTAGGTAGAGCTGATATTTCGTCAGCAGGCCTGTGTTCTCTGATGCAACCTGCCTATGCCTAGACATAGGTAAGGATGAGCCTGGCCACCTCAACCTGTAGGGTGCCCAGAGGTTGGATGGTCTGTGTTACAATTTCAAAGCCCTTGCTGCGTACAGCAAGATTTGTCTGTTGGTGGTGAGTGTAACCACCCAGTCCCCTGGGGTTACTAGAATTCCATCAGTGTTAGACTAGGAAGGTAGTGGGCAGCTGGTAGGGAGTTTATTAGAAGCTCCCTACAGACAGCTCATTGTTTACTTAGCTAGGCTAGGTGGGAAATGAATGATGCAATTAAGAACTCTCGCAGCAGCATGAGCCACATTTGACTCAGCTGCAGGGGAAGAGTTTTTAGAAACTTGGGTGCAGTCTGTGAATTGTAGCAGTGGAGAGTGGAGCTCTAAGTATAGAAGTGCCTGCCAGCCTACCCTAAGATGGGTGAAATACCTCTGGTCATCTTTTTCTCACCCTGGTGAGTGCGACAACAGCATTACTACAGGACGTGATGGATACCTGTGTCAGTAGGGCTCCAGTGGGTCCATTTCTGTGAAAGTAAAATGGGACTGCAAAATTCAGTAGGTCCAAGGGGCAAAACCCTAAGGGACCAAAGGATTGTCCAGCTGCCCAGAGCAAAAACTGAGAGAGTTTTATGACAACAAGCTATGGCTCAAATGGAGGAAGTGTTTTCTTTAGAAAGAGCCTGATGTCTGTAACAGAGTGACAAACAAAGCGTGTGTACAGTAACAATGGCAGGAGGTTGGGAGTTGGCTGGTGGTGTATGTGCCCAAGATAAGGCTAGATTATACTACTCGGGACCCCATTTTCACCACTGATATGTGTTGAATGTAAATATATTTCCTTTGTGGAGGCCTTTGCAATCCCTGTGAGATTGAAGGATCCAGTGTGTTTCCTGGAAGGAATGCCAGAGGCTGGCTGGGCCAGGTGGGCAGACCTCACCTGGAGTCATAGCTAGGGCTAACTGGTTACCTGAAAGGCACAGTTTACCCTGCAGGTGTTAACTTAGCCCATCTCATCGGGAAGTTTTGAATCTGAAGTGTGTGGAACCCCACGTAATAGACACTTGGAAAAAGAAAGTCTAGAGATTCCTAAACAGATGGATGGACATCTCATTCTGTAGAAAAGTAGATGTGTGAAATGCCAATACTGCCTGTTTTAGAGAAATCAAAGTGTTCTTGATGCACATTCTGTGTTCTGTATTGACGGTATCTAAACTTGGGGGACCATCTGTTTTCTGCCTCCATCTGCTAGAAAATAAAGCCATACAATACAATCACAATTTTCTGGTGTGGACAGTCCATCTGTGAGTCCAAGTGTAAAATGTTTATAGGCGCCCTCAGACAGGAGACATAGCATAGCCCTAGCACCTCTCTCCCAGAACTTGGTGTATATATGAATGTTATTTTGTGCTCTAACCCCCTCCCTTTAGATGCAGAGCCAGATATTTACCCCAAAGCCAGGGGTGATACTTTGTTTATGCCAGCTTGTTGTTTGTTGCCTTGTCTATATACAATTTTTTTTTAACCATTAGAGACACACTAAGCTGAAAGCTTGTATACAGGTGCAACCTGGGAGCACAAGGAAGTTAAGGACTTGCTCAGGGTCACACAGTATGCAAGTGGAGACTATGGAATTCAAACCAAGATCTCCAGGTTTGCAGCTCAGAGTCATAAACCATCATGCTTATACTGGGGTCCTGGTTGCAAGATGCCACTCTTGACCAGGATAAGGGCTGCATTTATTGCTCACAATATCCAAACAAGGTTCTGTTGTGCTGGGCATTTTGCCAAAAGGTCACATTCCCACAGTTGCCACATAACCTAATCCAATGGCAATTCATGCCCCAAATGATAGTTTTTCAAGGAGGAACATTGAGGTATCAGGTGTTGCTTAAATAGGTCCAGGAGGGATGACATCATCAGAACCTTCCCATCAATTAGTTAAAGTGACCCCCAAATTGATCGAACTCAGTAATGTACCACAACCATATAATTAAAAGATTTTTACAAAAAACAATATCAATAGCAATAAAACGGAGTTAGAATGTCCTTGGTAAAAGAACTCTTGTCAAGGTACATGGAGCCATCCAGCTTGGTTAGTCATCACCAATATTGTCCATTCCTCGGTGGTGGGACTTGAGCCTGAGCTTTTTGGTTGAGTTTACCAGTGCATTGTTTGCTTGAACTGGAATGGCTGGGGCTCTTATTTCAATACCTGCACACAGAGGAGGTCCTGCTAACAGAACAAAAGGAATAAGATTTTATTATACAGATTAAAGCCAGTATTCATGATAATAATATATGTTTAGGAAGGAATTCTATTTCATGGAGCTATAAACAGCACAAATACTGGAGGCAATAAATACACATCTCATAGATGTTTTACAAAGAGAAATATGATTTTAGAGACAATAAATACCCATCTCATAAAAAAAAATTCATTTTCTCAAAGGGAATTATGATACTGTAGAGCAGTGGATTATAAAAAATGCTGTTATCTTTGATCTATGATTCAGTCCTGGGGCCACCAACCCCCCAGCTGCGTATATCCAAAATGCTTCTCTTCAGTCCTGGGGCCACCAAACCACCAACTGCACACATCCAAAATGCTTCTCTTTTCAAAAGAGCTGCATCCAAGTTCTTTCCTCTCAGTCCCAGAGAAACCTTTGCTGTTCCAGAAATTACCAAACATGTGTCTCCTGTCCTTTGATAAATTTCATACAAGCTACAATAATGTTTTTAAACTTTCACGCACATGTTCACCCACTCTCTGCTCAATTGGATGAATCATTTTCTGGATGTAGTATGCCCTGCAGATACATTCAGCCCTGTATATAACAACTGCCATATCTCAAGTAATCAGCTGTCTAATAGTAAGCACATTCCCTGTTGTGTTACAATTAACAGTTTTCCATTTTTTCATAAACTTACAATACTTGCAACAGCCACACAGGAAAATTCCCAGAGCTGGTTGATCCATACATGCAGTGGCTTCTTGCCATTGTACTGATTGAAGAGATCTCACCAAAAGAGCACCTTGATTTTTTGCCTTTTTGTAGACTACCATGGGTTGATCATGTGTACATCTGCAAAGGACTGGATCCACCTGCACAATATGCCAATTATATTTCATGATTTTAGTTATTTCTTCTGATTCAGTGGTATATGTTGTGATATACTTAACTCTTGGTGCAACTGTTTCCTCTACCTGATGTTCTCTGCGGGTCAGTAACAGTCTATGGTCTTGTTGTTATCCCATTCAATAACATGTTCTATGCATGTTTCCCTGTATCCTCATTCCCTAAATCTCACTTCCATCTTTGTGCTTCTCCTGTCAAATATTGCCTTATCACTACACTTGTGGCATATTCTAAGAAACTGATCACTGAGAATATTTTTTATCAGATGTGCCAGATGACAACTTTATGCTTTTAAATGTGAGTTGGTATCTGATTCTTTTCTGTATAGGTCAGTTTCCACATTCCCACCCTCACCCGTGCTGATTGTTAAGTCTAGAATTTTTATTAAATCCTATTTTACTGAAAAATATTCAGTTTTTAACAATAACCACAAACAATAGTACCTTCCACTGTTTCCAAGTAGTCCATGAAAGGTAACCAATATGATTTGTTGTTTTACTTTTTTTTTCCCATGACTGCCATGGTCCCACTCCTTCAGGCCTGCATGCTGGACCTCCCCTGTCCTCCCAGGTGATGTCAGCCTTTTTCCACTTATTGCCCATAAGACCAGTAGGTTTGACCCTTCAGGTATGACTGCTGATTCTGACCAATTCCCTGGTGGGAGGCTTAACCAGGGACACTGGCAGGAAGGGCAGGAAGAGTTCATGCTGCATGACCTGGGATGGCATGGGGAAGCCAACCTAAGGCTATCATCCAGGGCTGTAGCAGACATTTTTCTGTTTTTTCTGGTCCTGCCCACCCTATTGGCTGTGTACACTCATGACTGGCCTGGAGGGGAGATCCTGATGGCATATGGACACCCACACCATCATTTGCACCACCACTAGCCACCACGAGGAGCCACAAAAGATTGACATAACAGCCTTCCTCCCTCCCGGAAGGAGAGCATCTATGAGATGCTCTTGAGCCTTCCCTTCTGGCCTCTACTCCTGAAGTCCCAGGCTCGTGGTGCGAACGTGAGTCAGCAGCATGCCAGAGCAATCCCCATCACTTAGCACCACAGAGCTGATGATTTGTTGGTTTCTACGATGAGCCTTAATTTCTCCACAAAGCATTCCATGAGTAGTATTTGTTTACAATTTGGTATAAGTGCTCTACCTGCAGTGTTGCTGGTTTTTACCACTTCTGGGTAATGCTTTTAGAGCCCATTGCAATGAGGATACTATAAAGACAGACTTTCCCTTTGATTCTAATCTCACTTGGCCTAAGACCCCATAAAAGGTATTTAACTTGGGTTGGAGAGGGAATGGAGAGCATCTGCCCTATTGCCATTGCTACCTCTTTCCAGAAAGTTGTAAGTTTTGGGCAAGAGGAAGTAAGCTGTTGGTTAACTAGGATCTGCAGCTTATCTGTTAGGTAGAAAAATGGGCAGACTAGGTGGGCCAAGCGGTCCTTATCTGCCGTCAAATTCTATGTTTCTATGTTTCTATGGGCAGCTTCAAAATATCTGATCATGGTGGCCCTTTGTTAGCATTGTCTCCAGCATTTGTCTGATGGGTAGGAGTCCTAAAGAACCTGGACAACACTTTCCACCTATGCTCCCTCCAACTGTTTGAAGCTGTCACTTTTGAACATTCTTTAGCTAACCTGGCGTTCTTGTCTGGCCTCTATTTGGAGTCTGGCACATGCTGTGTATAAGAGGGAAATGGGGTGATTAACTCTTGTTCTTTCCACAACTGACCCCACTAATGCTCTTACGGGGACCACTTTCTCCTTCATCCTGGGTTTAGCTGGCTCTCTTGCTAAAAGTCAGTAATTTGTAGGACGCAGTAAATGTCCTTTTGGGACAGTGGGAATTCCTGCTTCCCATGAAGAAATGATTTAAAGTTCTCCCCATCACTAAGTTGGCCTAACCAGCACAGGCCAACCCTCTCCTATCTTTTAAAAGTCAGGTCTATTTTCCCAGGGTGAAATCCTTGGGCTTTTCTAATAGGGATATGTTTACATATTCTTATAGATTCCCCCCTACTTCAAGGCAGTTTACTAGTTGTCTAGCAGGACCTTTGGGTTCTCAGTGTTTTTAAGGTCTATCATATCCAGGGAGGCTTGAGCTTGTGTAGTGAACTCTCCATCTCCCTCCAATGCTACCCAGCTGGGGTGCCGTCAGTTCTTAGTTGGGTGATTAAGAGTTGTATTTGTCAGGCCTGATAATAGGCTTGCAGATCTGTAACTTCTAATCCTCCCTGTACTGTGGATAATAATAATAATATATTCCAGGGGATCCTGGGTTTCTCACATCCTCTCCTTCCTTTCCAGGTTGGTTTAGTGATCTTAATGGGAAGGGAAGAGAACAGACTAGTAATCTGAGTAGGATGTTAATTCTCAGGGCCTCCCCTCTCCTGACTATCCCATAGGGTAGATCCCCCCATCGTTTGAGGTCAAACTCTATGGTGAGTAACAATGGGTTATAGTTTATGTCAAAAATCTTATTCCTATCCCTTGGAATCTGGATTCCCAAGTATTGGAATTGGGAGTTGACCTATCTCTAGAGGCAGTGGAGTAGCCAGTCTTGTGACACCTGCTCACTAAGGAGCATCCCATAATCTTACAAAATAGCCCTCATAGGAGGGAGACTGGTCTCAAGTGTCATCCACATAAAGGGCTATTTGGACTTCTAACCCTGCAGTCCTGATGACCTAGAAGTCTGGGGCTGCTCTTATAACTGTGGTAGTTCTATGCTTATTGCAAAGAGAAGGAAGGAAGGAGAGGGACAGCCCTGTCTCATTAGTCATTCCCATTCCTATAAATACTGGATTGGAAAGTACTCTGCTCACGCTCACCCTTGCTGAAGAGGTTGCCATAAATGGCCTTTACCCGGTGTGTAAACATCTCTCCTACCCAAATGCCTCCAGCATGCTCTCCAGAAAAAGCAAATTTAGGTAATCAAATGCCTTGTCGGCATCAATCACTAGGAGCATACTTGGTGTTTATCCCCCCTCCATAGCCAGAATAACAGTTAATGTCTCCTTATGTCATCATACAAATGCCTCTGGGGGATGACGCCTGTCTGGTCAGGGTGGATGAGTGACCCTACCACCTGCTGCAGTCAGTTTGCTAGGATTTTCATAAATATTTTTGCATCTTGATTTAGCAAGGATATTGGTCTATAAAAGCTGCTGCTAAGAAGGTCTTTTTCTGCCTTTAATATAACAGTAATATGGGCATCCTGCCATGTGTGTGTTATGTATCCCATTTCTTTTATACTATTAAACAAGAATTTCATGGTGGGAACTAAATCTTCCTGGAATATGTTGTAAAATTCTGGACTGAACCTATCCGGGCCTGGGGCCTTATTGTTTGGGAAGCCTTCGATAACTTTTTCTATCTCCTCCTCTGTTATGGGCTGGCCAAGCATGTCTTGTTGCTCTGGGGAAATCTGGGACAGGTGAGCCTTTTGAAGGAAGGCAGTTGTAATGTCCTCTGCTTCATCCATCCTGTCTTTACTGTAAAGTTGCCTATAATACCACTCAAATTATGTGGCAATGTTGCAAGAGACAGAGTGTATCAATCTGGGGTTTTCCTAGTTTTTAAGCTGGACTATGTACCTATCAACCTTTTTTTTTTTTTTTTTTTTGTAAATGGAATGCCATAGACTACTGGCCCTGTTTCCATGCTCATAATACTTTTACTTCAAGTGCTTAATCTGTACCTCTACCTTACTCTGAGACAGTTTGTTAAGTTCTGCCCTAACTTCATTTAACTGTTTTAGCAACTCAGGTGAGCCAGATGCTTTCTGTTCAATTTCCTATTGTTTGAGTTTTGTAGCTTTTCAGTTTTATCCCTTCTTTATTTTTGTGGGAAGCATATGCTATAATATGTCCACGCATCACCGCCTTTATTCTGTCTCATATGAATTTGGGGGCTGACTCACGGAGTGTTATTAAGCCAAAAATACATTTTAAGTTCATCTTTGATCTTGGTAATGAAAATCTGATCATTTAGTAAATTAAGGTTTAGCCTCCAGATTGAGTTTCAATCTTATGGTAGCATTTTCAACAGCATTTTAGTGGGGAAATGGTCCGAGGCAGTAATGATCAGAATCTCAATCCCTTGAACCATTGCCATTGTTATTTTTTTGAATATGAAAATGGTCTATTTGAGAATAACTTTGGTTGGGGGGGGAATGAAAAAGTACAGTCCTGAAATTTAGTTCCCTCCAGGGGTCAACCAACCCTAGTTCTTCCCTTAAATTTCTTAAACACTTTCCCGCTGCCCTGCCTGTCAGTGCGATTGCTGAAGAATAGTCTAACCCTGGTTTTTCTATAGTGTTCCAGTCCCCAATTAACACCAGCAGCCCCTCAGAGAGAGAGAGGACATCTTCTGGAAAATTTGCCAGGAAAAACCCAGTGGGACTGTACGCATTCATAATATGCACAGTCAGGGAACCTACCTCTAGGGTCACATATGTTTATCGCTCTGCTTTATCCAACCATTTCTCTATCATTTTCCAGGTTAGACCCCTTCTGATTAGGATTATCACCCCAGCAGTATGTTTACCCTTATTGGAGGCATGTACCACAGTCCAGCCCAGTGCTTGCGTAGTATTAAGTGTTCTCCTTCAGATAGCCTGGTCTCTTGCAGAAGTCCAATATCACATCATAACTCTCTTAATTCTTTAAGGACCCTTGCCCTTTTTATTACATAGCCCAGGCCTGCAACATTACATGACATTATATTCACTTCTGCATCCATTGTTGCTTGAGAGGTTTTTTTTACTTAATTCCAAACTTCCACACCTTATTCTGTAGTATCTCAATTCTTTCACATGGAGTAAGTACTGTACTTCGAGTGGTGCCACTTGTCTCAGTGAGTGGGTATTTGACTACTTCCAGCCATGGTGGGCAGAGCCAGTCCAGTCTGGGAGAATTACTCCCCCCCTCTAGTTCCATGTCTGGCTTGTAAAACTCTCATGAAGTTGCATAAAAGAAAAAGTACTCATAAATAACAACACATGAAATATTCAGATTCTCAACAACCCTAGTAAGCCAAACCTTTATCCCTCTAACACCCCCCTCCCACAAGTTTGGCAATGACTCCCAGCAACCTCCGAAGCCCCTAAATTGCATAACAGTACATAAAATCCCAACATTAACAGACAGAATAACAATACCAACAATAAGTAACATTTTGAAATATCATCAACCCTAACCATTAGTGGGCTGAGTAAAACATGTTCAAAAGAAAATAAATGCGCTGGGACTCTGACTCTCCCCAGCCCTGTTCAAGAGAGAATAACAGGTACACCAGGTTAAGACAAAAGGCTTTTGTTACCAAAAAATAATTAAAAAGGCACTGAGGGAGTTCCCAGTGGTGGTGGAAAGCATGTGTCAGAATGTTCTGTCTACCCATGTTTAACAGCAGCATCAGAAAATGTAAAGGGTGACAAGAAAAAAGATAAACCTGCTCAGCCATCAGACAATCATCGTAAAGATGGACCAGATACTGGGGTGTCCCAAAAGGGGTACCCTGAATCTGTTGGTGGAAAAAAATAACAGCCTCTGAGCAGGCACTGGGAATGGTGCCTGTTGAAAAGATATTTAAAGAGAAAACTGTCACTGCCATTCCTCGGAAGGAGCAGGCAGATGATAAAAAATGCCCTCATCCCAATAAAGAATATAAATGCCACCCCCACCCTGGCTCAGATTCTAATCTATCTGCCTATGGAGGAGGAGGAGAAGGAGGAGGAGGAGGAAGAAGAGTACTATGTACAAGAGGATGAAGGTGACCCCATAGAATCAGAAGGTGCATCTGAGCCATGATTGTGGCTCTCCTCCAGGGCATAATGAAGACTATACTTCATTTTCTTCATTTTTCAGACAAATGCTTGACACTCTCAGCATCCACCCTCAGGAAACTATGGAGAATAAAGGAGATGCTGAATTAATGGACATTATGGGTTTGGCAACCTCAAGGAGGTTGCTAGTATCCACACATGCATGAGTCTCTTGGGAAGACCGTATCAAAAATCATGTCTGCACCTACTTCGCTGCAGGCATCGATAAAAAGATTGACAGGAAATATCAGGTGGATGGACAAGAAGTGGAAAACATGTAAGCCCACTCTGATCACCAAGATGTAGTCCACACTGCTGCTTGCAAGACAACAAGAGTCACACTCTCTGCACAGCTTCTAGAAAAGGACTCCAAAAAACTGGTTACTATGGTCAAGAAAATGTATACTACAGCTTCCCTGCTCATTATGCAGGCAGTTTAGTCAGCATATATAGCACAGTACCAGACAACACTGTGGAACGCAGTTCTGGCTCTTGCTGATAGAGCAGACAGTGACCTGGCACAGGACTTGGTTGCCACAGTAAGATCAGCCCTGAACACCACTAAGTACCATTGATACACTACTGTGGATACTACTGACACTGCAGCTAAGAGTTCTGGCTCATGCAGCGTCCTTAAGAAGATTTTTCCTACATAAGGACTGCCATCCTTCCCAGGATACCAAAGCCAAAGCCATAGATTTCTCATTTGAGGGAAATTCACTTTTTTTAGTGACAAAAGAGATGCATACATGAAAAAAGTAGATGAATACAAAACCACTTACAAGAGTAACAGTGAGAAGAAAGTGGCCGCTACCTCCTATAGTCCCTATGTAATGGGAGGCAGAGACAGGGCTACTTCCCAAGAGTCTATACCCCATTTGCCCCCTATGAGTATCAGCCACAAAAGGGATAATATAAGGACTGGGACAGAATGGGTGCAAAGTGCACTGCTGCCACAATACTAGTACCTGAGCCCCAGACAAAGCAAAACCCCTGACAATTCCACCCAGCTTGTCTGTTCATCCATTGCCAGTGGGGGAAAGTTTGCCTTACTGCCTTCAGGAATGGGTAAACATTACCACAGACAAGTTGATCTTGGAGGTAGTGGGTCAGTGATTATTTCTGCAGTCCAGAAAATTCTCATGACTACAGAAACACAAAACTTTTCCAACACTCTCTCCCACAGAAAGAATTTTGCTAGAACTGGATGTAAAAAAATTGCTAGCAGCAAAAGCTATAGAAAAGGTCCCTGCCTCTTAGTGGGGCAGGGGTCTTTTCTCATGGTACTTCCTGATCCACAAGAAAAATGGGGTGTGGTGACCCATTTTAGACCTCAAATGTCTAAACAAACATATAAAGGAAGAAAAATTCAAGATGGTCACTACTGAGAACAGTGATACCATCTCTGCAATCAGGACACTGACTGGGATCACTGGATCTGAAAAATGCATGTTTTCATATCCCATGCAGGCCATCACACAGAAAATATCTCTGGTTCAAACTAGGACATTGCCAATACTAGTTCACATCTCTTCTTTTTGGCCTCACCTTAGCACCAAGGATATTCACAAAGTGCTTTGTGGTGGTGGCAACACACCTGAGATGGCAAGGTGTGATAGTTATTCCTACCTGAACGACTGGCTAGTTTCAGTGAAAACAGAACAGGAGACAAAGTGCTCTCTACAGACTGTAAAAAGCACCCTGGAGTCTCTCAAATTTCTGAGAAACCTGCAAAAGTCCCAACTGGAACCTGTTCAAGTACTGGACTTAATAAAAGAGCTACACACCCTACAGGGGAAAGCTTTCCTCCCAGATGCCTGAGCTGCAGCTCTGACAGCAGCATCAGAGTCCTTCACAAGTGAACCAAGACCTGCAAGGGACTTCCTACAATTATTAGGACATATTACTGCATCTATAGCTGTGGTTCCTTGGGCCAGGTTCCAAATAAGAGGTTTCCAGTCTCACTTAAGAGACAACTGGTTTCAAAAAAGGGATCCACTCTCAATGCTTGTGCCCGTGATAAAAGTACTGGTAAAGTCACTGGAGTGGTGGAAGGATGATAGCAACCTCAGAGAGGACATTCCCTTCATTCAGCAATCACCAGCAAGTATCTTTACTACAGATGCCTCACTCATGGGGAGAGAGGCCCACCTACAGGACTTGACACAGAGTGGCACATGGAGCCAACAGGAGTCACTGGAACATATCAACTTCCTGGAGCTCAGGCACTGCTGCTAGGAATGCAGTCTTTTTTATCCTCCCTGCTACAAAGTCAGTCTGTCCAAATCAGAATAGACAACACCACAACAATATATTACATACACAAGCAGCAAGAGGCAAATCCGCAAAACTGTGTACAGAAGCAGTGAGGATTTGGGACCCGGCATAAACCTTAGAAGCAAACATTCATGCAGTGTACTTGCCAGGCAAAGTCAATGTCCTGGAAGACTCTTTAAGTAGAATCAATCAGGGAAATCATGAACGGACCTTGAACAGACAGGTTCTGGCCACAGTGTTCAATAGGTGAGGTACTCCCAAGACAGACCTGTTTGCTTCTTGGGAAAAGAATCAGCTTTCACAGTTTTATTGCAGACCACCAGTGTTAGGAACAGTCCCAGAGTACACCCTGGTCTTGAACTGGACTGAAGGCTCCTGTATGCTTTCCCAGCATTTCCTCTCATCCAGAAAGTCTTCCTGAAACACAGGAGGGGAACCTGCAACAATGATTCTAATAGATGCAGACTGGACCAAACAGACCTGGTATTCAATTTTGCTGGCCCTGTCCAGCAAACCTGCAATCAGCCTGCCACTGAGTCACAATCTGCTGACCCTATCTTAGAGAAAAATTGCATTCCCAAACCCCAAGACACTACACATTTTTTTTTGGAATCGGACCATGGCATGTTATCCTATTTATTTCAGGATATCATTTACCAGTCATCATATACCTGATTAACAAGGTTCTCAGTTACCATGGTGGCCCAGTCTATCAGCAAGAGATAGACCCAGTTAGCACAAATAACTTAGTATAGTCTAATGGAAACTGTAAAGGGAGGAAAAGACTATGTTGACTTGAAATAACCTATGAAAGGATCCCATATACCTCTAAATTTGGATGCTTTTCCTTACTGAATATAAAAAATTATTTCCAAGTTACCACAATCAATTGAGAGATTTAGCCATTTATTTATATGAGGTGGTTCCTTGTTTTTCCAGTTCTGTAATATATTTTGTTTTTTTGCATTAATTAGCAGCAAGCTAACAGCAGTGATTTATTACTATCCAAAAACTGTGTTAAAATATTTCCGAGTATAATTCCAGAATCATATGGAAAGTCTACTCCTAGTATCCTACCTGTTACTGATAAAGCTACTTTTCAATATACTGCCAACTTAGGGTAGTAAACCAGCATATGCATAAGGGATCCTGTTATATTACCACATCAATGGCATTTATCTGAAAAGTTTCTGCTAAATTTATGAGGTCTCTTTGGGGTATAATATATCCTGTGAAGGGCATTGTATTAAAACTGTTTTAACCTACTATTCCTTGAAACTTCTAGGGTTGTAGAGTGTTACACCTGGTCCCCTGACATATATTGGAAACCCACAGTACACCCCTGACAGCATCCACAATATTGTCTAATCATAGCTCCAATATGAGCCCCAATCATTACTAACCTATAGGGCACAGGTACCTACCATATAAGAGTAAGATATCCAGCACAAACCGCAAGATTATTGTTATGATTTATATAAGTATATTTATATGCAATGCGCTATTTCTGTGTTCTGACTCTAACACATGTTCTGACCTTCTGAGAAGTCTTATGTACAGTTTACTTACACTGCCATCATGCTGATTTACGTAATACACACTTGTTTTCTATGTTTTGTGAGACTCCTTTGTATTCACACTTTTAGCTGACCTTACAATAATTGTATATAGGAGATGCTGAGAAGCCACCTAACCTTTAGCCAATAGCGCTTGTTTTGTACAGCTAATGTGCATAAAAAGGATATGTAGCCATAGTAATTATCTCCACTATAAGAACTGTTGTCTGACATTTTCTCCCTGAGTCCATTTTCATATCCCAGGGTATAGGGAAAACTGTGGCTCCCAGTATCTACCTAGGTAAGATTCTGTGTAGGGCATTAGTCTGGTTTTGTGTAATAAACATGTTTATTACTTGTTGATGCCATTTGTCTGTGTCTCTTCTGTTAGCCTGTAACCACCAAGAATCTGAGAGGTAATAGTTCTCCAAATTTTGGTGACCGTGCCCAGGTGGTCAGCAGAGTTAACAGAGATTCCGTATTCACTAGCATCTAGACGGGTCATAAGTAGGTTCACCCTCACCTGTCCATAACTCTGTAGCACCCTGCAAAGTCTGGCTGCATACCAGGCAGGTATGGTTGTTACCCCACAGCAGTTTTGAGTTGTAGGATTGCATTAGTTCAGACGCCCAATCATCTTTTGGTTTAACCGATGTAGATCAATACACAATTGGGGCACCACTGATGGGTTAATCTGAGTTTGCCTACCATGTCCAATATCTGCACAGATTTGAGGCTTGGTGTCTCAAGTTTTCTCACCTCCCATGGAGGTTGGAGTGACTTCACACTGGATATGAAACATTTAGACAACCCGATACTAGGGGTCTCTACCCAGTACTCTGAGACATGCCTAACAGCTAAGAAACATACCAAAAGGCCCTGTTAGTCAGTTAGTCATGGCCCTTTTCACTGCTTTAGAAGCATCTGAAATTAGGTTTCATTCGCTTGAACTGCAAAACGCAGCTCTAAAAAAAGAGTTGGTCTTGCAGGCTACTGAAACAATAAGGACGCAGTAGAAAATGAATGAAGAATTCCAAATTCTGTGCTGTAAGAATGAAACACTTTTGAATTGTGCTGTACAGGATAATGAACAAAAGTTATGTATGTTGAGGGAGGATTGTGACAGGTTGAAGCAGGATAAGAGGCAGATTTTACAAATGAATGATTTGTTGAGTGAAACAAATGAGACATTGTGAAATGAGAATGAGGAGTTGCGAGTGGATCTGAAAAGGGTAATTGGTGAATTGGACAGGGAGCTTATGGGCAGTTGTGAACTCAGCACCGTGTACAGAGTGTTACAGAAAGAGATTACTAGAGGTATAGGACAGATCAATGCTAAAATTAGTCGTATGCAATGTAGAGCCAAGATGTGAAGTTTCACCATCAAAGAGAGGTGTTGGCTGTTCATGTCAAAGCCATGGGCATAGTCTATTACATGCCCATTGAAACTGTGTCATTGGGTGATGACAATACAGATGATGACAGCATCCAAGATGGTGGAGCCCAGTGCCACCCTCAAGATGGTGACCCCTGTACCAACCATTCACAAGATGGTGGTCCCCCACATCATTCCCAATATGGTGATTCCCATGTGCAACGCCAAGATGGTGACTCCCATGACAGTGGAGGGGGCGGACATGTCCCACACCCATTACCATCCTGAAAAAGGAAGACAAAACGGAGATTGATCTTATGATCAAGATGGCCATCTCCAAGTCCTGAATGACAGAGGAATGGCAAAATCTCTTTCAGGAACACATGTGAACCATGATAACAGAAGCTTCTATTCATGAGCTGTTGCTCCAAACTGTGGCAGACACCACAGCAGAGGCCACCCTTCAGCACATATGGACTTCCAGACCTTCTTAACCCACAACGAGTGGTTGAAAACCCTCTTCAGGCATCTCACTGTGTTCAGAAAATCATTGACAGTATAGACTGAATGAGCCTAAATGACAGCCTCAGCTGCCATTTGGAAAAATTCCATTCTAAGTGTAAAATGCTTAGTCTCCCTGTGGACTACCAAGTGCAAATTCTATGATAAAAACTGTCAATCCAAGCCTCTGGGGAAAACTCAGAGAGGAAATCCGATGACTCATGAATGCATCTTTTGGTGGGGTCACCATGGCCCTCATTTCCACTAATTCCCTGGGTGTGGTAGTTGTCATGCTGGCCTACCCTGTAAAACAATACACCAAGGAAAGCCCAGCATCATACCATCAGTGGTTATGGTTGAACTACTGCACCGGCAAAGGCCTCTCACAAGAGGGAGTTGATGAGGATCTGATCAAGTACAAATCCTTGTTTATCCAGAACATGCTTCTTGCAGTCTGTGACAAGGTCAAACCTGCAGTATTTCCCAGAACTGACAAGTTCGAGGACATCCTAGTGAGAACAGAACAAGTTTTCCAGCTCTACCTGTGGGATCTCAGTTCTGGCTCCAAACCCAAGGTGGCCATGGTACAACATGCCAGCAAGCCTTCAACCCACTATACTGTGGAAGGCAAGGCTTAGGATGGCAAGGTCGTGCCTCTAACAATAAACAATCCCATGGGGGGGAATGAAATAGACAAAAGAATTGGAACAACTCCAACCAAAACAATAACCAGGGCAACCGGAATTACCATACAGGCCCTTTCTACTCACAGGTAGTGGAAGAAAATAAACGCCTCTAGAAGCTCTTTGGACAAGTTCAGTCCATGGCTGAGTCTATTCCAAAACAGGCCATAGCAGTACTCGCACCTGTGGCTCTGCCTCCACTAGGCCAAGGAGATACCAGAATCTCCTCTTGCCAGGCTGCATCAGACCAAAATTCCAATGCACTGTCAGTTACAGCCACTACCATGCAAGAACACCTGTATCCCATCCAGGATGTGGAAGAGACAGAACAGGACCCCACAGACCTATGATTCCAACAACCAGATGACACAATGGACAATGATAGTTCAGATTGACTTTTGCAGGCCCCAGTCCACATTGTCAATCAGATCACCATTGATACTAATGGACGGCCTTGTACCAAGGCCATGATCGGGGGCTGCCAACTTGTTGTACTTTTGGATACAGGCACAGCCATGTCTGTATTACATGATGAGGACCCTTTCTCTTCATCTTGGTCCACTGGATAGAGGACCAATGCACAAGGTGTAGATGGCACTACACTGCTTAACTACTGTTCCATTGAGCTTCCCATGGTATTGGGTACCCTTACTACAGATTTTATTTTTGACCTCATACTATTACGTCATCATCCCAGTATTTTAGGAATTGACTTCCTAGCACTACATGGTTGTGTGGTTGACCTAGCTAATAGGCTTTTGATACAGATCAAGGAACAATACCATGATGTCATGATTCCTGACTCTCATGGTGTTGCTGCAATCTCAGCTAACAACAAGGAGTATGACATCATAGTTCTGCTCCAAACCCATGAGTTCTTCAAGGAACTTTTGCCCATCTTGCAGAAACATCTAGATGTTTTTGCAAAACACAGACAGGACTGGGGAAGAATGCAAACCAGCATTGAAGTCCCAGGCCTTGAGCCAATAAGACAAAGACAGTATTCTTTCACTGCAGAAGCCTTATCATCACTCAGAAAAAACATTAAGTCACTCCTTCAACAAGGTGTCATTAGACCATGTGTCTCAACTCTTAACTCACTGATATGGCCTGTTAAGAAACCCAACAACTCTTGGAGACTCACTATTGAC
Source organism: Neoceratodus forsteri (assembly GCA_016271365.2). Taxonomy (NCBI): domain Eukaryota; kingdom Metazoa; phylum Chordata; order Ceratodontiformes; family Ceratodontidae; genus Neoceratodus; species Neoceratodus forsteri. Next base: position 1,508,197,942 of record CM028130.1, read on the forward strand.
TACAGGAGACTTAACCAAGTCACCCATAGCTGCTCACCAACAGTAGCATCAGCACCTGATGTGCTAAAACTGCTAACACCAGATTGCACATGGTTTAGCGCCCTTGACATCTCCAATGGTTTTTGGTCACTTCCTTTGAAACATGACAGTTAGTACAAGTTTGCCTTCACCGTTGAGGGGTGCCAGTACACCTGGACAGGTCTCCCTCAGGGCTTTCATAACAGCTCGTCACTTTTCCATCTCCATATGAAGGATGCCATTCAGGATTTCTTTACTCCTCAGAGCCTTCTGCAACATGTGGATGACTTAATCCTAGCCACCACCACTAAGGAGGAACATTTTGATCTCCTTGCTGAACTACTGACCCTCTTGCAGAGGGCAGGCCTCAAGTGCAACCCTGCTAAAGCACAACTTTGCAAAAGGAAATCATCTTCCTTGGCCTGTGTATCACTGAGGTGGGTTGAAGCCTAGCTTGGAACAAGAACAAAGACCTACAAGATCTGCCACTGCCCACAAGCATGGCCACACTCAGACATTCCCTGGGAATGGTTAACTATTCCAAAGATTTTATCTGTGACTTTTCACAAAAGGCTGCCCCTCTGTATGAGCTACTCAAGAAAGATGTCCCATAGACATGAGGTCCTGTTCATGCCATCGCAGTGATCCTGCTGAAACAATCTTTGGCCTCTGCTCCAGCTCTGGTCAATCCAATTCCAGCCCTACCTTTCCATTTGGAAACTGCTACCTCTGACATTGCCATATCAGCCGTGTTGGCTCAAAAAGTTAATGGGATCTTCAGGCCCATTGCATATGCTTCCCAGATGTTCTCACCAGTAGAACTAAAGTACAACCTTTGTGAAAGAAGCCTTTTGGCTACCTTCTGGGCTGTGAAGCATTTTCTGTACATCATAGGGTATTTACTCATTGTGCTACACACTAATCACACTCCAACCAACTTCTTGCTATCAGACAGAGTGAAGGATGGTTCAGTCTACAACACGAGACTAACCCAATGGTCTCTTCTCTTGTAGGACTGAGATACTCAGATCCACACCACCAAGATGCCTTCGATTCTGGCTCATGGTCTCCTGTACACAGGGGAGCTACATGATTGCAGATTCCAGCCTCCTGACTTGCCTGATCCACTCCCCTTTCTTCCTGCCACATGGAAACACTTAGCTGACAACTCCCTGTATCACATTTCTACTGATGGTGCCACCTCATACATTGAGGGAATGCAAATGGCTGGATTAGGTGTGCTGATCCAATATCCCAATGGTAACACTGTGCAAGCCTCTAAATGCTGCAGCATTACATCTTCCCAATATGCTGAACTAGCGGCTGTGGCCTGTGCTCTCAAACTTATACACTGTGGTACTGCAGATACCATTATTTTCATAGACTCTAACTAGGTCTGTTGTTCTTTAACATAATTTCTACCTTTCTGGCAAATAAATTCCTTCACCTCTTCTGATGGTACACCCATCAAAAACAGGCCTCTTTGTATACATTGACACTCTGGTTCAACAATTCAAATACAATCTGTACATTCACAAAGTTAAATCCTACTCCAAGTTAGAACCCTATCACAAGTTCAATGAGTGAGCAAACACCCTTTCCAAGGATGGTGCTCGGCGGGGGGACATTTGGAAGATGTCTCATACCATTGCTAAGGCAGCAATACATATTGCAGCCATCAAAAAGGACAGAGAGAATTTTGTCCCATTGGATCTATCGATTGCACAAAAATCTGATCCACAGATAAAAGAGGTGTTCAGGTTTCTAGACAAAGGAACTGAACAAGAGTTACCAACCAACAACCTCTACAACAGACATGCAGACAAACTGCATCTGTCACAAGATGATAAACTGGTATGGTGCCAGTCTGAAAAGCTAAACTGCAGATTGTGGGTGGTTCTGACATCACTGCAATCTGAGTTTCTCCATCAGGTAATGACACCCCAACTGGAGAACACTAGGGGGTGGCAAACATGGTCAAAATACTTAAAACTGTGGGTTGGTGGCCTGGTATGACCACAGATGTTCAATATTACAATGACAATTGTCTGACCTGCGCACAAAGCAATCCAATTCCAATCAAAAGGAATTATAACTTACTCCCCCAAAGACAATCTGGCCCTTGGCATGCAATCCAAATTGATTTCATTGGGCCATTGACAAATACAAGCAGAAACAGCAAGTATGCACTTGTGATTACTGATTTGTTTTCAAAATGGGTTGAGGCCTTTCCCACCCATATGTGCACAGCAAATGTAACCACCAAAATCCTGGTAGAACAATTGTTCTCCAGGTGGGGCCTACCTCTCAAGGATAGATTCTGGTCAATGAACCAGCTTTACAGATGAGTTGATGTAAGAAACAGGCAAACTTCTCAGTGTCCATCAGAAGTTTCACATTCCTTACCACCCTCACTCTGCAAGCCAGGTAAAAAGAGCCAATGGATGGATAAAAACCATGTTATCCAAATTCATTGAAGACAAGCCAAAGGATTGGGATTCCCTATTACCTTTACTCCTTACGGCAATGAGTGGTACTCCTGCAGCCACTACCCAATGTACCCCTTTCGAGGTTATGACTGGTAGAACCATGAGACTACCTGAACACCTGCTGATTGACTTACACACCCCCCCCCACTGTAGACAGAGTTTCTGTAGACACCTATGTTGCAAAACTTAGGAAAAATATGATTCAGACCCATTTGTACGCAGCTCACCACATAGGTAAAGCCCAACAATGCCCTAAAGTTCATTTTGACAAACATGCAAAAGAAGTGGACTAGCAAGTTGGACACCAGATTATGGTACTCAAATCTGCACATCCTACACACTCCTTCACCAACAAACGTGAAGGACCCTACCCCATTGTCAACAGACTGAGCCCAGCAGTCTATCAAGTAAGAATCACTCACTTGAAGAAAACCACTGATAAGTTGCTACACGCAAACCTAATGATAATGTATAAAGAAGCATGATTACTTTTCCTAACCCATTGGGCAGAATAGTACCTATTGATAATTTTCTTTCTTCCTTACGGGTATACCTGCAAGATGGCTATCTTGCTTCTGTTCTTCATTACAGGAATACTTCCCATTATCCATTCCAAGGATATGACCCACATTTTCAATGCCAACACTTGTCTATGGAGACTTCTTCCACTTCTTTAACCAGCAGAATACCTCTACATACTGTTACGTAATGTACCCACCACCATCCCTGAAGGAATCAGCATGAACATTCACAGCAAATTAATTACTGTTCAGGAGGGCACAGATGCCTACCTGAATGCCATGGTTGTGGCACCTGACAAATCATCACTCCAACGCTGAATGGCAAACTGATAGCAATGAACAAATCCCAGCTGCCCGCCTCTCCAAAGGCACTTTCCAAAGTTAAACCAAAATCAAAATGCACTCTGTCTATCCATCAGGCTAACTACAAACACATAGGTTTATACAACCTCACTGCTCTGATCAATCCAACCTTTTGTGACAAATTTTCAGAAGACTCTGCCAGAGACTTTTGCACACAACATTACATTGCTGCAGCTGCCATGTTTTTATCAGTAGTTCCCCCTACTGAAGCGGAACTCACCAAGTGCCCCATCCAGGAGCCAGGACCGGCTAGTAGCCTGGCTGCCACATCACTCCCAAGTACAGTAGCAGCCACAGACACTGCCAACTATTTCCCGAAATCTTTTTGATATTTCCAGAAATATCTCCTGCTTTCTGCATTTCTACAGTAGGGGCAGCAGACAGAAACTCTTCAGACATTTCACAAAATATCTGGAAATAGCTGGCAATGTCTGTGGCTACCACTGTACATGTATAAACAATGTGCAATTCATGCATGTCCCAGTGATTTTTTACTTTTCACACTGGAACATGGCTGAGTTCAGCACATGCTCCAGAAGCAACATATCCAGATTTCATAACATCATGTTACTAGACATTCTTGTAGCATATCAGACACATACGCAAGACCCAATAGCAGGGCCACGTACCACTGAATACCTAGGTGTGTTTCATTAAAGACAAAACTCCAACACCAAGAGGCACAGCAGACATGCTACTACTGATATCACTGGTACCACTGGCACTGTTTCGGGTATCTTCAGATTCAGCATGTCCATCTGGAACTGGGCAGCTATAACTGCCATCAAGAGCCAAACTGTAAAATTTCAGACTCGTATGAAGAATGATGTTTAATCCCCATTACTGAATGGTGTAGATGGGTGTAGTCAGTAACAGAGGTATACCCTGTATAACATGCATGATATAGCCAAACCTTTTAATGACACTAGAAACAAAATCAATGAACTTGTGTTCCACAATAACAAGGAAGCAGACAAGCAATATATTGCCAGGGAACTTTTATGTTCTGTCTATGGCTCTGATGTAATTACTACTATGAATAATCTCTTCCGGGATTTGGAATCGGGTGGCATTCTAGACATCATCCATGACAGGCAACTAGCAAAATGGTGTAGTCCACATTGTAGATCTGTTTCATGTATCACATTATGCATGTCTAGGTCTGTTTCTATACCTTTGTTAACTGCTAGACATCTAGGCTAGGTAACATACCACCCCAATCAGGGCCCCTGTTATACAGTTAAACAGTGTAGCATTCATGTCACTATGTTACTCACTGATGCCATTTGTCTATGTCTCTTCTGTTAGCCTCTAACCACCAAGAACCTGAGAGGTAATAGTCCTCCACTAGAGATAATATCATTCAGTTTTTCATTTGTTAATTTTGGGTCAATATCCTGTCTCCATTTGTCATACAGTTTATCCAAGCTTGGTGATTTTGTTTCTGTACATTTACGGTATATTTAGCCTATTAATTTCTTGTTGGAGTCTATGTTAGTTAATGATTCTTCAACTAGAGCAGATAATATTATGCTAAGAGAACCTGTTTTTTTGTGCTATAATCTCTTATTTGAAGGTCTGTGAGCAACTGTCCTTCCTCTTATCTTGTTAGTTGTTTAAAGGTTTGAAAATCTATGAAGGTCCAATGTCTATAAAGGTGCTTTAGTTGATATGTACCTTTTTGTTCCCATCTTTGAATATAATAATTATCTTTAAATGATGGAATGAGCTTCACGTATGTAAAGGGAGTTATTACTTCTTTCTACTCTAACAGTTTATTTCTGCCCATATTTTAATCGAGACTTTTGTGGATTCTAAATAAGTATTCCTTCCTTTATTACTGTTCAGATTTTCCTGTGGAACAGCTGTGAGGCTTTTTAACTGAGATGTCTTTTCATCAATATTGACCCACTCAAGGGTTTCTTCTAATTTAAATACATTTTTAATCTGTTCTATTTGTGTGGCATAGTAGTACCACTGAACATTTGGTAATCCTAGACCTCCAGTTTCAATAGAGGCATATCATTTTGCTAAACTTATTCTGGGAGATTTGTTCTGCCAAATACATTCTCTGATCTTAACTTAAAGACAGATGAAAATTGTTTTAGGTATCCATATTGGGAGTGCTTGAAAAAGAAATAGGATTTTTGTCAAAATATTAATTTTAATTATGTTTATTCTGCCTATTAAAGTCAATGGTAGCATTTCCCATCTATCCAGGTCTTTGAATACCTTTTGTAATAGTACATCATAATTTAAGTTGAATAGTTCTTATCTTTTTTTGTGGTATAATCACTCATTAACCAGGCACTTATTATTGTTCACTCTTTTTACCTATTATGCGCAACACTGTTGTAACAATGTTTGCAACACCTGCCTTACAACTGTATGTTAATGTTAATCTTGTAACTTGAATGTTTAATGTCTCATTTCTATTGTACACCTTTCCCCCAGGTTGCAATGGGAGATGAGCGACTTGTCGTTCAGTGTGCCTTCCTGGTGAAACATTTCAATAAATAAATAAATAAGTATTTTATCCTCTTAGATATGGTTAAATTAGACTTTGTCTTGAAGTCAAGAACTGGGAACTCCTCATGTAATGGAAGAATTTCTGTTTTTGTTGAATTTATTTTATAACCTGAAATTTCTATAAAGCAATTAATTAGATCGCATATAGGTGGGATTGCATAAAAAGCATCTTCAAAATATATCAAAATATCATCGGCATATAATGATATTATGTGATATAACTCCTTATATTTTATGCCTGTTATTTGACTTGTCTTATTGCTTGAACTACTGGTTCAATAAAAATATAAAAAAGTAAAGGGGAGAGCAGGCACCCCTGCTTAGTGCCTCATTTTAAGTCTACAGTATATATGATGATATTTGTGTATTTGTTTTTATACAAGCTTTTGGGGACTTATATATTAATTTAATTAATTTAGTGATTTTTTCCCCAAATCTGAATTTCTCTGATACTAAGAAAAGATACTCCCAACCCACCCTATCAAATGCTTTTTCTGCAAGTGTGGCTAATGCCGCATTTTTATATGTTCAGTACTCTATCAAGTTAATTGTGTACCGTATATTGTCTGTTAACTTCCTAACTGAGGTAAATCCTGTCTGGTCCAGATGGATTATTTTATGTATGGCTGTTGTTAGCCTTTTTGCTAATATTTAGGAGAATATCTTACAATCTAGATTTAACAAGGATAATGGGTGATAAGACCCACATTTCTCTGATGGCTTATCTAGTTTCAAGGTTAATGTGATTGTAGTTTCATCAAATGAAGATGGAAGCTTATTATCCTTACAGAAGCCATTAAATAGGTGATGTAAAGAGAGCAGATCTTCCTTAAAGTATTTATGGATTTCACCAGTGTATCCCTCAGGACCAGGAGATTTGCCACTTGGCAATTCTAAAATTATATTTAATATTTCTTGTTCACTAATTTGAATTTCTAGATTCTGTCTATCCTGTTTATCAGTCTTGTTTAGTGTAATTTTAGATAGAAATGCTTTTATCTTTAAATGTCTAGTATACTTTAAGGAGTGTAAAGATTTTGACAGAAGGAGCAAAATGTTTCATTTATTGTTTTAGGATCAGTAATGCATTGCCCACTTTCATCCGCTACTGAATTTATTTTGTTCTGAGTTTTTTTCAGATTGTGATTGAAAAGCCAATAGTCTATCCATTTTTTCCACCCAGAAAACAAAATCTGGCTCTTGTCCTCATCATAGCTCCTCTAGCTCGAGCTTCCATTATTTAGTTGATTTTATCTCTTAATAATAAACCTTTTGACAATTCTGATCCTAACATTATTAAATCTGCTTCTGCTCTGGCTAGTTCTTGTTCTGGCATGTTGAGAGTTTGTGTCTCAGACTGAGTTTTAAAAGAGTTATATGAAATGCACATGCCTCTCAAATATACCTTTAGCATGTCCCAGATCATATTCATTGAAACATTTTTAGTTAGTATACATAAAATCTTTTATTTCCTTGTGTATAAGTTTTGTAAAGTTTTCATCAGTTAGTAATCACTGATCAAACTTCCATTCTTTTAAAGGTGGCTCCATTCCATCCATTTGTAAAGCAATACCCACTGAAGCATTGTCAGACATACTGATGGGGTCATATTTCAAGTCATATATATATATATATATATATATATATATATATATATATATTATTTAATAATTGTCTAGATATTAAGAAAAAATAAATTCTGGAATGGGACTTATGTATATTAGAGTAGAAGGAATATATTTTTGTATTTGGGAACAAAGCTCTCAGTGGGGCTACTATATTGAGTCCTTCCATATAGAGTTTTATCAAAGGTATCAGTTTATATTTCTTTTATTTAGCTCCTAAATTCCTATCTAAATAACCCAATGTTATAATGAAATCTACAGCCATAATATATGGATCAGGAAAGTGTGAAGTGTCCATAAATAAAGTATTTAAAAAGTTAGTATCCTCTTCACTGGGGGCACAGACACAAGTTAATGTGAATTAATTAAATGTTTTTTTTATTCTAAGTATAGAATATCTACCCTCTTAGTCCATATATTAAGATGTAATCGAGAAGCCTAATTTTTTACTAATCAGGATGGCTGTGCCTCTAGCCTAATTAATGTACATAGAAAAACAATCCTCAGCCCTAAAGAGGTTTCTGAAATATTTAAAATCTCTGTTTTCAAAATGAGTTTCTTGTAGGAACAAAATATTTTTCTTTTATGTAGCTTAATTATTGTCATCATTTTTATTCTGTCTGTAGTGCCTTTACATTATATGTCATGAAGTTGATTTTATCCAATTTTTATATGCTTGATTTATAATTATATTAGCTTTACTGTATCTGAGCCGATGGGCAACTGAGAAGCTCTTCCTTATAATACTGAATTATTGAAAGCTTTGTGGAAGTGAAAAATGTTGCTGATTCCCTCTATTTATATTGTTATTATCCTTTTTTTATTTTGTCCCCTCCTCCCGTTTGATCCAGACTTCCCCCATATCCCTACTACAAGCACTATTTTGTTGCTTTTTAACATTCCTATATGATTTTTCTATAGCCTTCTGTACCCACCCCTCACCCATTCCCCCATACAGGCCTAAAGGGATATATCTAAACAGATATTTTCCCTGAAAAATAAGTGTAAATCAAACATTCATCCCAATAACCAACATCTGTAAAGTTTTTTCTTTTGTATTTTTACTTTCTCCCTTTCTCTGACCAGTCCCTCCCTCTTGCCTACCAGACAGCTTGAAAACACTTGGCACCATACCATTGTGGCACCAAATGCCATAACCAGTGGGCCATTCTGAGATGACAGCACTAAGTCTCAGAAAAAAGAAAACAAAAAAAAGTGATTTTAGAGACAGGCCCCCACAAGTATAAAGCCTTTGTTTTATAACTTCCTCATTGCAACTGCTTGATTTCTTAGTTCCTTGTCTGTCTAGTAGCTGTCTTCCCTTCTTTACTATCATTATTCTATTTTTTATCTTTTTTTTTATTTACCAGATTATGTTGCGTATATCTGCAACTTTTTTTTAACCGGATTATGTTGCATATATTTGCAACATTTTAGACCATGATAAATTTATCTCTGGTCTCCATGAAATTAAATACAAAAGCATCATCTGTTAAACCACAATTTTTCTTCTATTTTTTTAAGAAGGATGTGGCATTTGGATAATTTCTTCTGGTTCTTCCCTCAACCATTCTCTGATTGTTTTTCAGCCTCTACTGGCGAAGAGAAGATTCTTATTCTTCCATGTATCCAAACTTTCAGTTTGGCTGGAGATATCGTCATAAACCTGATTTTTTTTTGTATCGGCATGGCTTTTGTATTTAAAAATGCTTTCCTCTTATTTAGCACATCATAAGGGAAGTCAGAAAAACTTGAATGTTAGTGCCACCTACCTTTAAACCCTTCTCAATTGTCATTCAAGATAGCTTCTCTATGGTAGATAGGTAGATAGATAGATAGATAGATAGATAGATAGATAGATAGATAGATAGATAGTTGAGTACCTAGAGGCCAGTGGAGCACAGGACCCAAGGCAGCATGGGTTCACAGCGGGAAGGTCATGTCAAACGAATCTAATAGATTTCTTTGACTGGGTGACCAAAGTAGTAGACCAGGAAGGGGCTGTGGACATGGCCTACCTAGACTTCAGCAAGGCATTTGACACAGTCCCACACAAAAGATTAATAGTCAAATTAACCAGCCTGGGAGTGGGTCCCAGGGTGGTAGCCTGGGTAAAACATTGGCTGCACAACAGGACACAGAAAGTAATTGTAAATGGAGTCCACTCTGAAGAAAGAGGGGTTACTAGTGGGGTACCGCAGGGTTCAGTATTGGGTCCAGTCCTTTTTAATGTCTTCATCAGTGACATTGCAGAGGGACTGGAAGGAAAAGTATGCCTTTTTGCAGATGACACAAAGATCTGCAACAGGGTTGATACACAAGGAGGTGTGGAAAGGATGAAAAGGGACTTGGCAAGGTTGGAGGAATGGTCAGAAGTATGGCAGCTAGGATTCAATGCAAAGAAGTGCAAAATAATGCACCTGGGAAACAAGAACCCAGAGGAAGAATACACAACGTGCGGGGAAGTAGTAACAACAACAAAAAGGAAAGGGACCTGGGGTAATCATATCAGATGACCTTAAGGTTAGCAAGAATGTGAGAAGGCAGTAGGGGGCTGGGGTATACTGGGATGTATAGGGAGAGGCATCAGCAGCAGAAAACAGGAAGTTGTTATCCCTCTGTACAGACAGTTGGTGAGACCCCATCTGGAGTACTGTGTCCAGTTCTGCAGACCCCATCTCTGCAAGGACATAGACAGGATAGAGGTAGTCCAGAGGAGGGCAACTAAAATGGTGCAGAGTCTGCAAGAGAAGCCATATGAGGAGAGACTAAAGGAGCTTAATATGTATACCCTAGAGGAAAGAAGGGAGAGGGGGGACATGATAGAAACTTTTAGTACCTCAGTGGAATCAACAAAGTCCAAGAGGTAGCATCTTTCAGAAAAAGAGACTTGCAAGAACAAGGGGACACAATTTAAAAGATAGAAGGAGAGGTTCAGGGGCAATGTGAGGAAGTATTATTTCACAGAGAGGTAGTGGATGCATGGAACAGCCTTCCTGAGGAGGTTGTGGGGTCTAAAACTGTGGGAGAATTCAAGAATGCATGGGACAGACATAAGGCAATTCTTGTGGGGGGGTAGGAAGAAATAGGCTGTTGGTTAACTAGGATCTGGGGCCTATCCTGTAGGTAGGGAAATGGGCAGACTAGATGGGCCTAGCAGTCCTTATGTTTCATCAAAGTCTATGTTTCTATGTTTCTATGATAGATAGATATTTTATTTTTAAAAGCACCCATCTCCAAAGACTCTGGACACTGTACAATAAAATAACAACAATACATATACAGTTTACAGTAGTTCATCATTAGAACACATTTAAAATTACTCTATCTATCCCTTCAACTGTCTGTTAAAACCAATTAATCAATCAGTGAAAGTCTGTTGGAACAGGTATGTCTTTAACCCCTTTTAAAGGCTTCTACTGAGGAAGCCTCCCTTAGATCACCAGGAAGGGAGTAACACAGAGTAGGTGCCACCACTGAGAGTGCCCTGTCCCCAGAGTGCCATAACCTAACCCTGAGGACTCCAAGGAGGTCCCCCACCAGCAGAACGGAGAGCCAGGGGTGGATGGTATGGGACAAGGAGATCTTGCAGATAGACAGGTTACCTTTCATGCAGGGTCTTGTAGGTTAGAAGTCCTACCTTAAAGACAATCCTCTACCTGACCAACAGCCAGTGCAGTACATGAAGGACAGGGGTGATATGCTCACACCATCTCACCCCAGTCAACAACCTTGCAGCAGCATTTTGCACCAGCTGCAGCCTGCGGAGGTTGCCTCCAGATAACCCTAGGTATAGGGCATTACAGTAGTCCACATTGGAAGTGATAAATGCATGCACCAGCATGGTCAGGTCCTCAGGTGGGATCAGGGCTCAGATTCAGATGATATTCTGGAGATGGTAAAATCCACTCCTGATGAAGGCTGACACCTGCGCATCAAGCGTCAAACCATCATCCAGGATCATGCCCAAATCCTTCATCTGTCTAGATGAGGCAAGTGGAACACCCCATAATGCTAGGCCAGGTGGTAGCTCCTCACCACCCTACCCCAGTTACCTGGATCCACAACCAGTACCTCTGTCTTGTCTGAGTTAATATTAAGCCAGTTTTGAGCCATCCATGACTGGATCTAATTGAGGTAGCTGTTAAATACAGAGGTCAACAGCTGGGTATCAGGTGCATAAGACAAGTACAGCTGGGTATCATCTGCATAGTAGAGAAAACTCAGCCCGTACTGCCTGATAATGTCCCCCAATGGCAGCATGTACTCCGTGAACAACAAGGGTGACAAGATCAAACTCTGCAGAACCCCACAGCACAGAGGCTTTGGGTTAGATGAGGCTAACCCCATCATCATCCTTTGCACTCTGCCTGTCAGGTATGACCTGAACTAGTTGATGACGTTACTGGACAGGCCACACCAGAACCACAGGCAACCAAGTAACACCTCATGGTCCACGGTATCAAATGCCACAGAGAGGTCCAGGAGGACCAAGATGGTACGGTCTCTCCTGTCCCTTACCATCCGGAGATCATTACGCACCCTCACCTGGGCAGTCTCTGTACTATGTCCTCCACAAAACCCAGACTGGAAAGGATCATAGGCGGAGGAAGAGGCATGATGTCTCTCGAGCTGTTTGGCTTCCACCTTTTCAATAACCTTCCCTAAAAATGTGAGGTTTGAGACTGGCCTGTAATTGCTGAGGCAGTCCGGGTCCAAATAGGGTTTCTTCAAAAGGGATCTAAACAAGGCCTCTTTCAAGGCCAGTGGGAAGACTCCACTCCTCAAGGAACTCCAGATGACCCCAGCAATCACAGGTCCAATCAGGTCCAAACATCCTACCAAAAGTCGGGTTGGACCTGGGTTCAGTTCACATTGGGTTGGCCACAGCTTTGAGATTATTTCCACCACCTCCTCCACCCCAACCAGCTCAAACTCATTCCAGAGAGGAGGAGGAGGAGGAGTGTTTTGACACACTTCAGGCCAGACCCTGCATCCCCTTCGAGTGGTACTCAAGAAGACCCCATCCCTAATTAAGGACACCTTGTCGGCGAACAATGCAGATGGCTCTTCACACCTAGTGCTAGAATCTGCTCCCTGACACAGAGACAGGTAGGATGTACTAGCCCGTCCACTGTGTGGAAGAGCTGAGCTGGTTTGTTCCTAGCCAAAGTAATTTCCCTAGACAAATATTCTGCCTTCTTATGGTAAATTGCCCCCTGATGGTTGACATAATGCGACTTCTGGGCTAATTTGTCCTCCAGCAGGCCAGATCTCCTCCAGCACCTCTCTGACCTCTGCCCTTTCAACTTTAAACTCCAGAGGTCCTCATCATACCAAGGAAGTTTCCAGTGAGTAGACAGGGGATGGATACGAATGGGTGTGATGGAATCAAAGTCCGCAGTAACAGCCCTATTATAGGCTGCCACTGCTTCCTCCACTCCAACAGCATAAGCCACCTCAACACTCGATAGGTCCAGCACCACCAATAGTCCCATCGAGAAAACTCCTCTTAACGGGTGGTACCGGACCATCTCCACAGGGTGGGACCATCTACGAGGGTGCCCCCAAGCATGAACCTTACAGTGCTATAATCTGACCAAAATACAGGATCAACACTGAAGCCAGTCACATCTAACCCTAAAAAAAAGACCACATCCAGTGTGTGGCCACCCAAGCGTATAGCTATTGTTACAATTTATGACAGTCCCAGGGCCCCCATGATCCCCTGGAGATCTTTCCCAGAACTCGAGAGCCCACCATTGACCCAGGCATTGAAGTCCCCCAGAATTAACCACCTGGGAGACTCCAACACCAGGCCAATGATGAGCTCTTCAATCTCCCACAAAGAGTTCCCATCCACACCAGGGGGGTGATAGAGCACAAGGACCCTGAAACCTGTCCCCACACCACCTCAGGTGGCCACACACTCAAAAGATTACATATGATCTACAGGTAGCACCATGAGGTTCAGGCTGGTTTTAAAATAAATGACTACCCCCCCGCCCCTGCGATCCTCCCTTGGGTTGTGTATCATGGAGTACCTGGCTGGCACTGCCGTCTCCAAAATGGGGGCAGCAGTTTCATCCAGCCAGGTCTCTGTAATGCAAGCCAGGTTGACCGAGGATATCAAGTTCACCATTATGGCAGTTTTGTTCCTCATCGACCTGGCATTGCATAATGCAACCCGAGTAGGATAAGGTGAGGCAGCCGGATCGGCTAGCTGCCCACAGTCCACCATGGAACCCTTGGATATGGGAACACCTTGGTAGTGGTGTGGTTTAATGAAGATGAATCAAGGTTGTGATCCTTGGTAGTTAGGATTTTCTGGTCCCCTATGTGCTGTATCAAGTTCTTTTTTCCCTCTCTGGAGTCGTCTTTCCAGAGCTTCGATTAGGAGTTTTTCAAAGAATTCAGTTGGATTGGCTCCCTCAATGACTTCTGGAACTCTTCCAAGTTTCAAATTGTCTCTTCTGCTTCTTGTTTCCATTTCTTCTGTTTTGAGTTGTAATGCTTTTAATTCCTTGGAGTGCTCTTTTACTTTAGTGTTTAAAGGGTTTAACATATCTTCCATGGTGCTCATTCTGTCTTCCAGTTCTGTTGTTCTAACTGACAGTGAGTTAATTTTTTTGTACCAAGTCAGAAACTGTATCTGTTAGGGCTGCTATAGAAGCATTAATTCATCTGAACCCCTCTTTCACTTCCACAATTAGGACAACATTGGGGTTTGCAGTGTTTGCTCTTTCTAGTTGGAAAAGCATGCTTTCATTTAGTTTGGCATCATCCTTTATGAGAGGCTTCTTGCTTGTTACAGAGATCTCCTTCTGAGTGATGTCCTGTGTTATAGTGTGCATGTGGGTTTTGTGCTTATTTGTATTTTCAGATTCTTGCCATAGCCCTGTATCTGCTAGGCTCTCACCATCTTTACCTTATTGAGCTTGCACTTCTCCTGATGGTTGCTCAGGCTAGATTCTGAAAGTAGCTCTGTTACACTGGGGAACAGACATCGTAATTCACTTGTTTGAATCTGTATTACCCTGATTAAGAATGGGTTTTAAAGATAGACTAGAAACCTCTTGCTCAACTGAAAGAGAGTGATTTCTCTGTGGGTTAGTGCATTGTGGCTGCTCGCTACCCCCTTCTTCGACTGCCACTCCAGTTAGAGGCTCTTCAGATGGTGATGCTGCATGTTAGGAGACCATTCCTAGGCCCAAAAGATCCAAGGCAACCTCCAACGTATTAGTCACGTTAGGCTTAATACCCAGTTTGATTGCATCTGGTTGCTTCCTTTTTTTTATACTGTCCATTGCTCCAGCACCGTCTACCATTTCTTCCACTGTTTCAGCTGACTTGCTTGCTCCTTGAGATCCTTTGGATAAGTTTTTTTCAGGAACAGTGTTTAAAGCTGTGTTACCTCTCAGGAGTGCCAGATTGTTGGCAGGGGATTTAAAATATTTTGTGAAGTTATCCATATTTTGTTTAGCATCGGTGGATCTTAGAGAACTTTTCAAAATCTGTACACTCCCCCTCCAATTCTTATCGGATTCTTTATTATTTTTTTTTGCAGGCATCTTTACCTCCCAAATCTGATGAGGTTTTTGCAACATGTCCTCCCTTCCAGTGCCCAAACAAACAAGACACAGCTGGGGTTCAATTAATTTGACAATCAGTTTTGATTCTGTAATAGTGCAGTACTAGGCTTCCATTTTGAAACTACCCAAGATAACATGAGAGAAATTATACCAAATAATGCAACAAATGCATCTTTTGATGTGGTGAGGGCTCCATGTATCAAGTAATTTTGCTCACTTTCTCCTGAGACTGCAGCACATCTGCTCAGCTGACTAGCATGTCCGCCATCTTCCTCCTCTCCAATTCCCAAGACTCTATACCTGAGGGCATGGTTCTTGAAGAGTTAGAATACCTTGAATTAAATCTCTCAGAGGAAGTCCTAGAGGTGCTTAGAGTTTCAAGGAAACCATCAACCAGGAAAACATACTCATCTAAATGGAAGAGATTTTCTTAGTGGTGTACCTCCAGAAGAGTAATCCCAGGGTTGCCTACAGTCTTGGAATACCTGGTACACCTGCAGTCTTTAGGCCTAAGGCCTTCAACACTAACGATGTACTTAGCAGCACTGTCAGCCAACAATCCAGCAGGCAAGGGACGTTCACTTGCCTCTTGCCCTATTTTCAAATGGTTTTATAAAGGCCTCAATACTAAGTTCTTTGAAATAAGACAGTTTATGAACTGCTTGACTACAGGGGCGGTCTATATGGCAATCTGTTAATGTAAAGTGTTTCATATTGGAAAGATGTTGGGGATGTTGAAACAAGGGTTGGGAGAGCATTTTATGTTCAGTTTGTAACTGTGACAGAAATAATGCTTTAGCCAAACATATTATGGATAATAGGGATCAAGGTGAACATGCATTTGTATTTTGTGGCATAGAGAAGGTTACTTTGGGCAAAAATGGTGGGAATCAGGAAAATCAGAGCCTCAAAAGAGAATCTTTCTGGATTTACTAATTGGGGGCTGAAGTACCCCAGTTTGAATGATTCGTTTAATATTTTACCCTTTTTGAAACAATGATATGCCACTTAATAGCATGTACATTAGCTACTGTGTGTTGTTCATATGATCTGGGGGAGTGCAGGAAAAAGAGAAAACCCCTTTTGGTCAAATAATGTGATCATGACCTTTTGCCCCAAGACATATGCTACATAATGGCATGTATATTAGCCATTGCCTCATGATTTGAGGGCAACAGAAAGAAGAAAAAGAGTACATTTTTGGGAGGGGTCAAATAATGTTCTCATGACCTTTTCACTCCTGACCTTTAGGCCATCTTAATGGTACAAATATTTTTAGTGAAATACCTTTTATGTTCCTCATATGTGATCATCTTGTAAATATTTTCCCTGTTCTCCCTACTTTTGACATTATTTACATCATCTTGACCTTTTGACTTCCCGCTAATAGGATGGGGTTGCTTTGTTAAATTGGTATGAACTGAATTGTTGTGGATATAAGGGGTCTGGATATGGATATAAGGAGCTCTAATTTACTTTTACAATATTCTCTTTATATACTGTATGTATGTGGATGCGGTATTAGTAATATGCTTCATGAATTTAATAGTGTGATTATATATACCAGTGTACTAGATGCATCATCATACATTTATATGGAAATCAACTTTGCTGAATCAAAATAGTGCAGAATTTTTTGTTTTCAACACATCACTCACTTTTTTGGCTATTATGTATTATTCTCTTTTTTTGAAGTACACTGTCACTTTAACAAGTAAAATACTATGAAAGGTGGATGTTGATGTCAGTTCAGCCTCAATGAGGAAGAGCACATGCTTGAAACTGGTTGAGGTCTTTGAGGACTGTTTCTGGTGTTTTCTCCATTCACGCTGGTGTCTGTAAGTGATTTTTTTGCACTTTATTAAATAGTACTGATCTAGTAAATGGTGTAAGTGCTGGTCTTTTTTGTTTTGCCTAGAAAGGTAAACCAGCAGCCTTGAGGACTATCTCACTCTTCATATCTCTTGTGTGTGTGTGTGTGTGTGTGTGTGTATATATATATATATATATATGTGTGTGTGTGTGTGTGTGTGTGTGTATATATATATATATATATATATATATATGTGTGTATGTATGTTTATATATATATATATATTTTTTTTATATACATATATATATATATATATATACATACATACATACATTCCCAGAGCCACTTGTTGTGGGATAAGAGTGGTTTCACATGCATACTGATCGAGAGAGAACAGAGAAGTGAAGCTGAGCTATTCTGGCTCAAGCAGAAGGCAAGTGAAACCACTCTTACCTGCAATGAGTGGCGACAGGGGATATATTAAAATATAATAGATTGATGAGTACTCCATGACATTTAAAGAAAAAAAAATGTCCTGGAAAGTGCCTGTTTTCAGGGCATCTGTGTTTGAGACACTCTTCACAGAATAAGAGTGTCTAACATGCAAGAGAAATGAGTGCTCCAGTTGGTGAGGAGTCCTCCCTTGACCTATAATATAGTTAAGACCTGAGTACACTTTCCACAAGGGGTACCTCTGCCTCTGTGGCGTCCACAAGGGGCAACCCAATAATGAACATTTGAAAAGCAGCTATCTGGAAAATGGTGCACACTTTCATAAAGCACTATAGTCTGGACATACAATCCTGAAGGGATGCCAGCTTTGGAACTACTGTCTTGCAGAACCTTTTTCACAGGTAGGTTCTGAACACAGCCTCCCAAGATAGTACTGTATAGTCTGCTCAGAGGGTAACCATTAAGTGAGGGATTCCTGAGGTTACATGAAAAATTACCATAGTAATGTTGTTTCTTCCCAGGGATACCCTCACTATAGTTATACTATCCCACCTTACCTCCCCTTCCAGAACGTAAAAATAGGTTCTCACAATAGTAAGTTCCTTTTACTTGGGTTGCTTGAGCATTACTACTGGAGTTCCTCTACAGTTGTAAGTTGAGTTTTCTTTATAGCTTACATATTTTGCATTTACATGTCTGCTTCAATTTGATGTTTTTCAAAACTTTTTGAAATTTGCATAATTTTGTGGTAACCTTTTAGCTAGATTCACTAGCTACAATTCCATTCTGATTGTAGAAGTAAATTGCAACTGGAAGGCAGCTGCAGTGTTTTACAAACCTCTATTCTAAATTCTGTATCCTGCTAATTTGCATAGGGTTCTATCTCCTGGGCATCTGTCTCCTAGGAGATGATGCTTAGAGTGTAACAGAGTGAGGGATTCCTGAGAAGGAACAATACTGCTATGGTGAGTAATTTTCTCTTTATTCTGGAATCCGGGAAAATGGATATTTTAGCACCATCCACCAAAATGGGGCCCTTGGCTTTAGTTGCCTCTGGCACAATCTCTTTTTCTTTGAAGCAAAGGTATGTCAGGAGGAAGTGTTTTCCCCATAGCTGGTTGTGGCTCCCCCCCCACCAGGTGGGAATGGCCTTTTCCACCTCCTAAGTTTCCTCTTGATCCCAGCTTGAATTGTGCTGCCAGCCTCTGTTGAATGAATGTTGCAGGGTAGGGCTGCTCAGAATCCGTCAAACAGAATCAGATTTGTCAAATTTTGATCTGATTTGGGGATTTAGGATTTTTGGATTTGCAGTCTGAAAATCCTACATCTTAATCTAAATTCTAAAACTTATTTTTATATAAGGATTTATG
Organism: Neoceratodus forsteri; assembly: GCA_016271365.2. NCBI lineage: Eukaryota > Metazoa > Chordata > Ceratodontiformes > Ceratodontidae > Neoceratodus > Neoceratodus forsteri. Next base: position 1,508,216,715 of record CM028130.1, read on the forward strand.
ATTTGGAGTTAAAGATTTCAAATCCAAATCCTCAGTTTTTTAGGTCTTTTTAGGATTTGAAATGGATTCGGATTAGGATTCAAATGTTCTTAAAATCTGAAATCCTAAAATTGGAATTGGATTACTCCCAGCATCCCTACTCCAGGGTCATTGCCCTCCAAACCTTCAGGCAGTCCAGTGATCCAGAGATACAGCATCTGTATCTGTTTTTTAGGCCGTTTGTATAGACAAGTGGTTTGCTCAAAGGTTCTTGGAGGACCATTTTGTCCCTAGATAAGTCCTGTAACTTGTCTTCAGTTTTGCTGATTCTTGATTCACCCTCAGTAAGCTTAGTATCATGAGCATGAGTCTCTGATATGGTAGCTGAATTTGTCTAGAATGGGTGATTAGAGCCATTATTTTAGTGAGTCCTGTCCATACCTCATTTTGGAAATTAGACAGTATGGCTGCTAGGGTGGGGTCTGCTGGGGCTGATACTGCAAAGTGTACGCCTGTCACTTTACTGTTGCCTTAGGTACAAGTTACCCTGCTTGCTGTGGCTTCTGAAGATGCTATTGTAGTTGCTCGAACCAGGAGTTGCATTTGCCTTTTAGAGAAGTGAAGCAAGGCAATTATTAAATAATATCACTTGCAAATAAAATAAATATTAAAAACAAAAAATAAAACTGAGTGGAGAGGTTTAATAAGGAGCTGGACAGGGAGCCAAGCTAGAACACATCTGCCATGATGCCCTGCCAGGCCATGCTTCCCCAACCCCCAGATTCCCACATAATTGAGAGAGTGGCATACTGACAAAGAGTGCCATGGGGACTTTTCTATGGTGTTTACACTTGGCTGATTTAGCTATATTTTTGAGATGTATAATGAACAGGGCAAGAAGACCTCCCCTCATTGGGCTCCTGCTGCACCAATCAGTGCAGAGGAGACCAGTGCCCTCATCAGTGCAGTCACAAAATATGCCCAAAAACATTTTGGTTAAGCAAGGTACTATATATATTATGGTAGCACGGTAGTGCTACCATAGTTAGGGTTGAGGAGCCATTTCTATGTTAAACCCCAAAACTTTGTACCTTAATAACTTTGCAACCATTTGACAGATGTGGCTAAAATTTGGAATACACAATCAAGAACCATAGGCCTTGGGATCTGCCAAGTTTCATACAAGTCGGATACACAGCTGCAGAGTTATTAAGCATGATCTGCGCATGTGTTTACGTTTTTTTCTGGAATTCTACGGTCGCTCCTACAGGTCGCACGGTTTTGCGCGACCGGCTCAAAATCTTCAGGGAACATGCAGCTGTGGCCCCCAATGTGCCTTTCAAAGATTTCGTGAAAAAATATTAAACTGTTCAAAAGTTATGGCAGTCCGAACTTCTGTTTTTTTTCCCATAGGATAACATTACGGCATTTGCCGTGCCTTTGAGGGCCTGTATCTCGAAAACGGTGCAAGATACGGAGTTTTTGTCAAAAAATTTTAGCCCCCATCAAGCCAGGAAAGTGATAATACATATGACTTTTAAATTTTTTTTCTATGTCGTACGGTTACTGAGATATAAACAATTTACTATTACAACTACTGATTTTTGTGTTCCAAGAGTCATTGTTTTGCATACATTCTTTCAACTCACTGTCTTTCTCTATACAGCTTTTGGGGGAAAACCAGCCTGTGGACTTACATTACTCTTACCATTACCGTTTCTGCTTGTGGGTCCGTACACGTTTCACTTACCGTTCATGTTTACGCCACCATGTGCAAATCTGGACTGTCATGTACGGTATGGGCTGCACGCCCGTGGCTGTAGCTCTGCGCAATGGGCGTGCAGCCACCCGGACAGTCAGTCGGCGGGCGGCGGGGCGGCAGGCGGGTGGGATGCTGTCGCCCGCGCCGCGCGGGGGGAGCAGGGTGGAGGGGCTTCGGGTGGGTGGGGGACACTAGACACCAGGGAGATGTTTGGGGGTTGTGCTGTGACATTCTGCCCGCGATCGGGCTTTACGTGTCCACTGGACCACCAGGGAGTTATTCGGGTTGGGGGAGGTTACATTCTGCCCGCGATCGGGCACTGGGGGTTCATACAGGTTCTGCCCACGATCGGGCTGTGGGAGATGTGGGGGTTCATGTACGTGTTCTACCCGTGATTGGGCTGGTGGGGGGCACAGGGACCGGTTGGGGGCCAGCCAGGATGGCAGCTGCTGTGTTGCGCCCTGCAATGCAGCAGCTCACCTGTGGGTGGCCCTCAACTTAAGCCTTTTTTTTTGGGCTCAAGCTTGTGCGGGCGCAGGTTGGGGGTTGCGCATGCACAACTCTGCGCAACCCGACTGAATATCGGGTTGCGCAGGTTATGCATGGATCCTCCCCCTCCTGTTGAGCATGCATTCATTTGCATTGCTCTCTTGCGCAACCTGTTGCCAGTGGCGTAACTGCCTCCTGCTGAATATCGCAGAATGGAGCATTTTGGACTTACGCATGCGCAACCCTGTTGCGCATGGCGCAACCCTTTTGAATATCTGGGCCTCTGTTTATATCTACACTATACCTACTTGATTGCTGTTGTACCACAATTGACATAGTTATCACTTTGATAGCATCAATGACAGAAGCGTGGCAAACCCAAACACTACGTATACAGCCCGAGTATGAAACAACTGTTAAAAAAATTATGCTGTGTCCATAAGTAGCATAGATCACTCATTGCAACAATAGTAAATGTATCACTATTTGAATAAGTTAGTCATCACAGATGCAATGAGATTGTCTTTATCAGGTACAACATACTGAGTAAGTGCCTACAGGAAAATCTATCCTATAGACATCTCCGATACAGGTACGTCATTGTTGGCTCAGTAGTCCTATGATATTTAGAAGTTGCTTGGCCTGATCCATGCAATTACACTGTTTCTTACAAAGAATACTTACTGCATCTTTAGTATTGAAACACACTGAAGGTCTATGTATGTACATTAGCAGTACAGCTTCATCAGTAAGAATGCATCTGATACTGGCAGTACGAATTTCACAGCATTGAACAGGCAATGCTTTTCCATACGTTTACATCAGCCTCTCTATCTTCAGTAAACAGTTGCAGTAAATGTACTACTATGAAAATCACATGCTAAATGTAACACTACTTTTATCTTGAACATGCTAGTGTCTTGTAGTTAATTTATGTACTTCTCTTAATTAATGTATACTCACTAGTGTTAAAACCTTTCTACAACTGTGATCATGCATTTATATTGACTAACGGCACAGTACCAGTTGTGGTGTGGTGTGGGGCATCGTTAGGTAAGGCCATGCAACTACTAAGTGTGGTACGTTGTGTGCAGCTGCAATCAGGGATGTGTACGTTTGGTGTATATGGCCTCAGTTTTGCTGTTGATCTCCACTGAGCATGCAGTACCTGGTCAGGTGGGTGGGGATGTATCGTAGTACATTTAGACAATTGTTTGTTATTTCTGTCACCTGCTGCTGGATGTCTGTCATTGGTTGTGTTGACTTGGTCCTCCCCCATACTTGCATGTGTGTGTGTGTGTGTGTGTGTGTGTGTGTGTGTGGTGCTGGGGGTGAATTCAGAGGTAGGGTTTTCAACCCTAACAGTGAATTTCCTCACTTTTGTCGCTGTGGAACAACCCTAACTAATGCATTTAAAGGAGTTTTTTGCCTCTAATATATATATATATATATATATATAGAGAGAGAGAGAGAGAGAGAGAGAGAGAGAGAGAGAGGGAGAGAGAGTGTGTGTGTGTGGGGATTGTTGTTAAAGTAAGCGGCGGTGGAGAAAGGCTTTCTGGCTTCCACAGAGCCCCAGATGCTGCAGTTTCTTGGTAGCAAGGTGACATTCTCTGGTGGATGTAAAAAATGCCACAGGCCTGCTGTTTGTGAGTGTTAACAAATTTTTTCCTTTTGTTCACGTGCATGGAATAAGGCACAACTAGTGTTATGTTGTACTTGTGATGTTATCAAATGTGCCCCCAAATCCTGTAACAAAATTGGTTGGAAAAAAGTCAGAAGACTGTTACTAATATCCACCTTACCTTACCACAGTCAGCATTTTTTATTCAAAGGCCCATGTTATAAGTGGTATATCACACTCCATGCTTTGTTACCACTCGGGATAAATGCAGCCCTTGAGTGTTACTGGCACTTGACTGTGCCTTGTGCCTAACAGCACCCCAAGCGTGCATTATACACCAGGAACTGCACATCCTGTTGACTGTTATCCCTTAAACATCACCATGAAGGGATGTGGGATGAGGCACATCAAGTGCTACATGCTGCTGTAATATGATTGAATTAACATTAACATAACCATGTGAATCCTTTACTATATTGTTAAGCAAATGGTTATTTGAAAATAGAGTTGTGCTATGTTTATGATTACATAGTGCTGTTCATATTGATTACCTTAACAGAGATTAATATAGGCCTGACAGGCAACACAGAAGCAATTTTTTAGATACCTTTTTATAATGCACATGACAATTTAAAGTTAAAATATTTAAAGAAAATTATATATTGGGCATCGATGCACAGGTGAATGTGGGGTGGTTGGATAGTACTAGCTGAATAAAATGTGGCTTTGTGTCATTCTTTTTCTCTGTATAATTGATGCACTGTTAAAGAGCTACTGATGCCTCCAGGAGAACTTTGAAAAATATAATATTTAGAGCCAATGCAGCTTATATTTTTCATGAGCTCTGTATTTCTTCTTGCCATTATATATTATTGAGGTAATGCGCATAAAAACAGGATCTCTGTTTCCACAGCTTTCAGCAGTTCCTATTACTTATTCCCAAACTGATGTCATAATACACTGCTTGTGTCATCACACTTATTCCCACGGAAACCAGCTGTGATGTCACAGCAGAGCATTATGATTTCAAGTAGGGAATAAGCTATAGGGGCAGATGAACTCTAAGGGATTAAGTTCCAGTTTTTGTGAGGACATCCTCAGTAATAAATAAGAGGGAAGAAAAAAATGAATAGAATTAAATGCAAGCTGAAAAGTGTTGAAATATTATGCTTTCCGAAGTTTTCCCCGAGGTGTCAGCAGCTCTTTATGTAATTATTGCAACATCTTGTTCATCTGCTCTTCATGTTATGTGTCAACAGCAGCTGAAAAATCTGGAGGAGGTGAGGGAGGACAAAGAGAAGTTTCTCCAAGGCCTTTGCCACTGCAGGAGATGGAGCTGCAGGTACAGGGCATGGTGCAGGGGAACCTCACCCTAGACCTTTTTACAGCTGCAGGAGGTGGAGCCCTGTAGACATCTTGCTATCACTTGGGAAAACGGCACTTCAGACTCCCACCAAAGCACAATTTTGGAGTTGCAGTACGATCCCTTCACTATCTGAAATCACTATGCTGAGGGGGGAAGAAAGAGTTCCTTTCCTACATGCAGCATACTCATGCCAGCTCAAATTATTATCGGTGGATATGCTCAGTGTAACAGCACAGGCAACTTGTTAAACTATGCGTCACTAGAGAAATTCTTGTCTGTTGTTTTTAGTCTTAAAGGACACCTAAACCTTCTTTTTACACATTTCTATGTAAACAATGCCCTGTTGGTCAAAATTGAGTTTGTAATGAGACTACATTGCTACAGGAGAGATTCAAATTACACTTCTCTCCCAAGTGTGTGTGTGTGTGTGTGTGTGTGTGTGTGTGTGTGTGTGTGTGTACAATGATTTGGTAGCTGTAATAATATGAAACTAAGAGCTGCACAATCAGCAGACATGATAGACCTGTGGGTCTTTTTCTGCCTGCAATTTCATATGTTCATATGATTTACTGCTGTCTGTAGGGTTAGTTAACCCTTTCAGGGCCAATCTATTCCCAACCTTTTATAAATAAAGCTTACTAAGTGCACTGAATGGAGGCTGATGGCTTGGATAAAAAAATATGTATTTCTGAAATCACTTGTCTGTAACTGACAGAATATGTATGTAATGTTCATTACTGCTGGGCTTGATGGAGTGCATAGTAATATACTGTATGGCATAGGTATTTAATTTGTTTTGGATTGCTCCCTGGATTCCAGCATTCAAGCACTTCCTAACATAGTATAAGGCTGTGAAAGATTTCTGTCATTGTGATCAATGTGTATGTGTGTGTGTGCATGTGTTCTCCATGGAGGAGGGGAGATTTCAAAAAAACGTCTGTCCCTCACACGGGAATGCCCAGTGAATAGCAATTTGGTATGCCTATGTCTAAATAAAAGCCTGTGACAAAATAAAAGCCCTGCTAGCACTTTCCGCTGGGAAAATCTCCACTCTCCTGATTTCTCTAACATGTTGTCATGATTTCTGAGAAGACTTAAAAATGTGTCCAGCTGGCCCGGCATCTGCAGCACATTCTTGTGGATAAATCAGAACTGGAGCTACTGATGTGGCTAGAGCTGAACTTTAGAAAGAATGTATAACTTTTGTTACATTGCAGTAAGTGATTTTTGTATCTTTCAATGCAAAGAAGTGCGTAATCCAAGACTTGCATAGTGTAGTGGTGATGTGATAAACACATACCTGGGTATACACTGTTGCACATAGATGGAGACATATTATGTGCTTACCAGGGTATGCAGTGAGGCACAAGGCAGAGGCAAGTGTGTTAACAGAACAAAAGTAAGCGTATATCAGGTTGATCACACTAAAGTAACACACAGTTTGCAGAATAACTGCACTCAGAATTGTACATAGTGATCTAGCAAAGGTATGAAGTAACCTGGGTAGACAGTGAGGCACAGTGCAGAGCCCTTTTGTTTTCATGTAACCAAGGTGAGTGAATATCAGAAGCTGATCACACCAACTGACTAGGTTTGCAGAATAACTCTGCTAACAAATGTAAGTGGTGATGGAGTCATGGTACTGTATATGCTTACAAGAATATGCAGCACGACACAAAGCAGAGCAAAGTGTGTTCCCATAACCCAGGTAAGCATATATCAAAGGCACACAAAGTGACAGAAGGTTTGCAGAATAAGTGCACTCACAATTGTATATTGTGATCAAGCAATGGTATGCAGTTACCTGGGTAGACACTGAGGCACGAGGCAGAGCCAAGTGTGTTCATGTAACACAGGGTAGCATATATCAGAGACTGATTACACAAAGTGAGACTAGGCTTGCAGAATAAGTGCAGTCACATTTGTACATAGTGATGGAGCCATGGTATGCACTTTCCTGGTTATGCACAGAGGCATGAGACAGAGCCAAATGTGTTCATGCAATCTAGGTGATAATCTAGGTGAGAGTATATCAGAGGCCACTCACAGAAAGTGAGATGTGGTTTGCAAAATAAGTGCAGTCACATTTGTACATAGTGATGGAATCACAGTATGCTCTTTCCCGAGTATGCACTGAGGCATCAGGTAGAGCCAAGTGTCTTCATGTAACTGATGTGAGCATATAGCGTAGGACGATCACACAAAAGTAACACAAGATTTGCAGAATAACTGCATTCACAATTGTACACTGTGATGGAGCCATTGATGTGCATACCGGTGTATCCAGTAAAGCACGAGGCAGAGCCAAGTGAGTTCATGTAACCCAGGTGGGCCTATATCAGAGACCAATCACAGAAAGAGAGAGAAAGTTTTCAGAAGAACTGCAGACAATTGTACACTGTGAAGGAGAAAAGGTACCTTGGTAGACATTGAGGCAAGAGATAGAGCCAAGTGTATTCAATGAACACTGGGTAGTGTATGTCACAGACCAAGCACACAAAGAGAGACAAGGTTTGCATAATTAATGTAGTCACAATTTTACAGAGTGATAGAGCCATGGTATGCACTTTCCTGGGTATGCACTGAGGCATGAGGAAGAGCCAATTGTGCTCATGTAACCTAGGTGATAACATAGCAGAGGCCACTCACACAAAGTGAGATAAGGTTTGCAAAATAATTGCAGTCACATTTGTACATAGTGATGGAACCATGGTATGCACTTTCCTGTGTATGCACTGAGACATGAGGCAGAGCCAAGTGTCTTCAAGTAGCCTAGGTGAGCATATAGCAAAGGCCGATCAAAGAAAAGTGACACAAGGTTTGCAGAATAACTGAAGAACCAATTGTATCTGTGATGCAGCCATGGTATGCACTTATCAGGGTATGGAGTGAGGCACAAGGCAGAGCCAAGTGTCTTTATATAACCCAGGTGGGTGTACTTCAGGGGCCAATCACATAAAGTGACAGAAGATTTTTCTGAATAACTACACTCACAACTGTACATAGCAATCGAGTAAAGGTTTGCAGTTATCTGGGTAGACACTGCGGTACAAGGCAGAGGCAAGTGTTCATTAACACAGGTTAGCGTATATCAGAGGCTGATCATGCAATATGTGACTCAAGTTTGTAAAATAAGTACTGTCTCATTTGTACATACTGAACAAGCCATGGTATGCATTTTCCTTGGTATGCACTGAGGCATGAAGCAGAGCAAAGTGTGATCAGGTAACCAAGATGGGCATATACCAGAAGCCTATCACACAAACGTGACACAAGGTTTGCAGAATAACTGCACTCACAATTGTGCATTGTGAAACAGCCATGGTATGCTCTTTCTAGGGTATGCAGTGACGTATAAGCAGCTCACTTCCAGATGTGTCCTGGGGGTGGGGTATGGAGGGTAGCACCCTATATGAGCGCATATTATTGAGCGACTCAATATGAGCGACTCAATAATACCACTCCTGTATAGGGTGACTGCTCCAATACAGTGAGCAATCCTGTATAGTAAGTGTAGCAGTGAGCTACACTCGCTATAACAGGATATCAGCAGGTGTGGTCCCAAACCCTGCCGAGCTGGCCATTTGGCATAGTGACTAAAGCCACCATCTGCAGAGCCAGTGGACCTTGGTTCAGGTCCTACAGTAGGCATGAAAATAATTTTACTTTTTTATAAGTGTGTCTCCTCCCTCCCAGAGTTGATTATATTATTTGGGGTTGCGGGGGTCGTAGCCCCGTGCAAAAAAACAAAAGAAGCACTGTATTTTGCAGAGGACCATCACCGTTTGCCACGGTCTCTCTAAGTTCAGGTCACCTTTTTGGTGCAGGTGATTTTGCGTCGCTCTTTGTGTGCAGCATGATAAGGGACTCACCTGTATCACAGAATTCTGGTATGGAGTATAATACAATAGGAAAAAAAGCATTAGAAAAATAAGTCATATACAGCAATACGGTACATCAAAGGAACATAATTATAAGTGTTGCAAATATACATATTTACAGAAATTATGTCTATGAGATCCTTATTGGCAGCAGTTTACTGGTGGTACTGCATTTCATGTAACACACTATCTTTGTTGCTGTGATGACATCATCCTCCAGCAACTTTGATGGAAACATGGAGGAGAAACATAATAATAACTTCTGGGGGCTGTATGTTTCATTTACAAACCAGATTTGGACAGAAATAGGACTGCTGGCAACTGGAGGAGGCATATAACACTCACATAAAAGGCGTTAGGAAAATATTCCTGTGAAAAGATGTGAGACTTCACCTCAACTCATTTCTGGTTACTGAATTTTTAGCAAGGCAGAGAGGATCATTCTTTGACCTTTCCTTACCTGCAGTACAACATATAATATTTTATTATGTACCAGATCCACAGCAAAAGGAAACAACTGTGAGGCACATGCCAACCATAATGAGAGAAGTCATCGTTAGCCTTATAGTATGGTGACCAGAGTGTTCGAATGCAGGGACCAGCCAATGTCAAAGAAATATTTAATTGGAGTAGAAGTGATTGCTTACATCATAAACCATGGAGTGCCATTACTGATGTTGTCCACCAAATGGAAACATTACTTCTTAAATGCTTTAACTACAGTGATCTCAGTCACTGCTGCAATGCAGTGCATGATTATGGATATTTGAATGATTTTAGCATCCTGCTTTGAAATCTGGACATTTATAATTGCAGGATATTTCCATGTACGTTATTTAGGATCCTGTTATAAGGGTCTACACAAGATGCACGATGTAGGTAGGATATACAGATACATATCAAGGCAGGTTAATGAGCAGGATAGTAAAATGACATAAGTAGCAAGGAGTACAAAAAGAACCCATAGTAAAATGTTGATAAATTATTGTCCCAAAATTGCATATTCAAACAGAAAGCCCATAAATATCCCCAAGTTCAAAATAGAATTCTAAAGATATGCAAATGTATCACAATTATAAATGTCCAGATTTCAAAGCAGGATCCTAAATTAATGGAAATGTCCATAATATTAGCGTACATGTTCTAAATGCAAGCAAATATCCAGCAACTATAACGAATGATCAAAATGTACAGCAGAATGCAAAATACATGCAAATGTACATAATAATGGGTAAATAATGTCAATATGTGTTACTCTCAGTATGATTATATCCCTACATCCGCCCCTGCACCCACTATCTTTGTTGTCTCTTCTCTATCACTGCACTGCACTTAATTGAAATTACAGTTTAAAATAATTATGTATCAGTAATGGTAGTGCTTACATTGTAAACAATCGGGTGCCATTATTGATGTTGTCCACCAAATGGAAACATTACTTCCTACATGCTTTAGCTACAGTGATGTCTCAGTCACTGCTGCTGCTCAGTGCATTATGGACATCTGCATGAATTTATGATCCTGGTTTGACAGGAAATGATGGAAGGTTTGATACCTTTTATTGGACCAACAAGTGTCTTGTACAAAGATGAAATTATACACAAGCTTTCGGGGCCTCACAGGTCCCTTTTCAGGTGAATAGCATAACTGAGCAACGTAAGCAGTATATATAGCTACTGAGGAGTAATTAAAAAATAGCAGAAAATGAAGTCAGAAAGAGATAGAAGGGGATTCAAGATAAAAAGTCTATATAAGATACAAAGTAAAGAAATGAGTGAGATAAAATGGGGAGGGGGGACTAGTCAGTAGGAGATGAAAGGAAGCTAGAAGGGGGAGAAAACAAAGAACCAGACAGGAACATAGATAAAACAAGATCTGAGATCAGAGGTAGGCTTGTAAGGGTAGAATGGACAGGAGATGCCTAAGAAATGCATGGAAGTCAAGACATTACAGGAAACAAAAGAACAAACGTCCAGATAAAAAAGAGTGTGAGGTAGTGTAAACAATAGATGTGAAAAAAATCAGGGAGTTAACACAACTGAGCTGAGGAGTTTGTAGGAGAGGCATGGAGGAATTAAAATACAGGCAAAAAAAAAACAGATAAAGCAGGAACTAAGAAAAAAATAATAACAAGAGAAATAGAGCATCAAAGAATGAAAAATAATGTCATGATTTAGTCCACAATAAAAAGAGAATTACAGTTTACCATAGTGTGTCATGAATCCAATGTCCTGATTTTTTTTTATTCTAGGATTACAAGTACCTTTGAGCCAAGGCTCTTTTACAAAGGTTCCATGTCAGAAATAACAAACAACAAGGAAGCAACAGTGAAATAACAGTAAACAATTCATGTACAACAGTGCTATTGAAAGGGGTCAATTATAGGTAGAGTAAGGTGAAGAGGATGAGGAGGAAAAGTGTAGGTAGTTAACAGAGGCAACTATAGTAAAATGGTGAACACAGCTAGGAAGGCATGTGCACACAAGGAATGGGTAGGGTCAGGTGCCCGGGGCTGGCAGAGAAACTGGGATGAGAGGAAAGGGGGAGGATGAAGATGCAACCGGAGGTCTTTGTCAAAAAATAAATGGGAAGGAGTGATAGAAGAGAAAAAGGGGGCAGGATGGGGGTGGAATAAGTGCTATAATGGGGCAAGGAGAGACTAATGAGGTGATATGAAGACCTGAGATTTGAAGTGGCACCTCAGGAGCTGGGGGGAAGGGGACTGGGAGGGCCTGGGGTTAAGCAGTATATAAGTTAGGATTAAAGCTGTGTAGGTCATCAGCTAGGAGAGGCAGTCACAGGAGCTAGAGTCAATGAGATGGGCCCGGAGCCTGGTTTTGAACAGACCTAGTATTGAGGCAGAGGAGATGGTGTGGCTGAGACTATTCATCCATAGACGAGCCCTATAGGTGAAGGAGCATTGGCCCTGCGTAATTCAATAGCGAGGAACTTGTAGAATCTGGGTTGTCAAGCTCCTGGTGTTCTTTCGGTTAGTGTTTTGATGTAACAAGGCAGTAACACCGGGGGTGTGAGGCCAAGGTTGATTTTTCCTGCCATAGCACATGTAAGATACTTTATATGGTTGGAGAGTTGGAACCATCCGGATTATTCATAAAAGGCACAGGCATGGGTGAGGCGGTGGGCACCAGTTGTGAGTTGGCATGCTTTGTTAAGTGCAGTTGTTATATGTCAGAGGGCGGACGTAGTGGCGGAGTCATTGATAATGAGGCCATAATCAATAATTGACACCACAGAGCTCTGGATGGCAATCTTCAGGGCCTCTGGGGTGAGGTGCTGCCTGTGCTTGTAGAGTAATCCAAGTCGTGTGTTGGCAGCTTTAGCCATGCTGTCAATGTGAGCCATATAGGAGAGATTAGAATCAAGCAGAATCCCTAGGTATTTGAATGAGTAAACTTGCTAAAGGACAGTCCCCTGCTTGGTGGAGATAGCAAGAAGGTGTTGCTTGTAATGGTTATGTGAACTGCAGAATAGCAATGACTTGGTTTTCTTGTGATTGAGGACTAGTTTATGATTGGAGAACCATGTTTCAATGGCACTGAATCCGAGTTGGAGGCTGTGTTGTAGTGGTGAAAGGTCCTTGTGCATAAAAAAGACAATAGTATCATCTGCATACAGGATGATTTGTTCCGAGCAAGACTGCGGTAGGGAGTTTAAAAAGAGTCTGAAAAGGAGAGGGCCCAGTATGGACCCCTGAGGGACTCTGGAGCGGACAGGCAAGGTGTCCGAGATAGCACTGGCAATTTTCACTCTTTGAGAGCGGTTGTCAAGGTAGCTTCTGATCCAGTGGGCTGAGTGGTGCAAGGCCAGCAAGGAGTAGTTGGTCATACAGAAGCCGAAGATGGATCATGTCAAATGCCTTCGAGAGGTCGATGAAGACAGCCCCAGTAAGAATACCTTTATCAAGGGAATTATGCACTGCACTGGTAAATTCAAGCAGGGCAGTGGTGGTACTATGCCCTGTTCTAAAACCGTGCTGTTGTGTGCACAGAATATTATATTTGTCCAAATAATCAGTGACCTGGTCCACAACAATATATTCTAGGGCCTTGGATAGTGGTGGCAGTATGGAGAACAGGCGGTAGTTAGAGTGGCAGATCTTATCCCCACTTTTGTGGACCGGGGTCACAGTTGCAGTTTTCCATATTTCAGGGAATGTACTAGTGAGGGGAGAGAGAGGTTAAGAATTTTAGTTAGGGGACTGAGGACCTCATCGAGTGTAAGTGATAGCAGCTTAAGTCTAATTCAGTCCAGAAATGTTAGATTAAAATTCTTTAATGTATTTCAGTTCCCATGTCCTTCTGTCCTGTGTGTTTCTGAAGCTGCCTCTTAGTATCAAGACAGACAAATCCAGGAGAGAGAGATATGTTTGTGAAAAATGGTTTCCTGCTGGAGTGCTGATAACCTGGTTAACTATTGTGTGACAGTGGTGATTCATCCTGGTGTTTAGTGGTTTACTAGTTTCCTCAGTATAGCATCCATTAGTGCACTTCTTGTACTGAATTAGGTGCACCACATTGCTGGGTTGACATGTGTAGGATCCATTCATTTGTATTATGGCATTCTGGCTTGTCTTGATGGTGGTCTGTGTGCATATGTGGGTGCAGGTCTTACATCTTGCCATGTTGCATGGCGTTGTCCCTCTTATTTATTGCTTATTATTACAATCCTGGTTTGAAATCTGGGCATTTATAATTGTAGGACATTTCCATGTACTGTACTTAGGATGCTATTATAAGGATCTTCACTACACCGTGATTTGGTAATGGCCACAATATCCAGGTCTGCATCCTTCATGACGGCCTCTAGGTCTGGGATTTCATTTCCCAGACTCTAGCATTGGCACACATGGCCTTCCATATTTTGTTAGCTCTTTTCATGTCACTTTCTCCTTTTTCCTATTGTTCTCCCTTCCTCACCTTTCTCCTTTGACTGCTCCTTTCTCCTTTGCTAACCCCCCTGCTTCCTTGAATAACTTGCATCCTAGTGGGACTCTCTCCCGTCATGATCTCCCTACTCTCTATCTAAGACTGTGGTGGAACACTTTCTGCCTCCCATCTTTCTTCCGTCACCCCTCCTCGGCTACTTTAAATGTTTTTCCAATTAACATTTCAACTGTCCACTGATGACTACGGTTCCCTCCTGAATGGAAGCAGGACATCAACTCTGTACAGGCTCTTATCCTTCCAGGTTGGCCACCAACCCCAATGTAGCCATACCTCTCCTCCCCGCACCATTCCTTCTACCATTACATGAAGGCCTTGGCACAGAGCTCCCTCTCCTTCCCCAAATAGTACAAGATGCACTCGCTGCTTGCTTTTTAAATGCATGGGAAACAGAGGATCTACCAGATAAATGATCTAACTTTACCAAAAATGAAATTTACACACAGAGCTGACTACAGCAATTCATCTTTACATTTAAGCCTATGAAATGCCCTTATCATGTTAATGCATTAACAGATGTAGTGGCTTTGACCAGAATTTGTTTTCTCTTGTTGTTATTGATTTTTCTCCCTCCATGGCTGGCTTTCCTCCTCTCTGACCCCCCCAGCCCCATTAGCCAGCATCTCCTGGACTTATCAGCTCCAGCTTCCTCCTTTGCTTGCCCCCTGTGGAGGGCTGGCAGACAGCCAAGCTCAACCCATCAGATAGGACCCAGTTGGAGCTGCACCAAGTTATCAGTGCGGAGCCTTCAAGGGGTCTAGCCAGGGTGATTCTCCCATTTTCCTCCCTTCCCCATGGTGCAGAGGAGCCAGTGTGCAATGATGTCAATTGTCAAGATGCACATGTTTCTGTACACAGCACACAGGATGTCTGCCATGCTGCTTCCCTCTGTGTGTGGTCCCACTGATCTGACCTCCAGACACTGCTAGGGACCAGGCCAAAGGCAAATGCCACTCACACCCCACTCTAGAGGAAGAGAGCAGTCCATCAGATGCTCAGTCCTTCTCCCTTCAGTTGATCCCCAATTACCTAGCTGTGGGGTGCAAACCCAGGTCACTGGCTTCATAAGCAGTAGCCCCACCGCTGCACCAATGGACCTACTGCACCCTGAACCTTCTTGCATGGAATTTATGCAATGCATCAAGCAATGATCAATACATTAATGTAAGCTGTGAGTGAAATGGATTACAGCAGGCAGGGCTAGTCTGTTGGACCATGTTACACTTGGCTGAAATTTGTTCATTGTGCAAACAGTTTTTTTTATCAGTTTTTTTTTTTACATCTTATTATCTTATTTGAACAGCTTTTCATTCTGCTTCATTGCTCTTTCTAGAGGCTTGTATTCCTTGCTCTGTACTGAATCTAAATTTATTATGGCTGGTATTGCATATCTCCCTGTGCACACCTTTCGGTTCACACTTGTAGATGACAAATCTTGCATCAATGTGCCTTACCTATTAGCAGTGACCAATTTCTACATACAGAAATACAGTACATACTTTATGGAAAAAAAAGATGTGATCATATGATGTTACTGGCAAAAGGATATCCAATTAATACTTAACTTCATACAGCCTACTCCATCAACCCAAGCTTGGGGAAGAGGGCACATGTACTAAAGGCAAACAGACCACATTTTCAGTAGAGTATAAAATAGTGTTTTCTCCTTCTTTATTGAGGTAGAGACATCTGCGAGTGAAAGGGTGATAAGTTGGCATGAGGCAAATTGCTTTAAAGAAATTACAAATGCATTTCATACCCAGGTGAGATAGGAAGACAGGCAGCAGAATGTTGCCGGTGGGGCATGTCCAGGTGCCCCCCCCAACCATACACACACATCCTTCAGAAGCGACTTCCACCATGGCTACATCCATGAACCTGGTCTAGATCATCAGGCACTTACGGAATCTCAAAATGCAGCAAAGCAGACTCATTAAGCCCCTGAAAGCTCTCCACCAGTCACAGAAGGTTAAAATGACCATACTGGGTTGACTGAAGCATCAGATCCAGGAGCTTTTTAGAAGACAGGCCAGAGGAGCTTCCTCATTATCAAACCAACCAGAAATCTAATGTTTGGTGTTATGCTGATTCCTGTTTTAAGGCAAATGTAAATCATTGTTTTATTTTGTTTGGGTGTTTATTTTTGTGCCACATTGCATGATACATTTGATTTATACAACACTAGTTTATTGGTTTAACAGTTAAACATGCCTTTTATATTGTTCTTTTTTCCTGTTCTATAGGAAATGCTGGTTTTTCACTGTTAACCCCAGTGCCCTAGTGGGCAAAGTCTTTGTGGCAGGGACATGCCCTTCCTGTTTGTTTGGTAATGCCTAATGCCATGCTGTATGGGTCAGGAGGCAGAAGTAAGCTCTCCCATCCCCTGCTTTACCTGTGTCTGCTCATTTATTGAATATCTATTCTTGTGACAAAAGCTTTTTTCCCTCTTTTTGCCTGTGCTGATTTATTTCATCTTCAGTGACGCTGAGATATGGGGCATGCTTTACCCAATTGTGGCACTTTTCATCTATATCAGAGTAGAAGAGGCTTGCCTGCCCGATTATGCCCATACCCATGTCTCTTGTGGGATGGATGTTATTTTTTCATTAGCTTGTATTTCTCCTGTACACATCCCTTTAGCGTGGTATATGTCTCAGAAATATTGTTCTCCTAAGTTTATGTCATATTGCAAACATTGGCATTTTCAGCTTTTTAAGTTGTTCTCTCCTTTGGTCATTTTCCACTTCTTCATCATGTCAGGGAAGAAGAAATTGAAGCAGCTGTGATGGTTGATGATGTTTATAAAGTGCCATGCACATGCAGGAAAATCATGATGCTGTGGTGGGCATGTCAGCTGTCCCAAAAGCTTTGTTCCCATGGGACCCGCACACCTCCGGCCATAAGACCATATTCTGTATTTTCTAACCTTTCTTAATTTGGTCTCTCATTATTGTGACTAGTACCACAGTTAGTAGCTGAGAAATATTTTGAATATCAAAAACATTGGTATGACTTCCAATTATGGGGGCAGTAAAAACTGATTTTTTTTTATCAGGAATGTCATCCTATTGGCGTTTTACATAATTATTGCTTCTTTACTGGTATGAGACAATCTCTCACCCACGGTTTATTTTAACAGCATCCTCACAACATATAATTTCTCTCTTACAAGATGCCAATGTCTTTTCACCAAAAAGTTGGCCAGCATACTTTTTGAACTCTAATTTAGTGTTTCGCTGAAAAATGTCATGATTTTGCACCAAAGTTTTGGCCACTGTTTTACATACATACATACGTACTGGCAGTTAAGAACCAATATGGCCCACCTAGTCTGCCCTGCGATACTCCTATCAACTGAGTATTCCCTTGCCCCCCTTTGATTGTTGCCTTGTTTCCCCCTAACCCCCCCCAGTTAAGTCCACCTCCCTCACGCTCAGGATCTCCTTGTGTCTATCCCATGCATGCTTGAAATCAGAGACAGTTTCAGCCCATATTACCTCATCCAGCAGTCCATTCCAGACACCCACTACCTTCTCCATGAAAAAGTACTTTCTTATATTCTCCCAAATTTTCTTCCCTCCAGCTTCATGCCATGACTCCTAGTTGATGAGTCTTTTTTCCTTTTAAATAAGCTTTCCTCTTGTACTGTGTAAAACCTCTTTAGATATTTGAAGGTCTCAATCATGTCCCCCCCCCCTTTCCTCCAGGGAGTACATATTTAGATCCCTCAGTCTGTCCTTATATGCCCTCCCTTGCAGTCCATGAATCATTCTGGTGGGCCTCCTTTGGACAGCCTCCACCCTTTTCATATCCTTTTCCAGATGTGGTCTCCAGAACTGGACACAGTATTCATGGTGGGGCCTGACCAACATCTTGTACAGGGATATAATGACCTCCCTCCCTCTGCTAGTAATACTCTGCCCTATGCATCCCAGCATTCTTTTACCCTCCCCTACCACACTTTGGCATTGACTTGTCACCTTGAGGTGAGTAGTGATGATGACACCAAGGTCCATTTCCTGTCCGGTGACTGCTATCCCCCCCCCACACACATATTTTGCCCTAGGGTTCCTATGAACTAAGTGCATCATTTTACACTTCCCCTCACTGAACTCAGTCTCCACTCCTTGAACCACTGCTCCAGCTTTTTAAGGTCCTCCCTCATCCTACCAACATCCTCTGGTGTATCCACTCTGTTACAAATCTTCATATCATCTGCAAATAAGCACACCTTCTCCTCCAGCCCTACTGCAATGTCTCCAATGAAGACATTGAATTTGGACTGGACCCAAGATCGATCCCTGTATTACACAACTTGTCATCCTCTCCTCATTAGAGAGTATCCTGTTAACTATCACCTTCTAGGTCCTGCCAGAGAGACAGTTTTTGACCCACTTTACTATTGCTGGTCCCAACCCAAGACTACCCAGTTTGTTCATTAGCCTTTTATGAAGAATACTGTTGAATGCCTTCCTGAAGTCTAGATAGGCCATGTCCACTGTTCCTCCATGGTCCACCACCCCTGTCACCCAGTCAAAAAACTCTATTAAGTTTGTTTGGCAGGATCTCCCTCTGGTAAATCCATGCTGCCTGGGGTCAACCAGCCCTCTTCCCTCAAGATAGTTTATCATACACTCCTTTAAGAGTGTTCCATTATCCTCCTAACCACCAATATCAGACTGACAGGCCTGTAGTTACCCACAACTTCCCTGACTCCCCCTTGTGTAGCAGAACCACGTTTGCTCTTTTCCAATCCTCTGGGACTTCCCCCATTTCCAGCTATAAGGTAAAGAACTCTGCCAGTGGTGCCACCAATTCCTCTCTGAGTTCCTTCAGTACTCTAGGGTACACTGCATCTGGTCCCATTGCCTTGTCCACCATAAGCCTTAGTAGTTCCTTTATGACCCTATTTGACATGAAGGGGGTGATGTCTACCCCCTCCCAGGTTTTGGTCCCATATCCTCCTCGGCAAAAACTGAGCTGAAGTATTTATTTAGCATATTAGCCTTCTGATCATCCTCCTCCTCTACACATGCCCCCCATCTCTCTCAGTCTTATTA
The DNA here is from genome assembly GCA_016271365.2 of Neoceratodus forsteri. Lineage (NCBI taxonomy): Eukaryota > Metazoa > Chordata > Ceratodontiformes > Ceratodontidae > Neoceratodus > Neoceratodus forsteri. The sequence goes on from CM028130.1 coordinate 1,508,235,840, forward strand.
TCCCAGCTTTGGTTTTTCTCCTCTCTCCTATGTATTGATAGAATGCCTTGTCCCCATCCTTTATTGTACTTGCAATATTTAATTCCGGCAGTGCTTTTGACTTTCTCACCGCTTTCCCTGCCTCCTTCTGTACAATCTGCCAATGTTCCCTGTCCTCCTCCCTCTGGGTTATTCTGAATTTCAAGAATGCCCTTTTCTTGGCCCTCACCTTTTCTGCTACTTCCCTCGTAAACCACATAGGCCTACTTCTCCTCCTCCTGCTTTTGACATGACTGCAACCACTCATTGATTGTGACTGTCCATAAAGCTGTAGTAGAATTTCATCCTGTGTCTATATTTATTATCACTGGTGTTGTACAACTCATGATGATAGTGTATGTTCTTTCTGTGAATTTCATAAATAGTTCTTATTCTGATTTTTAATAAGTACATTATTTACAACATGTCCGTGGTGAAGATTGTGATTGCTATTATGCTGGAAAATAATTATCAACAGAGAATATACTGTAGTTCACTGCTGGATGGGAGTGGGAAGATGTAAAACAGTGGGATCAGGAGGATGCATAAAAGTGGAGGGCGGCCAGCAGTAATAGAGGTCATAAGGTGCATGAATGCAGTAATGGACTTATGCCTTCCTTTCTTAAGGGCAGCAGCCACGGTGAAAGGGATGTGGAGCAGACAAGTGGCCTGCAGGACCTGGGTTCAGAATGTGAAAAGATTTATAGTAGTATTGTGCCTTGGAGCATTTGTAGAAACTTGATATCAGTAGAACTCTTTCTATATAGAGTCCACTAAACTCTTTACACACTCATGATTGGTACTGAAAATTAATGTCTCAGAGTGATAAGGTTAAGAATTGTGTGATGCCACAAAAAGAGTGGACATCTTGCATTGAATGCCATTACACAACTGACACATAACCACCACTATTAGCCAATATGAAGTGATGTGAGTAAAGGTTAGCCTGCATTGCTTTGGTGTGGGGAGACCTTTTAAGTGTTCCCAGAATCCTAAGACAAAAGTCAAAGAATAGTTTATTTTTATGAAAATCTTTACTCTGGTTACTTTGTCAGTCCAGCAATGGGACAAAATCCATTCCTCTGTGTGTGTGTGTGTGTGTGTGTGTGTGTGTGTGTGTGTGTGTGTGTGCTCTGTCACAGTATTCAATATGATAAGGCAACCAGCAAACAGAAAATTATTTTTAAAAAACTGCTAAATTTGTAAAAATTAAATTGAGGCAGTTATATCTTTAGTTCTTCAGGGCTGTACCCAAGGGAGGAGGACAGAACAGAGGAGGAACATGTGGCAGCAGCAGCAGCAACATAGGCCATAAGCTGTGTGAATCAATTTGCAGAGGTATATGTTCTTTAGTTCTTCAGAGCCTCACTCCAGGGTGGAGGAGGAGGCAGAGGAGGGAGAGGAAGCAACAGAGTCCATGATCTTTGAGAATGGAATGGAAAAGATATAGCACCTTTACATCTTTGAGGCCACATATGAGGCCTATTGATCCACATATCAGTAGTGAGGTGGACAGTATATACAGCACAAAGACTAAGGCTATGGGAGACAAAACAGGGTCCACGTATAATTCTGGAATGGCCTTTGTTGATAAATAGATTTTGATTGGAATACTCCATTTGGGAAATACCCTACTCGTTATATGTCAAAACCCTGCATTTTCAACAAAGGTGTAGGGCCGCATATTCACTGAAAGCATTCGTGCTAAACATGCATTCCATTCTCTGGAGACTGGGTGATTATGATGATATTTACTACATTTAGAAAATGAGCTTTCAAATATAAAAAATGTGATTGGCTGCCAGGGGTACATAAACTAACAGTTAGTGCCCGTGAAATAACAAGTGCCAGCACAGCCACCTTCACCAGCAGACTGGTATCATTGTGCCAGCTTTGATTCAAACCAGAAAGCCACCACGTTTTTTCTGCTCGGTTAGCGGGATGAAAGAACGAGTGAGCGCCACCACCCACACACACACGCAGAACCCCCAACTGCCATTCTTTTGTTGGAAAAGAAAATGTAATGTACTTAACGTTGTTTTTATTGCAGGAATTTGTCCCTGGGAATTCATCACCCTTCACAGGGTTGCCATCTGATCACATGCAAACGGTGCCACATGATTTCTTCAGAGGTGTTCACCCGCTCACTCCCCAGTTACACTGTTGAAGTCTTTGTTTTTCTTAAACAAATAAACAGTCTTCACAGCTAGAAACTTTAAAGTGCTGCCATATCAGATCAGATGTGTACGTGTCCACTTCCAGGTTTCTACATATCGGGGCATGCAAGATCGCGTGCATAACAGAACTATCTTCCAATTAAAGGATGAGACGTAAAAGCGAGGTCCCATCTGCCTGGATTGGTGGTAGTTCAGATGGATGTTAAAGATCCCATGGCACTTATTGAAAAGAGTAGGGGAATTTCCCCGGTGTCCTGGCCAAATTTCCCTCATTCACTAAAAAAAATACCACCAACAGCTTAATCTGGTTCAAGGTCAGTTGGCATTCATCTGTATCCCCCCTCCCCTGGGTCGTGCCTGAAAATAGGCAGGATTTGTCTAGTGCACTTACCCGGTCAACAAAAACTAAATAAATAAATAAATAAAATTAAAAAAATCAGAAACGGCAGACAACTGTTATTTTAAGTGAGAAAAACATGGCAAAGTATTGTAGGTAGAAACTTTTTAAACAAACTACATCTCTTCTTCTAGAGGTCATGCTACATGGTGGGAGAGAGGAGTTACATAGCAGAGAATGGCTTGGGGGTAACAACAGATGGAACAGCAAAAAAAACTGAGGGACTACTTTACCAAAACAATGTTTTTGTACTCTTTTTATTCATTTTGAAGGTCTTCTCCTGTACTATTTTATTACTTAATTAAAATTCACACTGAAGCCCATTTTCTAAGTGCAATAATACCCTTCAGGGTGGGTGGTATGGGCAATACCAGACCTTCCATTGTCTATAAGGCCCTCTGCCTGCAGCATCAAGCCTCATTACACCCCTGGGTGGTCCAGCATTGCACAATACCACCCACTTTGTCAGGAATTATTGCTTGCTTAGAACGTGCCTCTGTGATTGTGGGTTTCACTAGAGGTGGGTGCACAGATCTGGAAGATCCTCTGTCTGGGGACAGGGACACTTTCTAGCAATGAAAGTTTGCAAATGATGTCATAATCTGCAGAAAACTCAGCCCTGAGTTGTTGCCCCAGAGATAGGATTTGGAATATTCAGATTCAAACTCTGCACTGTGGCCATGACCGCTAGCACCCTAATGGTAGATTTATTTCTCTGCTGAAGAGTTCAGATGCCTTGGAGTTCAGTAACAGTCCCTGTGGCTAAGTTTTACACAATAATAACTATTAATTTATTATTTTGTAATTGTATTTGTTTATGCAATACTCTGCATTAGTTTAGTTAGATTGTATTGTATTTTATGTGAAATAGTGTTTTTTTTCTCGGTTTCACAACAGTTCCTGGAACTGAGAAACCTATGGTTTATGGCAGTTCCTGGTTTGGAAAATCACAATTTAAACTAACTTAAAAAATATTAATTTTTAAATTTCTTTAGTTTAATTTTTAAAATGAGTGTAATTTTCCATCAGTTGGGCATGACTGAAAGGCCTAAAAAAGGACAGGATCCACATGTTTGAAAAAATGCTTTTTTGACGACAGTTCTTGGCAAGGGCAGACTGCCACTAACTGTGTTTTGATTGCTTGGGCCTGGACAATGATTCTGAAAACTGTGACCCCTGAAAAGTTTTCAGCCCCCCCCGCCAAGATAAAAAGCAGTGTTCCCCTGTAAAAATGTGTCACGTCAGAGGAGAGGTCCAGTGATGGTGGAAAGCATGTATTCAGACAATTCACTATCCTCACAGTGGACTCCAAATTCAAAAGGGTCTGAAAAGTGCTGCAAGCAGTTGTCTCTGCCAAATGAGACTCATAAGACTGCCAAGCCATCTTTTTTAATTTATCATTTTTATTAAATTTTCAATCAAACAATACAGCATAAGAAAGAGAAACCATTGTTGAAGAGCAGGAAATTTCTTTTCTTTCCAATTTTTCATTATTACTCTTTTAAAGGCAAGAGCAGCTACTAGAATCCAGAGTTTATTACCTTTTTGCATAAAATCAAGGGAAGACAAATCACGAAGAATAAATATTTCAAGGGAGAAAGGAATAACTTTTTTCAGAATTATCTGACAACAATCATGAATTTGTGTCCAACCCTTACTAAGTTTTTTGCAATACCATAAGAGATGGGCAAGTCCAATATCAGCCTCACCACATCTCCAGTAGACCCCATTTGGACATAAACCTAAAGCAAAAAGTTGATGAGGAGAATAATAATAATAGTGTCAAATTTTTAATTGAATTAATTTACCTTGTGTTTCTCTAAAGGCTTTTTGAGTATTGTTCCAAAGAGTCTTCCAAGACTCAGTGGATATTTTAATTCCTAAATCTTTCTGCCATTTCAACCTAGCATGGTCAGTTCATTTATCATCTGTATCATGTATTAATTTATATATAAGACTAAACCCGCTAGGGAGATATGCAATCTTTAAAAGAGATGTCCATGCTAAATTGGTAGGAACAGAGTAATAAACATTCAGAACTCTGCCAGCAAGAATATTTCTTAACTGAAGGTAAAGACAAAAATCACATTTATTAAGACCACATTTTTTGCATAGAATCTCAAATGAGACTAACCTATTTCCATTGTCTAACATATCATCTAGAGCCTTTATGCCTTTCTGTTTCCAAACTGTGAATGAACTGTCCTTATTATCTGTAGAGAGGAGGGAGTTACCCCAAATGGGCATAAATTTCAAGGGAACATGTTCAATATTTTTAAGGCTACTGAATTTTTTGCAGACCACTACTGAGATCTGCAAAGTAGGATGGTTTGTCAAGCTTGACGGAGTCCTAATAAAGAATATATCAGGCAAATGTAAAGGGGCAACAAGATCCTTTTTTTTTAACCCAAAGAGGAGTGGAGGGCATTTCATGATTTAAGAACCAACGAGCCATCTGCTTTAATTTAAAGGCCCAAAAATAGCCCTGCCACCAAGGGAGAGCAAAACCACCTAGTCTGATTGGAGCTCTAAGTTTAATTTTTGATAGTCTAGGGGGCTTTCCATTCCATAAAAAGGATGATATAAGTTTTTCCACTTTACCAAACCAGTAACCCAGTATGTTGGCTGCAAAATTGTTCATAAAAAATAATAATTTGGGGGCCAAAATCATTTTAATTGAGTTAATTGTACCCCAAAGGGAGAGATGTAAACTAGACCATCTACCTAAATCAGATTTAAAATCATGTATTGCTCTTGTAAAGTTGTGGGAGAGGATTTTATCAATAGAGTTAAGTATTTTAACACCCAGATACATTAATCCAATTTCTGGCCAAGCAATGTTCGGTATTTCTTTTAACTTTGCTGCTTCTAAATCCAAATGACCCAGCATCAAACATTCTGATTTTGCCCAATTAACAAAAATGCCTGAAATCTCTCCAAATTCCCTCAACAGTCCTTCACATTTTGAAGGGAAAAGACAGGTTGAGACAAGGTTAATAAAATATCATCTGCAAATGCAAATATTTTGTTGTTGTAGTTGCCAACCCTTAACCCATGTATCCTGTCAGATTGGATTATTCTCTTTGTCAATGGCTCTATAGCTAATATAAAAAGTAAGGGAGTGAGAGGACATCCTCATCTAGAACCCTTTCTAAGTTGAAATGGAGATGATTGAAGATCATTCGTTATTACGCAAGCTTTAGTAGTAAAGTAGTAAAAGCTTTATTTTTATACAGGTAGATGGTAAAACACACCATTAGGACCTGAAGGACCTGTTTTCAAGGTAGCCCTGTTTACAAAATTATCAAAATAATTGTTTAAAATTTACATTGTTAAAATACTACAGACAATACAATACACACAGAACAGTACTATTTATTAAGATTTTTACAGAAACACACTTGGGATATAAACATTTCAAAGCTTAATTTGTAAATTCTTATACTCCAATGTTAACTTACAGGCATACATGATTTCCTCAGTTCCCATTATACCTTGTATCTCCAGTAGACATTAATCACCAAAATGCTGTAGTTTCGATCCTTCTTTAACATTTTTAGGGAATTCTTTAGGGTTTATTTCCAGTTTTTTTCCTGAAGGTTTAATGTATCCCAATATTTTCTTACCAAATAAGGAAAGGCCATATCTCTATACCTATTTGTTTTACTAGAGAATGCAAAATTATTTATATCACCATTGCATAACTTATATTTATGTTCTTTTATTTGTAAATTTTTATTTTAAATATTTAGGACTGTTGTTATAGAACATTTTATATATTAAACAGGTCCACTTTATATTTCTTTTGCACTCCAAGTCTTGCCACCCCAATAGTTTGTACATAGTACAGTGGTGTGTGTAAAAATCACATCTGAGCACAAATCTTGCTAACCTATTACATAATTTATTTACTTTAATGATTTTGTATTTGATAACCCATAAATATGGTCACCGTAGTCCATAATTGGAATGTGTAATTGATTTACAATCGTTGCCCTCATCTTGTGATTTAGACAGGACCTGGTACATTTAAAAGCCCCTAGTCTAGTATCAATTTTGGGCTGGCAGTATAGCCTAGAGGTTAGAGGAATGAGGTGTGAATGAGCTTGGTACATCCAGCAGACTAGACCTGAGTTTGATTCTCACAACCTCCACTTGCATACTGTGTGACTTTGAGCAAGTCACTTAACCGCCCAGTGCTCCCAGGTTGCCTCTGAAAACAGGCACTTGTGCCTGGTGGGCCTTACCCTGTTACCAAAGACTAAAATAAAAAAATTAAAAAAAAATAATTTTCCTGACCACTTCCTCTGTATGTTGTTCAAACTTTAGGCCATCATCTATCCAAATACTCAGATATTTATATCCCTTTGCCTGATATAACCTATCTTCTTTATTTGTTTTTATACATATTTTTCATTTCTTTTTATTTGTAGATCTTCCAAAGACCATAATTTTCGATTTTTTACTATTTAAAACTAATTTTGAGTTTGTGAACCATTCACAGAAAGCATAGCAATCATGCTGGAGATCCTACACCACTAGCAATGAGTACAGTATCGTCAGTATAAAGTCTAACATTTGATTTTTCTATAATTTCTGAGACTTGGTTCACATAAATCAAAATCAGAGCTGGTCCCAAAATTGAACCTTGGGGGAACTCCCCTCAGGTTCCTCATTTTATTTGAGATTCTATTCCCTAGTGGAACCTGTTGCAATCTACCACATAAGTAAGAATTAAACCATTTACATAGATCTTCCACCACCCCCAAGCCCAGTAGCCTCTTGCCCATCATCTCATGGTCTACTGTATCAAATGCATTGGATAAATCCAAGAACACCGCACCTACCTCCCTATTATTATTCAAAGGTGTTGCAATTTGATCAAACCTTTGGAGATGCATATAGCATTTGAATCCATTTAATAATATTAGGGCTAAAATTATTAGCATACAGCATGCCATAAAGATACCCCCACTCTAAAGAGTTGAATGCTTTACCTATATCGAGGGAAATAGCAGCTGAGGGAAAGGTCTTGTTTTTTGGGAATACAAGAGGCCCAGATAACAGAAAAAAAGTCTGCAGAAGTTGTCAGCTGCTTGCCTGCCCTGTAAAAAAAAAACACCTGTTCCTTACCTATCAACTTATTAAGTACTTTAGAAATTCTAGTAGCTACTGCTTTTGCCAGAACCTTATAATCAAAATTCAAAAGTGAAATTGGCCTATAATTTTCACATTCTATGGGGTCCTTATCCTTTTTATGTAGCAAGCATACATAGGCTAAATTCATAGAATCAGGCAACTTATTTAGCATAAATGATTCTTAAAAGGCCAAAAGCAGATGGAGTGCAATAGTAGTACTTAGAAATGTATAAAATTATCCTAGAAGGCCATCTGGCCCATGTGATTTCACCTTGGGAGAATTAGCAATAACTTCAGAAATGTCCTGTAATGCTAAGGGCCTATCAAGATGTTGTTTTCCTCTTGAGAAATAGTAGGAAGCCCAGCTCTCTTCAAAAAGTCCAATATAAGGTCTTTCTTGGGAGGTCCTTTAGAATCATATAATTTTTCATAAAAAATTCTAACGCAATCATTAATCTTCTTAACATTGTTAGTAATGGATCCTTCATCAATTTTAATGCTTTTGATGTTATTCTGATTTTGCATTTTGCATAAGCGATGTGATAATAGTTTTCCTGCTTTCTCACCTGCTTCCCAATAATTTTGCTTAATTCTAAATAGGGGATATTCTACCTTCTCAGAGTGTATTTTGTTTATTTCATATTTGAGCCCTATTGCTTTGTACATAAGATATTTCCTATTAGGGGGATTTAATTTAAGCTGGTCAAGTACCTCACTTAGAGATTTTTCTTTAGAATTAAGATCTCTAAGTTTTTCTTTCTTCTTTTTTGATGCAAAAGTAATAATACCACCTCTTATAAAAACTTTGCAAACATCCCATACAATGCCTGAATTTACTTCACCAGTATAATTTAACTGAAAATATACCTTGGTTTCTTCTTTGAGCCAAATTTGAAAATTAATGCCCTGAAGCGGGGATATATTAAACCTCCAGTTAGGTGATTTGTCAGACTTATTACCCAGCATAACTGCACATTTTAATAAACAATGGTCAGAAATAAGGATATTTTCATAAGAAATGTGATTTATATTATTACACCAACCACCAACATAAGCACCTGAAAAGGTTGTCCAATCTACTTAGAGTTCCATGTCTAGCAGACAGAAAGGAAAAATCTCTCCCACCAGGATTATACAACCTCCATGAATCTAATAAATCCAAATCATCTAGTAGTTTATGAAGACTTTCCTGTGCTGGAGATAGGGAACTGGAAGGATGAGGATGTGATTTATCCAACCAGGAGTCCATAACAGTATTAAAGTCCCCTCCTAGTAATATCTCATATGGGCCCAAATTAGAGCAAATGTCAATTTATGAAAAAAATCCTTCTGACAAGTATTAGGGGCATATGCATTGCAGATAGCTATATCCTTGCCATACAAATTGCTTAAGAGAATTTGGAATCTACCTTCAGGGTCCGTAATATGTGAATGCTTAACCAAACTGATTCCCTTCCTTATTAATATCACACCCCCACTTTTCTTTGACGAGAAGCAACAAGATTCAAGCAAGGCTACCCAGCCATGAGCTAATTTGTCAGCTTCTTCTTTAACTAAATGAGTTTCTTGTAACAGTGCTATATCTATTCTATGAATATTTAAATGTCTTAATACTTTATATCTTTTAATTGGAGACCCCAAACCCTGAACATTCCATGTACAAATATTAATATTACTCATTTCACACTATATAATCTTACAACTATCATTATGCTATCAGTAGTAAAACACACACACACACACACACACACACAAGATTATATATAACCACTTATAAGAGTTAGTTACTAAAAAAAAAAAACTTTAAACACCAAAACCAAGGAGTTTGTGCATTTGACCCCTGATGTTTTAACCTCAAATTGATATACACACACACCAACAATGACCTATAGTAGAAGAAACAAAACCCTACTTTGTAATGCTGTGAGGTAGTAAGTTTCATGCACATTTAAAAATCAACCAACACCTGCTTTGAAAATGCACTTTGAATATTGCAATAAAGTATATGAGATTCACCCTTTTATACAAGAAAAATGAGCTGGGACAACAAACATAAGCCAAATATAGCCAGTACATAGCCAAAAGCTTTGATACTTAACAAAATCATATTCACCAACATTAAATTAGCAACAGACCATCTTGCCAGCTAAGCCCTGCATCTCAAGCACTTACCAGGAAAAAGGCTCTCATAATAGGAAAGTTCAATATAGTATGGACCTCGCAACACAATAATCCCATCCTCAGAAAGCTACTTGCAAAAAGGATAATTTTTTAGAATTTGGCAACATATATCCAGCAATAGAACTGGCAAGCAAAATTCTCTGTTAAGCAAGATTAAGCAGAGCCTAAAACTTCTATGCCAATGCTTGCTAACCAGAGGTTAAAGTGAAACAAGGACCATAAATCATCACACTTTGCTTCTTAATAGCCATGATGATATTTTAAACAGGAGCTTAGATATTACTCTCCTGAAAATAAATGTTCCATTTTAATGAGGCTTCTTGGAGTCGTATTCCAATGCAGGAATAGCTAGAAGTAGATAGTAACTAGTGAAATAACTAGCATAAAGCAAACTAAAATAAAAAAAAATTGCCATCTTTACTGCACCAGAACATTATCATTGATTGTTATTACTTAGTTAAAATAACTTTGACATGCCTTTTGTTATATTTCCATCACCATCAGATAAAATAGGCAGTTTAGAGGAAGTGTGAATACTGCCAGCTCCCCCCCACCCCGTAACTGTGAAGGCGAGATAAATAAAGGCAGAAGAACTGCACGGCATGAGCAAAGACAAACAGGCTCCTCCGTGTTGCATAACTTACCATTTGCAATTAATGAACAGCAGCCTGAATATAAAAATAAACTAGGCATTGGATATAATGATGGCCACCACGTGAGCATCAGAAAGCAGTAGACCGGAAACACTTGTCATTAACTTCCTGCTTGACTGTTTAACCCCAAAACAAAAATCTACAACATACTGAGCTGTATGAATTTAAAAAGCAAATAGCAAAACCCTGTAACAACAACAGGCACTTTTTTTTCTGAACTTGTTTAAAAATAAAGCATTAGATAACATAAGGTAATGAAGCCAGCAGTCACATGACTCATGATGCCCAGTCGCAATCTATCCATTCAGAGCCTCAGACTGCCCCAGACTGTGCTGTTTACCATCATGCAAAATGTCAATATAGTTTTCACGGTATCAAATAATGCAGTTCAGACACCGGCAGTTCAAGAGAGCAAGGCTCCTCAAACATATCCGCAACTGGACTCATCGGACTTCGGAAAGCATCATGTACTTCATTAGGATCAAAGGGACCATGCTTGGTGCTGATAAGTGGGAGAAACTAGTCTTTGTTTGGGCTATTTTTAGAAGTTGCCAAATTCTTATTTCAGAAGAAAGTTTGTGTTTTCCTAGAAATTTTAGAGGTCCATGCAGCAGACTTGGGCAATGGGGATCTTGCTAGCATTTGTTTTGAGTTGTTTTTGAGTGTAGGACTCTGAGACTGTCTCTGCGTATGCTTAACTCTGACTGGAGGAAAACCAGGAACTTTGTGCATGTCACAAGGGCTTTGTTGTGGAGTGGCAGCATGCGTCTGATGTTTTGGAGATGGAATGTTAGGTTTCTGAAAGCTATCTGAGGCAGTTAGGGCCTGGCTGAAGTTTATAAAACCTATGGGTTTTCTAGATAAAATATGTGGAGCATCTGGCCAACGTTTGCAAATAAAGCCCAAGGCTTCTTGTGGAGTGCTGAAATTATGCGACCCTCCTCCTCTAGAAATAACTAGGACTGCAGGGTATTTAATGTAACAGGGATGTTCATCCTCTGCAACAACATAGTGTATCTCTCCATAGGCTTTCCCTTTCTCCACTACATCTGAGGAAAAATCCTGAAATATGTAGATTTGTTCTTTTCCCCAAAACAATGATTTCCTTTGCCTGGAAACCACTAGAATTTCCTCGTTAACATCGTATCTCAAAAAACAGATAATGATAAGTTGCAGCTTTTGTCCCTGTTTAAGAAGAGCCCTTAAAGATCTATGTTCCTTTTCAATTTCAAGAGGGTATTGCCAGTTATGATTTAGAATAACTGGTGAAAAGTCTTGTAAAAAGTGTAGCATGTCACCTTTCTCTAATCTTTCAGGTACCCCTACAAGAGATAAATTATTTTGTCTGGGTCTATTCTCCAGATCATCTACTGTATAACCCACATGATCGATTTTTGTCATATTTGTCCCTGCTATATCCTCCACTGAACACAAGGATTCTTCTAGTAATACTAGCCTGTCTTCTAGTACATTTATTCTTTCTTCCATAATATCCCTCTTTTTGTTCTCATCTTCTGCTTGTTTCTTTAACAAGCATATGTCAATATGCATGGATTGTAGCTTTTCCTTAATAAATTCCAGATCATTAGATCCCATGCCTCCAGTTTTATTATTTTTATATGCATTTTTATTATTTCTAATAGGGCTTGCTTTGGAGCCCACACGGCTCCCTTGATTTGAACAGTACCTTGTAGGGGAAGTCCCGCTCTGGTCCACAGTGGCTGCTGAAGCTAGTCCCCCATCTGATGGCATGAGTAGTCAGAGATGAGTGGCAAATTTAAGCTATCAAAAAACTCAGTGATTAAGTGTCCGACTGCGACCCAAAACACACACACTGTGCAAAATAGTTATGACAATAAAATAAATCACTTAAGAGATCATGACAATAATTTTAACACTACCAAAATTTAGATGGATTTGAATATGTGGGAGAGCTCTTCTTCTATGTGGCCATTCTTCCCTAGTGCTAGTGTGTGACCCCCTGCCAAGCCATCTTTGATTCGCAGTTCATAGCACAAGCTGTACAGTCAGGGGAACCCTGCTGCAGGTGATGGCAAAAAACATAAAAGGACTTCTGATCAGCTGCTGTCCTCAAAGTCTGGCAGAAAGCAGCATAATGAATGAGACTTATGAGATTGCATGTTCCACTGCCCATGGATGGGTCAGAGAAACCAGTGCAGAAAATCATGGTACCCCTGCAATCTCAAGCAGAGCAGCCTGGATCAGAAATGAGAATGCCCTCTACAGAGGTCATCAAGAACACTGTGGCAGTTGTTTCAGGCCATGCAGGTGGTGGGATTCCCTACTGCTCCCCCTCACCAAACCCAGTACATGGAATCGGATTATGTGGAGGAGGAGGAGTGGAAGGAACTGGTTGAGCATGATGCATCTCCAGAACAGGACTTTGGTTCCTCTCCCAGGGTTAATAAGGATTTCACCTCATACTCTGCATTTGTGGGTCAAAAGGCTAGTATGTGGAACCTAATATCCACAGAAACAGAAGACAATGTAGAGAAATCAGAACTTATGAGTATAGTGGGACTGACTTCTTCAAGTCCGATGCTATTTCCTATACATCAATCCCTTTACAAGGCTACTGCCAGTGAGTTAGCCATATTCTTCTCAGCAGTAGCTCTTGACAAAAAATTATATAAAATGGTACCAGGCGAACAGGAAGGGCTCTGAAAACCTGGATCATGAAGAAGTGATCAAGGCTGCTGCTTGTGAGAAAACCAAAGTTCCACTAGCAGCTACCTCCCCCCCAATACAGAATCAAGAATACTAGACCAAGTAGCTTATAAGGCTTATGCTACCTTAGTTTTGTTCTTGTGGCAGGTAGCCTACCTTAGCAAAGTAGCATACTATCAGCACACATTATGGAACGCAATACTACCTGTGTGTGACAGCTTGTCTTTGCAAGAAATGACCCACCTAACACATTCTGTGAAGGATTGCTTAGAAGCTGCAACATACCAGTTTCAGATGACAATTTATCTGTTGGGCACAGCTTCTAGAGCTCTGGTAAATGCATTATCAATCAGAAGGATTGTGTAGCTTAGGTCACCCTCCCGTGACACAAAACATGCAAGATAAGTCCATAGATTTCCCCTTTGAAGGGCTTTCACTTTTTGGAGATGAACCAGAGGCCAATATGAAAAATAAGTTGCTGAACAAAAATCAGCCTTTAAAAACTTTACACAGCCTGGTGAGTCCTGATGAGAGCAACATGGCCACATGCCTGATTTAGAGCTAAGCTCTGACACCTGATTAATCTGCTCCTTACTCTGCAAAAAAATGCTGTTTCAGTGGTCAAATGGTCACACAAAATCCCCAAATAAAAAAAAAGTGGTAGATGGCAGAACTGAACTTTTAGAGAAGTTCCTTTCCCTTAAACAAGGGAAACCTTTTTCACCATGCGGGACAGGTGGTTCTCTACACCAAGATGGAGCATTGGCTTCCCCTATTGTCCTACTGCCCCTCTGCCCTCTTCCTCCTCCCTTTCACATGTTCTACCCTTCCCCCTTTCCATCATCCCCTACATCCACTTTCTCCCCCTCTTGTTGCTCCCTCCTCCCCTACCTTTTCCAGTTTCCTCACATGACATTGCCAGCTGGCAACAACTTTCACCCTCCACTAACCATTTGTCCTCCTTCCTCCACTCTTAACTACCTAACTAATTCGGTATTATTATTCCTACTGTGCATTGTAATTACCTCATTTTGTACATTTTTTATAACTTCTGCACTGTAAATGTCTCCATATTGTACATTGTATATATTTTGGTTTTATTTTTTGTATCTCCCTTTCGTTCTTTGTACTACCCTTCCCTAAATGACGTGGAACCTTAGTAAATGAGTTGCCTAAGCTCAAAGGTATTGTAATCCAAAAATGAATAAATAAATAAATATTATAGTACATACAGAGTCAGGCACTAATACAAAATTACCCACCAAGCTGACAATGGTTTCAATACAAGCCTTTCGTATAGAGTTTCAGAGTGACACAATGGCATCATTCAACAAAATACATAATTCTCTTGAAGAAATAGCAAATCGATGTTAAGAGATGAAGATCGAGAACATGGAGGAGCAATTAGGGGTGACTGAAAAGAATGCCATAAAGCTTCAGGCAGGATCCTGATTGTTAGAGAGCTGTTAATACTTCACTATATGAACTGTGAAATACCTTAGCTAAACTTTAAGAAATAGAAAACACTTTGTTTTTAACTCAGATTGATTTGATTTTTCAAACTCTGAACTGAAAAGTGAGGTGGAGAGGATACTAAGTCTTGTTTTTCTCCTGTGCTTTTGGAATCCATATTCAAGCCTCAATCAAGAGAGACTCCTTGAAAATCTAGGTATCCTGGTCTGGATTGAGGTATGTTATTTGTGCCTTTGCTTCCATTTCTGAAAGAAATAAAATGTTCCAGAAGGCCAGAGCAAAGAAGGAGTTTGTCTATGAGGGTGAAAAACTGCATCTTTACCCTGACTTTTGCTTAGTCACTCAACAATGAAGAAAATAATTTTGCTGATCTGATCTGAGTACATTCTGACAGGGGTAACATCCCCTGCCAAACTGAGAATTACTTTTCAAGGGAACATGCATTTCTTCATGGATGTACATGCTGCTCAAGCATTTTATGAAAAGAATGTAGCTCTACCTACAGATCTAGAGGACAAAGATCCAACAGATAACACCCAATATGTCTACTTGAATTGGATATGGACTACTGAAGTCTTAACTTCACTTTTTCCTCTAACAATGGCTTATGATGACCCACTGTGTTAAATTTGTAACTCTGTTACAGAATATGCTCTGCCTGAAATTATCAGCATTTTTGTTATATTTGCTTACAGGGATGTTTAAAGTTTGAAGCATAAAATGTAAGAACTGATTAATATACAAATTTATAAAAAGTTCTTGAGCACAGAATCATTATTTTTCTTCTTTTTAACTGCTGAAAAATTAAAAAATTAAACGTTCTGAGAAACTGATTAATTTATAGATTTTTGAGATCTATACTAGTATGTTATGAAATCTTTTTAGTTATTTTTTTCTCTCTGAATAAAAACAAGTATAAAACAAAACTCACAGAGAAGGAAAAGGCCCCCACATCCTATAAATCTTATAGAAGTAGAAGTATGGAGAGGGCTTCTTACAACAAACCCTATTTTCACCATAACTTCCAAGTTCATAAGGACACTGGGAGATGTAGAGGTAGAAGAAGAGCAAGCAAAGGGTCTGCAGCAGCTCCTCTAGCCCATGCAAAGTGCAACTCCTGACAATGTTGCCCATGTCACCATAGTCTCATTTCCAGTAGGAGGGTATCTGTCTTATTATCGCTAGGAATATAAGAAAATGACCACAGACAAGTTGGTACTGGAGGTAGAAGGACAGTGCTTAACCATCCGGTTTGTGAAATTTCCAAGTTTCAGCCAAATTAGAGCCTTTCCAGCTAAAACCACAGAGCAGAAAATCCTGCTGGGACTGGAAGTGAAAAAGCCACTACAGCTACATGCAGTGGAAATGGTACCTGTTTTGCAGCTGGGAAGAAGTCTTGTTTCCAGCTATTTTTTCACTCTTAAGAAAAATTGGGAATGGTGACCCACTGGGGTGTATGGAGGATACATAGTATTTCCAAAATACCATGAATAATGCACTATTCTTTATCTGGATCTGAATAATGAACTGTGGCACTATTCATGCCTATTCATATTTGGAGAAAAAAGAAAAAGGAAAAAACAGCTACCCCACTCTCCACCCCAGCCCATTTTAATTACAAACAACCCTCTGTTTCCCCATGCTCTGCAGGGATCCCACTGCTACCCCTAGCACCCATGATTTCAACATTAAGAAAAAAGTACCATGATGTGAAACTGGCACAACCCTCCTGCCTCCATGGCTGGCTGCCACCTCGCCATGCCATACTCATTGTACTTAAATAAATCAACTCCCGTCCCCCTGCCATGACAGCAGCACCCAAATAAGTCCCACCCCCCCAGCATCCACATTTCATTATGTTAAATAGTACAACAGGTAGTTCCCTCCCCCCACCAGGCGTGAGAAGGCTACCAGCACAACCTACCCTCCTCCATGGCCCCCCCAACCAGTTGTGAGAAGACTACCGGCATAACCCACCCTTTTCCATGGCCCCCCAACCAGGTATGAGAAGGCTACTGGCACAACTCACCCTCCTCCACGGTTGGTTGCCTTCTTGTGAGTGGCACTCTCGTGCTTGCTTGCATAGTAAAACAGTTGCTCATGTACACATTTTCTATGTGTTTCCTCCATTCCCACTAATCCAAAACATCCACTTGAAGTTGAAGAGGAAATCAGTAACAATAATGTATCAAACTGGGCTAAGCAGACATGGTACTCCCTGCTTTTGACAATGTCAGAAAGAACTCCTATAGTTCTGCCTCTGAGGCAGGGTTACCTTACCCTGTCTCGGGGCACAGGGGCTCTCCCAGATCTCCAACTGTTTATTTGAGAGAATGGTTCTCGAAGGGATAAATTCTTCTAGTCATAGTCTCTCTCATCATGTGTTGGAAGTTTCAAAGGTTGACAGAAAGTCAGCAACCAAAAAAACATATACAGCACATCAAAGTGAAAAAGATTCAGTATCTGGGATGCATCTCATCAGATATCAGCTATGACTGCAGACTTATGCAAACAAGGCGCTGCTATACAGAGGTAGG
Organism: Neoceratodus forsteri; assembly: GCA_016271365.2. Taxonomy (NCBI): domain Eukaryota; kingdom Metazoa; phylum Chordata; order Ceratodontiformes; family Ceratodontidae; genus Neoceratodus; species Neoceratodus forsteri. The sequence goes on from CM028130.1 coordinate 1,508,253,103, forward strand.
TCAGCACAAAAAAAAGAGAGAGTCAAGGAAATCAGAACTGGTCTAACCCTACAGCATACCAAGTAATAAGCTGCAGAAACAGCCACAAGTTGTATTGTATACTGCACTTCATGAGGGCACCAGAGACTGGACCAACCTTGACAAAGGTTCCTTTTTATTGTGGTTTTAAAGTGCAATGTGCATCATTTCAAGTACAGAAGTATACAGAAAGTGCAAAAAACATTTGGCAGCTAAGAAAAGAAAGATACAGGCTCACCAGACAATGCCGAAAATGGCTACGGCTTCCATTCTTGAAAGGACAAGGAAGCTGTCCCATGGATTGCAATAGGCTGGGTTTGCGAAGTACTGCAGTACACATTTGAAAGCCAAAATGATAAAACAGAGACGCAGTACCTGTGAGCATGATGGCAGTGTTCGGCAAATGCACCTGTGTGCTGTACATACGAGTCGATGTCCATGGACGTAATCATCAGAGTGTGTCAGTGCCAAAGTGCAGAGTGATTATAAGGCCATCTCTTAAAGAGACAAGCTGAAACTGGTAACATTAATAAAAGGAGTGAATGTCAATAAAAGAGAAAGAAATTATAAAGTCTAAAAACATTAATAAAGTCTAAAAACAAGACAAAGCTAATATGGATGGTTGGAGATACTGCTAACAAAAGACAAGGAAGGGGTGTGGGCCCACATAACACAGAGATACACAGCAGCCAAAAAAAAAAAAAGCTTAGCAACAAATTAAATATACTGTATATCCAGGATATCCAAGTGAATTCCACTTTAGAGGCTGTCATTTTGACGGCTGTCTCAAGAGCCACAAACATCAAGTATTATACTGGAGCAGCAAGTCACACTGATATGATTCTCCAACTGTGGAGCCAAGTCTCACAGTTGGATTTTGAGGAATGTGTGTCCTACAGAACAGTGAAGCAGCAAGTCACACTACAGCATCTTCTATGTGAAGGGCAAACAATGGGGCACAAATAAATGTTAACAGTGGAGCCTCAAGTCATACTGTGAAACCCGAGTACCATGGAGCAGAAAAGTCACATGGTGAAGGACTTGGACTGTGGAGCAACAAGTCACACAGTCAAAGCTAAGCATGTAGAGGAAGGTCATCATTCAAGCAATGAGGGGCTAAGGGTGCCTAGTGTGGGTATCCAACACGTCTCTTTTTGGTGCAATTTTGTTATGAGGTCTGCACCATGGATCTAGGTCCACCTTTTCTATCCCCACAAAAAACCAAGACTAGCCACTGATCTGTGTCCTGCTTCTAAGTAGTGACGTGCCATGGCATATTCAGTGTTGCCCATACATATATGAACATACATACAAAGAAGCCAGCAGAAGAAGGCCATTTGGTCTATCAAGTCTGCTTGTGTTGCAGGGTCCACAGCTTGAGCTACTGTCCCTGCTCCTCTCCCCACTCCTCCCATCCTCCCTACCCATGACCCTTACCGTCCCCCTACACCTGTTCCAGCTGCTCTTAAAGTTGCCCACTGTCTTCAATGAGATTACCTCTTCTGGGAGCGCATTCCAAGTGTTCACCACCCTCTCGGTGAAGAAGTGCTTCCTGACCTCCCTCCTAAACCTCCCACCCTCCAGCTTAAGACTGTACCCTCTTGTGTTATGGTTGCCACTCAGCTTAAAGAAACTCTCCTTATCAACCTTATTTATCCCTGTCAAGTACTTGAAGGTTCCAATCATGTCCCCTCTCTCTCTCCTGTCTTCCAGAGAGTATATGCTTAGTGCCCTCAACCTCTCCTCGTATGTCTTACCCTGCTGACCAGTTATCAGCTTTGTAGCCCTTCTCTGGACCTTCTCCAGCAGGTTAATGTCGTTTTTGAGGTGTGGGCACCAGTACTGAACTCTATACTCTAGATGCAGCCTTACCAGTGACCTGTACAAGGGCAGTATAACCTCGTCTCTCTCTCATATGGTCATTTTGTGTTCCCCTACACATGTCTTAAGTGCCTTTTTTGTACAGTGGCGTGAAAAAGTATTTGCCCCCTTCCTGATTTTCTCTATTATTGCATATTTGTCACACTAGATGTTTTCAGGTCTTTAGACAAAATATAATATTAGATAAAGGGAACCTAAGTGAACAAATAACACTTTTTTTTTTTTACTTATTTCATTTATTTAATGAAAAAAGTTAACCAACACCAACTGGCACTGTGTGAAAAAGTAATTGCCCCTAGTTAAATCAACCCAATTAAAGGGATAATTAGAGTCAGCTGATTGAACACAGCCAGGCTTGATTACAGCCAGCCCTGCTCAATATAAACCTCACTTATTTTGGCCCTACCATCAGAGTCACATTGCCAGCACAAAGATTCAACAAGCACATTATGCCATGATCAAAGGAAGTTCCTGAAAAGATCAGAAAAAATTTGTTGTCCTCTATCAGTCTGGAAAGGGTTGCAAAGCTATTTCTAAGGCTCTGGGACTCCATCGAACCACAGTGAGAGCCATAATCTCCAAATGGAGAACACTTGGAACAGTAGTGAACCTTCCAGGAGTGGGCGGCCTGCCAAAATTACTCCAAGGGCGCAGTGTAAAATCATCCAAGAAGTCTCAAAGGATCCTAAAATAACATCCAAAGAACTGCAGGCTTCTCTTGCCTCAGCTAAGGTCAGTGTTCATGACTCCACAATCAGAAAGAGACTGGGCAAAAATGGGCTTCATGTGAGAGTAGCAAGGCGGAAACCACTGCTAACCAAGAAGAACATAAATGCTCATCTCTCATTTGCCAAGAAGCACCTGGATGATCCACAAGCCTTTTGGGAAAATGTTCTATGGACAGATGAGTCCAAAGTGGAACTTTTGGACAACATGGATCCCATAATGTCTCGTGTAAAGCAAACACAGCATTCCACAGTAAGAACACCATACCAACAGTCAAACATGGTGGTGGTAGTGTGATGGTGTGGGATGCTTTGCTGCCTAAGGACCTGGATGACTTGCCATAATTAAAGGAACCATGAATTCTGCTCTGTACTGGAAAATTCTTAAGGAGAATGTCCAGCATCCTTCCGTCAGCTGAAGTTGAAGCGTGGTTGGGTCATGCAGCAAGACAATGATCCAAAACACAAAAAGCAAGTCCACATCAGAATGGCTAAAAGAAGTAAAATTAAAGTTTTGGAGTGCCTAGTCAAAGTCCAGACTTAAACCCAATAGAGATGCTGTGGCAGGACCCGAAACGAGCAGTTCATGCTCGAACTACCAAATGTTACTGAATTAAAGCAGTTCTATGTAGGAAGAGGGTTAAAATTCCTCCACAGCGATGTGAAGACTGATATTGAATTATAGGAAGTGTTTGGTTGCAGTCATTGCAGCTAAATGTGGCATAACCAGTTATTAAGTGTAAGGGGCAATTACTTTTTTCACACAATGCCAGTTGGTGTTGGTTAACTTTTTTTCATTAAATAAGTGAAATTAAAAAAAAATAACAAGTGTTATTTGTTCACTCAGGTTCCCTTTATCTAATATTACATTTTCTCTAAAGACCTGAAAACATCCAGTGTGACAAATATGCAATAATAGAGAAAATCAGGAAGGGGGCAAATACTTTTTCATGCCACTGTATCTCCAACATAACTGAGCCCACAGGGACAGGTGAGAAGATACAGTACCCCAGTACTACTTCAGTTACTAAACTGGTATATTTCTATCTTGCATCCAAACCATGGATGATTTAATGTTTGTGTACTTACTGTGTTGGCACAATGTACACAGTGTCCATATTTATAGTTGCTAATTGAGGCTTAGGGTAGCCAGCCAGGTCGGGTATCAACAGGGGGTAATTTGGTATGTCCTAAGGTGTCACAAATGCCTTTACCTCATTGGTAAGCAATCCTTAGCTTCTGTGTTGCCATTCAGGACAATTTTGGGTCTGCTTGCAGAATATCCCAGTATTGTTTGATAATATTGCTCACTTGGTGTGCTAGGGGATTATATTATGTTACAAAAGTAGGAGGTGTCATTTCTTCTCCCCCTCCGTGTATTGTGTCCTGATAGGATATTAGTTCTGTCCATATTTTTGGCATGATTAAATGCATCTAATATGTCAACTGTATGATAGCTTCTTTCTTCAAATTTGTATTCCAAATGAGTGCTCAAGAACCAACAGGTGAAATAAAAAGGAAAAGGTTCTGGCACACACTAACTCATGAGAGGGACACAGAGAAAATTCATTTTAAGACCATATTTACTGCACCAAGACACATAGTCCGGGCAGGGCCTTTTTCTTTTTATTTCTTCAAATTTGCTAGCCAAATCTCTACTGGCCTTGTTGAAATCCTGAGTCCTCAAGCAAGTTCTTTTTGCCCTAAGGAGTTGTCCCTTCAGGATATTGCAAACCAGTTGAGGAGGATGGCAACCATTCTGTAGTAAATATGTTCTGTATAGTGTTGTTTCAATTGCACAATTACCTTTGAAAATTGTGAGCTATAAGAACAATATCTCCTAGGGGCTTACCGTATAAGTGAATTTCAGATGAGTATTTGTGCCATTGATGCAATCCATAAAAAGAGCCAAGTTCTCCATGCTGCTTGTCCAGCTCATCAGACAGTCATCAATGTACCTTTTCCATATTTTTACATGACTGTTGAATGCATTTTGTGAGTTGCCATAAATAAATGTCTCTTCCCAAGCACCCATGTATATGTTTGCTAGATTGGGGGCAAAAGTCATACCCACAACCATCCACTTTTTATTTAACATAGTACTTGTTTTCAAAGATGAAATAGTTTGCTTCAAAGACAAACCTAGCAAAGTCCAAAAAATACTGGGTAAGTAGGAGTACCGCTGGATCTCTTTGTGATGAGGCCTTTTTTAGTGACTCCAGCCCCCTTTCATGGGGCATGTTGGAATAAAGGCTCTCAACGTCTTTTGCCACTAATATGTCTTGTGGCTCAATCAGTGGTTTACTTGGTATAATTGTAGTCTCATGGCCTGAGGCCTTCCACTTTGGAAATGTACTTAGCTGCTGCTTCAGTTAAGTCAGCAAGTAATGAAAAATCTTTTGCTCCACAGCCAGTATTTAAAAAGTTTTCAAAAGGGTTAAACCATTTTATCCTCCTGTGGGACCCAGTTCCCTCCATAGAATTTGAACCTCGACCAGGCATAACTAATGAAGCCACCATCTGAGCTCATGTTTTCAGCAGAGCTCAAATATATCATAGGAAGACATTGTTTCTGGTAGCTATTAGTTCTGCTTGATGGGTCAGTAAACAACGGGCCATCTGTACAGATTCAAATTTTATAGTCTTCCATAGGGAAAAAGTGTTGCTTAGCCACATGTAAATTTCTTACTAAAGATGGTTTCTGATTTCACATGAAACAGTCTGGCTTTGCCTATTTATTTCCCAAACCCTCACTTAAACACAGATAAGGAGAAACTGCACAGCCTAGACGTAAAGAGGTCTATGACTTTCTGCTTGGATAGAACCGAGAGGTCCAGAACTAACAGCCCTCTGCTATTTGTCACTTATGATGAGGTAGGCCATGGCAAAACAGTACTTAAAAATACTGTCTCTCATTGGATAGTCCCTTGCATACATTTTTGCTATGGAAAGGCTGTAAAGCAGCCACCAAAAGGCCTGTGGGCACATGGCACTAGAGCTGCATCTGCCACAGGGGCACCTTTAATAATGGTTGCACACTTCCTGGGAGTTTTTAAATCAACTACCTGGCTCAGTACACACCTCTACTGTCCTATACTATCTAGACATCCAGTCTAAAAAGGAAGCCAAGTTTCATGCTTCCTTGCCTTAGAATCTTTTCCCTAAACAAGTTGTAGACCCTGACTCTCAGGAACTGCTTAGAGTCTGAAGATTGTATGACATTACTAATAAACTCTCATTTCTAGAAAAAAATATTTACTCACTGTAGTACAGTGCAAGCCATTTAAATGGGATGTCCTTGTGGATTTTGGGTCGTCCCATTTATGTGGCCGTCTCGCATACGCAACCATTGAATTTATGGCTGTTGGGGTTTATCAAGCAGTGTTTCAGTATACACTGTACAATACTGTATACTGTGGGTAATTACGTGTAAGGGGTTAGGTGCTATACCACATCTAGTTAGCAGGTGGCGGATGTGCTTCGTGCAACAGTGGCAGAGATCATGTCTTTCAAAATGCAAATCTTTATTTTTTTTTATTTAAAATAAGTTGCTTACGTGAGGGTTGTGTTTTTAATGTTTTGAGTGCATGACATTACACACTTCACAGTTGCTCACTATCCTTGGCAACAGCAGGACTTAGTGCTCTGAAAAAAATTGTGATTTTATGCTGCTTCATTTCCTGGATAGATTGTCTTCTGATTACAGCTTCGGCGTCCAGCAGTTTATCCCAGCAAGTTACATGCCCTTTCTGTTGGCACCACTGCATCATCATCTGAAGTCCAGAGAGCTCATTGGCTGTTGACACAACACTTTCCTCCAGATCGTTATTCTCCTCTTCACCTTCCACATCTGCCTCCATATCATTAGCCCTACAAGCCACGGTGACTACCTCTTCATCAGACAAGTCACCTTTGGTGGGCTCGTGGGCATCCATCTCCACAAAAGCAGTGAAGGAAGTGCTGTCTATAAACGATGGCACTGAGATATCAGCCAGAACTGAATTTTACTCACAAACCTGAACTGATGTTTGTCCTGCAAATCAAGCTTTTTCAAAACAGTGCCAGATGGTTTCTGTCTTTATACTGCTCCAAGCTCTCTGTAACATATAGCTTGCCTCTAGTAAGTTAACGTTACGTGCAACCTCTGCAGCATGGGCACTGCCGCTTTCATCTATTGTTTTGATTATTTTTCCTGCAACCAGTGACCGTTACTGCCCTTTAAAGTTTTTTCTCACCTCCACGTCCATTGGTTGTAGAATGCTGGTTGCGTATGGGGGGAAGAATGCCAGGGATATGTTTCTGAGCCTTCTACCCAGATCATGTGGGTGAACACTGCAGTTGTCCAGGAAGAGCAGAATCTTTCTCCTGGATCTGCAAAGCTCACTGTTCCATCCAAGAAGCAATTCCATGAAAATTGATCTGGTCATCCATGCATTGGTGGACGAACATGTAAGCATATAGTGCTTGGGCACTTATCATCCCGCTTATCCAATATACATCCCTGTCACTGTCTCTCCTAACCATTTATAATTTAATTGATTTCAACAGCTCATAATTGGTTCCTCAGCAGGCGTCTCAGTAAAGCTTCTGTCTCGCTTAACCACATCCCGCTTATTTGGCACAGACTGTAATGATATTTCTTCTAAACATTTACTCGTGATTAATACCAATGCTTCCCTACCCCCTTTTTTTTTTTAGAACCTTAGTATTTAAAAATTCTTCGACCTAAATCAAACATTTGTTTCACTGCTTGAAAATGTTATTCTTAAACACAATGCAGTGTTCACAACTTTCATGTGTAGCTTTATTTACATTTACATTAGGTAAGAATAATTTGCATAAATTAGGTAGGTGGTCACAGCTCTTTTCTAGTCTTCAGTTATAAATCTGCCATTATACAATGGGGTATGAAAATCTTGTAACCTCATTGGTCAAAACACATCACATGACCGTGATAAATCCTCCAGTATACCCACTGTAAAAGTTTTATATCACTATAAAACAAAAAAACAAGTTGAACATTGTATATTAGCAATATACCATGACAGAAAGTGGGTATATGGGTGGATTTACCACTTCTGGTATGGTTAAGTCACTTGGCTGTGCCTCGTGACCGAACCACACCAAGCGTGGTAAATCCACCAATATACCCACTCTCTGTCATGGTATATTGCTTAATTAGAACACTAGGAGGAGAATGACCACAGTGCAGTGTTTGAATTTAAATGTTCCAGATTCCAGTTTTGGGGCAACAAGTCTAAGCTGATATTGCTGCACATTTTATAAATCACTAAAAACCTCTAGGAAAAAAAACATTATGGCCCAGATATTCAAAAGGGTTGTGCATGGCGCAACAGTGTTGTGCCATGCACAACCCACTGATGCGTCCCGGTGCGATATTGAAAAGGGAAATGTGCGCCTGCACAAATCCCGATGCACCGGGGCGCATCAGTAATGTATGCAGGCACAGGTGGGGGGGCGTGCCCATGCATAAACTGCACAGCCCGATATTCAGCTGGGCTGTGCAGAGTTATGCAGGCGCAACCCCAACCTGTGCCTGCACAAAATTACGCTTAAAAAAAAACAGGAACAAGTCGAGGGCCACCCACAGGTGAGCTGCCGCATTGCAGGGCGCAACAAAGCAGCTGCCACCTGTGGGTGGCCCAGGACATGTACCCGATGCACCTGGCGGTGCCCCCCCATGCCCCAATCGGGGGCTGAAGTGTCCCCCGCAGCCCGATCACGGGCATAACGTTATGTTCCCCATTAGCCTGATCGCAGCCATAACGTTATGTTCCCCCCATTAGCCTGATGTGGACATACGGGTTATGTTCCTCCCCTGCAGCCCAATCGTGGGCATAATGTTATGTTCCCCTGCAGCCCGATCGACGGGCATAAAGGTTATGTTACCCCGAGCAGCCTGATCACAGGCATAACCAGAAAGTCCCCCCAGTAGCCCGATCAGGGCATCAGACCTCCCCAAGTCCAATATCCTGGTGGTCCAGTGGACCGCGAAGTAGCCTGATCACGGGCAGCATCCTCACCCCCACGTCGGAAATACCTGGTGATCTAGTGGCCCCCACCCCACCACCCACGGAGCCCCACCACCCGCTCCCCATCAGCGGCGGGCAGCACCCCACCCGCCTGCTGCCCCACCGCTCCACCGACAGACAGCTCCAGTAGGGCTGCATGCCCGATGGTTCAGAGCATGAGCCAATGGGCGTGCAACCATACCATCTAAGCAGTCCAGATATGTGAATGATTCATTCACATATCTGGACTGCCTATGTCTGATAAAGGCTGCATACCCATTGGCTCATGCTCTGAACCAATGGGCATGCAGCCCTACCGAGCTGTCAGTTGGCAGGCGGCGGAGCGGCAGGTGGGTGGTGTCTACTACTCGCCGCTGACGGGGAGCGGGTGCAGTGGGCCCCAGGTGGGTGGGTGGGGCCACTAGATCACCAGGTATTTCTGACGTGGGGGTGAAGATTCTGCCCACGATTCCGCTATCGCGGTCCACTGGACCACCAGGGATATTGGACTTCAGGGGTCTGATGCCTGCGATCAGGCTACTCAGGGGGACTTTCCGGTTATGCCTGCGATCAGGCTGCTGGGGAACATAACCCTTATGCCCACGATCGGGCCAATGGGGACTTTCCAGTTATGCCTACGATCGGGCTGCTGTGGGGGACTATTCAGTTATGCCCATGATTGGGCTAATGGGGGGGAGTTTACTATTATTCCTGTGATCGGGCTGCAGGGGGCGTCGTTCCCCCACAGCTGCTGCCTGGCAGGGTGCCAGGCGCATGTTGTCGGGGATCGGCGCACCTGCATGCTAATGGCATGCAAATGGGGCCGTAATTAGATGCAAATGGCCCCCCTGCACCTTGCATAAATTATGGCCCCATTTGCATGTCACCCTTTGAATATTGCAGGTTCTGTGCATGGCGCAGTGGAACTTGCACCACCGCATCTCAATGCTCCACTCTGACCACTTGCGCTGGCGCAGTTCCACTGCGCCATGCACAGTGGGTGTGGCCAGGGGGTGATATTCACACAAGTTGGCCCGTAGTGCAACTCCATTGAATATTGCCCTGGCCACACCCCTGCACAACTATTTTGAGCGGCGCAGGGGCTTGCGCCACAAAATGGCACAGTTTGAATATCTGGGCCAATTACTATAGTGAGCAGTTGCTTCTTCTTGCTACAAGGGGTAGGTCTGTTAATTATTTCAAACTTAGAAGAATAGCCAGCTACAGAATGAGGTGCTTGACTGTCAGGAGGACATGTGGCGTACATGGAAGAGAAGTTGGTGATTGTAGTGCTACTGCTCTAGATCAGTCACACTGCCCCACTGCTTCCTGATCTACACCTCCTTCATGGTCAAAAACAGATCTACTCAAACCAAGCTGTGCATCCCTTTTATGCTGCAGCCACTTAATAAGACATTTTATTTTCATGTGACTTTGCTGACTAGTAGTCCCAAGATGTGAGCCAGTTTTTCCATGGCTGATGCTAGCTTTTCCGACCTGACTTATGGCAAAGTCCTCATCTTTTGCATATTGAACAAAATAGTCTCATATTAAGGACGTTTGGGACAAAGGTTGCTTCCTTACTGTTCTGCCATGGTGAAGGGTCATGACTGGATCTGCACCTCTAACTATAGCAGCATCTCAATGACAATGCCTCCTCTGTTACCTCTCCATTCACAATCCTTTTGCTTTTTTGTGCATTGCCTTTACTCTTCCTTTTCTAAAATTGGTTGGATATTGGTTCCTGATCCTTGTCACCGTCCTTATCCTCCACCTCCTCTTTAACTTCAACATTTTTCTGTTTATAAACTGATTTACGGGTCTCTATTTCTGGATCATTAAGATCTGAGCAAAAGTCACTGCTGTGCACATCAGTATTCTTCATTGCCTCTGCCTCTGTATTTTTAGCTGGCATTTCAGTCATTACTCACTTTGCTTGACCACACAGTCTCCTTTGCCTGGAAAAAAAATATTGAGAATCATTCTCCTTTGCTCCCTCAACTACCTTCTTCCATGCCTCCTTCTCTAACACCTTATACTGATACTCATCCAGCACCCTCTCCTGTGTCTCAGACTCCACAGTATCCTGTGATTCCTCCAGTACTGATGACCCACCCTCATTACATTATTAACTTTGCTACTACATCAGTAGCATTTTTTTTTCATGAATAAGCAAGGCTTCTGGGCTGGCCTGGTGGCACTGAGGGTTGAGGTGGTGGACACCACACCATGCACCACGCCAGCGACCCGGGTTCGGGAATGGACTCGGGCCACTAGGGGATCAGCAAGGGAGGAAAGGATTAAGTGTCTGGAGGACAGCTCCCCTTTCCTGGGAGGGAGGGGGGACCTGATCCCACCATCTGTTAACCCCTAGTGGAGACTGGGGGTCCTGCAGCAGTCAAGATCCAGAAAAAACATAGGAGCGGCTACGGCGGTTCTTCTGCGGGCATGTGTGGATGCACGCATGAGCCATGCTGGAGAACTTTATACTGTTGGGCCGGTGGGGGGAGATAATAAGGAAAAAAAAACCTCCTGCTCCTGATAGGCGATGACTCCCCACAGTGCCTGATGCCACACGTGCAACACTGGGTCACTGTCTCTACCCCCTCTGCCCCTCCATCATCCCTTCCAGCCATCTAGATTGTAGATAGAGCACTGAGTTGTGGAATAGTGGCCCTGCCCCTGGGGGCTCAGAGCTGGGGGGATTCAGCTGGATGGAGATTGACTGAGGACAGCATACCTCAGAGGAGCAGGACCATGGTGGACAGTAGAGCAATCAAGTGAGTTGGGGTAGCCAGAGACAGCTCAGGTGCCAGGGGGTGATAAAAAAAAAAAAAAACAAGGCTTCACAGTCACACTGCTGTCACCCATGACTTGTTGTCCCTTACCCCCACATAGCAAAACAGGAGTCATTCTTATTCCAGGAGCTCCTGCCAGCATCTGAGTTATAGAAGGTTAGACAGCACATGCAACAGATGCTGCTGCTGCTGCACCATTAACTGTATGAACAGACCTTCCTTTGTCCTTTTCATGTAATGATTACTGTTCAGTCCCATGCCTCTGTCTTCTGCCTGGGCTGCTCTTCTTAATATCAAACTCAAAGGAATATATTCAGTGTGAAAATAAACTGTGCACACACCTGATTTATTACAGGTAGTCTTCTGGCTCCCCCGGTCACAACTGGATACCTGGGCTCTGGCTTTTAACGATGAGCAACAGCAGCACAGCACTTATATGCTGCCGCTGCACTGAAAAAAATTACCACCAGATTCTTGAATGAAAAAATTGCATCTCACAGTAATACTGTATGTATTATTAAATCAGGCAAGATCCAGTCTCGTTCGTGTGTGTGTGTGTGTGTGTGTGTGTGTGTGTGTGTGTGTGTGTGTGTAGCAAAACACTACGGCCTGTAGAAAACTTGTACAACAAGTCATCTGGAAAATTACAGTATTTGCACTGTTTTTATAGGACAGAAAGCAGTAGCTCCACAGAGCAGATCCTTCTCTCTCAAACACACACATAAGGTCTACAGCGAGTTCACAAAGTCAAGTGGGTACAGTGCATTTGCTGTGGAATGCAGCACCATATGGTTCCACAAAGTATCACAAGATTAGTCCTGGAATCATGTTCTGTGAAGCAATAATTCTACACAGTATGGTTGCACTGATGCACATGGCGAAACATAGGGACACATGAGAATATTAACTGAAAACCATAAAAGAGACAACTGTAGTAATGATCATGACAGGCCTGTACCAGGCATAAAACAGCAAATGGGTGTATTTCTGATGAAATTACCCAACTTGCTTTTATGGGTAATAACATTAAATTGTTGTAGAAAGCATTCCACAGAACATCTGTGAATCCACATAACTGCATTCTGCCTTTCAGTGATTGCAGGAAACACACCACCTTTCCTTATGCTCCTTTGCATCCAATAGAATTCTGTGGAATTATTTGGAATGTTTCAAAAGTTGGTGGAATAGATATGGAACTTCCACACAGCACTACTTGATTGTCACTGAACTGTATGTTATGCTATGCATAACCAAGATATTTCGGCTCTAGAGTAATAAATAAAATAATAATGATAAAACTTTATTTGTATCGCGCCTTTCTAAAATCAAGGCCCCTTACAATATCCAACAACATTATAAATAAAAACCAACACATAATAATCTGAGCTCCTAAAATCACAGTATTAATTAAAATACTGGATGGATCCATTCACATATTGGGACTGTGTAGTACGGTACGGTCTGCACACCCATTGGCCCATGCTGTGGACCAATGGGCGTACAGCCGTACTGTATGCAGTCAGTCGGCGGGAAGCTGGGCGGCTTATGGGCAGGGGAGCTGCCACCACTGACCCGGGGAGCGGGTGGCAGGGCTCAGTGGGCAGGTGGGGAGGGGCGTACCGCTGGACCACCAGGGTTAATTTAAACTGTTCTTGGTATACTTATGCCCTCGATCGGTTGGAAGCGGTCCACTGGACCACCAGGGACATTGGACTTGCTTTACTTTATACTTATCTCCATGATTGGGAATTGAGGCACTTTGCCACACTGTGCGGGGGGCATCGGTCCCAGATGGTTACAGTCTGGCAGGGTGCCAGGCGCAAGTCGCCGGGGATTGGTGCACCTGTATGCAAATGGGGTCATAATGACACGCTAATGGCCCCAGTTGTGCCTTGCATGCATTATGGCCCCATTTGCATATCCACCACTGAATATCGCGGTTCCTGCACCTAGCACAACCACACTTGTGCTGGTGCATCCCCCTGCTCCTCTCTTGCCACTTGTGATGGATGACGCAGTGCCACTGCGCCATGCACAATGCGGGAGCCATGTTGCCATATATGCAACAGTGCTGTGCCATGGCGCAGCACTGTTGAATATCACCCAGCACACTCCCTAGCGCATCCCAGTTGCACTGCGCCTGGCTTGCACCCCTGCCTGGCGCATTTCTGAATATCTTACCCTTTGTCTGCTGTGTTTTAAGAAAAATTAGGAACTAGATAAAAGAAGTGCTGAAACCTGATTGTTGAGAGCATTCTCTACCCATGATGATATTGAACCATAAAATCGTGGGTAAAAACTAACTCTTGCCAATGGGTGTTTTTCATTTAATTTACTTGCATATGACTTCTCCTGTCTGCCAGCAGCTATACCAGGCTCAGACCCACTGAATGCAGGTTTACTTAGATTACTTAGTCCCTCTTAAAGTGAACTATTTTAACTTGCAATGTTCTTTCAAAAATATTAAAAAATATTTTTTTAAATATTTGCTTCTTTTTTGTTCGTTTGTTTGCTTTTACTTTATTGTGAGATCCAGTTCATAATCACAATAATAGACTCTTGGGCATGTTTTATAATAAAATATCATCACTTCTTGGGTGCATAAGGCACTCGGTTTCACCTCATACCTCACAATGCCCCCTGAGGTGTGAGAATGTCCTATGAAAAAACACACCCTGTCATGTATAATTGCTTAATTATAAAATGGGCAATAAAAAGCCTGGGCAGCATTTTCAAAGGGTTGTGCAGGGCTCGAGTCAAGCCCTGTGTCAAAACACTTAGTTTCTGTCATTATGCCATTCCCCTTTGCTGATTTTACAATCTCGGGCACAGTTGCAACAGTCTTCTTGCTTCATAGACGCTTGTGCCAAATCTCAGGTGCAAGCTACATAAAATTGGTCCCCAATATTGAAGCAAGCTAGATCACAAAAAGCTGGTCTAACTTATGTTAACTGCTGCACGGGATGGAAAATCCCATTAGATAGTCACAAGCCCAGTGCACTATATGTGTGGCACACCTGGGGCTTGTGGTAATTCTGCAGCTCTGAAAATTCGGTCCTCTGTAGCCTCATTAATTGAAACATATCACATGACCATTTATTTTCTGACAACTGCACACTGCACCTGAACAATATATATATATATTTTTTTTTTTTAACAAATAAAAGCCTTTTTTGTAAGTGTGATAACACACTCCAGGGTGTGTGGTCATAAGGGAGTAATGCATGTCTCGAGTGATTGCTAAACTTGACTATGCCTCATGTCACATGACAACCTAAAGCATGCAGTATTCGGTCTTCCTGAATTACCTCCCCATGGTCTGCTCCTCTGCATCCATTCACATGTACATTGATGATACAGTGCTATTTGCCTCTGGTTCCTCCTCCTCCTCTGATCTGGTGGCCAGGCTTCAGCTGGACTTCAACAATGTTCAGAGCTGGTTCCAGTCAAATCAGCTATTCCTCAATGCCAAGAAAATTGCCTCCATGACCCTTGGCACTAGGCAGACGCTCACTAAGCTTACTCCCCTCCCCTCCTTCTACACCTTAGATGGGGCCACGGTTGATGGTGTTCCCTCATTTAAGTACCTGGGGATCTGGCTCGACTGACACCTAGACTTTTCAGAGCCTGTGGATGCCATCCACAAATAAACTTTACCCTAAACTCCACGAGTTATACAGGAATAGAGGCTGCATTCCTCTTCCTGCACACCTAGCTATTGTCCTGAAAATGATTCTCCCCATCTTCAACTTTGGAGACGTTGTCTACAGTGCAGCTCCTAAGTCCACCCTTGCCAGACTGGATCCCCTCTTTCACTCCTTCTGTCACTTTGCTTTGGACTGTCCACCCTGCACCCACCATTGCTCCCTGTATTCCTCCCTTTCCCTTCCTTTCCTTGAAGCCAGATGCCTCACACGGTGTGTATCTCCTTTATCATTAAATACAGGCTAGGGTCTCTCCCCTCCTTCTTCCTACACCCTTCGCATCTATGGCTATTTTTCCCTTGTACTCCCCTCAAGGAATTTCCTAGATGGCCAGGCTGCTTTCTCCTACCACTTCCCCAAACTATGGAACTCTCTCCACCTAAACATCCACTCTGCCTCTTCCCAATGCTCACTCACCTCTCTTTTCCATGACTTCATGTCTCACACCTGTAATTGCACCTGATACCTGTCCTTGTTCCACGACTCACTACCTGTTCCCCCTTTTCCTCCTGATCTACACTTGACCATCCCCCTTTTTCTCCCACCTATATTAACAAGTCCTATCTCCTACTGATATCTGCTGTTACCTCTGCACTCTGAATTATACTACCTTGAAACCGCCTTGAAACCTTTTCCTTGCATATACTGTATTGCACTTTGCACTTTTTGTAATTCCTTTATACCCTCTGATTGCTATCTCTTCTTTGTCCTTGCTTAAACTGTGCAATTGCAAATTTGCTTATTGATTGCAGCCTAGTATATGATGCTTAGTTTTTACCAGTTATGTAAATATTGTTCTGACTGTTATTCATTACCTCCTCTTCCCCGTTCCCCCCAGGATGCATCTGGAAACAAGCTGCTTTCAGCTCAGTATGTCTTTTCTTGTGAAACCTTTAAAATAATTAAATAAATAATTTCCTTGTAATTGCACACTAGGGTTGTCAGAACTAGTTCTAGGAAGATTCAAACCCTGCTCGAACTCTGGTGTTCGAGTTCTAAATTAGAACTCGAACAGTAGAGGGTTCATGTAAAGGTTCGATCCATTTTTTTTTTTTTTGACGATTTCTTAGCTAACCTGGCATAGCAGCAAGTGAGTGGGGAGAAGAAAAGAGGGCACCAAGAGCAGGAAGCTCTGCAGCGGTGGTGGGGAGTCACAGAAAGAGAGGTTATTTAGGACCGCAGTAATTCCAATTGACTGCCCTGAAGGCAGGGGTGTGGCTAGCATTCACCCGTGGGGAGTTTAAACTGAGAGACTATAGGAAGCAGACCAACTCGAAAATCAAAGGATTCCGATTGGATGAAGAACGAGCAGAAAAAGTAACTCATTGGTGTTCTCCTCTTCTGTGTACTCACAGTGGAAGTGGTCAGACTGTGGTGAAGCCATTTGCAGAAGAACGTTTCTGGCAGTTGAGGACTCAGTCGGTGGTCTCTTTAGTTTTCGTTTTGCTGAGGACTCGGTCGGTGTTCTCCTCAGTTTTCTTTCTTTTTTTTTTTCTTGAGGGCATTGGCAGCGGCGGCAAGCTCCATTCTCCCAACTTCTCCAGATCAAATTACCCACCCACCACCTGTACATTTGGATTGGGGACAGGCAGTATATTACAAAGAGTGGAGCAGGTCAGACAATTGAAAATGATATGCTTCGTTGCTCAAAATTGAAGTACAGGCACATAGAAAATGAATACTTTTTGTAAAAAAAAAAACAGAATGGGGGGAGAGTTATATTTGTTTGAAGGTTGTGCTGTACCTAAAGAGTGAATGTCATTGACTGAATATTTTACTTAAAATGACCCCACTGAGCTGTAGGTCAAGGGAGGCTATGTTGGATACTCGGGATTAAGATCCTTGTGAACTGTATTTAATTTGAAACTTAGTGTCTCCCAAAAAAGAAAATCACATCAGTCACTTTTAAGTTGCACCTTCCTTTACTGTTACAGGCGGGTGTGCCCCCCCCCCCAACTGCACAAGGACAAAACATATTTGCTGCAGTTGGGGTATTCTTAGTTTAAAATATGTATATCTAAGAGAACTTTCACTAAAATCAGAAAATAAATTAAACACTGCTTTTAAGGCAGAGTCTTTCTTTGTAGCTGCTGATAATTTAGATGTTTTGGTGCATTATTGGCCACTGCCTACTCTTAGCAGTTAAATCACAATAGAAAGAATACATAGAAGTGGACCCAGGCCCTGGAATATGAAGGAAAAAATAGCCTAGCACAATTTTAAGATTTTCCTCCACTCCATGGGCTAGAATCATAGAATGTATTTGTTTTAAATTCAAAGAAAAATGAAACAGGGATTGGGATTTTGGAAGTGCCTGGTGCGACAAGCAGCACTGGCATAAACTGAGGTGGAGGACTGGGGGAGGTCGCTGTTTCCTTCCTCCATTAGAAATATTTTGGGTGAAGATGGGACTCGGGAGGACAGAAAAACTATTTTTATTAGTTTAAAAATATCTGTGACTCCTGTGTAGTACATTGGCCTTCATTCCTACTGCACTCCTTTTAATTGTACTGTACCTAGTGCATAACCATGTGCTGCCTGGCACTCATTGTGTGATATCTTGAAAGGGAAACAACCATGTGCCAAAGCCACACATATCCATCCCTGATTAGCAGTTTTGGATAATGAATATAATTTTTACTTTATTGGCTTATAATTTTGTACTTTATCTGGTTAATCCTGCCATATGTAACAAAAAATGAAAGTCCCTCCTGCCGGCATATTGAACTGAGCATCAATAGAGGCATGTCCCATAACCTCCTGAGGCTGTCCCAAGTTTGATGTGTGAGCCAGGGAGCAGCCAAAGGAGAGTGTATACTATACTATAGCACTGTGACTGGACCTAGTAATAGCTCTGGTTTGAGATGTGCAGGACTGGGTATTATACTTTGACCAAGTAAAGATCAACAGTGACAGTCAACATGCTGGCAGGAGGGACAGCAGGATCAACCAGATAACGTATAAAACCCTAAGAAGCCACTAAGGTAAAAATTATACTTACTATGCGAATCTGCCAGTCAGGGGCTACCTCAGAGTGAGGGGTGGAGCTTTGGCATATGCAAGTTCCCCTTTAAACATATCACAGAAATATTTTGGGTGACAGGACTTGGGGAGGAGACAAAAATCCCATATTTGTTTAAAAATATCTGTGACACCTATGTGGTGTATTGGCAATCATTCATGCTGTGCTCCCTTTGACAGCACTGTACCAAGTGTGTGACCATGTGTCACTCAACACTCATTGTATGGAACAAATCCCAGAAATACTGTGGGTGACGGGAGAGAAATAAATCCCAGAAATAGTTTTGGTGATGGGACTCGGGGAGGAAAGAAATATCAGTAGGCTGCAGTACCTTGACTTTATTAAGTTGTTAAATAAAAACTCTGATTTGCAGATGCTCCCCCCCTGCAAACCTTACCCTCCGGTTTCAGTTTAGTGGAAAAAGCAGCTTTTTTTCTGCAGCGGCAAAGTTGTTTAATTTTTAAAAGTCCACTGCCCAGAAGTATGGCAGGCGCTTAGGCAGCTCCATTTACTGTAAAGGTGCAGCGCTGCACCGTGCACTTCAATGCAAGTGCATGGTGCAGAGTCACACCTTTATAGTAAATGGAGCCCTACATCCGCCATACTCCCGGTACTGGACTTTTAAAAATTAAACAACCTTGTCAGCAGTCAAAAAGACACACTTTTTCCACTAAACCTAAACTGAGGGAGGGTTTGCAAGGCAGGAGCCCCTGCAAGCCAGAGTTTTCCCTTAACATAGAAAGTTTGACACATAGAAACTTTTGAGTTACTTATTTAAAAGTGACCAGCAAGTAGCTGAGGTTGGCTAATGTAAATAAATGTTTTTATTCATACTTCATTGAAGAAAGCTGGTGAGTATATAATCTTCCAGTGAATAAATGAATGTAGTTATTGATTTTTGTTTTTTTGCACTCAGGAAATCTAATCCAGCTGCAGTAGGGAAATGTTTAACGTATGGGTGGCCCTGTTAGCACCTTTAAGTGGCTGGCTTTAGCAAACAGAAGAAAGCACATATAAACTTAGCTGTAGCCATTTCAAAGTCACACACAATCATCTCTCTTTCCCCTTATAATGAACAGATCTTACTTCTTTTTATTCACAATTTTGTGAGATGTATTTCAATATTATCTTCACTAGTTGCAACCCAAGTAAAAGAAATAGGGTTCGAGTTCTAATAGGTTCTAAAAAAAAGATTAGAACCCTAGAACTTTTTTAAAAGTTCTAGACTAGAACCAGAACCCAGAACTTCAGTGGGTTCTGACAACCCTATTGCACACCCTGTTATGTGTTATCCCTCATTTATTTAATCTTTACCTAAGAAGAAGCCTTCATTGTTGTCTCAAGAACACTCCAAAAAAACTGTATTACACAAATACTTATGTTTTTAAAACTGAAATTATATTAAGTTTCTGTTGGATACAGGTGAGGCAAAATCACATTATTTGCAGATCATCGTTAGATACATAAAAAGGATCAGGCATAACATACTAATACATATAACCCCTAGTATTCTTATGTCACCCTTTGGGCAGAGCAAGAACCAGAGGATCCCCCTTTTCCCAGTAGCAGGAGATCCCCAGATCAGGATATCCATCCCCAACAGAAATCACCCTCCACTCCAGCTTGCAGTCGGCAGTCTGGGTCAAGGTAGAATATCTACCCGCTGCCAGAAAGTGGTATCAGGGCTGCAGCCAGGGGAATCCAGAGAATGCGCATCCAGGAGTTCACAACTGAGGGGATCAGGAAGGGCCTTTCAGACATCAGACCTGACAAAGCCCCAAGCCTGGATGGATTGCACACCAGGTTACTGAGGGAGCTGGCAGAGGAGCTAGCAGCCCCTCTTATGCACCTATTCAATAGTTCTCAAGTTAGGTGTTGTATTGAGGGACTGGAGAGTGGCTGACATGGTACCACTCCATAAGACCTGTGATAGGGAGGAGACTGGTAATTATAGGCCAGTCAGCCTCACATCAATAGCGGACAAGCTTATGGAGACACTCATTAAACAAGATCTGGTAGAATACCTCGAGGATAATCACCTACAGAATAATAAACAGCATGGGTTTATGGCAGGAAGGTCATGTCAGATGAACCTTATTACTTTCTTTGACCAAGTGTCCAGGGAGCTGGACAGAGGCCATGTTGTGGACCTGCTTTACTTTGACTTTAGCAAGGCATTTGACACAGTCCCGCACAAACGCCTCATAAAAAAGTTGGAGGACCTTGGTGCAGCAGAGCAGATAGTCAGGTGGGTGCAATATTGGCTGGACGACAGGAAACAGGATGGTAGTAAATGGGGTGGGATCTACTGATAAGCATGTCATTAGTGGAGTGCCACAGGGGTCAGTCCTGGGATCGATCATTTTCAACATATTCATCAGCAACATCAGTAAGAGTATAAAGGGTAACATCACCATGTTTGCTGATGACACAAAACTTAGCAGTAGAGTGGACAGCACTGATGGTGTCAGAGAACTTCAGGAGTATCTTAAAAAAGTAGAGAGGTGGACGCACATATGGCAGTTGAAATTCCGTGCTAAGAAGTACAAGGTGATGCACCTGGGTAAAACTAACCTCAAGAC
This sequence comes from Neoceratodus forsteri, assembly GCA_016271365.2. NCBI lineage: Eukaryota > Metazoa > Chordata > Ceratodontiformes > Ceratodontidae > Neoceratodus > Neoceratodus forsteri. The sequence goes on from CM028130.1 coordinate 1,508,273,865, forward strand.
AGAATACTGGCTAAATGTGGTCAAACTCAGCTCCTCAGCTTAGGAACAAGACCTGGGGGTCATTATAAGGGATGATCTCAAGCAGCAAAGTGAATGTAATAAGGCTTACAGTAAAGATACCAAGGTACTGGGATGTATTGGAAGGGGCATAGATAGCCGGGACAAGGAGGTGTTAGTGTCCGTCTACCAGTCCTTGTTGAGGCCTCACCTGGAATACTGTGCCCAGTTCTGGAGGCCTCACCTTAGAAAGGATATTGATTGATCTGAGGTGGTCCAAGGAAGGGCAACAAAGATGATACATGGCCTTAGGGGCATCACCTATCAAGAAAGGCTGATGGTGTTGAATATGTACTTGTTGGAAACTAGGAGAGAGAGGGTAGATATGATTGAAACCTTCAAGTTCCTTACAGGCATAAACAAAGTACCACACAGTGTGCTCTTCTCCAGGAACACCAGTTCTATAACACGGGAGCATGAATGGAAATTAAAAGGTGGGAATTTCAGGAGAGACATCATAAAGTAGTACTTCTCAGAGAGGGTGGTGGAAATGTGGAATAAACTGCCACCTGAAGTGGTGGATGCAGGGTCAGTGTCGAGTTTTAAGCACAGGTGGGACAAGGCTTGGGCACAATGACACAGCAATAGAGATGGTTAGGATGGACATCAAGGGACAAGTCCTCAGTGCAACCATAGGTACAGGGGAACCATTTAGAGCAGACTCAATGGACCTCAGATCCCCTTCTGCCATTATTTTCTATGTGTCTATGTTTCTGTCTGACCCATGTGTCATGACCTGGAGTAAGGCAAGGCAATATTTATTTAAAAGATACCCATTCACGGAAGCTGTGGGCACCGTACAAATCAGATTACAAATTTACATAAATAAGACCATCACTAATAAAAAAAAACTAAGATATATAAACAATTAAAACACACAAAATCAAAGTTTATGTAAAAGGTAAATAAAGTAAACTAAAACTAAAACTTAAAAACAGGGGTGCCGAGAGACCAATGACCTATGCCAATGAACTAAACAACTGAATCGGGGAAGGCCTGGGCAAATAGGAGGGCCTTAAGGCGGGCCTTGAAAACTTCCAAAGTTGTGGGCCACCTAACCCCGAAGGGTAGTGAATTCCACAGGACGGGGGCGGTGACACTAAAAGCCCTGTCACCATCCAATTTTAATCTTGTCCTGGGAATCACTAGGGGGCCCCCAAAGGAGGAACGGAGGGGCAGACTGAGAGAGCTGGTGCAAGAAGATTGAGCAGGTAACCAGGGCCTGGGCCATGTAGGGCCTTATAGGTGAGAAGACCCACCTTAAAGAGGATCCTCCGTCTGACCAGTAGCCAGTGCAGATCATGTAGTACCAGTGTAATGTGGCAAAAGTTTGACTGCTCAGTAAGTAACAGGGCAGCTGCATTCTGCACCAGCTGCAGCCTGCGGAAAGATCCTCTCATGACCCTAAGGTACAGCGCATTACAATAGTTAAGCCTTGATGTAACTAAGCCATGTGTCAAAGTGGGGAGGTCCAGAGGTGGCACAAGGGGCTTAATCCTGGCAACATTTCTGAGATGGAATAAATAGGAGCGGATAGTGGAAGATACCTGCACCTCCATAGTCAGACTCCTGTCCAGAATGACACCAAGATTTCACACTCCTGAGGAGGTCTTCAATGGAACAGATCCCAGAACAAGTCCAGTCTCTGATCCAGAAGCCATCCTATCCCACACTCTGTTCGACTCCCCCACCAATACCTCTGTCTTATCGGCATTCAGTCACAACCAGCTGGAGGCCATCCAGTCATTGATCTCGGCAAGGCAGCTGTTTAGCACATCTACTGCATTGGATGTTTCTGGGGCAAAGGATAAGTATAGCTGGGTATCATCAGCATAGCAATGAAAACCCAGACCATACTTCCTAATGATCCCTCCCAGGAGCAGCATATACACTGTGAACAACATTGGGGCTAAGACCGAACCCTGAGGTACTCTGCAAGATAGGAGACTAGGAGTGGAGGAGAAATTCCCCATCACAACTCGTTGCCTCCTGTTGGTTAAAAATGACTCAGACCAGCAGATGACAGTGCCGGTGAGTCCACAGAGTTCCCTAAGGTGGTCAAGTAACACACAATGGTCCACAGTGTCAAAAGCTGAAGAGAGATCAAGGAGAACAAGAATTGTCCTCTCCCCTCGATCTCTAGCCCTGAGGACATAATCCTGCACCTGAACAAGTGCAGTTTCTGTGCTATGCCTCACCTGAAACCCTGACTGGAAAGGTTCATATAACTCATGGGTCACAAGGTGCTCCCCCAACTGAAGTGCCACTACTTTCTCCACAATCTTCACCAAAAAAGGAAGATTGGAGATAGGACAGTAATTTGCCCTGACCTCCTAGTCCAAAGATGGTTTCTTTATGAGTGGTCTCACCAATGCCTCCTTCAAGGCATCAGAAAAGACCCCCTCAGACAAGGAACACTGGACAATCAGGGCAAACACCGGACCAATGGTGTCAATGCATCTCATCAACAAATGCGTCGGCACCGGGGCCAGTTCACAAAAAGTGTGCTTCAGATTGGTCACCACCTTAATGACCTTACTTACCTCCACTGGTCTAAACTCCCCTCAACCAGGCAGAGTGCACTCAGAACACTTCGGGCGACCACTGCCAGCTCTAACCTAGCTGACTGGAGGAACACCCTTCCGGATACCAGACACCCTGTCTGAGAAGAACCAAGCAAACTCTTCACATTCAGCATTAGAACAAACCTTCTTTGGCTGTAGACAGGCCGGATGAAGTAGCCTGTGGACAGTCCAAAAAAGTACAGCTGTTCAGTTCCTCTCGGCAGCAATCTCCCATCTATTTGTCCCATTTGTTGTAAATAAACTGTAAATGTATCCATTTTGTACATGTCCCACACTGTATCTTCCCAGGAAGATATAGTCAGGGAATTCACTTGAAGCCACAGCCACATGATTACCATTATAGCTGCCGTAAGTAGTATACTTATATATGTGCCTTGTTTTTAATGTGCTGAGAATATAACAATAATGCCATCTGTGGTATAAGTCGTCCTATGTTTGAAATTATTGCCTGGACATCTTTCTTTACTCCAGCCTAAAATTGTCTGAGAACTGGCCATGACCAGAGAGCATGTGTATGCATGCCAGCCTCTGTCCAACAGTTCCTCCAACAGGAGCAGTCTCAGGTAAACATGAACTTTGCAGTAATGTGCGATGTCTGAAAGAATCTAATTGCTATCTTCCAACTGTATTCATGTCATTGATAAGACCCAGTCACCTTTGTGATGCTTTAAATCTTGTCCCAGTCTGATTGTTGCAATTCTAGGGATTGATCACCTTCTCAAGTATTTTGGGTAGCACTGACAATAGTCTGTTGATGTCTCTGTGCCACCCTATAGCATATTGACATGAAATGGTCAGACAAAGAACCCTGCAGTACTGACATGCTCAGGTCCACCAAGGGTGGGAAGTCAGTCTCCTCCATCTATAAGCCCAGCTTAACATTACAATAGTGCCAAAGTTGTAAATATGTATAATGGTCCATGTGATCTGGCTGTACTCCTTCTGGAGTTGTTCAAACAATTTGAACTTGACCTGTTCATAAAGATGAAAAGTGTGCATCAGTCCTCACTTTGTCTACTTAAATGTATGGTATAAATGGACTGGCACAAGCTGGATGTTCTAGGCCAGGATACTCAGCCAATGTGCTCCTTCTTTATAGAGTGGCCACAATAGCAGGCAATGCCAACATCACAATATTTCTATCATGAGGGAAGCAGTGGTGGTTAGGTTATCTATTTAAACTTTTGAACTAGGAAATACTTATTGACTGGTTGCTGGTTGCATACAACACAAAAATGAAAACATATTTAATTTCCATGCACCGAAGTAGGAGTGCCCAGGAAGACTAGAGCCTCTTTGTGGGGAAATGGAAGTCTGGTGCAAGGGTAGGACCAGATTCCATAACTGTGAGAAAATATTTAATAGGAAAACACAGGCACCTACATAGTATTGCAATTTTATCATTTTGTTATAGTTCCTTATCTGATCAGCTGTTTCATACTATGGTTCACAGCATGATAAGTTAGAATAGAAAAAGGCTTGAGTGCCCATATACAATATATTGCTCTTCCACTATTTCAGTGGTGGTAGTCATGTATGGGTACCTCAACTATGTACCTGTCCAAGTGTTTTTGTTTAATTCTGACTTATCTTTATTGGTAATTATGTGTGATGTGAGGGTATTCCATAGACCAGTCACCCTCTGCATTAAAAAATATCTTCTTTTTTGTTTTTTGCTCCTGAAAGAGTATAAACACCTATTTCAATATCCCAATAGGAAAAAAAAAACATACTGTATGAGGGGTTGTATGTTGTGAGAAACAAGCAAGCACTAAAAGTGATAATTATTTCAGTCACCACCTGTGTCTCAGACTTGTTATATATGTGATTGTTTCTGAGAGAACATTTATTACGTTACATATATTTACATACATGAAAAACACCAAAGTAGAGCACACACCTCATTAATACAAGGGCACAGGTCTATTAAAGATAAATTTTATTAGCAAATGCCACCAACCTGACGTGTTTCGGATGTTAAACACATCCCTAAGGATGTGTTTGACATCAGCTACGGGGAATGATGACATTATAATAAAAGCTTATCTTTAACAGACAACCTGTAATGGTGTGTGTCTTCACGGTGTTTTTCATGACTATAAGTTGTAGTATGGTAGCACCACTTCCTAGTGCTAACTCCACAGTGTTTTTGATATTTACATACATACTGTAAATAAAACTAAATATAGTATATTGTAATATCCCTAGCATTGGATGGATTAGACCTGTAGTAGCCTATTATGGAGTTATCCTAACAATGGCAGTATTATTTATGAAATTGATACTGAAGAAAGAGAGACCAAATATTCTGAAAGTAATTTAAAGCCCACAGATCTGTATTTCTTTCTGTGCACAAAACTAACGGAAATGTGTGCTACTTGTACATTCACTACTATGGACCACCAGCCTTAAGAATGTGGTGTCATCCATGAAACACTAGAAAACTACTGATGTAACAGGTGGCAGGACAACTGAAGAAAAATAAATGATAAAAACTGCAATACTGAGTAGGGCGTGCAAGCAGTTCAGTGTTTTCTATTCAATTTCCTTGCACTAAAATACTATCTCTTTTCTTCCCTCTGTAAAGGAATCATTTTTTTAAATTACCATCTATGCAAATTTGAAAGTCAGGGTTATTAATCACAACTGCTATTATCTTGTGCATCAGTTTGGATGAAAACAACAAAACATTTTGTAATAGATTTTAAATGATTTCTTCTCAATCAGTATCTTTAACAAGGTATGACAATAACATACACATGGATAATGGTCACTTGGATGTACAGTATCATTAATCAACAGAATGATTATTGCTCTATGATATTTTTATAAAAGAATAGATTAATGTGTGAGTTAAAATTGACAAATGTGAACAGTACTATTTGCCACCACATTATTATGTCAAAAACTCACTTTTGAAAGAGCTTACTAATAATGAATTACCACGCAGTAATAAACAAATTTGCAGTGTCCTTGTCTTTAATCACGTCAAATAACAAATGTCTTTGTTCTTGTTACCAAAGCTTATGTAAAGAGTTCCATGACTCAAAACACTTTGTGTAATTTGAGTGCACAATTATTTATATAAGAGAAAATGAGTGCTTAAAATGAGACACATCTGTGCCCAATGTGTACTGGAGCTAAACTATGGAATTTTAACTCTATAATGCACTTACTTTTCACTTCTGGTTATTAAAAATAACACATTTTTTTATTTACCATATACAACTGAATGATATTTTTAATCATAAAATAGAAAATTGGTTAATAGTTTGAACCGTATTAAGTGGTAAGGAAGACCCAATTACTGCTTTATATAAATATAGCCTTTGCAAAATGAACTGCATTAATGCAACATGAATCACAACTGGTATTACCTTGTGCATCAGTTTGGATGGAAACAGAGAACAAAAATGTTTGTAGTAAATTTAAAATGATTTCTTCTCAATCAGTATTGTTAACAAGGTATGATAATAACATACATATGGATAATGGTCACTTGGATGTACAATATCATTAATCAACAGAATGATTATTGCTCTATGATATTTTTATAAAAGAATAGACTAATGTGTGAATTAAAATTGACAAATGTGAACAGTACTATTTGCCACCACATTATTATGTCAAAAACTCACTTTTGAAAGAGCTTACTAATAATGAATTACCATGCAGTAATAAACAAATTTGCAGTGTCCTTGTCTTTAATTAAGTCAAGTAATAAACTTCTTTGCTGTTGTTACCAAAGCTTTTATAAAGAGTTCCATTACTCAAAACACTTTGTGCAATTTGAGTGCACAATTCGTTATATAAGAAAAAATGGGGCAGATATTCAAAGCATAGCACTGCACACAAACCAATAGCACGGGAATAACACAGGAATAGCGTGGAGCAGCCATATTCAAAGGACCAGTTAGCGTGCGCTAGCAGCAGTAGTGCGGGGCAAACCAATAATGTATGCAAGGGGCAAATTGGGGGGGTGGCCAGCAGAGATGCGCAAAGGGATATTCAAAAGCCCAGCACCACGCTAGGACACATAGCGTGACACATAGTGCGGTGCTAGTTACTGCCTATAAAAGGCTGGTCTTAACCCAGGGCAAAACACAGAAGAGGAGGTACCACAACAGGAAGTGGGAATGTGTGCAGTGCCAGTAGCAGTGATGCTGCCATTGATGGCAGCTGTAGTGGAGGAGGAGGAGGAGGAGGAGGAGAAGAGGGAGCAGGCACAACATGGGCCACAATGCAGGCCAAGGAGATGGTATGCTGCAAACAAGTGGTACCGGCCCAGGGTCTCCTTCGAGACCCAGCCTAATGACCACATCACTGGCCAGTACAGGATGAACAGGGGAATGTTGAGGCAGCTTTGTGAACTCCTGCATGAGCAGCTGCACCCAAACACCAGATGCAATCATGCCATGACAGTGGAGGAGAAGGTGACAGCAGTGATGTGCTTCCTTGCCACAGGGACGTTCCAATGACCAATGGGGGACACCATGAGGGTAACGCAGTCTGCCACCTCATGCCTTCTGACCCAGTTCCTAGAGGCTTTCCTGCCACATGCTGGGGAGTTCATAGTATTCCCCAGCATGGCAGCAGAGCGAGAGAAACAATGCAGCAGTTCCATCGAGTTGCGCACCTACCATCTGTACTGGGTGCCACTGACTGCACCCATGTCCCCATCCGTGCATCACCTGGTGATGGCAGTGACGTGTACATAAATAGGAAGGGGTACCACTCCATCAACTGCCAGGTGGTGTGCAATGCGGCTGGCGCATCAGCCATGTCTATGCACAGTACCCTGGCAGTGCCCACGATGCCTTCATCTGGCACCAGTCCCAGCTGTGCTAGACATTTGAGGAGGGCAGGATACCCAGTGGGCAACTAGTCAGTGAGTAGCAGCATACAAGGCATACACATGACAGCATGGATGGGGCAGACAGTGGAGGCCAGGGAAGGGGCGTGGGAGGGCTACACAGAGGTGCAGGACAGCAATGGACAGACTGCAGTATGGCACTAACAGGTACACATCTCTTGACAGGGGACAGCGCCTATCCCCTATGACCCTGGCTGCTGACACCGCAACTCTGACCAGCCACAGTGGCTGAGGAGATGTACAACGAGGCACATGCCAGCACAAGGAATATCATAGAGAGGGTGTTTGGCATCCTGAAGATGCGATTCAGATGCCTAGACACATCAGGTGGTGCCCTACAGTATATACGTCAGAAGGTATGCCGTATCTTCCTAGCCTGTTGTATGCTGCACAACATGGCAATGAACTGTGGGATGCAGGCACCTGAACCTGAGGGACAGTCCGACAGTGAGCCAGAGCCAGCGGTCAGGGGGATAGTGGAGCAACTCGAGAAGAGGGACCCTCGCATGGCACACAGGGCCATAGAGCACAGGGACAACATCATCAGAACACTGTCACAGACAAGAGGGTAAGTACAGACTGCACAACAACTTGAAACAGTACAGTGATGAATCTATTTAATGTGCACAAAGAAACAGAACAGTGACACCAACAATCACATGTGAGTGTGCATGTGATGGAGTGTGAGGCTGTTTGTTAGTATGTGTGTGTGCATGTGTGCACGTGCATGTGGGTGTGCCAATGTTGAAAAGGGGGGGGAATGACTGTGCAGTGATGCATTATGACTGTGACCATCACCGCTGACTACCACCACGCATACGACGTGCACCACTACGGTGGGTCACAGACCCTGGTGTGCTCTGGTCCGAGGACAAGGCCGATGAAAATGGTGAGGCAGGCAGGGCTGGCCTCCTGTGCCCCCGGGGGATAGCGGAGCTTGACAGGGTGGGCAGTCGGCCACGGCGGCGCTGTATTCCTGACGGTGTGTGTGACGCAGTAGAGCTGTACCCGGTGCCAGCCCTGCGGCCACGGGTTGCCCGCCTGTGTGCCCCTGTGCCTTCTGTACCCTGATCAACCAGCTCATGATGGCAACCACCATGCACCCCATGAAGTACATTACCAATGTCGACCACTGCAGCCATCAGACCAGCAAAGCCACGGTCGATCACACCCACCAGGTAGCCCAACCTGTCCTCCGCCCACTGTTCAGCACGGGCAAAGCCCACTGAGATGGACTCCCTCATCAGTGCCAGCTCATGCCGCAGCTCCCTCCGTAGGCCATGCAGGTCCATACGAGCCTCCTGCTGGGAAGTGACAGTAGCCTGCAGGAGTGGGCGGGCACCATGGGCATCCTGCCCCAGGGGCACAGACCCCTCATCTGCAGCTGGCACAGGTGCATGCTGCACAGGAGGAACGGGATGCTGTTGCATGCCTGGCATGGCCTGCTGCTGCTGGTGACCACTGGTGGTGGTCTGTTGCATTGGATGGCCCGGGATCACAATATGTGTGGGACACTGCACATCCAGTGGTGCAGAAATGTTCCCCACACTGCCCACCACCGGATGCACAGGGGCAGCCACACCGGCAATGCCGAACACACCACTGGCACCTGTTCCACGGCCTGCCAGCAGCCCCACCCCTGCATCCCCCTCCACAGGCACGTCCAGGTGGTGGGAAACCTCTGACACATCAGTGTCATCGCCACTGGTCACAATCACTAGTAGTACCTGCCCTACACCCATATCCTCTGTTTGTGCATCCTCCAGGTATTCAGTGGATCCCACCCCCCTGCTGAAGTGTGTCCCCCCTCTCCAGGCAGTTGCAGCCCCTGTCCAAGGGATTGCCACACATGCAGTGTCTCTGTGTGTCCATGACTGGCACACAGACCGGATGTTGATGGCCATTCACCATCATCCTCCACAACCTCTGGACCATGGCTATACATCCTTTGCTGCTCCTGTTGTTCTGCAGGCCTTGCAGATACCGCTGTGGAAAAAATAGGGACAGGGTCAGTCACCTGTACATGGACACTGTGCCTTAACACCACCATCACCACCACCACCACCACACCATGCAGACCCCAGGACACGTACCTCCTTCACACAAGCCCACGACCACATGCACCCACCCAACCCAAAGTGCACATGCCATTGCCATGCAGCTGTTCCGCAGACCACAGTGCACCCTGTGCAAGACACCAACAGCAGGACCATGCACCCATGCCATCACAACATGCAGGGGATACACATGCGAATACAGACCTATCCTGGGCAGTGCGAGAGGCGTCTCACATCCACTACCCGGCACACCTGTGACTGCCACCATCCTCAGTGTTGATGCCACCATGGCCATGAGTGGCTTCTCCACCCGCTGCTGTTGTTCTTGTGGTCCTTCACTGGTCCTCATCCGTTCCCACAGTCACTGTGCCTCCTATTCCTTGGCACATCACATCAGGTCATTCCAGCGCTTTCGTACTGCCTCGGTCATCCTGCCACGTCCACCGACAGCATTGATCACAGCTGTCACCTCCTCCCAGGCTTAGTGCACCACCGCATCCGTGACCCTGTGTGTGTGGAACACATGCTCCCTCTCCTTCACAGCATGCACCAGTGTTGTCAGCTCATCTTGGGAGAACTTATGTGCGCGTATGCGCTTTTGTCATGATGCCAAACCTATGGGACAGTCGATAGGGGACATGTGTCAGCAGCCATGTCAGTACTGCATTGCATTATGCATAGATATCATGATGCCACCCCCTACAATGACACAGGCCACACGGACATGTCACTGTGCATCAAGTGCATGTACGGTGCACACGGCCACAGTCACTTGCCGCCCTGTGTCTGGGCAGCAAGCCCTGTACCCTCACATGCGCTGCTGTTGCCCATGGCTGGCATGTGCACCAATGAATGAGGCCACCCCTATGCCAACCACCTGGCACTGTACTGTGCCTGCATGATCACTACACTGAGTGCGTGGACAGGTGCACTGGCACATAGAAAATGTCAGGACACCAGGCACAGTCCACACGGTGCATGGAATGGCACAGCGCCAAGACCCTGTGTACTCCCTGCAGGAGGGCCACAGCCTACCATGCCACACATCCAGGGAGTCATGTCAGTGAGCCAGTGTTGTAGGACACACCTCGGTAGTGCACTAGGGCCCCTGCCTGGTGCCCACAGTGTGCAGACAGTGCCACACAGCACAGTACTTGCCTGTGGTCCAACATGTGTCTGACCGTTCTCCAGCAGGTACATCTGTGTGCTGCAGTCCATGCTGACCCTGTTCTGAGCTCTTGCCATTCCAAGAGTCCAACAGCAGTCGTACGTACCTGCCTCTCACTGCTCATCCCCTTGTTGCATCTCTCCACCTGTCCCTTGTAGGTATGCAGTATCTGTAGTATGCTGCATTACCACAACACAACACTGGTGGTGCACTGCTTGCCCTTTTATAGCCCATCTAGGCAATCAAGCCTGTTAGGCATGCAAATCAGTGCATAATTATATGCTAATCACACAGTTTGCCCCATGCATACACAAGTACCCCCATTTGCATAGTCCAGTTGAATATGTCCCTGAGTAGCACCGGGCTATCACCTTAGCGCTGTGCAAATGTCAGCACAGGGCTATTGGAGTGACAGCACCATGCTATCCCATTAGCACAGTGCTCTGTGCTATAGCGTGACCAACAAGCAAGCTCGAGAGGCCCCATGTCCGAGCTATCATCCTGGCATAGCGCATTGTAGTGCCACACTAGCCAACACTGCGTGGCGCTATGTGCATGCATGGTACACAACCTCAGGGTCATGCCGGGGGTCACGTACACGCAGTGTGAACACTTCCAGGCAGCGCCGCGCTACATCATGTGATAGCACGGCGCTACAGTGGTTGTTGAAGGAGAGTCCTGGGTGTGCAAACCACTTGCTATCTGACAGATATTGAGGAATACGAGCTGTGTGGGAAATGCCAGGACATGCAAGACAGCGTGCAGTGGTGCACAGGGACAGGTGCTGGGGGGAGGTTGAGACAGCCAACCTGGTGGAGCTGGTGCAGAAGAGGCATCAGAGGCTCTTTGGGGAGGTCAGGGAGGGGGACCTCCCACGTATGCAGATGTGGGACACAGTTACAGGCAAACTTACTGCCTGCACTTGGATACCCCAAAATGCTGAGAAGTGCCGCCACAGGTATACGGACCTGTGATGGAGGCAGCATCAGCAGCTGGAGCACTACAAGTGCATGGTGCATGATGGCACTGTGCCTGTGCCAGGTAAGTGGTGTTGCATGTTGATTGCACCATCATGTCGGGCTGCGCGTGTGTGTGTGTGTGTGTGTGGAGGGTGGGTGTGTGTGGGTGTGTGTGTGTATGTGCGTGTGTGTGCCATGCTGCATGGTGCTGTGGCACATGGTGAACAGGCGGGGTGGCACATTTAGGCCCCCTAGGGGCACGGTACATGCTGTGCCCATTGGGGTGGGAGGCAGGTTGGGTCATGCTGTTTGGCATGTCCTGGTGCATCACCAGCCTGCGGTCGGCAACACCATGTTGCAGGGATCCCGCTCCTGGTGGACTGTTGACGTACACACACGGGTATGCGGATGTTCGCATGGGAGTTGCAACAAGCACTATCGCAGTACTGCAGCACCGTTCATCACTACCATGTGTGCCTGGTGAATGCGCCAAGGGCCCTGCCACCCTCTGTGTGGGGGTCCTCCATGTTCACTCCCTGTGTGTGCATTGTTGTTAGGGTTGCATGTGCATCTTGCTGTGCTGCACGTGGTGTATGCTGTGTCATACTCCAACACCACTTTCTCACCTGTCCACTGTAGAGTGGATCGAGCAGCCCATGGCCGGAGGAGGGAGTCAGGCCAGGACCCAGAAGCAGAGACAAGGCAGCCCGAGGGTGCCATCCATGCTGCAGTGGGTACAGGAGAGCAGCCCTAAGAACGGTGGCGTCTTGCGTGAGTATCTGTTTCGTTGCTCTGTGATCTGTGCCCTTTCACTAGGCTGTGTGTCACATCTGGGTGTCCTGCCACTGACTGGTCTGGTGGCATGTCTGCAACGGGCAGTGGACCAGTGGCAGTGTGGCACTGTGCTGTGCAGCACGCCTGTGTTGCACACCACAGTTGGGTGCTGTCAGTCTGGCCCGGGGGTGGAAGGTGGTACTGTCAGCTTGCATTGCTGTGCGGGTGACTGATGGTGGTGGTTGCTCTGGTGGTGAGTGTTCCATGGGGACAACATGCCGTTGGCTGCCATGCCCACCTCTGGGGTCCATCCATACCCCCACCCACAGGGTGTCCACATTTGCACTGGTGGTGGTGCCTTGTTGTGCATGCGGGACAACACGCACCATGCCTTACGGGCATACCTCTCATCCTTCTGTCCACCAGCTGTGGAACATTGCCTGTCAAACTGTGCTACATCCTGGCACTGTGCTGTACGCATTGTGGAGTCCTTCCATGTGTTTCTCATGGCTATGTTACTGTGTTGTAGTTTAGTTACAGGGTACTGTTATCACTGTGCTGTTACATTGTGTGCTGCATTGCCTGCCAGTGTTGACCTTGGCTGTGGAACTAGTACTCACAGGGTGGGACAGGGGGTTCCTGTCATGTGGGTTGGGGACACTTCCTTGTACCATGTCACAGTTGGGTGTTATGCTTTCAGTGGCCTTGCCTGGTGGCATGTGATGGCCCTTCACTGACAGCATCTGTGCCCTGGCTGACTGTTATCCCCTGGCCTGGGTCGGTCATTGGCAGGCCACTGTCATGGTTCATTGATGCTCCTGCATGACTGTCATTGTTGTTGGTGCTGTGCTTTGCATTACTGTACATTTCCATCTTTTGGTGGCCAGCATGTCCCAACATGTGGATGTCCTTGTGCATGTTGTGGCATGGCCCTTGCACTCAACTCTCCGGGGATCCAGCTGTGTGTCTGCCGTGTCTCGCTGTGTGCTGTATTGGGGTGGGCAGTGTCACATGTTCCCTGGTGCTGTCGGGATCATTATCATCATGTGTGTTGGGTTTTGTGTTGGTGCCTGTGTTGCCCTGTGCTGCTTTGTGGGAACCTTCCATGTTGGCCTACCAGTGCAGCCCTCAACTCCACCCAGGATTGCCCATTGGAACATGCTGTCCATCCCTGTATGGCCACCTTTGGCTGCTGTCTGCCTCCTGTCTGGTGTACCGTCCTCATGGTCTCACCCTTCCTCTTGTAGGTCCACTCCAGGCATCGCTGTGGGTGACAAGGCCAGAGGAGTTGGAGAGAACTGAGGACCTGCTGCGCCACATCGTCAGACAGCAAAGGACTCTAATTGAGCAGCAGGCTATCATCATTACAGAGACACGGAGGGTGGCCAATGTGCTTGAGGCTCATCTCCCAGATCCAGCAGGCAGCTAGATATGCCCTACTTTCCATGCTGTGTTTCCTTACCACACCCCCTCACTGGACTTGTTTATCCCTTCCTGGAATGTAGTCATCTGTCCCTTTGTGCATCCTCCTCCCCTTTGCATCCTTGTGCTGTGTCTTCCTGTCCCTCCAGTTGTTATCATCACATATGTTTTCCTTTGGAATCCTTGTTTTGCTGATAGTGCATTCCTTTTTTTGTTCCCGTAGTGGGCATTTGGTTGCATGGGTTGTGTGTTGGGGGGGGGTGTTGGCATGTTGCTTGGCGGGTATGGTCCTGTTATGTTTCTTTGTTGTGGAGAGGGTCATTCAGTGGTGGGTGGGGCATTTTTGATTCTGTGTTTTGTTCTTTGTTTTTTTTATGTGTTTGCTTCACTGTAATGTTTCCGTTGCCTTTACTTTTGCATGTTGTTCATTACAGTGCATTTACGACATTTTACTGTGTCCTGTGTCATTCTTGGGTGCTGGGGTTCCGCATGCTTTGTACTGTTACTTGTGTTCTCCACATGGGTCTGGGTTGTTGCTAGACATTCCCGTGCATGTGTAGCATCCTCTGGGATGTGCACTGTGGTGTGCTCCTGATACTTCATTCTAGCATGTGTTTCCTTGCATGTATCCCAGGGTCAGGCTGTCTCACCTCTGCACTGTGTTCCATTGTGTGTTTGCACTGCCTGCCTTGGGCTATATTCAGTGCTGTCTTGTGTGCTATATTCAGTGCTGTCTTATTCCTGGGCTGATTTTGCCCTGCACTCATGGCCGTTTGCCCGGCTTCCTTTGCTTGCTATATTCATCTGGTTTTGCACTGCTCTTTTCCTTTTAAATATTGCTAGTGTTTTGCTCCAGGCTATGTTTTGCACTATGTTTTCTGAATATCTGGACCTCTGAGTGCTAAAAATTAGACACATCTATGCCCAATATGTATTGGAGCTAAACTATGGAATGTTAGCTCTATAATGCGCTTAATTTTCACTTTTGTTTGTTAAACATAACATATTTTTTTTATTTACCATAAACAACTGAATGACATGTTTAATCATAAAATATAAAATTGGTTACTAGTTTGAACCTTATTAAGTGGCAAGGAACACCCAATTACTTATATAAATATATTCTTTGCAGAAAACTGCATTAATGCAACATTAATGGTTCAGGCTAAAGCGAAAAGGGTAGGGAAATGTGGTTTTAGGGTTTCCAACCCTTAAACCCCACCCCTACACCTAAAAAAAAAATCGGGGTGCAGTCTTTCTTGGGCTTGTCAACCCTAAAGCTCACCCCATTCTATACACTTGAGAAATATACACACCTAATGGGATGAGCTTTAGTGTTGACAACCTCAAAGAAGACTGCACCCCAATTTGTTTTAGGCATGTGGATGGGGTTTTAGGGTTGGAAACCCTAAAACCATATTTACCTACTTTTTTGACTTTAGCTTGAACCCTAAATGTTGCATTAATGCAGTTTTTAGCAAAGAATGTCCTTACTTTTTGACATAGTATAATCACATCCTTATTTGCCTGTGGAAGAGTTGGGCCATCCAGGCCCTGTGTTCCCATCCATCCATCCATCCATACTTTTTCAGATAGCATAATTGTGTCCTTATTTGCCTGTGGCAGTGCAGGGCCCTCTGGGCCCTGAGCTCCCATCCCTCCATAGATTTGTATATGTATGCTGATGTGGAAGTCCACAACCCTTCCTTCTATAGGACAACAGCAACCAAATTGTCAGCATAGCCTTTTTATTACCCCACCTCATAAACTTGGTACTGAAAATTTTAAAATGTCCATCGAAATGACATTCTGTGGCACTGCAACATCATTCTGCACCAGAATCGTGAAAAGACATTTTGGACAAGATTTGAAAAAATGACAGCTGTCTCATTCATGAAGTGGTGTAAAGAAATGGCTATGTGGAAAATCTGGGATAAAAATATTTAAAATTACGAAAGTTATGAGTGAACATAGCTAAATGTCAATGGATGTGCATAACTTTGCCTTTTAACATATTATGACCCCGATTTTTCAACATACCTTTCTTATGACCCCACCTCATGGACATGGTCAGAGAAAATGTTTAAATGCCTCCCAAAATATGATTTCATCAAGCAACTACAAAATCATCATTTGGGCTGGATTTGCATAATTCCACTACCATAATCCATGAAGTGGGGTCTCAACAAGGTCATATTGAAAATTTGGTGTCAAAATATGCACAAATGGCAAAGGTATGCACCAAAATTGAAAAACCCCATTGAAATGCACTTCCTTTACTTTCTCATATGGTAGTCACTGGTTTCAGCAGCAAGACATGTCTTTGATCAGAACGCGGATCTTCACCCTGGGACCTGTTCAAGTGAGTGAAGTGTGGGGTGTTGTGGGTGGGTGTTCAGTTGGAGGTCAGGTGGGGGATCGGATCAATGAGGGACCATTTTCTTTTTTACAGGTTTGAAAAAAAACCCATCAAGGGACAGTTTTCTTTATTTCAGACCTGACAGCAATGGAAGGGTGGGGGGGGTGCAACTAGACACCAGGGAAACAGTATAATTATGGGGACAATAGGGAAAATCACTGAGAAGAACTCTGACAAAGTTAATGAGACACAAGCAGGCTGGTGGTCTGAAAGTCCCCAATGTATATCTTTATTATTTGGCCATTCACTGCTCCCAACTTTCCTTGTGGTTCAGTTCAATCCCGAAGGACTTGAATCTAGTCTATGTCCCCCTAATGGCTGGAAATTGAGCAATCACTGTGTAACCAGCTCAGCCTAAACCCTTGCACCTTGCCATATGCTCCTGTTCAGAAGATTCCCGATCTCCTGAAAGATACCCCCATTGGCTACTCTCTTTATGCCCACAACCAGCTGTGCCACTTGCTAGCCTTAGATCCCTGTCATGATACTACACAGCCCATCCTTGAAAATTAGAATTTAAAGATTGCCGGGAAGAAGCTGACTAGGATGGGTTTTCCTTCCCTGGAGTTTTGTCGGTTGACCAACTACTGTCCACTAAAAAACTTATCACCTTTAAAGAGGCCCAACAAAAATTTGACTGGCCTACGCATATGTGCTTTAAATACTTTCAACTAAGGTACATCATGTTGCAGTATTTTGGTATTGGTGGTTGGTCCAGAGAATATGGAAATACATTGCCTCCTCTGTTATCAACTACCCCCACCTTTCCTGTTATAGCTTTCTTTCATGCACAGCTGCAGGTCCTCCTTACTGAGAGGGAGCAGTCATTTTTTCTATTCCTGGGATCAGGCTCTTCCCTCACAGAGAGGTCACCATGACTGGTCTCATATTTGGAAAGGGGTATACAAGTATATTAAATGGGACAGATACTGTTTCATGCAGTTTCAAATACTACATAACATGTTCTGCACCCCCAATTAAGCTTCACAGAATGGGCAGGCTGGCTCTGGATGTTTGTACCAGATGTTAGAAAGAACAGGGATCATTGCTTCATATTCTCTGGACCTGTGAAAAGGTCAGGCCATTTGAGCAGTTATTAGGCAATGGCTAGATCCTCTATTAAGGCTAGATCAGGCTTTTACCCCTGAAATTTTCATCCTGGGGAATTTTGCTAAAGCTTTAATTGGCAACCAAAAGCCACACATTGCTTTAATATTGGCCTACACCAAGAAGGTCATTCTTCAGCACTGGTGTGACCAGACAATCCCTACTTATATGAAATGGTACTGGGAAATCCTTTTTGCACTGTAGGCCAAATGCATTATTGCAAGTATGTCGCACTCCCACAAAAAAATACACCCAGGTCTGGGAACCCCTTTTTACTTTGTTGATTCTGGATACTGGATGATGGTCACTTAGTTGTTACTAATTTCTTACTATTTCTTGTTTATGGACTTCTGCTTTTGGCTCCCACATTTCATATTAATAGGATGACCTTGATCTCATTTGGTGAATACCAACTGGGCTCCATTAAGACATTCCAGCTTCTGGAGAAGGGAGGAGGGAGGGAGGAGTGAGTGGGGTTGGGATGGGTATGGGGAGGGGTTGAATTGTTATAATGTTAGCTTGGTTGTAAAGACAAGGGGCAGGATTCACAAATATCCCAAAATTCCCACAGCTGCAGCAAAACATCAGTGCCAAAGGGAGACCACTTGCAGAGCTGCAGGAGTCCCGGAGCGGTGGGTATTCTCAAAGCTGGAGCCAGATTACGACCGGCTCCATGATCTATGGCTGCTTGCCATAGAGGTGTTGCACAGGAGAACTCCGCAGCTGTGGCAAGATGCTATGGCTGGTGGGAGCAGCCATAACATCCTCCACAACTGCTGCTGCTGAAAATCACAACCAGTGCAGCTGTGGGTGATTTCAGCCCACAACTGCAGTTGTGGAGTGCGACTTTGGTCCCGATGATTTTGAGAATCCTGCCCAATATGTTTTTCAGACTACTGTATCATATTACAATCATATAGCTTGATGTATTTATTGTACTAGTTATTTGTTGGTTCTTAGTGTATGAATACCTGTGTCATTCTTATTCTCTGTGTTTTACCTCAACTAAGCTTAATAAAGCTTCTTGAATTAAAAAAAAATTATGGAGACAGTGATTGGGGGTGGGGGATGCCACTTAACACCTGGCAAAAATAATATTATGAGGATGGTGATCAGAGGGTGGAGGCACCACTAGACACTTGGGAAAAATAATATAATTATGGGGGTGGTGATTGGAGGGTGGGAGTGCCACTAGACACCAGAGAAACACGTCATTATTACAGGGACAGTGATTGAAGGCTGGGGGGGCACAACTAGACTCCAGGGAAAAATAATATAATTATGGGGATGGTGACCAGAGGGTGTGGGGCACCATTAAACACCAGGGAAAGACTTTATAATTGCAGGGATAGCAATTGGAGGGTGTGGGCACCACTAGACACCAGAGAAAGACTTTATAATTACAGAGATAGCAATTGGAGGGTGGGGGGCAACACTAGACACTAGGGAAAGACTTTATAAAGATGGAAATGGTAATTGGTGGGTGGGGGGTGCCTCTAGACACCAGGGAAAAATAATATAATTATGGGGATGGTGATCAGAGGGTGGGGGTGCTATTAGACACCAGGGAAAGACTTTAGAATTACAGGGATAGCAATTGGAGGGTGTGGACACCACTAGACACCAGGGAAAGACTTTATAATTACAGAGATAGTAATTGGAGGGTGGGGGCACCACTAGACACCAGGGAAAGACTTTATAATTACAGAGATAGTAATTGGAGGGTGGGGGCACCACTAGACACCAGGGAAATATTTTATAATTATGGGGATGGTAATCGGTGGGTAAGGGGTGTCACTAGACACCAGGGAAATACTTTATAATGATGGGGATGGTAATTGGAGGGTGGGGTGTACCACTAGACACCAGGGAAAAATAATATAATTATGGGATGGTGATCAGAGGGTGGGTTGCCATTAGACATCAGGGAAAGACTTTATAATTACAGAGATAGCAATTGGAGGGTGGGGGCACCACTAGACACAACGGAAAGATTTTATAAATATGGGGATGGTAATCAGTTGGTGGGGTGGCACTAATAGACACCAGGGTAAAATAATATAATTACAGGGATGGCAACTGAGGACATGCCATTAAGCACCAAGAAAAGACTTTAAAATTATAGGGACAGCAATCAGAGGGTGGGGTGTCACTAGACACTAGGGGAACACTTTATAATTATGGGGATGGCAATCAGAGGGTGGGGGGCACCACCAGACACCTGGGAAAAATAATATAATTATGGGGGTGAAGACTAGAGGGTGTGAGGTGACACTAGACACCAGGGGAAGACTTTATAATTACAGAGCCAGCAATTGGAGGGTGGGGGGCACCACCAGACACCAGTGAAAAATGCAATAATTACAGGGATGGCAATTGGATGGTAGGGGTGCCACTATACACCAGAAAAATAATTTATAATTACAGGGATAGTGATTGAAGGAAGGGTGGGAGTGCCACTAGACACCAGGGAAAAATAATATAGTTATGGGGATGGTGACTGAAGGGTGAGAGTGCCACTAGACACTAGGGACTGACTTTATAATTATGGGGATGACAATCAGAGGGTGGGGGCATGACTAGACACCAGGGAAAGACTTTATAGTTACAGGGATGGTGATCAGAGGGTGGTGGGCACCACTAAACACCAGGATAACATTAAATAATTATGGGGATGGTGATTGGTGGGTGGAGGTGTCACTAGACACCAGTTAAAAAAAATTGTGGGGAAGGTGATCAGAGGGTTAGTGGGTGCCACTAGACACCATGGAAAAATATAGAAATTTGCAGGACAGTGTGCAAAATCCTTTTTTCATTTGCAGGAATCCTTTCCCATTAAAAAAAGGAAATAAAAAAGGATCCATTCAAATGAAAAAAGAATTACAAAAAAACTAAGTCCAAAATGTTTTCCATATGGAGGGATCCTTTTTCATTTGAACAAAAAAGGTCATATGGAAAAAGTGCAAAACAAAAAAGTCCAAAATCTTTTTTCCATATGAAGGGATCATTTTTCACTTGAACGAAAAAGGCCATACAGAAAAAAACAGAAGCAAGTCATGAAAAAGGATTTAAAATGGGAAGAAAAACACATTTGGAGTAATTTTTCCAACAGTTAAGTGCAGAATCCACCTAGCACAGTCTCGATGAGCAAGACACATGTTTTGGTCTCTATGCAGGATGTCACTTTTGGGGGGGATGATTTTTTTTATTTTTTTTTTAAATGGAAACAAAATAGTGGTAAATGAAAAAGGATTGATTCCAAGTGAAAAAGGATTGGCACCATATGAAACCGAATCCTTTTTCATAAGGACCAAATTATTTTTTCGTTCCAAACATCTATCCTGAAGTGCTCACTTAGCATGCTCAGAAACTGAAATTTTAAAATGTAATAACTTTGCAAAAGATTAATATTTTTCACCAAACCAGTGAAAGGCATCTCTGTGGGCCAAGCTCCTTCTACCCTGAAAATTCCAGAGCAAAATTCCAAACTGGGTGCAAGGTGATGACAAAAAGCAGCAAAAAAACAGCAATTTAAAATAATTGTTTTACTATCTGCATCTCGGAATCTGCATATCTGACTGGAACAAAACTTGACACATCAAGAGATCTATCCCTAAAAAACCATGCATGCAAACTTTCATGCAAATCCATTGAATGGTTGCAAAGATATTAAAGTGCAAAATTTGAGGTTTAACATAGAAACTCCTGTTCAACCCTAAATATATTGGCACTACTATGCCACTATAAAGAATGGCCTAATAATGTAAAGGTTTGTAAAACAGCAGCACAACAGGGTAGGTGAGAATCTCTCAGTTTCCATTCTTTACTGTAAAAGATTTCAGAATCTCCTAATTGTATTTATTCATTTGTACAGTCATCCATGTTTAAGTACTTATCAAATATTTTTAATTCATTTTTTTTCTGAAGATGAAATAGTGCTGCTCTGACTTTATTTTTTATGTCCTGTTGACTTCTTCACTGAATAACATCAGTGACTACTGTACTCAGGTCACACAATAATTATTTCCATGCTATTAAAGAGCTTGTAGCGCCATAAACAGCAACCATAAAATGTTATCAATTTTTAAAACTAGTCAGTTTTTATTTCTAATGTACTTTTCTTTTTCCTCTAGCTAATGAGAAGGTTATCCACCTGATAGTATTAGGTGGGATACAAATAACACTCAAATGGAAGCTAACATATCTAGTTCTATTCCCCCTCATACATCATCAGCATTGTGACCTCATTGATTGTGACATTAATAGCAACACACCTGGAAGAAAGTTAGTGGCTTTCCTTGGTCAGCTGTGATGTCACAGTCAGTGAAGTCACAATGCTGATGAGGTATGAAGGGAAACAGAGCTACATATGGAAGTTTCTAGGTAGTGTACTGTTCCATACATCACAACTTCTACTGTCAGGTAGAAAATCTGCTTATCAGCAAATGGGAACAGAATAAAATATTTCAGGTAAATGAATAATACACTTCAGATGCAGTAGGCAACAAATGACTACTTGTCACAATGGCTAGATGAAGGAATATAATACAGTGGTAAAATCTGCAATACTAAGAAGCGCGTGCAAGGATTAAAGTAGGCAGAATTGTCTAGCCCTTCTTTCCCAGTCAACAAGAAAGGAAAGGAAAGGAAAGGAAAGGAAAGGAAAGGAAAGTATATGATTTCCTTGTGTTAAAATAATATTTATTGTCATCCTTCTGTAAAGGATTTTTTTTAATTATCATCCAAGTACATTTTAAAGTCAGGGTTATTAAACCACAACTGGTATTATCTTGTGCATTATTTCAGATGAAAACAAAGAACACATTTTCTGTAACAGACTTAAATGTTTTTTCTCAATCAGTATCTTTAACGAAGTATGAAAATTAAATAGATATATATGAATAATGCTCAATTGCATGCATATTATCAACTAGCAGGATATCCATTGCTCTATGACATTTTTTTTAGAAAAGAATAGACACTAATGTGCAAATTAAAGTTGACCCATCTGACCACCACTATTTACCATTCAATTATCATGTCAACAAATTCACTTTTGAAAGAGATTACTTGCAATAAATTACTATGCAGTAACAAGAAAATTTGCAGTGTCTTTGTGTCCACTCAAGCCAAGCAGCAAACCTTTTTGATCTTGTTACTAAAGCTTTTATAAACAGCTCATATAATCAGAACAATTTGCACAATTTCAGTACACAATTCTTTATATAAAAGAAAACACTAGTGCTAGAAGGAGAACTGTGCTGAACCTGTAAGCCATTTCCACACACAGAAGCCAATTTTAACATACTGGTTCCAGTTCTATTACTGGTCTGTCTCTACATGATTTTTAGTTATGCTAGAGTTTTTTTCTGATTTATACACAGGTTGTAAGTTCCATTTTAGAAATGTACTGTATAATGTAGTTCCTCGCTCAGCTCTTTCATTGTTGGCACAGTGCACTCATGTTCTAGTGTAGAACTCTGTGGTTGGGAGGGACATAATCTATATCACACAGTTCTAAAATGGCACTTAACACAGAGTGGAAATCAATAACACTCTCTGAGGTCACTAATATGCCCATATAGGTAGAGCAATAATAGGATTGGATCAATTATTTAAAAAAAAAACAGCTTCTGCTGGAAGATATGACTTTCAGGCTCAGCACAGTTCTCTTTTGAAATGAGACACAATCTATGCCAAATATGTAGATTTAAACTATGGGAATATTTTTTATATAATGTACTTAATTTTCACTTGTGGGTATTAAACTCAATGCAATATATTTATTTCACACAAACAATTTGGTGTTTTTTTATATCTTTTAAATTCATAAAACTGAAAGTTGATTAGATATTTATGAACCTTGTTAAGTGGTATAGTTGAACCAATCACTGGTTATATAAATGGAGGTATGGTCTGATAATTCAAAGGGTTGTAAAGCAGCACTGCAACATGATAGGTAAAAATATCTGTCCTTTCCATTCTTTACTGTAAAAGACTTCAGAATCTCATACTTTCATTCATTTGTGTAGTCCTCAAGTTCTACCAGTGTTTAAGTACTTTTAAAATATTTTGAATTAACTTTTTTCTCAAGAAGAAATATTACTGATCCAACACGATTTTTTTTCTGTTCTGGTGACCACTTAACTGAATCACATCAGTGACCACTCAGTTCACACAGTGCTATTGCCAGTGCTATTAAAGAGCTTGCAGTGCCATAAACAGTAAACAGAAAATGTTACCAATGTTTAAACGTAGTCAGACTTTATTTCTTATGCACTTTTCTTTTTTCTCTTTCTAATCAGAAGGTTGACTACCTGATAGTATGTGTGATACAAAGAATACTTAAAAGGAAGCTGATGTATCAAGTTGTACTCCCATTCATACATCATGAGCACTGTAACCTCACTGATTGTGACATCATAAATATTTATTATTTGCAATTATTTGTAAATTTTTATTTTAATGTGGTTGTTTATTGTGAATCTTTTATTTCTATTGTAATGTCCATAATTCTGTTCAGTGCTTCGAGCCCCTGGGATTGGGTACTATATACATAAAGTTTACTACTACTACTCTACTACTACAACCACTATCACTAGTGACAAATCTGGCAGAATGTTGGTGGCTTTCTTGGGTCTGTTGTGATGTCATAGTCAGTAAGGGCACAATGCTGTCGAGGTACTAAGGTATGAAGGGGAACAGATCTAAATATATCAGCTTCTATGTCATGTACTGCTCCACACATTACACCTTATACTGCCTAGTAGAAAATATGTTAATCAGCAAATGAGAAAAGAATAAAGTACTTCAGATCCAAAAAGTAACAGCCAACTACTTGTAATGGTTAATATTAGTTTGAGAAGGTATACTAACTCTTTAAGATTAAATGGAAATCCATTTGCAAGATATCCATATACCAGTGGGTCAAAGGATTCCATGGGATAAAGGTTAATTAAAGGCAAATGGGTTTTCTTGTACTTTACAGATTAAATGTGGGATAATAGTTTAATCAAGCAACAATCATGTAATCAGTCATTGAAAAACCTCAACACGTCAAACAAATCCTTGACTGCTAACACAAGTCTTCACCTGCAACCAATGTTTGTCATTCAGGCAAATATTGTGTAGGTCCAGTGGTGCATAGCAACACTCTTATATAATGGAAAAATATCCTAGGAAAGTCATCCTGCTGGTTATAAGTATCCACGACTATTACAAGCAAGGCATTATAATTCTTCATTTGATCCTGTTGTTAGATGAAGTAACACATATTTAAGATCCCACATATTTCCTTGATGATAAGTTGATATAGACTAGATCATTCAAATTGTTTTCAACCAGCAGAAGTAAAATTTAGATTATATGCCCTGAATTATATCAAATCATGTGTGTCTTCTTAAAAGAAGATCCTTGATGTCAATTTGCAGATAACTGGTTCCTTCGGAGTTCAGATCTTGCTCATATATAGTGGTTAAAAGTCGCTCCCCAGTTATTTGAGGTTTACATCGTGATGCTCATTTCCTGCAGTTTTTTTATATCACAGAACTTGCAGTCTTTTTATTCAGTCTGTCGTGCCCATTTCAGATCATCAGTTCGCGGTTTTTGTTGTGTCAGTGCTTCTATAATAGCTTCCATTTTCCTCCAAAATCCAAGTCTGTCTAGAGGGTAATTAAGCCAACCTGAAAAATAAATTACATTATTATAAAGCAATATACTTGATGTTGGGTGCCACATCTCTTTCCAAAGGCCTAGTATTAATGATATGGTTAATTTCTATGACTGACTTTTATAAATGCATACATACATAACTAGGCAATGCAAATATGAATCAACTTACAAGGCTCTTGTTCTTTCTAAATACAGATGATGATGCCTTTTTCCGCTATATTAGTGAAAAGAAAAAGGAGAGCAAAGAAAGTGTGATGGATGGTAAGGAGATGATGGTGGTGGTGGACAAGAAGAAGGTGACTATGCTAAATAACTTCCTCTGCTTGGTTTTCATGAAGGAGAAGGATTTTCTGCTATGTGACAGAGGACTGGTATAAGCCCCGGGGATATGTTAAACACTAGAGGCAGAACATGTGTCCACTGAAAGGGTCCACACAGCCCTGGTCACTCTGAAGGTAAGAAAAGTTCTGGGGCCTGATGAGCTATACCTAAGGTGTTGAAGGAACTCAGTGGGTAGCTGGCTTCACTCTTGGCAGATATGTTCAACAGCTTGCTAGCAGTAGATATATACCTGCTTGACTGTTCTTCTTTATTGGGGGGGGCAGGAAACTATAAACCACTGAGCCTGGCTTCCTGTTTGAGTTAGCTACAAAAAGAGCATCTTGAAGGAGACCATAATAGTTTCTTGTAAGGAATAGGCAGCAGAAACTGAAGCAACACAGCTTTGCTTAAGAGATATCTTTTCAACTAAACCACACTGATTTATTTAACTTGGAGATGTAAGCAGCAGACAAAACCAAGCCTGTGGATATCCTCTAAAGCCACACTCCAATGAAGAAAACAAAAGGTGCAATATTGCTGTATCCAAATGTTACATTTTATTATGGCATTTTGGGACCTGTATGTTTAACTGTTGCATTTTAAGTATATGTTCCTCTTAACCCCACACCCCCGATGAAGGGTCACATGGAGACCTGAAGTGCTGGGATTTAGTGACACTTTCTCTTGTGTGGAGCTCTGCCATAATAAAATTTAACAGTTGGCTACAGTAATATTGCACCTCTTGGTTTCTTCATCAAAGTGGGCTTTATTGTGTTTTGCATAAATGACTGGCATGTTAAGTGTTTAGCCAGCACCCTCACAAGCCAGGATTCGAGCACATGGTATGTGTGTTTGTTTATGGATATCCTCTACCTGGACATCAGTATGGCCTTTGACTCAGTTCCATAGAGGAGATTAGTGAAAAGGTTGGGGATCTTGGATTGGAGAAAGGGATTAACAGGTGGATTAGACACTGGCTAAGTGGTAGGACCAAGATTGTAGAAGTAAATGGGAAGCAACTGGAGGAGAAGGATGTTACCAGCAGAGTACCACAGGGGATGGTCTTGGGACCAGTCCTTTTTAACTTGTTCATTTGCAACATAGGAGAGGGGCTTTAGGGTAAGATCAGTCTGTTTGCAGATGACACCAATTTGGTTGGAAGAATTGATAGCAAGGAGTGTATCAGTGATGAAAAGTGACCAGGAGAGGTGGTCAGGGTCTGCAGCTCAAGGTTAATACTGAAAAATGCAAGGATACACATGCTGAAAGAAATAACCCCAAGATGTTGTGTTGGCTAGGGAGAGTAAAGCTCATGGTAATGACTGAGGAGTGAGATATGGATGTGACATTTGCAGATGACGTAAAGGTACAGGCACAGTGCAACACAGCACATGGGAAGGTTAATAGAATGCTGTGCTGTGTAGGAAGAGGGTTCCCTAAAAGAAATGATAGGGTGATCCTACCCCCATACAGATCACTGGTGTGGCCACACCAGGAGTACTATGCACAGCTCAGGAATCCTCATGTGAAGAGGCATAACAATAGATAGGAGAAGGTGCACCAAAGGGTAACCAAGATTTAGTTTAGTTTTTTGTTGACCAGGTAAGTGCACTAGACAAATCCTGCCTATTTTCAGGCATGACCCGGGGGACGATGATACAGATGAATGCCAACTGACATTGAACCAGATTAAGCTGTTGGTGATATTTTGAGTGAATAAGGGAAATTTGGCCAGGACACTGGGGAAATTTCCCCTACTCTTTTCGATAAGTGCCATGGGATCTTTAACATCCACCTGAACTACCACCAATCCAGGCAGATGGGACCTCGGTTTAACATCTCATCCGAAAGACGGCACCTCCAAAGTGCAGCACCCCTCTCATGCTGCACTACAGTGTCAGTACTGGGATATTAACCCAAGTGCCAGATGTGAGAACTGAACCCACAGCCCTCTGATCTCCCGGCCTCAGAGGCGAGTGTGCTACCTACTGAACCACTGAGGCAGCTGAGGAAGATATATAAGGAGAAACCATGCAGCTTGAACAGGTACTCCATGAAGATCAGGAGGGGGGGGACATGATTGAAACTTTCAAATTTATGAAAGGCAGCATTAACGTCAACATTCAGCAACTGTTTAAGAGCTGTAAGGGTTCTACTACTAGTGAGCATGGTTGCAAATTCATGAGGGGAGTTCAGAAGAGACATGAGAAAACACTTCTTCACAGAGACAGTGATGGGGCTGCCAGGGGGGAGGTATTGCACTTGAATACTGGAGGGATTTATGGGGTTGGGACAGACATAAGAAACTGATTAAGGTAGAACATGCTCAAGGAGATGTACCGGTACTGCCAGTGAGGGATGTAGCAGCACATTCACAGCAATAGCCTGATGTTGTGGGACAGACAGCAACAGAGTAGAGATGATGGACTTGGTCTTTTCTAGCCATAGCAAATCTATGTTCTTTACTTCAATTATATTCCACTTCTATCAAGATATGAATCCCCATGAATTATGATAATCCCCAAATAGTCATCATTGGACCTAATGTGTCATTAAAGGGCACATTTTTCTTAGCCATGCTCGGTGTAATTATTTCATATTGGGGTCATTGGTTGTTTCAAATCCTGTTGTTAAATAGTTTTATTAATGAGGGGCACAGCAAGTTTAAGCTGCTTCTGGTTGTGATTTGCAGCCCCATATCTTAGCTGACTGAGCAGCATTGGTGCACATTGCCTGAAAGTTTTTAAATCATGTGTGTGAGATCATTTTAGTTAGACAGAAAGCCCATCCATCTCTCTGGGCTCTCTACTCTTTCAGTGAGGGACTGTGGGACTATGAAGGAGGGAGACTCAGTAAGTGGATCCCAAGAATCAGGAGGGGGGAATCTATCCTGCAAACCCAACTGCCACTGAAAGACTGCCTTGGATATTATGACATAGCAGTTTCCTGCACTGTGAAACAACAAGAAGTCCTGTTTTGGTAACTTTGTGCAAGTGGATGAACTGGAAGTGAGCTGAGTGCAACTTCTGCTCACCCACACTTGAAATGCAAAAGCCTGTGTAGGTTGGTGTTTTAGTACCTGAGACCAGAGAGAGGGTTGTCATTTGCAGCCCTATAACCTTAGCTGACTGAGCAGCACTGCTGTACTTTTCCTGAAACTTTTTAAATTGTGTGTGAAATAATTTTAGTTAGCTAGAAAGCCCATCTAGCTCTCTGAGCTCTCTACTGTTTTTTTATCATGAAAAATTGTATTATTATTTTCAAGATATAACAAGGATACAAGTCTGTCATTCCATTCATTCAAACATGCAAGAGGAATAGTACGCAATATCACACTCTGTAATGCTTGAAATACCATATCAGCAATGCTGAAATAATTACAAAACTATGGATAGAGTGTCTCTATAATAAAGTCCAGGAAGCAGCTAGACCTTAGGAAGAAACATCAATTAGGGTACAACAACAAGTATTATACCATCCTAGGTCAAGCCAAAGGAATAATCTTAAGACAATTATGTGGTTCACTCCACAGAGCCTCACTACCTTCTAAATAATTCTGAGAAGTTCAATGGGTATGAGGGGGAAAAGGAGGGAGAAGGGAATAAGGGCTAGGGAGGAGAATGACAGGAGGATTAGAAGGAGGGGGAGAACAGATTTCCCCTAAAATACAGAGGGAAGTCCATAAGCACTAGAAACACTATATTGTGGGGTTAGCTGGTGGTGTGGGAGGGGCCAGACACAGATGAGAATGTAGATATGCATACATTGAGCTCTCTACTCTTTTAGTGAGGCACTGTGGCATTGTGAAGGAGGGAGACCCAGGAAGTAGAGCCTGAGAATTGGGGGGGCAGAGGGGAATCTACCCTACAAAACCACCTGCCACTGAGAGACTGCCTGGGATACTGTGGTGTGGCAGCCTACTGCACTGTAAAAAAGCCAAAAATCCTGTTGCACTAATTTTGTGCAAGTGAGCAAACCTGAAGTGAACTGAGTGTGACTTCCATGCCCCCCCCACTTGAAAAGATGGTGTCTGTGCGTCCTTCATGAGCACAACAGAGATTACATAGCAGAGGTACCTACTGTGTCTGCAAGTGTCAGCCACGGAAGTCAGGAGACTCTAATCATTATTTACCAATGAAAGGTACGTTTTCAAATAGAACTGGCTATGGAAGACACTATTATAACTCTGAATGGGAGGTTGGTTTTAAATACATAAGCTGCTCAATGTATATGCTGGTTAAAACTATTAACACAGAAGGTGAATTTATCTGTGACAAATGTAGCACAAACAAAAAACTGATGATAGAATTCACCAGGATGACTGAAAGGTTGGAAAAATTGGAGCAATGTCTGGAAAGGATGGATAATGAAATTAGTGGGGAAAAATAGGCAAAATTGTAACAAATCTGTTTCCATGGTAGTTGAGGGAGCACAGGGTGATCGTCCTACTACATAACCAGTAAATTATGAAATCAATGGAAAACAAAAGATAACCACCAATGAGGAAGAACAAGAGAAGGAATAGTGCACTGTGCAGAGCAACAGAAGGAAAATGAGCAGGCATGCAATGGAATATTCTGCTAGTCTAGAAACTAGTAACAGATTTTCTTTATTAAGTGTGCTTAAATCACATATTGATAGGATGGGGGGACACCATGAAATGGGAAATCTAATTAATTTAGAAGCAGATGGTGAACCTATCCCTACCAATACAGTTCTGACAGATTCAAATAGGTGGCTCAGTTTTCAAGGGATGATGCTGGGCTTGTGTCAAGCCCTGTGTCCACCTATTGTTTGACACAGCTGCATCAAATTCCTTTGATACAACTGCACCTAATTTTAGTATATCAGGCATGGATAACATTTTCCACACTTTACAGCAGCTATGCCAAAGATTTTGCTGTTAGACCTATAAAAGGGTCCCCATGTATGTAAGTTAGACCAGGGAATGCTGGTCTAGCTTGCAGTATTTGGCACTTGGGATTGAAAACCGGATTGCCAGCCAGGAGAATTCTGCAAGCCCCATGCACCAAACAATTGATGTACTGGGGATTGCAGCATTCTCAGGGCTCTACAAATCTAGCCCAGAGAGTCAATAAGGGCAAATGTACAAAACAGCATTACCAAAATAAAAGAAATGACTGTAATGGGAGACTCAATATTACGATATGCTGACTCCACCATCTGTAACAATAATAAAGAGCATACCTAGATCACATGCCTCCCAGGAAACAAATTAAGGGACGTGATGAATAATCTGGAAAAGTTAATTGCTAACCATGAATCACCCTTTGACTGTGGCCTCTTGCGGGTATAAACAATAATGATAGAACACCAGAGCACCAAATCATTACAGAAATTAATAGTATAGGTATGATTCTCAAAATGTACAAGTGCAATGCCATCTTCTCAGAGGTACTATCTGTATTAGGAGACAGTAATCTGAGACAGAGATATCTATTGACATGACCAGTGGTTACAAATATGGACAGTTAAGGAGGTTTTAATATTCATAAGGAACTAGAGGACTTTTGCTGGACAAGTCAGCTACTACAAAAAGGATGGTCTGCACTTAACTAGAAAGGGGGCAGCTTCACTCGAAAATAAAATCCATATTGCCATTAGTTATGGTTTAAACTAAATGGTGGGGCAAGGGGGAGAAGCACATATGATAATCCAAGACATGAGGGAACTATGGGTGCACACAGTACTGGTAATACCTCACTGAGAACAAAGAAAAGAAATACTAATATACTAAATATACTGTCACATAGTGCTAGGACTATGAATAATAAAATGGACCGGATGACAGCCAAACTATGGAAGAAACAATATGATCTGGTTTCAGACTCAAAAATTTGGTGGAATGATATCATAGATTGGGGCAGGACTTGGAAGGCTGCATGCTATTTAAGGAAAATAAGAAGAGAAGACAGGGAATGGCACTTTATATCAGAGACAACCTTAACAGTAAGCAAACTACTGACACATCAGGTGAAATGGATGAATTACATATTGAAAGTCTATGAGTCAAGAAACTAACAAAGACAAGCCCATCATTATAGCAACATGTTACAGGCCACCACACAGTAGTATAGAATACGTCAACAAGTTATTTAACATTATCATGAATATGAGCAGTCCCAATAAAAAAGTAATCATAATAGGGGATTTCAATATTAGCTGTACTGACTGGAGAAGCAGAACATTGACCAGTACTGTACAGACCCATCTTGTAGATGTTATGAATGAATGTGATCTGGACCAGCTTGTCTCAGAACCCACTAAGGAGAATAATGTGTTGGACCTGGTGATAACAAATATCAAAAATCACATGGACTCATGTATACTAGTGGAGCCACTGGGAACCAGTGATCATAGCATGATTGATGTATCCTTTAGTAAAAAACTCAGAAAAACTCCTAAGTAGGGTTGAATACTGTAGCTACAATGAAGATAATTTTGAGGAAATGGCTAGGGACCTGTGTGGTAGTGTGGGTTCCAATAACAGATCATACAACTAGTTTAAGATGCATAAAAAATGCATACTTCTGCGTTTATCATTTTATTGTCTCAATAAATCAAAAAAAAATAAACAAAAAAATACTTGTATACAGAAAGGAAAATAAATGGTGTTAGTCCTTCACACCTTCAGAACACAGGATATTATTATTCTTCCTTCAGACAACATAAAAGAATTCCTGCAGTCTCTCCTTTCCATAGAACAGTGTGAAAACTGGCACACTCTCAATAGAACCTTCCTTCACTGTGATCAGAAAGCTACTGATCAACACACCTGTCTGAGCCCCCTAGAGGAGCACTTTTTAAGTCAGTCAGGGGTGACCTCATAAGTCATGTGACACCCTTATTAATACAAAAAGATCTACTGGAGCCTTTGGATACACCATACATATGTTTTACATCATCAAACAATGTGTTCAAGTCCTTATTTAAACAGATGTTCATTTAATGCAGCACACTAAGACAGAAGGGAGCTAAATGCTTAATTATAGGGCTATTGATGTCAAAGCATTAGCTTAGCTCCTCTGCCTCATGACATCACTCTCTCTCCTGGGTCTATAAAACCTGTTAATCTGTGGACATCCAACCCTGTAGCAGGACCTATCTCAGCTACTGAGGACCTATCTCAGCAAACAGGGTAACTATACTTGATATTTCTTTATTGAAACATGTTACCTTTTATACCGTTTTTTTTTTACTAGAAGAAGAAAAAGGCATTTATCTTGGAAACCCAAACAGACAAGGGCACGCTCCTTTATCTGTTTGTTTTTGCAAGGGTATGACTTTCTATTCCAGAACCATTAAGAATGCAGAATCAACATTTTCATTTGCAAAGGACTTGGGATACACATGGCAGCTTAACTAAACAAAAACGTTGTCCCCTTTCTTCATTTGGAGATAGAAACTTAATGATAACTTTTTGAACAGTAGCCTTGGACTCTCAGTACACAATTATCTTTGTTTTCTTAATTATGACTAAGGAACTTGTGTAATGGGGAACATGTTTTAAGGATGTCTTTAAGACAAAAAAGGGGGGGGTTCAGGCTGCATTTCAGACAAGGGATAGATGAGAATGAAGAATATCAGGTTGGCCACCCTGATATGAATAAAAGGATAGTCAGAAAAAGGCAAGAAGATAGAAGACAGTGAAAAGGAAGTTGAAATTTTAAGCTATGCCTGATGTTTGTTTATTAACATCCTAGCACACTCCTCCCCGCACAAGAAGACAACTTACTAGTTGTTGCCTTAAGACCTCCCACCCTGTGAATGGTTGGAACTTCCGCCCACCCACTCCAGAAGTTCCCCCCAGGGACCCTTAAGATAAACAGTATTCAAAACATTACTATACTTATAATAATACTGTTTGTATTCATTCTTTTCCCTGCGGTTGTGCCTTCCTGGCATCATGTATTCCATTCTTAATTCTATTTTCCATACCTGGAATGGATGTACTATCTTAATCAGCACCAAAACATGATAGAAAATCCATGTTCTGATGCTGAGAACCAGTTCTATGTTTTACAACAAATTTATAAGGTTGTAATGATAGATACCACCGTAAAATACGTGCATTTTTATCTTTCATTAAGTTCAGCCAGCATAATGGGTTGTGGTCTGTTACTATTGTAAATTTATTTCCCTATAAAAAATATTTAAGGGCCTCTACTGCCCAATTGATGGCTAAACATTCTTTTTCCACCATGGAATACTTTCTCTCCCTTTCATGCAATTTTCTGCTGAGGAACAATATGGGGTGTTCCTCTCCCTGACTATGCTGGGTTAGTACTGCTCCTATACCCATGTCAGAGGCATCAGTTTGTATTACAAAGGGTTTAGAGAAATCTGGACTACTCAACACTGGAGCTGAACACAGAATTGCCTTGATCATTTGGAATGCCTCTTCAAAGGCTGGACTCCATTTTACTTCATTTGGAAAGTTGTTTTTAGTGAGGTCAGTAAGTGGTGTGGCAATTGTTGAGAAATCTGGGATGAACCGGTGGTAATAACTTGCCAGTCCAAGAAAAGATCTGACATGTTGCTTGGTGGTGGGTATGGGACTATTTGCTTCCGCTTCAACTTTGTCCACTTCAGGTTTAACCACCCCATGTCCAATTATGAAGCCTAGATAGCGCATTTCAGTTTTTGCAATAGCACATTTAGACGGGTTGATGGTAAGACCAGTGTCTTTGATGCTTTGTATGACAGCACTAAGTTGTATTAAGTGAGAGTCTCAGTCTGTACTGTAAATGACAACGTCATCCAAATAGGCTGCGCTGTAACATTTATGTGGTCTTAAAACATGATCCATGTACCTTTGGAAAGTAGCCTGGGCCCCATGAAGACCAAACAGCATAGTGGTAAAATGATATAAACCAAGTGGGGTACAAAAAGCAGTGAGTTCTTGAGCTTGGGGTGCTAAGGGTATCTGCCAATACCCCTTAGTCAAATCTAGTGTGTTAATATACTTGGCAGATCCTATCTGGTCTAACAGATCATCAATGCGTGGCATTGGATACCCATCGAATTCTGAAACTTCATTAATTTTACGGAAGTCTAGGCAAAGCCTGATTCCACCTTTTTTTGTACCACTACCAGTGGTGAAGACCAGGGGCCATGGGATGGAACAATAACTCCTGCTTGCTCCATTCTTTTAACTTCTGCAACTACTTCTCGTCTAATCTTTTCGGGCAATCTATAGGGTTTTTGATTAATTGGTTTCGTTTGTGTAACCCTTATCT
The DNA here is from genome assembly GCA_016271365.2 of Neoceratodus forsteri. Lineage (NCBI taxonomy): Eukaryota > Metazoa > Chordata > Ceratodontiformes > Ceratodontidae > Neoceratodus > Neoceratodus forsteri. The sequence continues at coordinate 1,508,308,538 of CM028130.1, forward strand.
CATGTACCACCCCTTTTGCTTTTCCGGGTTTTCTTGTGAATGTATCTGCAAAATACTCCAAGAGATGATCAATCTCTTCCCTTTGTACTCTGGTCAATTCTTTATTAATCTGAATTTCAGTCTCATTCCCTGTTTTATCCAGCCTGTCATATGCCATGTCTAATTCTGTCCTCCCTTGTTCAGGATGTATGAATAACACTGGGGTTGGTAGTTTTTCTATCCACTTCCTTAAAAGATTGGCATGGTAAGTTTGTTTAAGTGGCCTATGCCCTAGCATTTCAATGGCATAATTTACTGGGCCGGTCTGATGTAATACCATATATGGCCCTTGCCAATGCATCAGCAATTTCTTCTCAGTGGCAGGTAGTAGCAATAATACTTTTTCTCCTGGTGCAAATGTTTTGGTTTTTAGCCCCACATCACATAATTCTCTCTGTTTTATTTGCCATTGGTCTACATTCTGGTGAGCTATGGACACATATTTTACCAATCGTTTTCTTAAGGAGGTCATATATTCTAATATGTTCTTGCAGGCCACATTATCCTTTTGTTCCCAATGCTCCTTAACAACATCCAATGGGCCCCTAGGGTTACAGCCATACAGTATTGTAAAAGGGGACAACCCAGTGGTGGCTTGGGGCACCTCCTATGCAAACAGTAAGTAAGGTAAAACTTATCCCAATCTCGACCTTCCTCCTGCACATATTTCTGCAACATACATTTCATGGTTTTGTTAAAATGCTCAACTAACCCATCAGTTTGGGGATGGTACGGTGATGTTCTTACAGCAGATACCCCTAATAACCTGTACAATTCCTATAACATTATAGACGTGAAATTACTACCATAATCTGTCAAAATAACCTTAGGTATACCCATCCGACCAATTCCTCAGCGATATGAGGGGCAGTGACTGTTCTCATTGGTATTGCCTCAGGGTATCGAGTGGTGTAATCACATATAACGAAAATGTATTGGTTCCCTTTTGAACTCTTTAATAAGGGACCTACCACATCCATTGCTACTCTATTGAATGGAGTAGTTACATGGGAAATGGGCTGTAAGGGTACTAAATCCCTCTTTCCCCCTTTTGCTACTAACTGACATTATGGGCAGCAATATCTTGATGTACCTCAGGCCAGCAAAACTGGGTAAAGATCTGTTGCACTGTCCTATCTCTGCCCTCATGTCCAGCCATGGGGATGTCATGGGCCAGGTGCATTATCTGCTCCCTGTATTTGTTAGGTACTACCAATTGTTCAATCTCTTCAGCTGTATCAAGATCTATAAAAACTCTATACAGTATCTCATGTTTAAGTATAAAATGAGATTGTCCAGGATGTCCAGCCTTGGCCACCTGTGAAAATAAAGGTTGTAAAGTTTTATCACATTTTTGGTCCTGTACAATGTCTTGTACTGTAGTCCCTGGAATACAAACTTGACCTTCAGCCTGTTGCAGTTCCTTTCAGGCCCTTTTTTCTCTTCTCTTCTCTTGGTCTTTCTGGATTTCTTTGTTGCACTAACAGTTTCAAAATAGTCCTCCTCAAAAGGAAAAACTTCCTGTAAGGGCTGTGTTTTGGCCTGGGATCTAGTGACCACATTGACTGTTTCTGGAAAGGTTTTATGTTGTTGCATTAATAAATCAAAATGGGGAAAGTCTTGTCCAACAATTATGGGTACGGGAAGATGTGGAACAAGGCCTACCAGCATGTCATGGCTTTCTTTATTTACAGTTATGTTCAGACATGCTGTGGGGTATTGATGTATGTCTCCATGAACACAATGAACAGTGGTATCTGAGTCACTTTTAGGCATATCATGAGCTAAATCAGCTCTAACCAAAGTCTGTATACTCCCAGAGTCCAGCAGGCCCAAATTCTGTTGTTCCCCAATACCCACTGAGGTCACATACCCAAAATTAGCTAGGGCAAGATACTCCAAATCAGTTATTTTATTGGGGCAGTTCCTCAAAATATGTCCTTTTCCAAGGCAACCATGGCATACAATCTCAGTATAAGGAGTTCTCTTACCTCTCTCTCTCTTCAATAAAATTGTCTTTGATTATGAGAAGTATAAAAAGGTGGCCTTACCAGTGTGCTGGATAGTCCTGGGTTGTTCTGGTTACCTCTAGCTCGAGTGCTTCATGCTGCCAAATAGTCCTCCGCCAATTTGATGGTGTCTTCAGCTGTCTCGGGTTTATGCTCCTTCACCCACGATTGAACATCCCCTGGTAGTATCTGGATGAACTGTTCTATTATTATCAGTTCCATTATTTGAGCCACAGTTTTGGAGGTGGGCTGCAACCACTTACCACAGTAGTCCTTCAGACGAGTGTAAGTTTCCCTTGGTGTGTCCAAGTTGGCCATTTTCTGGGAGCGAAACCACTGCCTATACATTTCTGTATTTATATTATATCTACGTAATATTTCTTCTTTGACTCTGTCATAGTTGGTACTGTCAGCTCCACTTAGCTGACTATAAACTATCTGTGCCCATCCAGAGAGGTATGGGACCAAACGAATCACCCATTGATCTCTGGGCCAGTTGCATGTTTGAGCCACCCTCTTGAAGGTTGTCAGGTAGGCCTCGATGTCATTAACTTCCATTAATTTAGTTAATTTTATGTCTCTAAGGACAGTCCTCTCTGTCTGCCCCTGTGTCATGTCCTTTATAGCTTTTAGAGTTGCTGTCCATTTTTCATCGTCTCCATCTTTCTTCTGCCTGTATCCTCCGATCTTCATCCCTCTGTCTCTGGTCTTCTTCTCTCTGGTGCTCCATCTCAATTTGGCATAGACAAAGCCATTTCAATAATTCACTTGGGTCCTCCAGTGCTGGGGTCATCTGGCTTTCCTCCCTTTTTGGATTACCAGCCACTGCCATGGCTCCTTCTTCCATCTTCTTTGGTCTGGTGGTAGGTTCAATCCCGGACAACAACTGCACTCCAGTCTTCAATCTGACAGACCGGGTCAAATGTACTGCATCCAGCTCCACTTGTTCTGGTTGTTGCATCTGCTAGGGTATTTACAGCACAACACCCCCTCTGGAGTACCTTCTGATACCCCAGAGGTTGTAATCCCACCTCTGACACTAGTTGTGGTAGTGTGGGTTCCAATAACAGATCTTACAACCAGTTTAAGATGCATAAAAAACACATACTTCTGCGTTTATCATTTTATTGTCTCAATAAATAAAAAAAATAATTAAATAAAAAATTATTTGTATACAGAAAGGAAAATAAATGGTGTTAGTCCTTCACACCTTCAGAACACAGGATATTATTATTCTTCCTTCAGACAACATAAAAGAATTCCTGCAGTCTCTCCTTTCCATAGAACAGTGTGAAAACTGGCACACTCTCAATAGAACCTTCCTTCACTGTGATCAGAAAGCTACTGATCAACACACCTGTCTGAATCTCCTAGAGGAGCACTTTTTAAGTCAATCAGGGGTGACCTCATAAGTCATGTGACACCCTTATTAAGACAAAAAGATCTACTGGAGCCTATGGATACATCATACATATGTTTTACATCATCAAACAACGTGCTCAAGTCCTTATCATTTAAACAGATGTTCATTTAATGCAGCACACTAAGACAGAAGGGAGCTAAATGCTTAATTATAGGGCTAATGATGTCAGAGCATTAGCTTAGATCCTCTGCCTCATGATATCACTCTCTCTCCTGGGTCTATAAAACCTGTTAATCTGTGGGCAGCCAGTCCTGTAGCAGGACCTATCTCAGCTACTGAGGACCTATCTCAGCAAACAGGGTAACTATACTTGATATTTCTTTATTGAATCATGTTACCTTTTATACCTTTTTTTTTACTAGAAGAAGAAAAAGCCATTTATCTTGGAAACCCAACCAGACAAGGGCGCGCTTCTTTATCTGTTTGTTTTTGCAAGGGTATGACTTTCTATTCCAGAACCATTAAGAAGGCAGAATCAACATCTTCATTTGCAAAGGACTTGGGATACACATGGCAGCTTAACTAAACAAAAACCTTGTCTCCTTTCTTCATTTGGAAACAGAAACCTAATGACAACTTTTTGAACAGCAGCCTTGGACTTTCAGTACACAGATACCTTTGTTTTCTTAATTACAACTAAGGAACTTGTGTAAGGAAGTAAGCTGTTGGTTAACTAGGATCTGCAGCTTATCTGTTAGGTAGGAAAATGGGCAGACTAGGTGGGCCAAGCGGTCCTTATCTGCTGTCAAATTCTATGTTTCTATGTAATGGGGAACATGTTTCAAGGATGTCTTTAAGACAAAAAAGGAGGGGGGTTCAGGCTGCATTTCAGACAAGGGATAGATAAAAATGAAGAATATCAGGTTGGCCACCCTGATAGGAATAAAAGGATAGTCAGAAAAAGGCAAGAAGATAGGAAAGAGTGAAAAGGAAGTTGATATTTTAAGCTATGCCCCATGTTTGTTTATTAACATCCTAGCACACCCTGAGGGGATGGGAATGAGAATCAATATTTGCCCATAAATCTCCAACTGAGAAATGGAAATGTCTAAAAGATAAATTAATGTTACTGCAAGATACTTGGGTTCCTAGAAGAAGAACTATTAACAGGAAAATAAGACCAAAATGGTTGAGACCAGCACTGTTGAAAGGAATCAACACTCTTCTAAATAAAGGAAAAATTATCCCAGTGTCAAGAACCTCACTGCTTACAAAAATGACTTGAGAAATTGTAGCAATGCAATCAAAAATGTAAGAGAAGACTGGAAACCAGTTTGGCCTGGGGTACATCTAACAACCCTAAATTTTTTTATGGCCATATAAATTCCCTTAAGAACAGGGAAAGGTGATTGAGCTCATAGACATGTGAGACAAGATCACAGAGTATCCAAGCAGCATGGCAGATGAATTTAATAAATACTTTGCTTCGGTCTTTAACAAAGATGGACAAAATTGTAACTCTAACATTAGGACAGATCATTTCACCCACAACCTTGAGAATATGTTATTTAAAGTGGAACTGATAAGAACTAGACTGCATAAACTCGACCAACATAAATCCCCTGGAGTAGACAACATTCACCCTTGCCTATTAAAAGAACTAGCAGAACCACTAGCAGCCCCATTAAGTAAGCAATTTAAATCATTTATAACTGGAATAGCCGCTGAGGATTGAAAGGAAGCCGTTATCAGCCCATCTTCAAAAAGGGTAATAAGCTTCAAATGCAAAATTATAGACCCATTAGTCTAACATCTATCATAGGGAAGGCTATGGAGTGGGTTTCTAAAAGACTACATGATAGGCACTTTAGGTACAGATGGGGTGATCGATGTGTCACAGCATGGGTTTACAAAAGGGTGCTCATGCATAGCTAATTTAATATAATTTTACAAACCTATCAGTGAACTTCTAGACCACAACATAATATACATGGATCTCAGTAAAGCATGTGACAAAATTCTACATGGGATGCTGATTAACAAGTTAAACATATGGAAACAGACCCTGGAGTAGTGAGGTGGCTCCAAAACTGACTGCATGAGAAGAAACAGAGAGTAAGGGTAAAGGGAGAGGTTTCTAAAAGCATCATAATGACTAAAGGGGTGCCATAGGGTTCAGTCCTTGGATGAATCCTATTTACTCTGTACTTAAAGGACATTCCCCATGGGCTTACTGGGCATGTCAACAAGTTCGCAGATGACACCAAAATTGGAGGCCCAGCACTAACTAAGGAAGATGCAAACTGCTTTCAGTCTGATTTGGACAGATGAGACAGACGGGATAGAGAATGGGGGATGCAATTCAATGCTGAAAAATGTGTGATTTCACATATGGGTAACAACAATCCTTGTGCTTAATACAAACTGGGGGGTTGAAAACTCAAATTTGCACTGGAGGAGAAACATCTTGGGGTGGTAGTGCCAACCAACTGGCAGTTACTAAAGTAAATAGGATACTTGGTTATATAAAAAATACATTTGCATGCTGCCAAAGGCCAGACCATATCTGGACTACTGTTCCCAATTTTGATTACCTCATCTAAGGAGGGAGGTACAACTTATGGAGAGGGTCCAAACGAAATTTACTAAAACACTGCATGGATTAAAGGATAAAAGTTATAAACAAGATTCAATCACCTAGGCTACACAGATTGGAGGGAAGAAGGTACAGAGGTGACCTGATTTTAATGTTCAATCTTGGTAGGAATGAGTGCTTATTTGCCGATATGGGATTTGATAAGAAATATATTACGATCATAAGGGACACAATAAATAAATTAATAGTAAACCATACAGGACAACCAACAGAGGGGCATTATTTACACAGAGAGTTGTGAGTTTGTGGAATGGGCTGCCACAAGTGACAGTAGATGCACCAAATACTGAAAGTTGTAAGTTTAATGCTAGATAAAGAAATTGACAAATGGGAGGATGTATTTGATACCACTAAGTAGTGTGTGGGGGGTAGATTTGAAGTACCATCAGGCAAATTTCAACCCTTTATTCAAGAATTCTTTAAAAGTGATAGGAAACAGTGTATTATACTTTTAGAAATCATTCTGTTTTCCTTTTAGTGTCACTCTATATTCTGATATGTTTTGACCTTTTATTTTTAAATTAATAATCCCATTTTTATTTTGCATGTAAAACTACTTGGAATCACTTTCTGCTCAGCAGCTACTGCTGTCTCTTTTTATGGCTGCGTAGGTGGAGACTGTAGCCATTTTGTGAGAGCTCAGAAAAATGAGTTACTGGATCAGGCTCTGGAACACTTCAATTTTTGACTTTTGGAATGATCCTTTTGAAAGTGCAAAATGGTCAGTACCAGTCCACCATGGCTGCACTATTTCAGCACTGCTCCTGCACTTCCTTATTTGGTGATGCACTGCACATGAGCATGTGTTGCACATGTGCAGTTCTGCCAGGCACGCCATCTTGGGAATGGCATATGCCATTTACAAGAACTACGCATGTGCGACTACAGTGCATGCATAGTTCTGTCTGCGTCACCATCTTGTGTGTGGCATTTACATGCATTTGGCGGCAGTTGTTCCCCCACAGTGGCACCATTCCTACAAGCTCGCTGCAGCTGTATTGACTCTGGCTAGAACTTGTTATACTTGTGAATACTCGGTGGCTTCAGTTACACCATTCCAAGTCTTTCAAATGAATAGCATGAAACTAATGCCTTGGAAACATGAAAAGAAAGAGCAGTAGCTACAAGGAGAGGGGAGCACAATGTAGATTTGAAGGCACTTCACAGCTAGATCATTAATTTATCCAGCAATGATCCAAGCATGTGACACTTCTACATGACTGACTTAGAAAGGAGATCAGGAGAGTGTCTAACTGTATAAAAATATTTCCCATCACCTTTAAGAAAAAGCAAGCCACTTGACTAAAGTTTGAAGATTGAATGGGTTTCAAAAACAAGGTATGTTTAAAAGAATAGCTGATTATATCAGTTACTGGTAGGCTTTCAAATGTACAGTACAAAGCCAAAAACAAAACTGGATTTACACAGAGGCTGTTTCTAGCGATAACAATGTAATTGTGATATCATACAAACTGCATCATCTCAGTCCTGAGGTGCTGCCCTGAAGGTAGTACATAAGCAATAAGGCATGACAGGGTGATGGTTGTCATTGGTTAATGCACACTGTGGTGCATAGTAAGGCAACAGATGTTTGTGCTTAGTGCCTTCAGCACATGGAAGTGCATTAAACCAATACAACCACCACGTCAGTATCTTACAGCACTTATAAAATGGGTCCGCATATCAAAAAAAGGAAATGAAGAAAAAAATTAAAAATTGGAAAAAATAAGAAAAATAACATTTGTCCTGTTGAAAAGAAACATAGTTCCTGTTTTAGAAGAAGAAGAAGAATCAGCATTTATATAGTGCTTTTCATACATGCTGTATCCCAAAGAAGCTTTTACAAGCAAGGCAAGACTGGTAATGAAGTGACTGAATGTGTAGTGGCAGCAATTTCACACATCAACACCCACACACAGCCTTGGAGAATTGCATGAATTGGTTTTATGGGAAGGGGACTGTTGGCAGAACACTGGGGGGAAATTCACCTATTCTTTGCAAGAAGTACCTTTCTTACTCTTACTTCTGCCTGGACACCCACCAGGACAGCCCCAGAGATGGGTAGAAGAGACTTCTGTTCAATGTCTCATCAGAAGGACAGCACACACTGACAGCACTGCACCCCCCAATACTGCACTCGGGTGCTATCATTTTAGGTAGGAGCCCAATCCCAGTGTTGGACCAGAACTCATAACCTGCTGGCCAAGATGTGGATGAACTACCAACTGAGCTTACTGTGTCTTGTTTTTTCCATGTACCACCATGTGGCACTGTTCTGATTATAAGCTTTTTTAATTTTATATTTTTTCCATTATTGCTTCATTTTACAATTGTATTTATTTTCCATTATGTTAGTAAGGAGAGACAGAGTAAGAGTTTTGTGTGACCAGCCACCTAAAGGAGAGTGGGAGCTGTGCAACCGGTTGCCAGTAAGGAGAGAAAGAGCTGTTTGCAGTAATATTTTTATTATCTTTTTTTAATTGATACTTCATTTAATTTTCCTGGTAAGGACAGAGAGAGTGAGAGGTTTGTGCAGCAGGCTGCTGTAAGGACTGTGGGAGTGAGAGCTGTGCATACGACAGCCAGGACTAAGGAAGAGAGCGAGAGAGCATGAAGGAGTCTGTCATAGCATTTCTTGCATGCGGCCATGGCATAGCTGAAGGCAAAGAAACCTCTCATCACCAGCAATTATTTAGAAAAGGCATTAGTCCTGAGGACAGAAGAGAGGCTAGCCAATGGCAGGAGTAACTGACTTGTAGTGCAACACATTCTGGCATCAGTGCTGCAAGTTAGCATGCCAGCCAACATGCAACAGCAGCACCAAGACATCCCAGCATTGCATGGCAGGTAAAGTTATAGCACTCCTTGATTCCTGTTGAGGAAATTAAATTAAAAATGGCAATAAACAAATGGTAATATAATAAGGTACGAGGATTAGAGAGAGCAGGTGGGAGGTTCACAATAGGAAGACTGATGGGGAGGGGGAGTCATGAGATGCTGTGGACTGCAGTATGACACCATATTAAAGGGAAAATCTACATCAAGGACTGAAGGCCTACAAAATAAAATTAGAATGGAAAGAAAAGGTAAGGAGTTTGGTTTCAAAGTTTTATTCTTTCATATTCAAGTTTTGCTGGTTTGTTTAGTTTGTTGCTGGATGGAGAATTTTGTAAAAACTTGGCAACATGTATTTTCTTAACTGATAGCAAAATAGGAGTGTCAAGGTCTTTTACCATACTAACGTGGCTGCCAGAAATATTTTTCAAAATAATTCTGGGAGGCATGAATTTCTCTATGCACTGCATCCTGGTTGCTGAAAATGTTCCTAACCTTGTGGTTGTCGCCCTGTAAGGCACTGGGTTCCAAACCCTCTCTGCTAGTCAGGACACAGCAAATTCCCTACCCATTTTATAATTTAGAATGTTAAAGTTCAAATTTTGTAGTGTGGTCATACTCTCCTTATATTCTACAAGCAGATTTAGTTCTCCACTGAAGAGATTAAGGGATTAGTTCTGTTCCTATACATGTGGATAAATGTTCTTAGTTTTGACTTCCGTTTTATTATTTTGTAAAGTTTTTGAGTTTAGTTGATACTCTGCATTAGTTAATATTGGTTTTATTCAACTTTATCATTCTGTTACAAGTTCAACTGTGATTCCAAGAACCAGGAGAACCATGATTTTCACTAGTCCCTGGTTGTTTCCCCTGTTCCAAATCAGATAAAGAAAAAATGTTTACATATTTCCAGCAGTACAAGCTCTAAGCCAATTTTTTCTTTTGTTTCCTGTCAAAATAGAATGATATGGAAGCCTAGAAAGAAAACAAGGCATACAGGATTTAAACCATGTATATTCTTTAAAGAGCTCCTGACACAGTTAAGACAACTTTGAAAAAATGTAATATTCAGACTTAACTGTAGCTTATATTTTGTATTTTATTCTCTAATTATTTGCACCCTTATTTCTTTATTCACTGGGAATTTGCATCAATAAAGTGTCTATGCTCTTTGAACTCTTGCTGCCTGCCTACACCTGACATCACAATTATGTTTATGACATCAAAATATATTGCTGTGGAGATAATTACGATGTCATAAACAGTTAATTGTGATGTCATGTATAGAGAAGCAGCCAGAGTAGATAGAGTCTAGGGAACAGGGATCTTGTTTTCATGCAGCTGTTTTCAGTAATAAAGAAAATGGGGAATTAATTACTAAAAATATATGAAGTATTAAAGAAATGGGATGGAGCTGAATATAAATCTTACTTTTTTCAAAGTTTTGCTAATGCTGTTAGCAGCTCTTTAAGCATTAGTTGGCAAAAACAGATGGCCACAGCCTTTGCTTTGATTGTTTGGACCCAGATCAGGATTTTAGAAGCTGAGTTTTCTGCCCTAAATCAAAGTAAAAAAGGCACCTAAACATTAGCCTCTGTGTGCACCAACTTCCATAGCAACTTCACGAGCGTGTTCTTCTGTATGACAACCTATGTATAAAAATAGAAATATAGACAAGATCAGCAGAAGAAGACTACTGGTCCATCCAATCTGCTCAGTTCTACCCTATCCTACTTCGAGACCTACTGTCTCAATGGGGGCTTTGCCCTCACCTCCCCTCTTGACCCCTGCCTGTCTGCAACCTTCTGAGTAACTATTAAGCCTGTCCCTCTGTCCCAGCCTTGTTTCATATCATTAATAGTTTTTCCATCCACCATCTCTGCCAGTGGTTTGTTACATTGCTCAACCATTCTCACAGTAAAATAAAATGTTCTCGTGTCCTCCTGAATCTCCCCCTCCTCCTGCCAGTATCCACTCATATCCCAATGTTTTAGACTCACAATTTCTACTGAATTGTTTCTCAAAGTTTAGCTTGTTCATTCCTTCCAGGAACTTGAAGATTTCTATTATATAACCCTTCTAGCCTAAAGCCAGTACATGTTCAGTGCCCAAAGCCAATGCTCATAGGATCTGTCCTATTGGCCCTGAATCATCTTGGCTCTAACACACTGTACCACCTTCAGCCTGTCATTGCCTTTCATTAGGAGGGGGCTCGACACCTAGGCACAGTATTCTAGATTGGGCCTCACCCATGATCTATAGAGAGATAGTATTACCTCTTTCCTCTTGTTTTCAAAACTCCTCCCAATACACCCCAACATTCTGGTTGCCTTGCTATAAGGCCTGTTTGCTTTGGCTAGACTGTTTAAGGGAGTTGCTTATGATGACTTCCAGGTCCCTTTCCACAGAAATAATGTCCAGCATAACCCTTCCTATCCAGTATTCCATCCCAGGATTCATAGTCACTAAATATGCAGGAAATGTACCCCTGAAAGTACACAGTATGCTTCAGATAGCTTTCTTCTTTGCAGCAGTCTCTGGCCCCCAAGGAAACTGAAAAAGCTGCACAGCACTTATAATCTGTAAAATAGCAGTTTTCTCAGACAACCAAGCAAAGAGCAAAAAAAAAAAAAGGCTGAGCCATCTTTCAGTAAAGGGCTCACAGCTAGGGAACACTCTGATGGCCTAAGAAAGATAAGAATGGCCTTGTGAACCCAGCCAAAATACTACATATGGTTAAGAAAACAATAGGAAAAGCACCTTGAGGTTACTTTGTCTGAAAAACAAACAGAGGAACTGGTTCTAGGGAAAAATATGCCCTCCTTGAAGGACATACATACAGTAGATACATAGAAAGTGACGGCAAGGGGACCATAAGATCCATCAAGTCTGCCCATGTCCCTACCCCTTCCTTAAATGCTACTGCGTGTTATGATCCCTTTGTAATTATCCCAAGCATTCATGAAAACCCCAACCATTTTTCCTCCACCACTCCGTGGAAGGCTGTTCCATGCATTGATCACCCGCTCCATGAAAAAGAACTTACCCCCTCCCAGTTTTATATCATGACCTCTTGTTTTTGTATAACTCTTGACCTGAAACAGGTCTTGAACCTGTACCCTATTTATTCCCTTCATGTACTTGAAGATTTAAATCATGTCTCCCCTCTCTCTTCTTTGTTCCAAGGAATACATGTTGAGATCCTTCAACTGTTTCTCATATGGTTTCAGATGCAGTCCCTGTACCATCTTTGTAGTGTTTCTTTGCACCGCCTCCAATCTATCCATGTCCTTTCTAAGATGTGGGCACCAGAACTGTATGCAGTAGTCAAAGTGCAGTCTTACCAGTGATCTATAGAGTGGCACCATGACTTCCCTTTTTCTACTGGTGATTCCCCTTTCTATGCATCCCAGCATACCATTTGCCTTCTCTCACTGCCTGGTCTTTTTGAAGTCATTCATTATAATCACTCCCAGATCCCTTTCTTGCTTTGTGGCCTCTAGTTTCATATCCCCCATGAAGTATTCTTCTCCAGGTTTTCCCTTGCCTATGTTCATGACCTTACACTTCTTGGTGTTGAATTGTAGCTGGCATGTTTTTTTACCATAATTCCAACTTCCTGAGATCCACTGTCATAATCTCTGCCCTACCTGGGATGTCGACCCTATTGCATATCTTTGTGTCATCAGGGAACAGGCTCACCCTGCCCTCCAAGCCTTTAGATATATCTCTAATGAAGATATTAAAGAGGATGGGTACCAATACCGACCCTTGTGGCATGCCACTAGTCACCTCTTTTTCTTCCGGTAAGATGTCATTTACCAGTACCCGCTAGGTCCTTCCACTCAGCCAGCTCCCTACCCAGTTCACCACTTTCAGGACCACTCTCATGTTCACAAGCTTGTTTAGCAGCCTTCTGTGCTGAATGGAGTTGAAGGCTTTGCTGAAGTCCAGATATACCACATCGACAGCACCTCCTTGATCCACAGTTTTGGTTACCCAATTGAAGAAATCTATTAGATTTGTCAGACATGATCTTCCTGTGATAAAACCATGATATTCTGGATCAAAGTTACCACTCTCCTCTAAGGAGGTTAGAATTATTTCCTTGAGTAGGGCTTCCATTATTTTTCCTATAGTCAAGCTGAGGCTGACTGGGCAATGGTCATCTGCTATTTCCCTACTCCCGTTCTTATGGAGAGGGACAACATTTGCCCTTCTCCAGTCCCTCTGAACCTCCCCTAGTTCAAGTGATAAGTTGAATAGTTTAGCCAGCGGTGCTGCGAGCTCCTCTCTTAGCTCCCAAAGAATCCCATGATGAATTTCATCTGGGCCCATGGCCTTGTTTACCTTGAGTTTCCCCAGTTCTTCAAGGACTCTTTCCTTTGTGAATGGTTTTGAATTGACTTCACAATTCATGGTACAATTTCCACTCAGAGTGGGTCCACAACATTAAACAAATGTGTACATTTTTAAAATCAATGCAGAGTTTTTAAAAACCTGCCTCCAACGTGTCTCTTAGTCTCCCTCTAGAGGAGGTATGTGAGAAAGTGGAACCAATTCCCACACAGAATACTGCTGAGGGGGATGTTGGTTCTCCATCCAGAGTGAATGAAGCCTATTCATCCTACACTACTTTTTTAAAGAGGACAGGAAATTATTTAGAAATGGTAGCTTTTTGTAATGTTCCTATTTTCAGAAATGATTTTCAAACTTCCAAATGATAAAAATTACACTTATCAGAATAGAAATTTATATAAATAACTGTATTTTGTATGATTTCCATTTTAACTACATGAATTAGAACTACCTAGTCAAACTTACGCATCATCTCTGGGACGCACATGGGCGCCGGAACTGACTGAAAATCCTTTTTCAAAGATGGCCTTTCTCACTGTGCAGTGCTCATGCCTCCCAGCATTCCAATGGTAGAGCTTTCATTTTCACCGGAGTGGTTTCCCCAGATGGTACTCCCATCTAATTTGACAGATAAATACTAAAGATTTGTGGTTATATAAAGTTTTGACCTTATTTAGATAATATATATTTTCTCCCTCTTCTAAACTATGTTTTATCACAAAAAAATTATTTTCCGCATTTTTTCAGGGTTCCTGAACAGTTCCAGAACCTGTGGCCTAAACTACAAAAGACGCTCTGCTCACTATGACTGAGATGGTTTTTTTGTAGTTTAAATTAACAGCCTAGCAGTTCTATTTTAAGAGTTCCTCCTCAACTGAAAAAAAAAAGATGTTGAAATGTTTCTGCCTAATTTTTGCAGCACTTAAGGTATTTTATTTGTACTCACAATGACTGCTGGTGAATGTTTTGAAACTATTTGGCTCACAGTGACTGTGGTTGACAATAAAGTGCTTTGGCTTTTTAAATGATTTATAACTAGCAAGCTCATGATAACTGGTCAACAGTAAAACACCATCTCTCAAAGACTAGAGTTCACAGTTTTACTGTGACACCATTTTCTTGTCTCATATCTGACTCATTACCCTGTGCCTAACAGATAAATGTTTATATCTTAACAAGGATCTTGAATTGCAATGGTTATTTTTTTTTTCAACTTTTTAGTCCTCTGGTTTTTAGTATATGGTCACTTTTTCAAAAGGGCGTAGCTATTAATAACAAAGTGCAAAATGTATTAAATAAAGGTTATTGGACATTAATAGACAGACATGGGAAAGCTTAAAACTCAAAAATAGCATTACAGTATCCAAAAATCAAAACTGTTCATGATTTAGAACCATATTTAACCATTAATTGAGACACATTTTTATTACATATAGACTTGGTTTATTCCCCCTCTAAAATATTGGAAATGTGATACAAAGTGAACAGTAATAAATCCTTTTAATGTGACTGCGGCCTTTGTCAGAAGATATGAAATACACATTACTGTTTTGCAAATGATTTGATAAACTAAGATTATAATATCTGTTGTATATCTTACACTATCTGGGTATATCTCCATATGAATTTGTTGCAACTATTACATCATCATTCAACACACAAATAATACGAAGTATTAAGAAGTAATACTTTGCCATCAATTAAAATAGTCACATACACATCTCATTTCATTCATAACAGTCTTTGGACACAGACCAAGTGTTGATACTGTTTTAGTAGTGGCACTTAGTCTGTTCCAAGAGGCAGCAACATTTAAGCAAATGTCCATTTCCCCATATCTTGTTAATGTCCTGGGAACTTTTAATCTGTTGACTTTGATATTTCTTGTCTCATATCTTGAGGGATTTGCATCAGATTTCAAGACTCAGTAAACAATGTTTAGCCAGTTTAATTCATATCTAACACTTAGGTGTATCCAATTTAAATGTGAGTATAGAGCACAGTGATGAGTATCAAACCTAGAATTTGATGCAAAATGAGATAATTTGTTAAATATGTTATCTAATTTACTTATGTCCCCTTTCCTTGCATGCATACATGCACTGTAACCATATTATTTTATAGGAAGAATCAATATGGTTACAATTTTTATTTTGGCATCTTTTGTTAAGCATTGAGAGATGCATCTCAAAGCCCCAGTTATCCTATTTATTTCAGTCAATCAATCAAATCTTTATTTATACAAGAGAACATCATTGAGTGGAGCTCTTTCACAAGATGGACTTGGTTAGAACAAGGTCAAGGTACAATAAGGCAACATACGTATTTAAATAAAAAAATATATACACACACACACACACACACACACACACACAGATTGGTGCAAATGAATACAAACAGGTTCTAAGAAGCAAGGAAAAAAAGAAAAAAAGGAAGAAAGAACCATAACAGAGGAGAATCCAATTACAAAAGATTGCAGATGTACCATTAGCAGTATTATATACATAAATACAGTGTCATAAAGTCCATATACATGGTACAACAAAACCAATGTGTCCAACTTGCCTGGGGTGATAATAAACCCCAGCCATGATGAGGACATGACAAGAACAGCTAGCTAATGGAGGATGGGGGTACCAGGAGGGGAGTATAATGTATCAGAGAAGGACTTCGAGGTGTGGAGGGTAACTACCATAAATAGGGATATGATAGAGAGGACTGGTGGGTGACCATGGTGGGGCTGGGAAGGGGGGGCTGGTGATGTTTGACAAAGCGATGATGGTAAATCCACCCTGTAAGGGGGGGTGGGGAAGAGAATACTAGATGTGAGCCAGTAACGAAAAGAGAAGTGGAGGCAACAGATGTGTAACAAACTGAACATGACAACTAATTAGGATCATGGAAAACAATTGCACTGTTCATTTCTGAGACTAGAGTATAAAGACGTAAAGGTAGAGATGCTGATGTGTGTCCTAAATTTTAATGTTTTTTTTGCAGTTTGTTCCACAGGAAGGGCAGCACAAATCTTATAGCAGCCCTGCAAAAATGAGAATTAACTTTTCGTACCTATAATAATATAGATATGCAACTTCTCAGGGCATATTTAAGTATAAAGTTGAGAGGAAGACAGTCTGTAATATATTGGGGAAGTTTTTTTGAGATAGCTGTAAGGGTCCATAAGGCTGCATTTTATCACACCTGAACTGTAGGGAAGTCCACCCCACTGCTTCATATAAGGAGCAGTGATGCATAGAGTAGGGAAGACCTGTGATAAACCTCAAAGCTCTATAATAGAGCGCATCAAGCTTAGTGAGGTAGGAGGTAGGGCATTGACTATACAGGAAATCGGCATAGTCTATCAATGAGAGAAAGGATGTTTAGACCAGCTGCAGTTTAGCATCTCTAGTTAAGAACTTGAGCTATTCTGAAGAAAAGGTCACGTCTCTGTCATAGTTTTTTGAGTAGCTCCTCAATATGCTCAGTAAATGAGAGTCTATGGTCCAACCATACTCCCAGATATTTGAATTTTGAGACAAATTCCAGCTTTTCACCTAGAATTGTAGTAATCGGTGGCACTGGTTCTGATGAGGCCTACTTTGCTGTATGAACAGAAGGGGGAAAAAACATTGCTTTGGTTTTCTTGGCGTAAAGTAATAGCTTTTTATTTAGAAGTTGGTATTGCAACAGGTTGAATTCAGATTGAAGGTCATTACATGCAGCTTGTAATGTTGGGCGGCTCACGTAAAGAACTGTATCATCTGCAAACAGATGGATGTTGGCCTTGGTCATGCTGTCATCAATGTCATTGATGTAGATTGCAAATAAAAGGGGGCCTAAGACAGAACCCTGAGGGACACCTCTTAAGAGAGGTTTGAGAGTTGAGAGATCTCCTTCAGCCTTGACCCACTGGAAGCGGTCAGAGAGGTAAATGCTGAACCATTGCAAAGATAATGTGTCCACACCTAGTGAGTTAAGGGAAGAGAGTAGCAAAGTATGATTGACAGTGTCAAAAGCCTTGCTTAGGTCCAAGAACACAGCACAGGTATCATTTCTGTTATCAAGCTCTCTTTGCCAATCATTGGTCACTTTGGCAAGTGCTGTGATAGTGCTATGTTTTGCTCTAAAACCTGATTGGACAGGATTTAACAGGTTCTTATCTTGTAGGTAAAGCCTCAGTTGGTCATTTATGATTTTTTCCAGTAGTTTCGACAGGACAGGGAGAACTGAGATCGGTCTGTAATTATTAAGATCACAGGGATTCCCAGACTTGAACAGGGGCATGATATGCACAGTTTTCCAGATTGAAGGAATGAATCCTTGGGTCAGGGATAGACTAAATAAATGAGTTATGGGCACAGCTAGCACATGAATGGCCACCTTCAAAAAATACAGGTCCAGGGTGTCCGCACCAGCACTTTTTTTTTACATCCAGTTTCAGTAACAGGTCTTCGATCTCTTTCAATGTAGTAGGGTGCAAGGAGAATACTGAGTCGGTGACACTGGGTTCAGCATCTTAATTGTCCACTTGGGAGCATATCAAGTTTGCAGAAGAACTGTCAAATGCTAAGCCTGCAGTAGGGAAATGATTATTGAAAGTGTCTAAAACCCCCATCCTATCAGTGATAGTATTGTTGCCAGAAGAGATCTTGTCAGGTAAGGAGCAACCGGGCATGTGACCGGACAAATCCTTAATGGTTTTCCAAAATTTTGTTGGATTCTTAGAGGCAGAGACAAATTCAGAATGATAATAAGTGGCTTTTGTGTCTCTGACCAATCTAGTGCATGAATTCCTTGCCCTCTTGAATTGGCACCAGTCCGTAGAAGTCCAAGTTCTACGTGCTTTTTTCCATAGTTTGTCTCTCTCAGACAATGCAGATTTCAATTGTGGTGTGAACCATCGACATGCTTTATTTGCTACACGCACCTTGACTATAGGGGCATATTTATTTAGGGCTTCTAAGATTATTTTGCTGAATACATCAAAGGCTGTTTGCACGTTTTTTGCCAGGTAAAATTCTTGCCAGTGCAGGGAGTGTTTTAGTTCATTAATGTAGGCAGAAAGGTCAAAGTTCCATCTAGATCTCTTAGCAGCGAACTTCGGTGTAGAAATTGGTTTATTAACTGATCTTACACCAACAATGAAGCAATGATCACTGATATTACTGAAGAAGGTGCCAGCATGAGAGAAAAAATTTGATTTGTTCACGAAGATAATATCTAGCAGGGAGCTGTTATCAGGTTTTTTTCCTATTAATTTGCATTGGCTTATCAATGAGTTGTGTTAAACCATGAGTATCACAGAAGGATATGAGAGGTGAGGCAGTCTTGGATAGCCAGTCTAAATTAAGATCCCCAAGGATAATTAATTCCAAAGATTCTTGTTTGAGGATGTTGCTTAGATGTGCTAAAAGTTGTAGATCTGCAGAAGGGGGTCTATAACATCCTATAACACATAATGATGAAGTATGCGAGATTGCAACCTTAAGTGACAGGCATTCATAAGCATTTGTGACTGATGATGAATTCAGACAGGATGCCGTATATTTATCCTTGATGCAGATGGCCACCCCTCCACCCCTGAACTGCCTATCCACTCTAAATAGTAAATACTGTATAGCAGGTTATATTAGAGCCTGATAAATTTAGTGCATCTCGTATACAGTACTTATTAGTGCCCAATTATATTAGCGATTGGTTCACCCGCAATTGCAGTACTGAAATGGGTGTGACAGACAGCACTTAAAATCCAGCCCACTTACAGATCAGTGCAGAGTGTAAATCTGTTCTGTGCTGTCTGAGAATTTACCTGTATACAGTGCCTGGTTTCTGAATAATGTCCCTCTTGAAGTGGCTACAGTCATCGCAGGTTAAGAGGAAATATCCGATCAACACCTCGGATATATCAGGTGCAGATTTGGCAGACAGCTCCAGTGTTGAGCTTGAAGTGACAAACACCATTGCCAAGGAGCTTGCTGCACCCCCACCACCAGCTAAGCAAGGACACCGCAACTCCTATGCTACTTATCCCTCAGAGACACAATTCCAGCTGGGGAGGTATGCAGTAGAGCATGGCATAATGGCCACAGTCCATCACTACCTCAGTACTACAGGCAAAACAGTAAATGAAAGTTCAGTCCATAATTTTAAGGTGGACTACCTTGCACAGCTAAAGAAAACTCCAGACCCTACCCCCTCAATTGATTTTGAACTTGGACGAAACAGGGGTCAACATGATTCCCGTTTTGGAGTGGCCTATGTAGACAACAGGAACAAAGTAGGTCTTCGTGACTGGTTTAGGTGGCAAAAGACAGATCTCTGTCGTACTGGCCTGCACCATGTCTGGGGCGATGTTGCCCCCACAGCTGATCTATAAGGGCCAAACTGCAGCATGCCACCCTAAACACAAATTCCCCAGTTACTGGGATATCACAAATTCTGACAACCACTGGGCAAATGTGGAGACAACTTTGCAGTTCATTGACAACATTATCGTGCTACACATTAAGTCTCAAATTAACGCTCTTTGTCTGCCCGAGGAACAGGAAGCCCTGCTTGTGCTGGACTTATACCGGGCACACATAACTGATGCCAGCCTGCAACACTTAGAGGAGAATCAAATTATCCCCATGTATGTGCCAGCTTCATGTACGGATGTCCTCCAACCCCTGGACATATCCGTAAACAAAGTGTTTAAAGATTTCCTAAAAAAGGAATTCACCTCATGGTATGCGGGGGTTGTATCCCACAGACTGGCTGCTGGTGGTACCGAAAACCTCACGGGGGATCTCTGACTGCAGAACCTAAAGAAACATCATTCTCGCTGGCTTGAGAGTAGCTTCAACTGCCTTAAACTTCATACTGTGGACATTATTTATGGATTCCAGCAGGCAGGGATACTGAGTGCTCATGACCAGTGTTTGAACGATGATGTAAGTACAAACTACTGATAAAAAATGTTAAGAGTAGTCGTATTGCTTCAGTATTGTTTCAGTGCAGGTGCAGGTTCATTTGAAATTTCTCTCTGCTTCACAGATACGACAAATCACTGACAATACTGAAGTGTGAAGCAGAAGAGAAGCTGAATGAAGCTGAGGGAAGAAAGGAGGACTTAACAATACCGTGGCAGATTTTTTTGGGGGGTGGGGAAGGGGGTAACATGGTATTACTGCTGTCTAGGCTAGAAGCAGCCATATGCACTTTGTTTTTGATTTTTTTTGTTTTTGTTGTTGATTGTGTGCAATAAAGTTAAAAAGTTTTTTTTTTAGTACTCAAAACAGTTGTCTTTGTTCTATTTTACCAGAACTTTTTTGGTACTTAGCGGCACTGGGCGTGTTAACAGCTGCTAATTGCAATGTTGCTAAACCATACAGTAAATGCCATGATGAGGGGATAATATTAGCGATCCGAATATATTAGTGGTATTTCCGTTTCAGTTAATATCGCTAAAATAAAAGGAGCGCTAATATTACCTGCTATATAGTAGTTTGGGATGTTAACCTCTCTATCAGGTGTGGCTGGCCTAAGCCAGGTTTCAGAGATCACTAAGCTATCCAGTAGGCCTGGATCACAGAGATCTTTTTTAATAGATTACATACATTGATATGAAGAAAACTCATACCTTTGAGCTTAGCTAGGTCTGAAGGTGATGTGATAGTGTCTGGTGGCCCAGGATTGAGCTCAACATTTCCTGAGCACAGAAGTAGAAGGAGCAGCAATTTTCTTAGGGCAGCAATAGTTAGCTTAAAAATCCTATCCCCTTTTCGTCGGGGCAGATTATCATCCCAAGTGGGCACACCCCAACAACTTGTGCCCTTCTGATTTAGGGCAGCAGAGACTAGGTCTCTGACTGCTATCTGTAACAGTGATACATCTATGGGGTAGGCAGATGTCATAAGCTGCGGGGGTAGTTCACTTAGTGTTCCACCATCAGAGGTACATCGAGTACAACACTGGAGAATTGGGGAATTGAAAACACATACAGTACATAAACATAAGGACAATTGTTAGATACATAGCAGATCAGATTGGAATCTATGCTAATAAAAACTTGTGGCGACAGGTATTGGCCGTAAGGTATAAAACAGAGAAGGGACCAGAATAGAATACACAGTTTTTCCTGCATAGTGGATTCAGGAGGGAGGAGAGCTAGAACAATCAAAAGAGTGGTAGATACTGGTACAAGGAAGAAGCAGCGTAAGACAGTAGGAAAGAGGATAATGAGTTGGGATCATATGGTTCAGAGGGGTAGCCAAGACACAGGATTAGGAACGGGAAAGTTGGCTAGCAGAAAAGTGTGTCGAGATTCAGAGCAGCTACAAGTAGTAGTTACAGGGGACCTCTGCTTAACAATATGTGCTTATGGAAGACATGCAGAAAGGGAGGATATGACAAACAGCAGTTTATTGGATGGAAGGAAGAGGGTGGGCGTTGAATTAAGAGAGGGGTGTGGAGGAAGAGTATTTAATAAGTGATGGGGTTGGGGGATGAGTAGGTGGGCATGAATTTCGGTTTTAGCAGTACCTTGTGCCGCCTAGTGTCCGCTCTGGAGATATCAGGTGGTGGCTGTGGAAGTGCAGCCCACCCGCTGGCCAAGTTTGCTTCAGCTTGAGCTGGGAGCCTTGCTGTGACTGTTCCTTGGCTGGGGAAACAAGAAAAAAATGACTGTTTAAATGCCTGCTGAGGACAAAGGGTCATCAACACAAGTGGGGAATCCAAATTAGCACAAGAAGGGAATGTATATTCGGCTGGCACCTGGCCGTCTGGGTTAGGCACACAAACTAGAAGGGGTTGTGATCACTAGCTCCTAATAGAACATTTTAAGGCTTTTTACCCAAATAATTATTTTTTTTTTACAGTCCCGAAATGTACTGGGAGAAATTGTAAAAATCAATACAACACCCAGATGTTTATATTCATGGACAGAGTCCAGTCAATTTCCCTCAAGGTCTGTAATGAACAATTCATCAAATGTACTTTTTTATTTTGTGTTTTAACCTCATGCTAGGTGTGTTTCTTTTTACACTAATTACAAGCATTGACCGCACAAAACACTCCTTTAAGACACACAAATCCTCATTTCATTTTCTCTGGAGTTTCTCCAGGTATTTACCTGTTGCCACCAAAAATGTATCATCAGAATACTCTGTGACCAATAAGTGGCCACGACACTTGGGAGATCATTTATATACAGTAGATCAAAAATAGAAGTGGTCCCAGGGTTGAGCTTTGAAATACCCCCAAATGTAGGCAGGGTAAGGCCCATGACAGTGGGTGATGGAACTCACAGTTATAAACATGAAATGTAAAAGGAAGCTCAAGAATCCTCTGGGTGCATCAGCAGTAGTAAATCCAAGGCAGGAACAGATAAGCATCACACTCACACACCAGAAAGCAAAAAACATGATGTAGTGAAATTTGCTTTACTTATGAGTGCAGCACACAGACTGCAAACAGGTGGTACAAACAAGAGCCTTAACGTTTTGCACAGTTGCACTTTGTCAAGTGGCAAGGCTCATCCTGGTGTCATAAAATTTATACAAAACAGTTAAAGACACCAGTGGTATTCTTAAAGGTGCAGTACAGCGCAAACACGTAAAGATAATATAGGTGCACTAAAACAGCTGACACTGTGTTAAAGTTGCACAAAAAAAGCTGTCACTACATTGCTAAAGATACGTAAGCGCAGATTACTAGTGACCACTGCGGACTGGATTGCAGGCTGATATATTAGGCTGGCAAATTAGGGAAATGAGGTCAGTTCAATTTTGTCATTAAGTCCATTAAACATGGTAGCTTTCAGTTTAACTATCCAGTAACCTTCTCTTTCAGACCTGTAACCACCTTTTTGATTCCCAGAGAAAAACAGACATGTGTACGTGGATCAAGGGCACATTTGCCGTGAGCTGCAGTGGCATACTCCAGATTGCCTTGTGAAATCACTCTAATGATAGGGGACCATGTAAGGGCTATCTCACAAGGCAACCTGGAGTATGCTACTGCAGCCCACAGCAGACGCACCCCTGACCCACGTACACATGTCTGGTGTTTTCTGGAAACTGAAAAAAAATGGTTATGGGTCTGAGAAGGGGGTACCTAGTGAATCTATTATCCAGAAGAGAACATTACTAAATGTTTAAACTGAAAGCTATCACATGTAATAGGCTTAATGACAAAACTGAACTGACTCCATTTCTGTAATTTGCCAGCCTAATATATCAGCTTGCAATCCAGTTTGTAGTGGTTATTTGTAAATTAAGCACATTTCATGGCATCAACTGTTGTTTTTGCTTTCTGGCATGTGAGTGCAAAACTGAGGGTTGCCATCTGAAGGGGGCTGCACAGAGTGAATGGGGAGAAACAAAGGAAGGAATAAAGAATTCAGTATAAAGGGAACAAATGGAGAAAGGTCCAGTTAGTGATGTTCCTTCTCCCAAACAACAGCCTCACAAAAGGCACAGACGGCAAAAGCTGCAAAGGCCCAACATAGTATGGTAGTGTATTCAGTGGCAAACAGCACAAAACCACAGCTAGTGAGCATTTTGGTGCCAAAGAACACAAGTGTAAAAGACATGCTGAGAAACTGAAAAAAAAAAATACAGCAGGAAAAAGAACCTACAGATGAAAACAAATTGAGCTTGTGCCTCCTCGTGCCCAGGCTGCAGAAGTGCAGTCAAAGCTGGGAGACAATGGCATGCCATCCTTGAAAACTTTAACACATGTGGCAATATGGGCAGGGTATAAAAAGTTAAAACAAAACTGCTCCTTCTGTGATCCTGTTCCACAAAGTAAGAGATGAGGGTGAAATGTACAGTATGAGAAGATGGGCAAGGAAAACATAACTTTTAATGTCAAAGAGGGCGAGGAAACTGCTTTTCCTCCAAGAATGGTATACTATTACTCTTTATATTCAGTAATATTATTATTTAAACTTCTTATTTATAAGATTTTCAAGGAAAAACTTGACAAACATTTCCATGTCTGAGAAGTTAAATATTCAGACCACTGTATATGATGTAAACCTAACAGGGGAGTTTATTGACAAGTTGCAGCTAACATTCACTAAAAGAGCATTTATCACAATTCATGACTCTTAAAAAACTAGCAAAATATTGAAGTTGCCTGCTACAGCAACAAGAATAGATAAAAATGATTGCAGGAGGGTATTCTGAACCCAAAGCTGGTCCAGAGCATCTCTCTGTCCATACTAATCCTGAGGGATTAATTCAGGCTTCTGCTTGTGAAAAGGCAAGAACAAACCTGTTTGCAGCACCCTTGACAAAGAATCAAGAAAAACTGCCACTTCAGGCACAAAAAAGCCTACTCATCATTTACCCTAATTTCAAGGCAGGCAGCTTTACAGCCTTTTATTAAAAACCCCTGTGATCTAATGTTATGCCTATGTGTGATAGACTGCCTGTTGATGAGAAAACTCACTGCACGCATACTAAGTCAGGCTTTCAGGCAGCTTATTTAGTACTATTTCCAAATAGCATTGGATATAAAAGACGGACACAAGGTCATTAGCTAACACTATTTCCACTACTAGAGATTATGTTTGGTTATAAACAATTGACCAATTAGGGGATCCACAGCAAAAAGAAGGCGACTTCTCATTAAAGGTATCTCCCTTTTTGGAGACAAAACTGAGGTATAATGGACATGGGAAAGGTTAATTAGAATAAGTCAACTTCAAAAAAAACGTAGCACACGACGAGTGCAGAGGTAGAGGAGTTTACGGATCCAACAGAAGGTGAGGTATGGAAGAGGTCCCTTTAGCAGACAATATACATAGCCTGATTATTCTACTCTTAGGGGTTCTAATACAGGTACAGAAAGTAGAGGAGCAAGATAATAATCTGTTTAAGCTCTGCCAACAAAGGCAAAACAAATCCTTCCATGCTGGGACCATGATCCATAACCAGTAGGGGGTCATCTCTTTAATTATCTCCAGGAATGGGAGAAACTTACAACAGACAAATGGGTTCTAGAAATAATAAGTGAGGAACCAATACTATCTTTTCTATGTGTTCAAAAAATGAAAAATCTGAACATTTTCAAAAGCATACAACCAGAGGAGAAAGTTCTGCTAAAATTGGAAGCGCAGAAGCTTCTCAGTTTAAAAGCTAAAGAAAGCTTCTGCATTTCCTAATTAGGAAATCAGTTTTCTCTAGGTATAGTACTCTTTGGACCCTAAAATTAAATAAGGAATGGTACCTCATTCTGGGCTTATGATGCCTGAACAAGTACATAAAAAATAAAAAGCTCAGAATGGTGTTCATGAAAACAGTTAACTTATCCTTACAAAAAAGGAATTTGCTGTGTGCTCTGCACCTAAAGTATGCATACTTTCACATCCCAATAAGGCCCACTTACAAAAACTGTGTAAGACTCAGGGTGGTATTGACTTTTTACTAGTTTAGAACAATGACTTTTGAACTGATCTCAGCAATGAGTATTCATAAAATACCTTTCTCTGATGGAAGCAGCAATGGACAGAAATGGGGTAGTGGTTTTCCCCAATCTAGAATACTGGCTAGTGTGCAAAATAAAGAAACAGCTCCAAGCATCTCTGAACTTAATTATGTCCACGATGCCAAGTCTTGGGTACCTACTAAACATTAAAAAGTCAAAATTGGAACTTACCCATATTCTGGAATTTATAGAAGCAGAACTAAAGTGCTTGATGGGGAAAGCTTGTCTGCCTTTGCAGAAGACTCACAGTCTAAATAACTACGCTACTTCATTTCAAGCAGGTCCTTAAAGGAGTGGTCAGGAATTCCTCAGACTACTGGGGCTCATGTCATCATCTGCAGCAGCAGTGATATGGACCAGGCTACAAATGGGAGAGATACAGTGGAACTATATCTCAAGAAGTAATGGTGTCAGACACGTGCACCTGTAACCTAGAAAGTACCAGTCAAGCAGCTCTTGGTGGATGCCCCGACTTGGCAGTAAGAGTTACAAAACTTAAGAGAATGAATTCCTTCTCTTTATCCTTTATTCTCAGTAATGCTCACAACAGATGCACCCCTCCTAGATATGGTAGGGGCCACTTAGAGGGCAGATCTGTTAATTGAGGATGGTCTCCAGCAAATTACAGATTTGAAGCACTAGAAAACACAGGTACATCAGTGTTATTATTAGGGGTTGTTTCAAGCACTAGAACAAACACAGGTAAATCAGAGCAATTGTTAGGAGTTGTTTCGAGCAATACAGCTAGGTAGGAAGGGGTGAGAGAAGTAACTATGGTGCAGCCTTGTGGGAGGGCCTTATCACAGATGCATAGACACTGTCAGCAGATAAGGGCCAATGGCCCACCAAGTCTGCCCATTTGGGCTTGTAATTTCCTTTTACATTTTTCTAGAAGTCTGTTGCCCCTCATTCCTGACCTCTAGAATTCCCTTATGTCTATCCCATGTATTCTTAAATCCTGTGATTGTTTCAGCCCCCACCACTTCCTCTGGCAGGGTATTCCACTTGTCCACCACCCTTTCCATGAAAAAACTCTTCCTCACATTTCCTCTGCATTGCCCTCCCTACAACTTCATCCCATGACCTCTAGTCTGGAGCATCGATTTTGCTGGAAAAGTGTATTCCTGCACCCTGTTCCTCTCTGTAAGGTACTTGTATGTCTCTATCATATCCCCTCTCTCCCTCCTCTCCTCCAGGGAGTACATATTCAGATCATTCAGCCTGTCCTCATATGACTTGTGATGCAATCCCTGAGCCATCTTTGTTGCCTTCCCCTGAACCTTCTCCACCTTGTCTATGTCCTTACATAGGTAAGATCTCCAGAACCGAACACTGTACTCCACTTCTTTGCATTGAATTTCAACTGCCAAATCCTTGACCATTCTTCAAGCTTCTGCAGGTCCCTCCTCCTTTTGTTTACACCCTCTGGTGTGTCCACTCTGTTACAGAGATTTATGTCATCAGTGAACAGGGAGATTCTGCCTTCCAGGTCCTGCACTGTTAACCCTATCACACTGTCCCCATTTGTGAGCAAGAGGTCCAGTATTGCCTTCTGCCGAGGTGGTTCTATGACCAGTTGTTTAAGGAAAGCACCTTGAAGGGAGTCCAGGATAAATCTATTCCTGGTTGATGCTGCTGCTGGGAGGTTCCAGTCCACGTCTGGAATATTGAAGTCTCCAACTAACACCACCTCCCTCTTTTCTGCCATCCTTTGGATGGCTAGCATCAACTTCTTATCTGTTTCTTCCTCTTGGACTGGTGGTCTGTAGACCACCCCTGTGCAGATGGCTGATCCCATTTTCCTTTTCAGCTTAGCCCACAGTATCTCTCCCCCATTTTGTTCCTCCTTGATCTATGTGGACTTTATGCCATCTTTCACATAAGGTGCCATTCCTCATCCCTTCCTGTCTGCCCTGTCTCTTCTGAATATGTTGTAGGTGGGTATGGCCATCTCCCAGGGTTGTTACCATTACACCAGGTCTCTGTGATGGCCACAATGTCCAGGTTTGACCGCACCATGGCAGCCTCCAGATCCTCCATCTTTTTGCTAAGGCTCCTGGCATAGGCACAGATGGCTTTCCATAATGTGAACTCCCTGGACTGTTTAGCCCTTCTACTCCAGCCCCCTCTCTGGTTGTCCTTTATCCCTGGTTCTCCCTGCTGTCTGCCCTTCTGTTGAATTTTGTCCCCTTTCTGCCTATACACCCGTTGGGTGCTTATCTCCATCGTTTGCACACTGCTTTGTAAAGATATCCCCTGCTCCTGTTCACTGGTTCCACTGCTAGCTGTGGGGGGTGGACAATTAGGTACCCTCCGTGCTGGGGTCTGCCAACCCCCTTAGCTAGTTTAAATGCTTGTCCATGTAGTATTTAAACTTACCATTGAGTGCTTGGATTCCCCTCCAGGACAGATGCAGGCCATCAGGCTTGAACATGCCCTCATCCCTCCAGGTGGGTCCCCATTCACCAATAAATCCAAACCCTTCCTTGCAGCATCAGTTCTTCAACCATGTATTAAAGTTCCTGGAGCATGCACCCCCATGCTCTCCTATGCCTCTCACAGGTAGTACTTCCAAGAAGGTGACAGATGTAGCTACATGCTTGAGACCCTGCCCCAATTTCCTAAACTCTTCCTGAACTTCCTTAGGCTCCCCACTTTGCCAGGTCATTAGTACCTAAGTGGATAATGACATACAGCAAACTCTCCCATCTTGCCTTCCTAGTAAGCCCCAGGATCTTCCTCCCATCCCTCCATGCCGTGGCACCTAGTAGGCAACTCACCTCCCTGTCCTCCCCCTCATGTGTTCCTAGTTGGATCCCTCTTACAATAGAGTCCCCCACCAGGATTCACTTCCTCCTTCTCTGAGGTCCACTGCTCTCCCCACTGAGGTCACCTCCTCGGTTGACCTCCACATCCTTCCCTTCCACATTTCTGGGTACCTCTATTTAGTTGTCCCCATTTACCAGTGTGGCATATGAGTTCTGGAGTGGAATAGGATTTGGAATGTGCCTCTGACCAACCACCCCAACCCTCCCCAAGCCCACCATCATCCAAGTGCTACTCATTTTTGGCATCCCTTGAGGCAGTAGTGTTGGACTGGGTGGTCTCTGGCTAGGAGCGAAGGTACTCCTGATCCAGTTTACTTCTGCTCTGAGTCTGGCTACCTCGTCCCACAGTCCAGAGAGATGACTGCAGATAAGGCAGCACCTCAGCATCCAGAAGGTCTGCCTGAATACAACTGCCCCACAACCACTGCACTGCACCACTCCCCACATTATATTGCACTTATACTGCTATTTCAGTAGTTATCTGTTACTGAAGCTCTTGTTGTGCCGAGGGCGGGATTCCTCCCCCTTGTGCCCCTCTATTCCACAACACCTGCTATTTCCTGTGCTTGGCTCCTGTCAATCAGGTTTAACAGGGCATATAATTAAGAGTGGGGAAGGGGTGGATGACAAGTTGCAGCAAGTAAAGACAGCAAAGGAAAACAGCACTACTAAAAGCTCACCAAACTAGGTTTTACATTTTCAACAGCCTCAAAACAATTTCAAGTAAAGACAGCAAAGAAATAACAGCACCACTAAAAGCACACAAAACTAGGTTTCAAATTTTCAACAGCCCCCAAAAAATCCCAAGTAAAGACAGCAAAGAGATAACAGCACCACTAAAAGCCAACAAGTATAGGCTTAAAATAAAAGCAGCAATGAGCAGTTACTGCACTGCACTGAAATTAATCCATATCCTTCCCCTTCTGGCCTCTTCTGAGAAACCAAAAATCAACTTGCTACCTCAAATCTGACTTAGCCCCACCTCCGGTCATCACATAGCTGAGGTCAGAGGTCAACCAATTAGCACCCCCCAAAATACAGGACAAGACAGACATGACAAAATTTGCAGCAAAGGAAAACAGCACCACTAAAAGCTCACCAAACTAGATTTTAAATTTTCAACAGCCCCAAAACAATTTCAAGTAAAGACAGCAAAGAGATAACAGCACCACTAAAAGCAAACAAATCAAGGCTTAAAACAAAAACAGCAATGAGCAGTTACTGCACTGCACTGAAATGAATCTATATCCTGTATCCTTCCCCTTCTGGCCTCTTCTCAAAGTAACAAAGAGGGTGGCGTGGACACAGGTCAGAATCAACTAGTCAGGACAGGGTGAGAGGAGTTACTGTGGTGCAGCCTAGTGGGAGGGCCTTTTCATTACAAAGAAACATAGAGGGTAGTGTGGACACGAGTCAGGGACAACAGGCGACTAGTAGGCAGGGCAACAGCAATAGCAGGGGTGAGACCCAGAGAGGTAGCAGCCAGAGGGTGAGATTAAGGAGATCAGGAGTATTGTGGGAGAGAGAATGATCTACTGAGAAGGGAAGCTGAGGAAGATAGGATGTAGTAGGATGGGAGAGGTATTGAGAAGAGAGAGCGTTAGGTGACTGGCATGGGATGGAGAAAGCCAATGGTTCAGGGAGGTAGTCTGAGCAGTGAGGAATAGGAGGGAGGAAGAGAGAGGGGGGGAGTACAGGAGCCCAGAGGAAATGTTAGGATCCCAACCAACATTCACACGCATTCCTTCTTACAAGATATTGTTTTAGTTCAGTTTTAAGAGCCCTGGGGTTATCCATACTGAGTGTGACTGCTGGGACCTCATTAAGCCATTGGGGGGCCATGTAGGAGAAAGAGCATTGCCCTAGTGCTGTTCTATGCTACGGAACACTAAGCTTAAGTGCTTTCCCTCTGGTGTTTTACTTGATGCTGGTAATACAAGGTGGGGGTTTGACCGAGCAGAACCTTCCTACCAAGTAGCAGGGTTTTAAATAATTGATTAGCAGTTTTTTTCTTGGGACAATGCTAACTGTACAGAAAGTATTTATATGGGTTTTCTAGAAGTGTTATGTTTGTTAAACACAGTGAAGCAAGTGCTATGCATTTTCACAATGTTTTAGCACTTTTATGAGCAAAACGCTAACCAGTTTTTGAAGTTAAATAAATCCCTGAAGTAGGCATGTTTAGAACTTAATTCTGTTTTCGAGGATAGCCAGTTGTTTTGTTCATACATTGTGCAGGTGTGAATGTAATGGTCAGCATCAATGGAAAGCCTACATGCCTTATTAAGGGCTATAACTATCCTCTTCAGTGCCATGTCAGTTGCTGCACCATAGACCACCAGTTCATAACCTATTATGGATAATATTGAACTGGAGATGGAGAGCTGGAAAGCGGTCAGTGTAAGGTTCTTCCTGTGCTTGTAGAGGACACCAAGTTTGTTGTTGACAGCCTACATCACCATATCAATATGTTGTGCATATGATAGGGTGTCATCAATAAAGACCCCTAGGTACTTGAACAAGTGCACCTGTTCAAGCAGGACCAGTTTTTATTAGTGTCAGATAAAGTGGGGTATCCCCTCTTGAGATGTGGGTTAGAGAGGAGCATTGTTTTTGTTTTTTTGTAGTTAAGTAGTAGCTTTTTCGAGGTGAACCAGTCCTCCAAATGGTGAAATGTAGTCTGCAACTCCTTTTGTAGTGGTTCAGTGTGGGAGCTGCTGCTGAGAATAACAGCATCATCCCCGTAAAGAATTAATTTGCTGTTATGGGCCTCCGGGAGAGCATTCAGGAACAAGCTGAACAGCAGTGGTCCCAGGATTGACCCCTGAGGAACTCTCAGAATGACTTCCTTAGACTCTGAGACAGCTGGGCCAACTTTGACCCTTTAAGTTCTAGGCGACAGGTAGTCTTTAAACCAGTGAACAGCATTAGAGGCCATACCCAAAGTGTGAAGCTGTTCCAGGAAGAGGGAGTGGTTGACCATGTTGAAGGCCTTTGTTAGGTCTATGAAGATAGAGCCTACTAATTTACCTTCCTCTAAGGCCTTGTGCACAAAATCAGCAAGGTCAATAAGGGCTGTGGTTTTTCCTAAAACTATGCTATTGGTGACATTGCAGCTGGTATTTCTGGAGGTAGTCAGTGATTTGATTGGTCACTATCCTTTCCAATGCTTTGGATAGGGATGAAGAGGATGGAGATGGGCCTATAGTTAGCAATGCAGGACCTATCCCCACTCTTCAGAACAGGAGTCACCAATGCTTGCTTTCAAACTGTGGGTAATTTAGCCATTGTAAGTGATTTGTTGTAGATTTTGGAAATGGGAACAATGAGCTCATCAGGGGCTAGGGCAACCAGTTTCATATCGATGCTGTCACTACCTAGTCTGTTTTTTCCCAGGACTTTTTTTACATATCCTGTGGCCTCCTTAATTGTTACTCACTTGAAATAGAAGTTTGGATGTTCACTCTCAACTGTTTTGCTGTCAAGAGTCACATCTGTAGACTTAAGGTAGTCAGCTGGGAGGACAGAGCTTACATCGGTAAAGGCATTATTGAACAACTCGGCTATGATGAAGGGATCAATGAAATTCGCACCATTGATAGTGAGTATCGTGGGTTGCTTCTTATCAGCTTTCCTGAGGAGATCCTTTAAGTTCTCCTAGAAGCACTTCCCATCACCCCAGTTTCTTTCCAGCTGGTCCCTGTAGAAATTAGCTTTAGCAAGCCTGATGAGATGTGTACACCTATTTCTAGATGCCCTGTACTTCTGGTAATCATTTTTATCCCCATGGCCCTGGCCCTACACCAGAGGTTGTCCCTATCCCTCATAAGATCAATAAACATACCGGTTATCCACCCATTACTATAGCCACAAGATTTCCTTTCCCTGACAGGGGCATATTTGTCACAAGCCAAGTAGAAATTGTCTGTAAGGTACTTTAGTGCAAGGTCCAGGTCCAGCATCACATCGATAGGTAACCAGTCAATATGGAATAGTGCCACCTTGAGAAAGCTAAGCTGCCCTTTCCATAGGACTCTGCTTTCTACAATGATTGGTGTTTTTTTTTTTATTTATTAGACTATCTGCACATGATCGGTGAGTGCCGGTGGTTGCTCAGGGTATCAGGTAGCACAGTGAGCTCAGATATTCTATTGGGGGAACTTGAGAGTAGCCAATCAAGCAGAGTGTTATTGCTCAATTTGCAGTTCATCCTAGTGGGTTCTGTAACTAATTGTGAAAGATATGAACTAGCCACAATGTCCTTCTGTGGGATCAAATCCTTACTGAGCCAATTAATATTAAAGTCACCAGTAAGAACAAGTTCACCTTCCTTATTAATGCCAGCCATAGCTTCAAGTACTTTGATTAGGCCCTTGTTGGCCTTCCTAGGTGGTGGATAGACAGACACAATGGCCAGGGATTTGTTATGGGGTGCAAACAGGAGTTTAATCACAAGAAGCTCGTGATCATCTGCACTGGCACTTATTGGAAGTACAAATCCTTGTAGAGTATCTCGTATGTAAATAATGCATCCACTACCCCTTTTGGCTTTCCTATCACATCTGAAAGTTTGATAACCAGACATAGCAATCTCACTTTCCTTCGTCCATGAAGATAGCCAGGTCTCAGTGAGACAAATTATGTCCGGACCATGCAAGGCTGTCCAGGCCCAGAACTGCGCAAATTTTGGAAGTAGGCTGCAAATATTCAAGGCAGCAGTTTTAAGCCACTGTTCTAGCCCCCGACACTTGTTATGTAGCAGTCCAGGATTGGGGTGCACATTACCAGACAGCAAGAGCAGTAATAGTATGGCTTTTTTTGTTGTTAATCTGATGGTTATTGCGGACATTCCCTTCCTGAACCTAGGTCTGCCAAAGACAGGCAGCAGACTTTTGAGAGAGATAGGTGGTGGCAGGTAAGATCCAGCGTAGCCTTGGTCATATGCTTATTTTAAGAATTTAGATTGCATCAGAGGCACACCTGCCTTAGGGTAGCTTCCAGTCAATGAAGTTATTGTTTGCACCTTCAGCAGAGCGCTTGTGGCAAGACTTGGGGCCTGGGAGACAAGAGGTACCTGGGTAGTTTGTTGTCTGGACAGGTTTGCAGCCGAGAGTAAAGACAGCAGCACTAATTGCAGTGTACTATTCACTGTAAGCACTAATCATAGTTTGAGGGTGTATTTGGGCATATTTGGTTGTGTGTAGTCGGTATGAGGGAAAGCAGAGTGAACAGTTGGTAAAGCATGAGAGTGGGAGGAGGGGTGGAAATGGAGTGCCACTGTATAAAGCCTGAATAGTGAGGAGACTAAGGAATAACTTAGCCTTGTATGTGTGGGGACTAAGGAATAACCTCAGCTAGGGACTTGCAGTCTGAGAAGAATACTCAGAACTAGCACTGTGGCAGTGTAAATTGCCTCTCAAATGGGGAGACCTCTCAGCCAGGAAACCTCCAAGCTCTAACCAATTACTCTGGGCAACACAGTGCAGTCAAATTAGAGCCAGATACTGGAGAAGGTTTCTTTAAGAGTCATGGGTCTGTGTACACAATGGTGCAATTTAGCTTTATTATGGTTTAGGTGATTGTAACAACAGGCTTTGCAGTGTCCAACAATTTGTGGTGGTGAAGAAAGTGCAGGGTATTGAGGTTGAACTGGAGTGGATTAGCCTGTTGGAAAGGAGAGCTGCTTTAAGCAGCAGCCAATGGGAGCATTCAAAGTGGGAGAAGAGAGGAGCTCAAGTCTATTTAATAGAGGCTGGGTGGGTAAAATAAAATTCTTCTACAAAAGCTATGGTAAAGCACTGTAACAAGGAGCAGGCTGTATTAAGATTAAAGGTTGGAGTTTGAAATTCACAGCTCCTTCCAGGTAGGCGCCAATTCAAAAGTCTTACATTTACTTAAGTGGGAGGTGAGCTAGTGGGCAGCAGAGCCTTTCAGCTCGGAGGAGGGATTCAGCCCAATCAGGACTTGAGGCTCCTGGGGAGAAAAGAGCAGAAACAGAGAAATTATTAGCAATCAGGAAATGGGATGGAATTCAGAGGAACAAAAGGGACAAAGACAATAGGAAGTCAGAGTGAAGTGGGGGGTTGGGACCATGGGCATAACTGCGGTCTGCTACGGGAGTGAGAGCAGAGAGCTAAAATTAGCAGGAGCAGCTTAAATTAATTAAGTCAAAAAGTTGAACTTAAAACTCTAAACTGGCTGAAAATCAAAATTAAAACACAAGCTGTAAACAATAGTCTGAAACATTCAGCTAAAATTCCACTACAAAAGTTAGAGTAAAGCACCATGACAAGGAGCAGGCTGTATTATGACTAAAGGTTGGAGTCTGAAATTTGCAGCTCCTTCCAGGTGGGTGCCAAATTCAAAAGTCTTGCATTTACCTAAGTGGTAAGGGAGCTAGCAGATGGCAGAGCCTTTCAGCTCAGAGGAGGAATTCAGCCCGATCAGGGCTTGAGGCTCCTGGGGAGAAAAGGACAGAAACAGAAAAATTATTAGCAAGCAGGAAAGGGGATGGAATTCAAAGGGACAAAGCCAATGGGAAAAGTCAGAGTGAAGTGGGGGGGTTGGGACAATGGGTGTAGCTGCATTATGCTATGGGAGCGGAAAGCAGATAACTAATTTAAGCTGTCCCTGCTAATTTTAGCTAATTCAAAAAGCTGCACTTAAAACTCTAAACTGAAAGTTAATGAGCTATTAGAAGCTTTTGGGCAGGTCTCGGGTTATAAAGTAAATATCTCGAAAACCGAGATTTTGACTTTCCAGTATTCCCTTGACCGGGATATACGGGAGCAATTTCCCTGTAAATGGGACCTGGGGAAGATAAAGTACTTAGGGATCAGCGTAACTAGAGATCTGCGGGATGCCTACAAGCAGAACTACGTTCCCTTTACCGCCCATCTCAAAGAGGACTTGGCTTGCTGGAGTACACTTCCTCTGAGCCTCTCCAGAAAAATAGATATCATTAGAATGGGGACCTTGCCCAGAGCCCTATATCTTTTTAATAATATTCCTATTAACCTGCCGCGCTCCGTGTTCCTAGACTGGGAGAGGGTGATCTCTCATTTTATCTGGGCGGGTCGTAGGCAGAGAGTCAGGCTGAAACTCCTTACTAAACCGAGAGGGCAGGGAGGGCTCGCCATCCCAGACCTCTATCGGTACTACCAAGCTGCCAATCTGTCGCATATCATGGCTAGGCAGCTATCGGTCAGCAAAGAGCACTGGACGGAGTTGGAGCAGGCTCTCATCCCTGACTCGGAATATTTAGCCATACTCTATCGTGGGAGTGGATTCCCGGCTGTAAGCCTAAATTTAACTTTGGAGCTGCAGCATAGGGTGACAGCCTGGAACCAGATTAAAAGGCAATTTTTGTTTTCCCCTTTTATACCATTAATATGCCCAATAGCTGTACTCCCAGACTTTCAACCCAGTAAAATGGACCATGCCTACCGACAGTGGAGCAGATACGGCCTGAATTACCTGTTTCAAATTACAACTGGAGGGATACTGTGGTCATTTCGAGAGATACAGGCAAAATTCAACCTACCCAACACACACCACTATAGATATTTGCAATTAAGACATTACTATGAAGCATTACCCTCAGAGGTGAGAAATCCTGAACGCTGGCCACCCTTGATTCCTAAACTGCAGTCTCTATTTGCCTCTCCAAATCAGAGTCATCTGATATCTACCTTTTACCAGGCACTGATATCAAATCCCTTGGCAAATCTTATAGATATCCGAGAGAAGTGGCAGCAGGAGCTGGGTGCTCACATTGAGGACAAACAGTGGGAACAGGCGTGCCGGCAGCTGTCACGCACATCTAGTTCACACCAATGGCGGGTGTTTGCATGGAAATTCCTGATCCGTTACTTCAAGACCCCTGAGGTTACAAGTCACTACACCCCTGGGCATTCAGCTTCCTGCTGGCATAAATGTGGTGAGGCTAAAGCCCACCTCACACATGTAATGTATACTTGCCCAAAGCTGGCACCATTTATTGGTTCATTGCAGTCAGAGATTCAAGAAATTTTTGATAGGCCCTTCCAATTAACCCCTCAGGCATTTATTTTGTTAATACTTCCTGGAGGCTTTAGGGATCAGGACACCCGTTACCTTTTAGCTATTCTGCTATCAGCAGGGAAAAAAGCTATCACTAAATTGTGATTGTCCCCTAAGACCCCAACCATGCAGGATTGGTGGACCATAACCAAGCAAACCTACCAGCTGGAAAGAACAACATATAGTTTGAATGATAGAGATGAAAGATTTAGATCACATTGGAATAGATGGCTTCTGTACTATATGCTTAAGGACACAACTTTTGTACCATAAGGTAACAAAACTCCCCTTCCCCCTCTTTTTTCCTCTCTTTTCTCCCCCCCCCCCCCACATTTGCTGCAGCGGACTGGTCTGCGTGGGTCCCGGGGGACCTCCCTTGGTCTTCCAGGTTTAGGTGCCCTGAACTGATTAGAAATAATAGTACACTTGTGGTTTGCTTTATATATTTGAACTTCCATTACTCTGTCTGACACCCAGGACCTTGTTGAACAGCTCTTAAGAAGTGAAGTAATTCTGAAGTTGGGGTCCTTCTGAACTTACTGGCTCCTCCAAGGACAATGGACTCTAGTCATTCTGGTATTAACCCATAACAATTCTCCTTTGAGCACTCAGTGTACTGTGACCTGTGGGATTTCTGTAAGTACCTTTTCTTGATTATTTTGCTCCTATTGCTTGGACACAATTGACTGTAAGTAAAAATGAAATAAAGATGAAATTAAAAAAAAAAAAAAACGACTGAAAATCAAAATTAAAACATAGGCTATAAACAGTAGTCTGAAACATTCAGATGTTAACAACACCTGACTTGTCCAACACAGAAACAAAAAAACTGTCGGTTGATAAGGACCGCTAGGCCCATCCAGTCTACCCGTAGGCCCTATATATTGTATGTGGCCACTGACCCTAT
The DNA here is from genome assembly GCA_016271365.2 of Neoceratodus forsteri. Classification (NCBI taxonomy): domain Eukaryota; kingdom Metazoa; phylum Chordata; order Ceratodontiformes; family Ceratodontidae; genus Neoceratodus; species Neoceratodus forsteri. The sequence goes on from CM028130.1 coordinate 1,508,346,066, forward strand.
GTGATCAATGGCTTTTCATTACTCCCTCCCCTCTCAAGCTTCCCTTGTGCCTGTCCCAGGCATGCTTAAACCCCTCCATTGTGCTTGCCCCCACTACCTCCCACGGCAGACTATTCCAAGCGTCCACTACCCTTTTTATGTAGAAAAACTTCCTCATATTACCTCTTAATCGACCCCCTTCCAATTTCATATTGTGCCTCCTTGTGTTAGTACTTTTTCTACATTGGAAAGGGTCCCCCATCTGCACCTTGTTTATGCCCTTGAGGTACTTGAAAGTTTCAATCATGCCGCCCCCCCCCCTCGCTGTCTCCTCCTCTCCTTCAGTGAGTACATATTGAGGTCCCTTAGTCTCTCCTTATATGTTTTGTGGTGCAAGGCCTGCACCATCTTTGTTACCCTTCTCTGGATAGTCTCCACCTTATCTATGTCCTTGCGCTGTGTGGTCTCCAGAACTGCATGCAGTACTCCAGGTGAGGCCTTACCAATGTTTTATACAATGACATCACCACCTCCCGCCTCCTGCTAGTGATACCCCTGCCTATGCACCCCAGCATGTCACTGGCCCTCCCTGCCACCTTTGTGCACTGCTTTGATACCTTAAGGTCATCAGAGATGATAACCCCTAGGTCCTCTTCCTCTTTGGTGACAGTCAGCTCCTCCCCCCAATCTGTAGCTCTCCCCAGGGTTCCCCCTATCCAGGTACATTATTTTGAACTTCTTTGCATTGAACCTCAGTTGTCACATCTCCGACCATCTTTCAAGCTTCTCCAGGTTCATCTTAATTTTCTGCACCCTTCTGGAGTATCCACCCTGTTGCAGATCTTGGTGTCATCTGCAAACAGGCAGACCTTTCCTTCTAGCCCCTCTGCAATGTCACTAATGAAGTCATTGAACAGGCCTGGTCCTAGTACTGAGCCCTGTGGTACACCACTGGTCATCCTCTCTACCCAGATTGTATCACATTTACCACCACCCTCTGTCTCCTGTCTGTTAACCAGTTCCTAACCCATTTCACCACATTATCTCCCATGCCCAGACTACCCATCTTTAATTAGTCTTCTATGTGGGACGATGTTGAAGGTTTTGCTGAAATCTAGGTAGGCGACCTTTACCACCCCTTCCTGATTTATTTCCTTAGTCACCCAATCAAAAAAATCTAATAGATTCATTTGATATGACCTTCCTGCTGTGAATCCATGTTGCCTCAGATCCTGAGCACCTCTGGATTCCATATGTGCCATTATCCTTTATTTCAGCAGTGTCTCCATAATCTTGAGCACCACTAAGGTGAGGCTGACTGGAATGTAGTTCCCCGCCTCCTCCCTACTGCCGCTTTTGTGCAGTGGGACTATATGTGCCCTTCTCCAGTCCTCTGGAACAACACCCATGTTGAGTGACTCTGTGAACAGGGCTGCCAGAGATGCTGCTAGTCCCCTTCGCAACTCTTTTAATATCCTCGGGCGGATGCCGTCTGGCCCCATGGCCTTATCCACTTTCAGCTTTGTGAGTTCTTCCAGAACTCTCTGTACTGTGAATGGACTGGTGTCCATGTCCCCCCCCCCCCTTGCCTCTGCAACCCAACTGTGGTCCATGACACTCCCCCTCCTTAGTGAATACTGAGCAGAAGTATTTGTTCAGTATTTCTGCCTTGTCCAGATCCCCCTCCTTACACTCTTCCTTCTCTCCTTTGAGCCTCACAATCCACCCGTGTTTTTCTTCTTTCAGTGATGTACCTATAAAATGCCTTATCCCCTTTGTCTACAGACCATACTAAACCCTCTTCTGTCTCCATCTTCGCCCTCCTAACAGCCTTCCCTACTTCACTTAGACATTCAAGGTACACCTCCATGTCCTCCTCCCTCTACCTCCCTTTATATTTCCTGAAACTCAATCTTTTAGTCCTGACTTTGTTCCCCACCTCTTTGTAGAACCATAGTGGTTTCCTTCTTCTTTTCCCTTTGGCCACTATCCTAACGCATTGGTTTGTTATTGCCACTATGGCTCCTTTCAGTTTCTTCCATTTTTCTTCCACCCCCTCTATTACCCCTCCCTTCCCCAGGACTGTTTGTATACAACTACCCATTTCAGTGAAATCTGACCTCCTGAAATCTAATATTCTTGCCCTTATGTGGCTTACATGAGTCCATGTCTCCATGCTGAACCACATCACGTGGTGGTCACTGGATCCCAGCTGCCCTTCCACCTGTATTTCTTTGACTCTGTTCCCATTGGTCCATACTAGGTCCTGAATTGACTTGTCCCTGGTTGGCTCATGCACCAGCCGCCTAAGTCCAACCCCCTGCAGGGATTCTAGGATGGCTGTTTCTGGCTGAAGCAACAAACTGGGTGGCCAAAGCCACATACAGCATATTGAAATCCCCCAGTAACAGGATTTCACCTTTAGCTGCCGTGTCATGTATGTTCTCCACTAGTTCTCTGTCTACTTCCCCCCTCTGTGCCAGAGGTCTGTAGATTGCCCCTGTGTATATTGTTGTTCCATTCCCTGGCTCCAGGGTGACCCACATTACCTCAGCCTCCCCCTGTCTTCCCTGAACTTCTGTAGCCTTTATACCATCTCTGATGTACAGGGCCACTCCCCCACCCTTTTTACCCTCCCTGTCCCTCCAGAACAGTGTATAGCCTTGTACACTGACTTCCCAGCCATGATTAGCAGAGTACCACATCTCTGTTATTGCTGCTATGTCAAGGTCTGCATCTGCCAACAAGGCTTCCAGGTTTGGAACCTTATTTCCTAGGCTACAGGCATTTGTTAGCATGACCTTCCATGTTTTACAGTCTGCCCTCCCTCTGCTCATGTTCTCCCTCTCAAGCATCTTCCCCCCACCCCAGTTTCCTTTCCTATGTCCTCTCAACCCCCCATATCACTCATTATATATTGTTCACCTGCCTGCTTTAGCTCTTTCCTGTAGTCAGCTTATGTTCCCATGTGGGGGTGTTCCTAAGCCTCCTGACCCTCCTGGCTCTCCCCCCTTGGCCAGTTTAAATGCTCACATCTAAAGCATTTAAACTTCTCACAAAGGACCAAGGTCCCCTTCTCGGACAGATGCAGGCCATTCTCCTTATATAAGCTTGTATCTGTCCAGGTCAGGCCCCAGTTCCCTGTGAAGCTGAAACCCTCCCTTCTACACCAATCCTTCAACCAGGAGTTGAAGGTATGAATGTGGAGTTCCCTAGCTTCCCCTGTGCCCTGGACAGGTAGCACCTCTGAGAATGAGACAGAGCACACAATCTGTTTCAGGTCCCCCCCATTGCCTGAAATCCTCCTGGACTCTGGCTAACTCCACCCTTCTCCTGGCCAGGTCATTGGTCCCCAGGTGGACAATGACATCCAGCTGCTCCCTCCTAGCTATTGCCATTGTGATCCTATGGATCCACTTCCCATCCCTCCATGCAGTGCTTCCTGGGAGGCACTTGTCCTCCCCCTGTCCCCTGCTAGGTGTCCCTAACTCCACTCCCCAGACACTGGAATCCCCCACTAGAAGAAGCTTCCCTTCCTCTGGGGTCTCTTGCCTCCCTGCCCTGGGGCTCCATCCTGAAGGACCCTCCCATCCTCCCTGGTCCCAGCCTTGAGTTCATGAGTAGCGCTTTCCTATTCCTCCAAAACAGTGTAGGAGTTACTAAGCAGGATCGGCTCAGGGATGTGCTTTCAACCCCCCTCCCTCACCCTCCCTGAGTCCACAATAGTCTAATCACTCCTCTTCCCCGGCATCCTTTGAGGTACAAGTTGTGGACACGGTGGTCTCTCGGTGGGAGTGGGTGCCACCTTCAGCTTGGCCACCTCTGCTCAGAGACAGGCAACCTCCTCCCTCAGCCCAGAGAGGTGCCTGCAAATAGGGCAGCATCACAGCCTCCATAACATCTCCCTGAAGACAGCTGCTCCAAAACCACTACACTGCACCACTCCCATCATATCCGTTTCCCTCCTCAATTTACTGCCTGCTTAAGATGGCTATTTGTTATCGCCCAAATATTTGTGTTTTTCTTTTGTTTTTGTTATGCCTTCTCTCTTCGTTACTTACTGTATGGATGCAAGATGTTGCAAGACCCTATGGGACCCACCCTATGAATGTAAGGTGAGCCCTGGGGTGGTGGGTGGGTGCGTTGCAGAGTGGGAGGGTGGGACTATAACACAGGCTGTGTCCAAAACAATCAGCCAAGGAGTCCTCTGGCAGTGGCTCCTCACTCCACTCACCGTGGTCCAGACACAGCCAATTACAAACACACAGTCACAAACTTATTAGCTAGAATCCCTCAATCCTTCCCAAACTAAATGGAAAAGCACACTGAAATGGCAGTTAAGAAAAGACCTCAAATTCAATTTCAAACACAAAGTCACAAACTCACCAGCTAGAATCCTTCAGTCCTGCCCATGCTAAATGAAGAAGCACACTGAAATGGCAGTTAAGACCTCGCATTCAAACTACACTAATCCCTGTAATATGATGCCTGCACTTGAAGTTCAGACATAGCCAATTACAAATGCACAGTCACAAGCATATCAGCTAGAATCCCTCAATCCTGCCCAAATTAAATGGAAAAGCACACTGAAATGGCAGTTAAGAAAATACCTCAGATTCAATTTCAAACACACAGTCACAAACTCACCAGCTAGAATCCCTCAGTCCTGCCCAACCTAAATGATCATGAGCCTGCCTGACAATATGTCAGTACAGTGTTTTACCCAGACACAAAATCCCTTAACCTGAGAGCATGGTTTGTGAAGAGTTAGAATTTTCAGACTTAAATATTTCTAATCATGTAAGTGCTAGCAACAAGGAAAACCTATGCAGCAGTTATACACAGAAGAGAATAACCATTTGTTATAGTAGTAAATAAAACAGACAATGCTAAAACAGACAGGTCTAGTGGTAGAGTATTTAACAGATCTAAGGTCTAAAGGGTTTGGATCTTTCTTCACTGAAAATTCATTTTGATGCTATCTCTGCCGACAGTGGAAATTCATATTCAAAAACACTGGCTTTTCATCCAGTTTTAAAGAGACTTTTCAGGTGGTCATTGCCATTTACACACACCTGTAAAGGAACCAATCCCATCTTGAGATTTAAAGGGAGCATAAACCTAGTTCTTTATATTTTTTAAAATAACTGTAAATTTGGCCATGCATAAGGTCTGTTTAATCATCCACATGTATTGTTGCGTGTGTTTATTTGAAAATAGTCCTATTTTTTCCTTATTTAGGACCCCATAGTAAATCAAAAATTTTCCTGCCCAATATTCATTTTTTTAATTACTTAGTAGTTCTCAAACCCAGTGACATCACTTGAGCAGAAGACTACAGTGAAGTGGAATCCAGTGGCTTCAGTTCAGTTGATGTCACTGGGTTCTGCTTCACTGTGGTCTTCAACTCAACAGATGTCACTATGTTCTGGAACAGCTTAGTACAGCAAATAAAAAAAAGAATATCTTGCAAGAAAAAAATCTGCATTAATATAGAGCCCAAAAGGAAGAATAGGACTATTTCAAAATAAACACACACAACAGTACTCTGTAATCATTAAACAGACTTATCCAATGCCCACATTTACGATTATTTTAAAAAATGTGAACAAGAAGATCACTGAAATATAGTACTCATGCAGTTGATGAGTCACCTTATTAAGCCAAGGGGTATGCTGGAGTTCATGTTTCTAACATGGAAAATAATCTAAGCAGCAATAACTTCAATAGGAATGGTCGGTGAGTTACTGAAGTTATTTACTTACTGATTTATTTAAAAGCATTTGCCAGGAAAGGCATGCAGTGCTGCAACAGTTCATTTCCTAATGAGTTCTGGGGGAAGGGGAACAGTGAGAAGATACAACCAAGATACAGTAACTATATCAATCAAAATATAGAAAACGATGCTCACAATATAGAACAAACTAACAAGAGTAGTCAAAGAAAAAAGTACGCAAATCAGCAATTAAGTAAATACTGTAAATTAATAACAATATAAAATAATCATGTTTAAAATACAGGATGTTAACAAGAGTAATCATAGATAAATGTGTGCTAAACAGCTATGCAATAAATACATAAAAAATATAGAAAACAATGTTTAAAATATAGAATGTGCTAACAATAGCTAAAGATGGAGGGGGACAGCTCAGGGGCAATGTAAGGAAGTATTTTTTCCAAAGAGAGGGTGGTGGACGCATGGAATGGCCTTCCTGAGGAGGTCATGGAGTCAAAAACAGTGGGGGGAATTCAAGAATGCATGGGACAGGCATAAGGCAATTATAGTGGGGGGTAGGAGGAAGTAGGCTCTTGGTTAACTAGGATTTGTAGCTTATCCAGTAGGTAGGGAAATGGGCAGACTGGGTGGACAAATCGGTCCTTATCTGCCATCAAAGTCTATATTTCTATGTTTCAATAGTAGCCACAGATAAATGTGTGCAAAACAGCAATACATGTAGTAAATCAATAATATAAACACAATGGGCTCAACTTTTAGAGCGCCCTTGAATCGTTGCAATTTGTGGTGATCGAGGGCTGCAGCAAACTCAGGGTGCATTAGGAGCCATGCACCCAATTTTTAAAAATGGTGGTCCTTGCAGAAAAGACACAGGAATTGCTGCAGTCACAAGACTGTGCCTCACATGTGGCGCACCTTTAGGGTTTGAAGGAGGGATCCATCACCCCCTGCCCAGCGTAAATCTTCATGAGCCGTGAGGGTGAGGGGGTAATCTGGCTGAAAGGTGGGGACCAGGGACTGCTGGAGCAGTGGGGGTGCCATAGGTTATGACAGGGGCACAGCAGCACTGATAGGGAGTAGAGGAGGCACCTAGCAAAGGTGCTGTACAAAGTGTCAGACAGCCACTTGGACCAGGTAGGGGTGGTTGGCATGGCGGCATCATCATGGCATGGACCCCAGGAGTAAGCAGCCCTGGCACCTGCCCCACAGTACCCACAGTACCCTACATAGGGTGGGTGGCAGTGGGTGCAGGTTACTGGGTGCATGATGTGGATGGATACATACCCCGAGCAAAGTAACATTCCCCTGGTACACAGTCCCCTTCATCGTGGCCAGTAGATGCCCAGTTATACTGATGGGAACTGTGGGTCCCATGGGACAGATGCCAGCTCTGCTTTCACCTGGGGTCCATATCATGATGATGCCGCCATGCCAGCCCCCCTTCCCGGTCCAGGTGACTTTCCAATTCTCTGTACAGCACCTCTACCAGGTACCTCCTCTGCTCCCTCTTAGTGCCGCCATGCCGACACTGGACAATGAGGCACTCCCACTGCTACAGCAGCCCCAAGTCCCCACCTTCCAAGTCCCACACCCTACCCACCACACTGCCAGGCAGTGGCGCAGGGTTTTCAGACCAGTTCCTGGCTGGTCTAACATGAGCCCCCTCTTGCAACCATGATAGGGCTTCTGGAATAGTGAAAAGGGGGATGGTGCAGCCCCGCCATGGAGCAACCACCCTTTACAACTTAGCGCATGAGTGCTTCTGCTGCAAGGGTGGTATAGGGTGGCTTCAGTGCATGGCATCATGATTTTGATGCAGTCTGTATTTGAAAATTGGGATAGCTGCGAACTCTGAAGCAAGGTGCCACTTGCATCGTACCCATCTGGCACAAGCATCTTAAATCAAAGTTTTCAGTTTGAAAATCAAGCCCAATATTCGAAATATGGACTACGTAAGCAAGCGTAATCACAGTTGAATGTGTACAAAATAGTAATATGGTAAGTAATTCAATAAAAATTGCCCCGATCAGGCACTCGTCACTCCCGCTGCTGAAGCGGCCCAGTTAGAGAGGCTAGCCGGCCGTGCCACTTCACCTGCCTGGCCTGAAGCTCGCTGTTCCAGATTGCCCCTGATCGGGCACTCACCACTCCCACTGCTGAAGTGGCCCAGCTAGAGAGGCTAGCTGGCCACGCCACTTCTCCTGCCTACCTTGAAGCTCACTGTTCCAGGTACGACCATTGAATTTGCCCTGGACTGAAGCATGGACCTCCGATTGGCTGCAGCTGTCTGTGTCAGCTTGTGATTGGCCGAGACAGCTGCAGCTCACTTGCCTATTGGTCCAGCTTCATCCCAGCTTGAACTTCTTGGCTGCGGCTTTTCCTTAGCCCGCTCTCAGCTCCTTATCCCCTATCTGGCTGTTCTTTCACAAAGTTTTCGCTTGTTTTAAAATGCACATCTAAAGCCATAATTGGACTGCATTTTTCATCTGGGGAATTGTGTTAAATAATTTTTGGGACTGTTGTTAAATGCTGCTAATGTCTTTATGGGGACTGAATATTGTTCATGAACTAGTGTTGCAGCTCTTTGGTGGGACTGTGAAAGCATTGTATTTTTTTTTCTTTCACCTTCTAAACTGCCCTGGGAATGTAATTTTACTGATTTCTTAACATCTGATGAACCTTCTGTTTCTACCCTAATCTCTGCTCTCACCTCCATTTTGCCCTTGAACCTGTATTCTATTGTTCCTGCTTTCTACTCTGCTGTGGCTAACTGATTCATAGTTTTCTCCATCCTAACAACCCCCCCCACTAGTTGCTAAGTGATCACTCTTTGTCCCTGTAGCTTCCAACCCAACAATTAACCTGCAACCTCCCTCTTGCTCCCTGCCCATCACTTAAGCTCTTCTACCCATCTCCTTGTGCTCTGCCCTTAACTAACACCCTCCCTCATACTCTTCCCTTCTAGGTTGCCCCGATCGGGCACTCGCCGCTCCCGTCTGCTGAAGCGGCCCGGCTAGAGAGGCTAGCCGGCCACACCTCTTCTCCTGCCTGCCCTGAAGCTCACTGTTCCAGGTACGACCATTGAATTTGCCCGGGACTGAAGCAGGGTCCTCCGATTGGCTGTAGCTGTCTGTGTCAGCTTGCGATTGGCTGAGACAGCTGTGGGTCACCTGCCTACTGGGACGGCTTCCTCCCAGTTTAAACTCCTAGGCTATGGCTTTTCCTTAGCCCACTCTCGGCTCCTCAACCCCTAGCTGGCTGTTCTTTCACAAAGTGTTCAGCACACCCACACTCCCCCAGCCCCAACACACTTCAAATGCTTTACTTTCTCCTCCCTTTTGTTGTGCCTCCACCCTATTGGAGAATTCAGACAGCCTCAGTAGAAGGCAGTTTATGTTCTTTTCTGACCTGTCCTACTTAGTTTAGAGAGGCAGCTTGCGTTTAATAACAGCTGCTTCTGTGCTGCCCTAACTTGATCTTTGCAACTACCCATTTCCAATATTCCCCCAGCTCCAGCTTCTTCTTGCTTTGCTGTGCCTATCTCCTCTAGTGCTGCATTACACTTCTGTGATTTTCACAGTCAACTGGAGGGCACAACAGATCATTGCCACTCATTGGACTTGTTTTACTGAGCTCTGTCACAATTCATCTCTATTCCTCTTCCCAGAAGACTCTTAAGAATATTGCCACACACTGCTCTTGCCCCGTGTGTGTAACAACTAGTTACATCTCGTCTAGTCATGCTACATCTAACCCTTATTACTGCACTTCAAAATGCAGCCCTTTCTGTTATTCCTGTGCTGCATTACTGGCCTGTCCTTCCATGCTTTTGCCCCCTACACAGCTCAACCACATATGCCTCCACCTATTACACTAAGTCCAGAAGAAATTTGCATCAACTTAAACATTTTTCATTCATTCTGCCTGGTAGCCACCATGCAAACCCTATGGTGCCATGGCACTTTACATACCTATGCTCTGCGGATCGCTCCACTATGCCTGACCCCCTTGTCCTTTCAGACTTCCCAGCTATGCGTGGCCTGGGTACTCTTTTATGCTTCTCTGGGCCCTCTTGGAATTCATCTTAGTTACTCCTCTTCCTCCTCCCCAGACAATCACAAAAGGTGTCGGGTCCGTCTGCATAGGCTGCTTTTAAGCACCCTTAAAAAGATTCTGCTGCTGCTGCTCCTTATATGTTCAGGCAATATCAAGCTAAACCCAGGTCCACAGCCCCCATCTCTGCCCCCTCAGAACTGGCCCATCTAAAGGGGCTTAGTTTACATCATGTAAATGCCTGTAGTCTCTTAAGGAAGACTGACACACTTCAGCCTTGGATTTGTCACACCAAGCCCAATGTTCTGATGGTTGCAGAAACCTGGCTCAGACCCTCTACTCCAGATCATGAAATTAATGCCCCTTCCTACAACGTCTACAGAACTGACAGACAAACTAGAGGAATTGGAGGAGCTATCTATATACAGGATAAATTTAGTGCCATGGTTAAGGACTCTACCTCAGTACCCAAGGAATTAGAATGTTTATCCCTAAAGGTACAACTCTCCCCTTCCACGTCACTTAGTATCATAAGCTGCTACAGACCTCCATCTGTAGGGCTTAGGGTGCTGAACCATCTGTCCAATTTACTCGAAACCCAGTCATCAGAGATCACCATCCTGGGTGACTTTAACCTTGATTGGTTTTCTGTCAGCTCCAAACCTCTAAAAGACATTTGTGACACTTTCGGGCATATGCACCTTATTACAGAAGTCACCCGCCCAAATAAGAAAAATCCAGCTAACAGTAGCCTAATTTACATTATTGTAGTGAATAAACCACATCTTTTTACACATGCAGGCATTTTCTTTAACGACTTTAGTGACCACTGCTTGACAGTGAGTGTCAGAACTGTACCTAAACCTGTCTCAACCTCAAGGTTTATTTTTAAGAGAAATAGACATAATTTCAATCTGCATGCCTTCATCTCTGAACTCCAGTTCTCCAACTGGCAAGAGTTGTACCTGGTCCCTACTGTGGACAAGGCCTTTGAGGTCTTCCAGAGTTTGTATTGGAAACATTAAATTGGCATGTGCTCTTGGTGAAAGTCTGTACAATGAAAAAATCTAATCCTTGGTTCACGACTAGTCTGAAAAACACCTTATACAACAGGGACCACCTTTGGAGAAAAGCATGAACAACTAAGCTGCCCTAAAGAGTTGCCAGGAATCATTGCACGAAACTTATAAGGGCAAAAAAAGCTAACTATTTTCGTACTAAACTGGACTCCTCTTCCAGGAGTTCAGCTAAATTCTGGAAAATCCTAAGGGATACTGAGGGGTACTAACAACTAACTCCCTGCTGGCAAAAATATCCTTGGATGGCACCTCCTATACTGACAAGCAGACTATTTTCGACCTCCTCAACAACCATTTTGCCACTTCTGGGTTAGCATTCGACTCTTCTCCTGCTAATACCCTTCGTACCCAACTGTATGCTCAGGACCTAACTTGTCCAGCTACAGACTCCAATGCCCTTGACAAGGCTTTCTCCTTCAGCCCTATCACCATGAAACAAGTCGAGGACCTGCTACTGGAATTGGACAGCAGAAAGAGTGCAGGTGCTGATATGATAGATCCGTATTTCCTAAAATTTAGTTACCATGTCTTGGCTGCCCCTATTACCCACCTACTAAATTTATCCTTGACACAGGGTGCCATTCCTACACTGTGGAAAACCACCCATGTCATTCCTTTATTTAAGTCTGACAACAGAAGCAATCTAAATAACTACAGGCTGATATGCTACCCGGTTAACAGAAACTAAATAAATAAATAAATAAATGCTTACTCCCAGTCCTCTCTAAAATGCTGGAGAAATTAGTTAGCCTTCAGCTAAAGAACTTCTTGAAGACCTCCAACTTACTGAATCCAGTACAATCTGGGTTTAGGTCACGTTACAGCACAATATCCACCCTCGCAAAAGTCACCAATGACTGGCAGAAGGCCTTAGATGCTAGAAGCTACATATGTGCCTTATTTCTCGACCTGAGTAAGGCTTTCGACACTGTGCAGCATGACCTTCTTCTGGTCTCACTTAGCCAAGTTGGTTTGGATCCCTTGTTGTTAAAATGATTCTCCTGCTATCTTACAGGACGTTTCCAGCAGGTCAAAGCAGGCAGAGCTCTTTCTCCATTAAAAGCCCTACAGAGAGGCATGCCACAGGGTTCCATCCTGGGGCCTCTGCTTTTTGCATTGTACATCAACAATATTGATTCAGGCATCATGTCAGCTAACATCCATCTTTTTATGGATGATACGGTTCTATGTATTGACAGACCTGCTCCAGAACTGGTCTGTATGGATCTCCAACTAGACTTCAGCCAACTGCAACTAAATCTCTTGAGTCAAAAATTGTTGCTAAATGCCAAAAAAAAACAAGGCTATGTTCTTTTCTCCAGTTGCTTATGCACCCAATCCCTACACCCTTGGGCTAGTTCCACAAATCACAACGCTGCTTGGTGTATCCTTACAGTTTGTGGTGAAATTCAAATACCTGGGACTCTGGATTGACCATAAACTCTCTTTTGTTGACCATATTGAAGAACTTTCAAAAAAACTCAAACAAAGACTTGGCCTTTTCTTCCATCTAAAGCATCTACTCACTCAGGATGCAAAATCCAGGCTAGTACAAAGCACATTTATTCCACGTTTGAACTACGCTGACTTCATTTATGGACGTGGTCCCAGCACTGCATTAGCCAAACTTGACACCCTATACTACCGAGCTATAAGATTTATAACCAGAGCTCAGTACACCACTTATCACTGCACCATTTATGCCCAAGTTGGTTGGGCATAGTTCAAATTCAGAAGACAGAAAACGCTGCTTTCTGGATATTCAGAGCCCTCACAAAAAAACTTCCACAGTACATCACTGTCTGCCATTGTGTACTGGAGGTAGCTATGCGCTGAGAAGCCTCTCCTTTGCCTTTTTCCTCATCCCCAAAATTAACTCCCACTTTGGTCGAACATCTATAAGCTATGCGCTCTCTTTTCTTTGGCATAAACTCCAAAAAACATTGAAGTTAGTAATTCCTGTCAATTTGTCTACCTTCAAAATGTTATATGCATGCTCCTTCAATGAGCCCTGAAATTGTTTTTCCTGAGTACCATCTACCTATGGCCTGGGCCTTCTACCCTGTGTGGCATGCCGACAGCTCCTCCTACCCATCTCCTAATCCTGCCTCGTATCCCTCCAACTACTTTTCTTTTCTTGATATCTGCCTCATAAACCCCACATATTCTCTTTTCTTTTCTCCTCTAGATATCTGTCTAATTTCCCTTCCTCCCTCCCCCCTCGAATTTACATAGATTTACTGTGCATTATCACTGAACTCATATGTATATATTGTATAGAATGATCATTGTTGCATCTTGTATTATTTTGTCTTCCTACTTCTGTGTATTCTGAGCATTTTTGTATTCTTCTATATTTTTGTACCTTATTTGACTGTAAAATGTCTTGACGGTGTCCAGGTCCACCTTGCAAATGAATTCTAACTCACTGGTGCCTCACCTAGTAAAATAAAGATTGACCGATTGAAAGTTTATGGGCTTTAGCTCCATCTGTGACATCTACGCCCTGCTCACAAAAAGAAAAATCTGGGGGCAGGCTAATAGCTGGATTGATGGGAAGCTCGTCTCCCACCTGAAAGAAATGGGCATACTCTGGGAGAAGGTCAGAAACACAGGTAGCGAGCATGACTACCAGTGTTACAGAATGACCAGGAACCGCTGCACCAAGCTAATCTGGCTCGCCAAAGCCAACCATCATAAGGCCCAGCTTAGCAATTCTTGGGGTGATGGGAAAAGATTCTGGGATAACATCAAAAGCATCCTTGGAAAGGAGGACAAGAAGCATCCTCAGCTGCTCAGTATCAGTAACACTCCCACTACAGACCCTCTAGCTATTTATTTTTTTTTTTATTTATCAAGTCTAGGATTACAAATACCTTTGAGCCAAGACTCTTTTACAAAGGTTCTGTGTCAGAAAAATACAAATTATGGTGCACATCAAGATAGACATTACAACAATGTGGACATTGCAAACAGATTACAGATTAATACATTTCAAGGGTAACATTGTAAGCAAAGCAGCCAGTGGCATTTGTCAGAGAAAACAGAACAAGAGATAAGTGCCAGAGTCATAGGGAGAGGAAGAGGGAGGGGAGGGAAGAAGGAATGTAGGTAGGGTGGGGAGAGGGTGAAAAGTGCAGCATTGGGTATACCAAGATGTGAGGGTAGAATCCAGTGAGGAGGAGGGGGGGCCACTAGAGCAAGCAGGGAAATGGAGAAACAAGGTTAAGTTGGGCAGTCACAGGAGCTGTTGGTAGTGAGATAGTCCTGGAGCCTAGTTTTAAACATACCAATTGTTGGGGCAGAGGAGATGGTAGGGCTGAGGCCATTGAACCAGAGTGATGCTCAATAAGCAAAAGAGCATTGTCCCTGTGAAGTGTGACAGGGGGGGACTTTCACTTGCTGTAGCATGGATCTCTGAAAGCACCGTTTGTTGGTTCGGTGTTGTAACAGAGTTGAGACCCCAGAAGGTGCAAGGCCAAGGTAGATTTTTTTCACCATGGAGCAGGTGAGAAACTATATGCGGTTTGAGAGTTGGAGCCAGCCAGTCTGGGTGTACAGGTCACATGTGTGGGTAAGACGGTGGGCACCAGTGATGAGCTGACATGCCTTATTTAAGGCAGTTGAGAGGTATCTAAGGCTTGTGGTTGTGGCTGAGCCATAAAGGATGGGACCATAGTCTATTACAGAGATCACAGAGCTCAGGACTTCAACCTTCAAAGCTTCTGGTGTGAGGTGTTGTCTGTGTTTATAGAGGAGACCAAGCCGTGTATTAGCAGCTCTAGTTACATTATCTACATGAGGTCCATAGAAGAGATTAGGGTCAAGCTGTATCCCTAAGCATTTGAAGGACCCCACCTGATCTAGAGTGTTCCCCTGGGTGGTGGAGATAGCCAAGTGGTGTAGCTTGTGTGGGTTATGACAGCTGCAGAAGAGCATAGATTTGATTTTCTTGTCATTGAGGACCAGTTTATGATTAGGAAACCATGTCTCTACAGAACTGAAACCAAGCTGAAGGCTGTGTTGAAGAGCTGCAGGATCTTTGTGAGTGGAGAATACAACAGCATCATCAGCATATAATATGATCTGCTCAGAGCAGTGGTAAGGGAGGGGAGTTTAAGAAAGGCTAAAAAGGAGGGGGCCCAGTATGGATCCCTGTGGGACACCCGAGCGAACAGGCAGGGTGTCAGAAAGAGTGCCAGCAATTTTTACTCTCTGAGACCAGTTTTCTAAGTAGCTTTTAAACCAGAGAGAAGAGTCATGTGATAGCCCAGCATTCAGTAGTTGGTCAATTAGTAGTCCATGGTGTACTGTATCGAAGGCCTTGGAGAGGTCGACAAAAACGGCCCCCGTGAGAAGGCCGTTGTCAAGGGATTTGTGCAAAAGCTCCAGTAAACTCAAGAAGGGCTGTGGTGGTGCTGTGACCTTTCCAGACTTGTTGTGGACAAGGTATATTGTATTTATCCAAGTGGTCGTTAAGTTGATCAGCCACGATGCGCTCGAGTGCCTTAGAGAGTGGGGGCAGTATGGAGATAGGGCGATAATTTGAGTGATTCATCTTATCCCCACTTTTATGGACAGGTGTCACGGTGGCTGTTTTCCATAAGTCAGGGAAATTTCCACAGCTGAGAGAGGTTTAGGATTTTTGTTAATGGATGAATTACCTCATCAAGGGTGAGCAACAGAAGCTTAAGGTCCAGGGTGTCGCTACTAGATCTAGATTTAGAGATAGCTGCAGTAATATAGCAACGAGCTTCATTCAGCCTTACCTCCCTGAAGTAGAAGAGGGAATGGTTAGACTGTGGGGCTGAGGTATTTGGGGGGTAGGCCCTGTTTTCGAAAAAGTCATGGGGTAGGACAGCACTAAGGTCTTAAAAAGCCATGTTAAAGATGTTTGCGATCACCTTGGGGTCGAGAGTTGAGGATCCATCAACCATTAACATGGCCGGAGAGGATTTTGTCTGCTTCCCCGTGACATCCTAGATATTGTCCCAGAAAGCACGACCTTTTCCCCACGTATTGGTAAGAGTGTCTTTGTAATAGGTGGATTTCATGAGCTGGATGGCTTTTATGCAGGCATTTCGTGCTTGTTTGTAATTTTGAATGTCCAGTTGTTTGCCAATGGCCCTGGCAACTGCCCAGAGGTGGTCCCTTAGTTTCAGCTGTGAGAGAAGAGCCACGGTGAGCCATGGGTTAGAGAGAGATTTTGTTTAGCGCCTTTTAGCAGGGGCAAAGAGGTCGCAGGCTTTGTTGAAAATTGAGATGAAGTGATCAAGAGCCAAGTTAACATCTGTTGCTTCGTAGATGGGTAGCCAGTCTTGTAGAAGCAGGTATTGTTTGAGATGTGGAAGTTTTCCACAAGGAAGGACTCTGCTAGCAATAATTTTGGGAGGGGGCTTGAGGAATTTGTTAGAACATGCACATATGACTGGGAAGCGGTCACTAAGAGAGTCTGGGAGAACGGTCATATGAGAAATCCTTGTGGGTTGAGAGATGAGGACCCAATCCAGGAGGGTACTGGTGCCAGTCTTGTAGTTAATCCTAGTAGTGGTGTATACCATTTGTGTGAGATTAGCAGCTGAGATGGAGTCTTTATAGGCACTGGTGCCCGATGCTAACCAGTTTATGTTGAAATCCCCTAGTAGAATAAGTTCAGCTTCAGAAGAATGAGAGTTGATAAAGTTTAGGATGCCGTTGAAGCCATGTTTAGGGTCCCTGGATGGGATGTATATGGAGACAATAGTCAGGGCTTTATGGTTGGGACCTAGGAAGATTTTTATTGGCAGAATCTGGGCCGAGGCAGAAAGTGATGGAGTTGCTACAGGGTGCCATGACAGGGAGTCTTTGATATAGACTGTGCAACCACCACCTTTTTTGGATATCCAGTCCAGCCTGTGGACATTGTAGCCCTGTATTGTTACTGCTGAGTCAGGAACTTTAGGCGTCAGCAAAGTTTCCACCACTGCAAGGATGTCAGGGTTGTGTTGGCATATGAAGGCTTGGAGTGCATTCAGCTTTGGTAGTAGGCTGAAGAGATTAATGGTTGCAAGGATAAGGGCACCTGGAGTTTGTGTGTGTCCTGAGCTTCTAAGACCAGGATTGGGATGGATGCTGCCTGAGATGAGAAGGAGGAAGAGTAGGAGTTTTAAAGAGCAGAGTCGCAGCTCTTTGAGAGACAGTCTTGATCGTTGTTTCCGGGAGTAGAGGTTGCAAGGTTCCAGGCGGTATTCCATATGGACTGCAAGGTGGTACAGTGTAGAAAGGTGGCCACACTTGTTGAGAGTAGTAGCTACTGCAGAAGCCTTCAATAAGGCCTTCATCGATCTTAACCCAGTCCCTGCCTATTTTCAACCTGGTTTGAACCATTCCAACAACATATCTACCGAGTGTTCTCACCCGACCTTCTACTTTAAAAGGGTGATGGTAAAGGAGGCCCTAACTATGGTCAAGAAAGTACTAGGTAAGACCAGACTGGGCAGTGATGGGATAGACATGAAACTTCTATCCCTCACCCTGGACGTTCTTATAGTGCCCATTACCATGCTGTACAATAAGTCCCTGGCCCTTGCCCAATTCCCAGCAGTTTGGAAGCAGGTCCTAGTTACGCCAGTGCATAAAGGAGGAGACAAGTCTCTGGTAGCCAACTACAGACCCATCTCAATCCTCCCCCGTCCAAGGCACTGGAAAAGATTGTGGTGGGTCAACTCATCAACTACCTCAGCAAGTATAATCAACTATGCCCCCACCAACATGGCTTCAGACAAAATCACAGTACCGTCACTGCCCTTCTGGACTACACAGACTATGCACATAAGGCCATTTTGAAGAGCAGCCCACTGCAACCAACGGGATTGAGTTTGGCGCTTTTTACCTTTCAGGCCATTTGGCTGCACTACTACTGCTCCTGAGCTCTGATTAGGCATAACGTTATTCCCCCTTCTCTTATTGGCTCTTGACTCTACCCTTCCTGAGCTGTCTCTTTTTTAATACAAGAACTGCTAATACTGAGTTTACCAGTACCAACAGTTTAGTGGAACAGGATTGTTAATTTTTCTACTTTTCCATTTGCAAATTATACTGCAAAGCCACTAGAGGGCAGCAACTCTTGAAGGTTGCATTCCTCTTCCCACTGCTCTCCCCTAACACTTCTCGTCCTGGGTCCTTCTTACCAAAAACAAATTACTACACCCTAACAAACCATAGTACATCACGCTACTGCAGTGCCACAGAGATCACCACAATTATGGGTATCAGTGTGCCCTCCTTATACCGACACTGGGCCACTGCCCCCTTATCACCACTTGCTGGGCACCCATTGCCATGTGGACCACCCGGGCTCCTACTGATCCCTCTTACTGTTCTACTTCTTGGACTTCTCAGCCCTCCCCTCAAGGGTCTTCTTCCCACACCTCCCACCCCCACGAACCATCACCAACTGCCGCCCACCCTGCCACTGCCTCTCATGCATCCCCCAGCCCCCCATATCTCCCTGCAGTCATGCACCACCATCAACCTCCATGCCTGATCACATTCCTACCCTTATCACCCTAGCCATCCCATGTACTACCTGCACTATAACTAGGTGACAGCTATCCTTGACAATAAGGAAATGATCTTTTGCTCTCCTCAAAGTCTTTGCCATACTCCTGCTAATTTCAGGAAATGTTCATCCTAACCCGGGCCCTGTCTTGCCCAGCACTAGCCTCTCGCAACACAGGCTTAGAATAGCTGCAAATGAACGCTGCAATGAACATTTGCAGCTTACCCAAAAAGATGGCAGGTCTCCATTGCTGGATACTGCAACATCAGCCAGATATGCTAGCCCTCACAGAAACCTGGCTCTCCAAAAAGCATGTGACTCCATGGTTGCCCTCCCTGGCTTCACTCTTCACAGAGCCGATAGAGTGAGCAAACAGGGTGGGGGGGTGCTGTGTACGTCTATGACTCCATGATATGCCATGCCCTTCCCACACCTCCACTAGACCATGGTGCCGAAGCCTTGTGGTTAAACCTTACACCAGATCCCCTGTAACTCTTACTGTCACATATGTCCCCCCAGGAAACCAAGCTCCTGCTATACAATCCCTTGCTAACTACCTCTCCAGCTTCCCCCTCAAAAACAGAACACATCATAGTTGGAGACTTTAATGTGAACTGGCTTGCCAGTTTGGCTTCCTACACCAAGGACACCTTTGCTGCACTGGACCTGACCCATCTGGTCAGCCAACCTACCAGGTTGAACCCCACTAATGGCTCTAGCACCCTGATCGACCTTCTCCTCACCAACCGTCCCCACAGAATCTCTGACCTGGTGGTCCTTCCAGACTCCCTAAGCAATCACTCACCCATCCTCTTTTCCTGGTCGTGTCTTCAGCAGAAACCCAAACCAAACTATATTGCCCGGCATTGTCTCCTACCCGGGCCTCACAAAACTAAGAAAATACTTAACTCAAGTGGGATTGGTCCGCCATCTCCCGGGCCACCTACTATAGATGAAGCCCTTGTTTATTTCACCTGTTCTTTTAATAAAGCATGTGACATCTATGCCCCACTAGCAAAAATACAATCCAAGAAACATAATGCCCCAGGTCACGCCTGCACTGCTCCAACAGCTAAAGCACAGAGATGATCTCTGGCATAAAGCAGTCACATCCGGCACGCAGGCGGACAGGTAAGCCTATAAAGCAGCTCGTAACAGATGCACTTGGGACATAAAACAGGCCAAATCAGGCTACTACAAAATGACCCTTGCCTCCTCCTGGGGGAATGCTCAGTTGTTCTGGGACAATATCAAGGAACTCAACGGCAAACCCCTGCTCCCCCCCCCACTAACTGTCAACAATGTCCCTAACACCAACCCGCTTGCCATCGCCAGCTGCCTCAACTCATCATTCTCTGACCTTAGTGCAGTACTCCCAAATAACTTCTTTGACCCCACTCCTGCAACCCCATCCCCAACACCCAGCATCCCCACTTTCATTTCAAGGTGATCTCTACAAATGAGGCAAGGCCTTATCTCATTAAAGCACTCAGTGGCTCTTGCTATTGCAAAGATTCTTTTGATATGAGAATCCTACATCTAGTACTAGATACAGTCCTCTCCCCACTGACTGACCTCATTAACCATTCCCTATATCTGGGGCAGTTACCGGCACCCTGGAAGAATGCCACAGGGACCCCAATACTGAAGAGTGGTGACAGCACCTCCCCCAATAACTACCATCCCATATCCATTCTCCCACCACTCTTGAAAGCCCTCAAAAATATTATAGCCACCCAACTCACTGAGTACCTGCTTGCTCATAACCTACTTTGCATGGAGCAGCATGGCTTCAGATCTGGGCACAGTACAACTATGGCTCTCACTGAGTTCTCTAATTTTATTCACTCTGCCCTGGATAGAAAACACCTAGCTGGAGCTGTCTTCATCGACCTGTCAAAGGCCTTTGATACAGTCTCCCACCCCTTACTCTTAAGCACACTCTGCCACAAAGGTCTGCCCCAAGGACCCATCTTCTGGTTTACCAGTTACCTCACAGCTAGATCACAATGTGTCAAAATAAGCAACACCCTCTCAACCACCCTGCCAGTCCACTCTGGGATTCCCCAGGGCTCCATCCTCAGCCCTCTATTATTCAGCATCTACCTAAGCACCTTGCCCAATTCCTGCTCTGGCAACCTACTACTCTATGTGGATGACGCGGTTCTTTTTGCCTCGCACCCAGATCCCACAGTATTGCAGTCCTCCCTCTAACACGCATTTAACCAAACTGAAAACTGGTTCATAGACCAAAGACTTGTGGTCAATGTAAAAAATACAAAGACCATGCTCTTTGCCCACCGACAGAATAAGGCCAAGAATGCGCAGCTAACAATTCTCTTCCACTCTCTCATTCCTCTAGAACAGGTCCATACATATAAATACCTGGGCCTTACATTTGATTCCAGCCTCTCCTTCCATTCACACATTGACACTCTATCATCAGCCATAAATGTCCGTATAGGTCTATTGTATCGCCACAAGGATTGCCTACCTCCAGAAGCCCTTAATCTGGCTGTCACTTCCTTAGTCCTCTCCCTAGCCGATTATGGGCTCATTATCTACTCGGCTGCTGACCACATAGCCCTTAACAAAATCCACCTGGCAATAAACAAAGTGTGCAGACTCCACTCCGGGGCAGACAAGTGCACCCATACTTATACCATATATGCCCTGACAAATCTCCTCACCCTGGATGAAAGGCTATTTTATCAAACATGTCTCCTCACAAAGAAAATACACCTGGGGCTTACCCCCTTGGGGGTTTCTGCCTCTCTCCTATCCTCCCACACCTCGGTGTACACCTGCACTGCCAACTGACAGGTGTGGTCCATCCCAAGGGTTAGAACCTCCTTAGCCCAAAGGTCATTCCCACACAGGGCCCCAATCTGGTACAACAAACTCTCCTCCAATGTCTCCTCCATCTCCAAATTAGGACCTTTCAAGTCAACCCTCAAAGAGCACATTCTCGCTTCACGGTGCTGCCAATGTACCAACTAGTGCCGGGTCATCTATCTATCATCTTACAGGACCACCCCGCCATTGAACTCCTACCGATAGGGCTACCAAACATTACCTAATAACAATGTCTCCTTTGGCTGCACACACAAGATATCTGTCTAATTCTCTACTTCGCTGTAAATATCAAATCTGTTACTCCTTCCCTCTATCAGCAAACTTATTGTTCTCTTGAAAATTGCAAAATACAGCTCTCAGTAACATGTTCAATGCAATGTATAGCTGATCTTGATTCTGCAATATTGTATAACTGAAAAAAACTATAACCTTTAGCTGCCATTCTATGCCTATATGTATTAAGTGTTTGTATTTGTTTTTTCTGACGTGGAGCCTTTGTAAATGAGTCCCTGACTCAAAGGTTGTAATCCTAAAGTCTGTTAAATAAATGACACATTTTTTAATCAGATATGCAATAATTTGGGTTGATACCCATCTCTCCAGAATTTTTGACACAGCAAGCAGGAGGGATAGGGTAGGTAATTAAAAATATCACAATTTATGCTATCTTTATGGATTGGAATAACCTTCACTATTTTCCATTCCAGTGGATACTCTCTAATTTACAAAAGAAGCTGAAGTGGACATTGTTTGAGAGTTTCCTATGCCACTAGTGGGAGGTGGTTTCTCAGCTTTAGAGCTAACAATAATCCTTGAATCTGTAAAGTAATTATTGAAGGAGTTAGCTGCTGGCCCGGTGGCGCTGAGGGTTGAGGCGCTAGACGCCACACCCGTGCCGCACGACGACCCGGGTTCGGAATGGACTCGGCCGTCAGTCGCTGGGAGGATTACATCCTAATGGATGCTTCCTCCTCCCTCGGGATTCTCAACCCTGAGATGCTGGGTGGGAGCACCAGCGCTCAGGAGGTTGAGGCTCCGTTACGGTCGGGGAGGGACGTCGTTAGGCGCTTAGAGGGAGGCATCGTCCAACAGCGTCGCCCTTCTAGGATGCACGCCCCAGGTGCCGGCATCCCAGAGGCAGGGAAGTGGGGAGAAAAGCGGAAAATGGTAGTCCTCGGTGTCCCTAGATGAAGACTGCCCCATCCAGAGAGTCCACCCAGGACAGACCCCGCTGTGCAGGAGAAGGAGAGGTAATGGCACTCTAGGGGCAGATCCTGAAAGGGGGCTACGGGGATATGTGCAGTCGGAAGGAGGGGGACACTGGGGACAGGAAGGAGAATAAAGAAATAAAAGCAAAAAAAAGAAGGAGTTAGCTATGGAAAGGGGATCACTCGCCCAAAAGTTATCTTATCTGAGTCAGGTAAAGCTCGAGTGATTGCACCATCCAAAGTTTTAATTCATTTTCAAAATAGACCAGAGTTATTAGCATAGGAGTTAAGGAATTTCTGCTTGAAACATGTTGATTTAGCTTCCTTGATGTTTCAGGTGGGTGTTGGGTAGCGTTTTATAATGTTACTGTCTACTAGCAAATTGGTGCATTTAGTTGTTCACAAGCCCGGTCCCTTATCTTCTGTAATTTGAACAATTGAACAGTGAACCATGGGGCATTTTCTACTTGAATCCTTTTTTTCTGTAATGGGGAATATCTGTTATAGATTTCGGAGTACTTCATTTTAATATATTACCGGGCCTTATGCACTGTTGAGATCAAAACCAGTCTGTCCCAGTTTACCAGTTCAAGACAATTTGCACCTATATTGTTCCCCCAGTGCAGGATAAAGTCAATAATGAATAGTACTTCATGGCTGCTAATGTACCTGTTCAAGATATTACCTAGCAAAGATACTGCAGCAGGTTATGTTGTTGAAAGCAGGATATGTAGAAGAGGATGTAGTTGGGGACAAAAAACCAAAGCAAATGTGCAAATTCGCCAACCAAGGATAAGAAGAACTATAAGCCAGATAATAGTGGAAAACAGTTTTATTAGTTGTGCAAAAAACAGCATGTGCCAGCAAGGAAATCCCCAAATGCAATGGGAGTGTTTCAACAGTCTCAGCAGTAAGGAAACAGACACAGAAAGTGCAGAGCAGTTCCAGACTAGGTTCATTAGCAATTGCCATGAGAAGTTTGAATTTATTTATTTTATTTATTGATACTAGGATTGAATACCTATGAGCTAAAAGCTCATTTACATAGGTTCCGCGTCATAGACAGCAATAGACAAACATACAATTACAGTGAACATACAACAAATAGTATTTTATTACATAGAGTCCATGATCATATACAAAACTAGAACAAAAAGAGTAATAAGTAAACAGCGAACGCTGGTATCATTTCAAAATAACCTAGGTATGGGGTATTAGACAGGAAGGGTGCTACGTAGGGGAGGAAGTCTAAGGCAGGATGGAATGGAGGGTGCGAGTACGATGTAGCTTGATAAGTCTTGTCAGAGGTGAAGAATTAGGAGGGAAGGCTGAGGGGTTGAAAAAGATTTTTAGAGCAGAAGGGGTTAAACACTCGTCGTTAGGATGAAGGTACAGCAAGTGCTACAAAGGTTGGTCCACAAATGCCATGAGATGGGGAAGATGGAATCAGAGCCCAAAGTCACACTTAGTGTTGTTGGTTGCTAGGTAAGGTCTCAGTTCAGCTTTAAATTGTCCAATTTTGGTGGTAGACAAGAGACCAGTGCAGGTGGAGTTCATCCATTTTGGTGCCCTAAAGGTGAAGGATCGTTGCCCTTGGGATGTCCTTCTGAAGGATATTGTTAGCATTTGTTTGCCTACATTTCTTGTATTCTTGATACTATAGCATGAAGGAGGCCAAGCACCCAAAGGGTAGAAAGGGCAAGAGTGGCCTTCTTGGCTAGAAGGCAGACTTGGTACTGAGTTTGATTTTCCAGAACAAGCCACCAAGTGCGGGACTAGAGCTTGCAGGTGTGCATTAGCCTGTTGGCACCTAGAACCAGTCTGCAGGACTTATTGAGCTACCTTAATTCTTTGTAGTGCTGTATCTGAAGCTGCCCCGTAAACAACTAGTCCGTAGTTGATGACTGACAGGACAGCGCTGGTCACTGCAAGTTTAAGGGCCTCATCAGTGAGGCAATGTTTATGCTTGTGCAGCAGTCCCATCCTGGTGTTTATTACCTTTGTGACCATATCAATGTGTTGTGAATAGGAGAGGGAGCAATCCATGATGATCCCCAGGTATTTTAAAGTGTGGACCTTATCCAGCACTTCATTGTGGTTACTGCGGATTTGCAGGTGGTGGAATTCGTGTCTATTTTGTGGGGCGGCAAAGAGCATGGTATTTGTCTTCTTGTAGTTAAGAAGGAGCTTGTGGTTTTGGAAACATGACTCAATGCATGTGAAGCAGGTCTGCAATTGTTTTTTCAAGTGCAGTTGGGTTGGCATAACTTAAAAACAACACTGCATCGTCGGCATAAAGAGAATTTGGTCTGTACAAACCTCTGGGAGATTATTAAGGAATAAACTGAAAAGTAGGGGGCCCAAGATTGAGCCTTGGGGTACCCCTGTTGTGATGTTACAGTGTTCTAAGAAGTTGTGAAGGATTTTAACCCATTGAGTAAGACCCATAAGGTAGCTCTGGAACCATTCAACTGATTCTGGGGAGAGAACTCAGCTCTATGGCTGTGTTTATCATGAATCACACTGTTTGGTGGTCACTTGTTCCCAGATGGCTACCCCACTTTTTCCATCCCCATTTGACAGTATCATTTCTAAGATTGCTCCATCCCTAGTGGGTTCCACCACTAGCTGTCTGAGGCATGCCCCCTGTAGGGCATCAAGAATAACCCTGCTTTTGGACGGTTCTATGTTATAATGGTGACTGCCAAACGGCGAGCCACGTTATCGCGACGTCAGAGTGGCAAAAACATTTTTGCCACTCTGACATCCTCAGCACATGGAAGAACAGTGCTGAGGACTAAGGTTTAATGCTTTCTGTGGGGACACTCCCACATGGGGGCCTTTGCCCCCCGCAACCCCGTATTAAAGGATTCTCAACTCCAAGGGGGTGCATGTCAAGGGGGACGAAAGCACAAAAAATTAAGTTTCGGGCCGGGCACAATAAAATTGCACCAGCGCCCGGACCAGAACCCAGTACCTCCTCCACCACAACCACAGGTGAACCCCTTATGCCACAGCACAGCTTGGCAACCCACCGCATGCCACCCCCTACATCCCCTCCACCCCTCCCAGCCTACGCTCGCCATGCTCGCTCTCCCCTGTGCGCATGTACATATAGCGACATCCTGTCACTGCATTCACCCAACCCCCTCACATCCGGTCACCCTACCCTCCCCTTCGCCATTCAGGCTTTCGCCCATAATGTGCCGCCATTTCAGACAGCGCCTTAGTTCAGGCACCAACATCACATGCTACCCTTTTTGATGTGGCTGCAGCCAGGGTGCTCCAGCTAACATCTGGCATATTCAGGTCCCCCATCAACAATATCTCCCCTTTTTCTGCCATTCTAAGGATGCCTTCTATAATGTCCTTGTCAATTGCCTCCCCCTGAGATGGGGTCTGTATACAACTCCTGTGCAAATTGTGGTGCCATAACCTGTCTCCAGGGTAACCCACAGTGCCTCCTCTACTCCCTCCCTATTTATCCTTTAGTTCCATTGTTTTGATCCCTTCCCTTACATAGAGAGCTACTCCTCCTCCTCTTTTACCCTCCCTGTCCCTCCTGTAGATTGTGTACCCTGGTATGTTGACATCCCAGTTGTGGTTCTCAGTGTACCATGTTTCTGTGACTGCCACGATACCCAGATGTCCCTCTTCCATCAAGGCCACTAGTTCAGGGAGCTTGTTACACAGACTATGGGCATTGGTACTCATCACCCTCCATTTGTTGATGGCCTTACCCCTTTTAGCCCCATCCTTGTCCTTACTGCCTTTTTCTGCATTTACCCCTGTCCTGCTCCCCATTAACTTCTTTACCTTGGTGTTTACCTCTCTAACTACTGTGTTTTGTGGGGGGAGGCTGGGTTTTCCCTGCTCCTTTTCAGTGCCTCCCCCCTTGGCTAGTTTAAATGCTTGCCAATGATGCATTTAAACCTATCACCTAGGATTCTGGTTCCCCTCCCGGACAGATGCAGACTATCATACCAGTATAAGCCTGTATGCCTTCAGGTGAACCCCCAGTCCCTAGTGAAGCCAAAACCCTGAGCTCTGCACCAGTTTTTCAACCATTCATTGAATCCCATGGTGTGGAGTACCCTAGCATCACCCTTGCCATAGACAGGCAGCACCTCTGAGAAGGTTACTGTATGTGCTACCTGTCTAAGGCCCCTCCCCAACTCTTTAAACTCCTCTTGCACTGCTCTGATCCCATTCACAGCCAGATCATTTGTCCCTAGGTGAACAATGATATCCATCTCCCTCCCTCGTGCAGCTGCTCCCATGTTCCTGAGGATTCGCTCCCTGTTCCTATAAGCCATGGCACCAGGCAGGCACCTTACCTCCCTCTGCCCTTTGTTCCCCAAATCTACCCCCTAATGACTGAGTCCTCCACCAGGAGTTGTTTCCTTCCGCTGTGGGGTCCCATGCCACCTTTCTGTGGGACTCCTTTGTGGAGGTTCCCAGCATCCTCCTTGGCCTCTACTGCAGGTGCCTCCATAGAGGAACCACTCTCCACCAGAAGAGTGTATGAATTGTGGAGAGGTACAACTGGAGGAATGTGCCTCTGTTCCACCACCCTCTCCCTCCATGAAGCCCACCTTGGTCCAACCGCTCCTCTTTCTTGGCAACCTCTGAGGTAGCGGCAGTTGCCCTGGTGCTCCCTGGGTGGGGAAGGAGGTTTCACGAATCCTAGTCAAGTCAGCCTGGAGATGAGCAATCTCTTCCCTCAGACCAGAGAGGTGCTTACAAATGGGGCAGCATCGCAGCCTCCAGAAAGTCTCCCAGAAGACTGCTGCCCCACAGCCAGTGCATTGTGCTACTCCTCACATGTCTGTCTTCTTTCCTGTTTCTCCTGTATTAAGCCTTTTTTTTTTTGGTTATATATAGTTAGTGAGTGTGCTATTACCTTCAATGCAGTGAGCTGTGCTGGTAAGGATACGAGCTGTATGCACCTTGTCCCCTTGAGGAAATGATGTCAAAACCCCTGCTATAAAGGGATTGACACCTGGGGGGTGGGGAAGGGTGGATTTGGGCCTAAGCTGTGCCCTCAGGAACAATCACAAGAATGAGTGTTAACCTGCCTTTCAACAAGACAACCTGCACAACCATCGGGGAACACAGTCTCCTGCACCTGAGGCTGTCTGTGTTTCAATCCACAACTGCAGCTTTTGCTATGACAACTCCTTAGCCACCAGTAAATTATTTAAAAATAGTTTACCTATCACAAAATCCTAGCCACCAGTAAATTATTTAAAAATAGTTTAACTGTCACAAAATCCTAGCAGTCAATCCAGCTACCCCAAGGGGAAACCAAAATGCAGTATTTCAACCCTTCTGAAGTTACTTCCAAGATAAGCAGAGTTTGCAAGCCCCTTCTTCAACTCCTCAGCCACATGTAAATTATTTTAGAAAAGTTTAACTGTCACAAAATCCTAGTAGACAATCCAGCTACCCCAAGGGGAAACCAAAATGCAGTATTTCAACCCTTCTGAAGTTCCTTCCAAGATAAGCAGAGTTTGCAAGCCCCTTTTTCAGCTCCTCAGCCACCTGTAAATCATTTAAAAAAAGTTTAACTGTCACAAAATCCTAGTAGACAATCCAGCTACCTCCAAGGGAAAACCCAAATGCAGTATTTCAATCCTTCTGCAGTTACTCACAAGATAAGCAGAGTTTGCAAGCCCCTTTTTGGTTAAACACTAAATAAATATATAAAAAAAAGCAATTACCACTGGTAGTTAGTTTCACCTCCCACAGCATTGAACAAGAGTGTGCAGGTTGCAGATATCAAGTGCAATATAGAATCTCCCACACAGCTCATAGCTGAGTAAAGAAGTAGCGTCCTTCAACGTCAAGAAGATGAAAGTTTTTGTTGTTGAATGGAGATGGGGAGGTAGGAAGTTCCGGAGTATGGAGTTTCTAAGAGAAAGCCTCCTGTCCAAGTGATCAGTACCATCTGGGGCCAGGGAGTAGCATGGGTTAGAGTGTCTACGTGAACTGGCAGAAAGAAGGGAAACTACTACTAATTCACTCTGTGACGCTAACCAAATGACATAACCTTTGTATGCTAAATCTCCTGTCTCTCCCTCTATATACCTAACTTTCCTAAACATGACATAGCCTTCTCATGCTGGCCTAATGGCTGATGAATGTGAGCATGGCTTGTGAAGCACTCTGGGATACAGTGTGTAGGAAAAGTGCTACATAAAACCATGAAAGGTGCTGCACAAACCAAAATCTTGCCTTCCTTACTCACTCTCACCTGCTGTTCAGGAAATCTAGCTGCCTGCTCCAGGTCTTTTTTAGCACCTATAAGGACCCTCTAGGTCACCTCTTACATGGCCAGCTTGGTGGTGCAATCAGTACACAGTCCAGGTAATTGATTCACACATGCACAGGTGAAATTTGGATCGACAGAAAATTCCACCTGCATGAGTGCTGTTACATGAGTTTTGTAATTATATGATCAGCATACAGTGAGTGTTATTTCACAGCAGCACCCAGAACACCACCAGACCCCTCACCCTCACACACATACACACCTGAATCCTGGATGAACCTCATGTTGTACATGTACATCACTTCAGTGCAACATATTAAGCATTTTTAAAAATGTGGCATAAACAGAGTACACATTGGTGCAGTATAACAATATTAATAACATGGCCTTTCACTCCTGCTACAACCAACTCAAATAATCTTAAAGCAGCATTTTTCATCTTCATTTTAAACTGGGTCACTAGATGAATATTCAGTTTACCATGTGCATGATTATATAATAGTTTACAATGGAATTCAGCTTTTAGTAAGCGTACATTTAATGTTTCTAAGGCTTTGTTACGCAAAGTGCTTTGAACGTGCTGAACTACAGACTAGTAATCAATGACTAATGTCTGATCTGCCAACCTCTTTTGTTTGCCTTTCTTTTTACGCCTTTCTATTTGTTATCACAGACAGTCAGCTACCATTAAATATACATGTGGCACGTCACAGGCTAAAACAAAGGCCATGTTGTTCCCATGAGAATACAAGCCTGTTGAAGCTGCATTCTCTCTTGTAACACACACTCCCTCCCATGTGGCTAGTATTGCTTGAGTCTATAATACCACTCATCACAGGTGTAGGACAGAAGAAACAGGAAATGCTTTGATCCCAATAGCTGTTGAAAAAGCCCAGTTCTCTACTCTCAGTTTATCTGTGCAGCTAAACACAAGCAGAATGTTTCAAAAGTAAAAATAACCAGAACCACAATATGCCAGCCATTTTTTTCTACATCTATGTGAAGCAGATTCATTCAGCTCCACGTCTACTACTAGTTGAAATTTCACAGCCTGCTTGCCTTTTTATTTGACTTACCTGTGGTGATGCAAAAATAAGTTTCATGAGGGGCAACATGATGAATCCGATGGTGTTTCCTTGGCAAAATAATGTGCAGATCTTGTAAAACTGTGACCCAGCGAGGCAGACCAAAGTAAGAATGGGACCATTTGTGAATCTGATTGGTCATTGTTACGAAAACAGCCAGTGTAAATACAAAGCACTCCCAGAGATAGGTCTCATAAATAGCTTCTGGAAAGAAGAAAACAACACATATACATAAAAACAGTAGTTCTCTTATACTGTATAATACATAAAGAAGAGTTTTATATAACAAACAGTGCTGATAAAATGAAAACATGAAAAATAGGGATGAGACTGTGAACAAAACATCTACCAGTGTGAAACACAAGTAAAACTTCTACCTAGATACCAGATCATTCAATCTACCCATCTGAACAGACAGGTAATAAATAGGAGATATGCGATGTGGGGGATGGGGGGGGCTGTCATATAAACAATTTATTTTCACAAGTTCCCAGTGACCTTAGGTAGCCTCATGAGTGGCAGAGCATAGCAGAGCCATGTGTGGTTTACCTGAGGTTACTTGGGCACAAGTAAAAATAAATTGTTTATATGATAGCCCCGCATCGCATATTCGATTTATGCAGGAGGGAGGAGCTGTGTAGTGTACTCGATTTGTTTAAACGATTATTCTTTTTTGTTATTTTTAGCTTGTTGTGTGGGATTTTTTTGTGTTTGCTCTTGGGCTGCTGCACCTGCTCTGCTGGTTGCTAGGATGTTGCTATGGATGCTTGGATGTCCTGATGGCTGTGACACTCCTATCATGCATAGCTATTGGAGTGAGTGATCTGCTGAGAGTTGAAGAACATGGTGATGGGTTTAAGGGGGCAGAGTGGGAGAAAGATGCCACAGAAAAAAGTATAATTTTTATTGTATGGCATCTTGTGACAGTGGCACCTTTTGACCGATGGTATGGCTACTTTGGGGGTTTGAGTTGCTTTGTGATTATGATTGTACTGAGCGACTGGTGGCAGGTCAGGTAAGGAAACCAAGTGAAGACCTGCAGTTCAGAAAACATGAAGGAGCTTTGAGAACTGGGGGATTGTGAAGAGTGGGGGAAAAAACAAGTAAGTGAAAAAGGTGGAAATGTGGAGTGGGTGCAGCTTTTGTCTGTGGCAACATGACAGGCTGCTGATTTTGAAGGTGTTCTGCATAGCAAGGTGGCTGTCTGAAGTGCAGAAAAGTACAGTGGAAACTGGGTAGGGAGTAGTTCCAGCTGGCTGGGGGGGGGGGGTGTCTGATGGCGAGCTTAGTCGGTATATAAATGGGTGGTGACTTTGTAACCACATGTATAAATCGGTGATGATGTACTTACTGTATATACTGTATAAATCCCGATTTATACATACAGATGCTCTGATAAATGCATTAATCAGAATGGAATAATCTCCACTCCTATTGCATACATTACTTTACTTTATTGGTATGGTTACATTAATATAAAACGTCACAACACATGACCATAACAACACAGGAAATGCTAGACAACAAAAAGACCATAGGTCCATCACATTTATCTTCAACCATCCTGCACCATTCAGTATCAGTTGAAATACCTGAAGCCATTATTTACTGGGAAGAGTTACCAGTAAATTGTATGGACATTGTAACTGCGGAGAGGATTCTGGGAACCAGAGGCCAAGTGATCTCCTGTTTCCTGTTGTTTGCATGTATAGGTGTGTTTGTGTGTTTTGTTTGACTGAGTGATTGGGAGAATATATGTAGTGAGATGTTTAGGTGCTTACATGTACAGGGGGCCAACAGTCAGCTCCTACCCTGTTGGGGATCAGAAGAGGAGACTGTGCCCCTTCTGAGACTGGCCCCCTCAGCTCCCAGACAATGTAGTGCAAACATATAGCTCATTAGGGATCTACACGCATGGAAAGCTGAGGAAAAGGGGCAGATCTTGGGTGGCTAGAAGGAAGACCATCCCCAAGAGACCTACTTCAAGAGCGTCAGTCCTGATTAATGTGCCCCATCAAAAGCTAACAGGCGTGGAGGTTCAAGGTGACCAGGCTACCTCAACAAGGGTAGTTTTAATTAATGTCAGGTCAGTTGTTTAATAAAACAGCCATTCTAAGATATCTGATTTTTACCTCCAGCATTGTTTGTGGTTTGTGTGACTGAGGCCTGGTCAGGTGAAAATGCAGGTATTCATCCTTCCATACCTGTCCCCCAGGGTTTTTCAGTCACACACCATCCTCAAGTGAAGCACAGGGGAGGGGTGTGGCCATCATTCATTTTTATTTTCTTGTTTTATTTTACAATGTTTGACCAGGAAAGGCACACCAAGCCAAGAGTTGTTTCCAGGTCCATCCTGGGAGCACAGGGAAGTTAAGTGACTTGCTCATAATCATGCAGTATGCAAGTGGTGGATGCGGGATTCAAACCCAGTCCTACAGGTTTGCAGCTCAGTGCTCTTAACCACTACACTATACTGCCTCCCATTTACAAAACAGGCTTGAAGGGTATGGCATTCCTTGTGAGTGATCCTAAGACTTTTGAGTGTGTGGCTCTGACATACAGTGCCTTCAGAAAGTATTCACCCCCCTTGGATTTTGTCACATTTTGTTGTGTTACTATCAGAATTTTTAATGCATTGAAATGATTTGTTTCCCCCTTGATTCACACAGCATACTCAACAATTTAAAGGGGCAAAAATATTTTTATTGTGTAACAAAAATGTATGAAACATTAAAAACTGAAATATCTTGTTTACTTAAGTATTCATCCCCTGAGTCAATACTTTGTAGAAGCACCTTTGGCAGCAATTACAGCTTTGAGTCTTCTTGGGTATGTCTATATCAGCTTTGCACATCTGGATTTGGGGATTTTCGCCCATTCTTCCTTGCAGATTTGCTCAAGCTCTGTCAAGTTGGATGGGGAGCGTCGGTGAACCACAATCTTTAAGTCTTTCCACAGATTCTCAATGGAATTCAAGTCTGGGCTTTGGCTGGGCCTCTCAAGGACATTCACCTTCTTGTTCTGAAGCCACTCCAGTGTTGCTTTGGCTGTATGCTTGGGATCGTTGTCCTGTTGGAACGTAAATCTTAGCCCCAGTCCAAGGTCTACTGCAGACTGATGCAGGTTCTCTTCAAGGACGTGCCTGTATTTGGCTCCATTCATTGGTCCATCTAGCCTGACAAGTGCCCCAGTCCCTGCCGCTGAAAAGCATCCCCATAACATGATGCTGCCACCACCATGCTTCATGGTAGGGATGGTGTTACACGGGTGCTGAGCTGTGTTCGGTTTGCGCCAGGCATAGCGCTTTGCATTCAGGCCAAAGAGTTCAATTTTTGTTTCATCAGACCAGAGAATCTTTTTCCACATGGTCTCAGAGTCTGCCACGTGCCTTCTTGCAAACTCCAGGCATGCTATTATGTGGCCTTTTCTCAGGAGTGGCTTCCGTCTAGCCACTCTCCCATAGAGGCTACATCTGTGAAGTGCTGCAGAGATTGTTGTCCTCTGGACAGGTTCTCCCATCTCAGCCATGGAACTCTGTAGTTCTGTCAGGGTGGTCATTGGGTTCTTGGTCACTTCCCTGACCAAGGCCCTTCTTGCCAGGTTGCTCAGTTTGGGAGGACAGCCTGCTCTAGGAAGAGTCTGGGTGGTTCTGCAATCTTTCCATTTCCTAATGATGGACTTGACTGTGCTCCTGGGAGCTTTCAACACCACAGAAATGTTTTTATACCCCTCCCCAGATCTATGCCTCCTCACAATTCTATCACAGAGTTCTACGGACAGCTCCTTGGTCTTCATGGTAGAGTTTCTGCTCTGACATGCACTGTCAACAGTGGGACCTTATATAGACAGGTGTATTTCCTCTGAAATCATGTCAACCATTTGAACTGACCACAGGTGAACTCCATTCAAGTTTTAGAGTGATCTCACAAGGAAATTGGATGCACCTGAGCTCAATTTGGAGTGTCATAGCAAAGGGGGGTGAATACTTATCAAATCAAGACATTTCAGGTTTTAATTTTAAATTACATGTACAAAAAATTCCAGAAGTTTCATTCCACTTTGACATTATAGAGTAATTTGTGTAGCTACGTGACAAAAAAATCCCATATAAATGTATTTTAATTTGAGTTTGCAACATCACAAAATGTGACAAAATCCATAGGGGGTGAATACTTTCTGAAGGCACTGTATGATGGCCACCTTAATTATAAGGTTCTCCTAGTTTATCTCCCCTTGGGAGAAGGGGCAGGGGAGTTTCATGAGGAGTTCAGAGACTTGGTGTTGGCCAAGTTGTTGAAATCCCTAAACTGCTGGAGGACAAACTTGCTGTTCAGCTCCTCCATTTGATGGA
Source organism: Neoceratodus forsteri (assembly GCA_016271365.2). NCBI lineage: Eukaryota > Metazoa > Chordata > Ceratodontiformes > Ceratodontidae > Neoceratodus > Neoceratodus forsteri. The sequence continues at coordinate 1,508,380,228 of CM028130.1, forward strand.
CTCACAGGGTTTTATCCAGCACATGCATGATGCAACTCACTCGGGTGGACAAACTTGACAATTTTCACCACTGAGATAGTGGTTGATGGGCCTCAGAATTCTCCAGTGGCCTAGATGGAACATGTTGTCATATCCTTCAAGTTGATTGCCCCTGAGTGTTTTCCCCCTTTTGCTGAGACTGTCCACTGTAGAACATGGGGGAGGCTCAACCCTGATGTTTTTGGGAGGGGAGGCAGTGGATATCTCTGGAATAATGGGTGCCTCCACTAGTAGCATCACTGATTCATTTGAAGCTTCTAATAATAACATCCTGTCTACAGTTGATGCACTAGTGCTAGTCCATTGCCACCCTGTGCCCAAGAAAAGGTCTGGTCCATGATTTGACATGGATCTCCATACCCTAGGGTGCAGGGCTGGTGCTTAAAGCACATAGTGGAGAAAGCCTCTCCTATAGTCTCCTGATGGCTCATTATTGTGAGTATTAGGAGGGGATGATGACAGCCAGAAGAACATTTGTCTCTGGAGTCATTATAACTGAGAGAATTAGACCCTCGACTCTCTTTAGGGTGGTTAATAGGATTCTCCACCTTGAGTGTCTCTCCCACAATCTTGGAACTTAAGAGAAGTGTGAGGGTTTTATTTTTCCTTTTTATTTAGTAACAATTAGGAATTACACCTTTGAGCTAAAAGCTCATTTACAAAGGTTCCTTGTCAGACAGGAAGTGATAGGGGTTACAAACTAGTTACATTTACAAGAAAGAGGGGGAAACAGTTGCAGCTAACAAGCACTGTCTGGTAAACTTTAGGTAGTACAATATGCAAATACAGTCACAGCTGATAATAGGCAGACAAGTTAGTACAGAACACCCACAGGTATACCTGATGCAGTCTTGACAGTATGTTAGCATATCCTCAGTTGACAGTAGACACTCAGTTAACCTTACTGGGGGGATAGGTATAAGCGGTCGGACTGTAAACTCAAATTGGAAGATGAGGGGTTTGAAAGATGGTAGTTTATTTGGGGAAAAGAGGGGAAGAGGAGGTAGTAGAGGAGGAGGAGGGTAAAGGGGGAGGGCGATTATCAGTGGGAGCACTTAGTCAGCCATGCCAGAGGTAGGCAGTGTTAGACTCCGGAGGTTTGGGACAGGTCATGTCAGGAGTTGTGAGGAAATTAGGTAGTGGTCAAGTTTGCCTGTATCTTTGCAGCAAGTTTGCAGATATCAGGGACAAGATTTCCTCCACAGTAAATTGTCACAATTACAGAGGCCAGGTATTTGGAATGATGAAAACTTGGATTGACTGGGTCAGTTTCCATCCATCTAACCCTGGAGATCTGCCAAGTGCTCTTGGACCTGCACCCAAGTCACTGTCCATTGGACCCTGCTCCTGCCTCTCTAATGAAGACAGTGCTTGATTCAGTGTGCTCATCCAAGTTGTCAATACCTCTCTGAAGGAGTAGGTGTTTCTAACAGCTTTAAAAGAGGCAGTGGTGTAATCCATTGGGCAAAGTTATAGAGAAGTTGTAGAAGCACAGCTAAGAGAGCGCCTGAGTATTCGATCTATGAACCATTCTTTTTATTTGTATTATTTATTTATGCTCCTCCTTAAGGCACCCCTGGCCGGCCACTCCTTCAGACTGGCTAGGTCCCCACTGCCATCCACCAACCCCAATTGCAGCCCCCCAGGAAACCCGATGTATACCTTCATCGGGAGGGTTCCTCTCATCTGGGGGGGAAGCATGTGTCGGCGAGCCTGAATATCCCAGGTGCTATGGGGTTGGACCAGGCTTACTCCAGGGCTTTGTGATGGTAAGGGGCTAGAGGTCATCATCTAGGCAAGCAGAGGGCACTTCTTCCATTTTTCTGGCCCACCCTCAACTGCCCTAATTGGCCTGCAGGAGCACAGCGACCTCAGGCGGGGATGTGCAGGGGGGTGGGTTGAGGCTTCATGTCCTCCTAGCACATCAACCAATCTGCCCGCAGGTACCAAAGCCCTGGCCACCCCCCCAGGAGGAACGTCCAATGGATGCTCTCAATCCCCTCCCCACCGAACTCCACTACTGGTACCGGGGCTTCGGTCGTGAACCTGGGTCACCAGCGTGCCGAGTGAACCCCTTTGCTTGGTGCCACAGAACCTGCATATGAGCCATTCTAATCAGTATTTCATCCTCAGCATGGCACAGATACCTTCCTGGTGAGAGGTTTGAAAGATCTGCTCCTGGTGAGTAATCATGGAGAGGTTTCTTTCCTGGTCTTCTTGGCTTTATCCTTAGCATTAACACCATAGGACATATGGAACCTGATGAAAGGTGCAGGAGGATTGTTGGGGCAACAGGGACTGTATGTGCTTGGTTCTGGTCTTTCCTCAGTAACATGCCATCAGTTGGTGCTGTTAGGGAACTTCTAATCTTCCCCAGTGAGCACCGACTGTGGTATCCCTCAAGGTTCCATCTTGTCTCCATTATTGGTTCTGGTGTTCATGCTTCTGCTATGAGAAGTAATCCAGAAGTATGGCTTGGATTTACAGTGTTATTCTGATGACACCCAGCTATATTTTTTGTTTAAACCTGGACAGGGCTCAGCAATATCTGTGCTTGAGAGTGCATTGTGGCAGGGTGGACCCTAGCAACCCTGAGAGGCTTCTTTTTATGCTTTAAATCCATTTCAACAACTATCTATCCTTTTCCTATCCTAATTATTTCACCTTATTCCTTCCTGGCTGGCACCTAGAGGATGCCTGCCCCCCCCCCCATTTCTCTACTGTATATATTACCACTTTATTTTCCTTTTTTCCTTCTCATTTTCAAGTCCTCTCAGGGATATAAAGTGATTAAGTGCTCAGAAAGTGCATTCATAATAAAATGCTAGTCAATAACAGAAAGTAAAACCAGCGGGAGTATTAAAGTGCCAAGTGCATTTTAAAATGATTGTTAGAGTACACAAGTACACTTAAAATAAAAAGCTGGAAAGCAATTTATGTCCTGGTTCAGAGGATGCCTTGTGTGGCTGCTGCTCCGGGTGTCCTGAAATGCTACCTTATTTTGTGTTATAGTGACTCTTTAGCTGGGCAGAGTTTTGGGCTGCTTTATTCATTTGTTTTTTAATAAATCACTCTCATTCTCTCACTGTCTCTCGCTCCTAACTTTAGTTCTTTTTTAAAGTGCCCAGAGAAAATGTCAAACACCACAGCCTGCAAGAAAGATAAAACACAGCTGATCATTTTCTTCATGTTCTGTGTTCTCCTCAATGTAAAAGAGCCCATGAGTGTAACTGGGGAGTTGCCCTGAGAGAGCTGCACGATCTCAGACACAAAAAGCCCCGGTCTCTCTTGCCTGCTCCTTAGTTTTATGTATAAAATGTCTAGCTCAGTAGGAAGCTTCCCATAACAGAGAGTTCTATGAAATATGCATATATACAAAAGAAATTCAGATTTGGCCATTTATATTGCTTCTCCCTGTGGTTTCTGCATAAAAAGCCTAAACTGCTAGGGGGGGAGCAAGTGAAAATTTTTATACATGCTGTTTTTTATTTTTTTTTTTACTTCTCTTCCCTTTGGTGACTTTCTAAACCAACTGGCATACATGGTAGGCTATACTATTGTAGAATTGCAGGCTGTTAAACTTTAGTTTTCTTTTCTGTACATTTGCAAACTGTTTAGCCAGCTTAAGTGAATGCAATGTCTTACCTGGGCAGGTCAGTTCCCCAACAACTCCTTATAGGAGTCTGCAGGCCCTTCCAGCAGGGCTTATATACAAACCAGGTCATGCATGACATCACAACATGGGAGGAGCTGCATCTCATTATTTCAGGATTAGATATTCATTCTGATTTAAAAACACTCATAGTTAAGCCATATTTCACGTGAATAATGCTGCCTTGCCATAAAAGGTTTTTAGATTTTTGTGTATTTGGTCAGACTTATTTAAAACATTTATTTTATAAAAAGGTGCAGATCACCTGACCAAGGGGAGGTATGAAAGCCCTTCATTTGGCCTTAATTAGCAGATTGGTAGTCAGAAGGGATCTGACTGGTAACAAAGCAAGACACGCTCAGCTTCACGTCTTGAAGCTTGGAATAAGCTAAAAGATTCCTTGCTTGTCACCAAACATAGTGGTGATCCAAACCATGACTGCTGTCAAGAGGAATTTTGCTGTTTGCTTTTTTCCTTCAGTTTACTTTATTCTTATAGGTAAAACCACGCTACCTGCATGTTGCACCTGAATTTCTGTGTGAACGCCTATCTGTTTTCCCACACCCTCTGACATGCATTATCTGTGATAAATTTGTGGATGGCTCACAGAAAGTTGAGTGGAATCCCTGCAAAACTGACCTGCAGCTAGTGGAACCAGATCGCCTGAAGTCATCCATAATGGAAAGTATGGGTCTCCATACTCTCGGAGAAGAGAGAGGCGTAGGCTAGACAGGCTGTGCAAAACCAAAGGGTCACTCTGTCATTGGTTTCCCAGGTATCATTCATTGTATTTATAATCTGATGGAGTTTTTTTTATTTTGTTGAATCTATGTGTCACGTTATGTATAGTGCCACAATTTTAAAAAAGGCATTTTTGAAATAAATATCTATCAATCTACAACATATAATCTGTGTTTGTTTTCAGTGTTAGTGCTTTAAACCTCAGGCAATCACCATAACATGTTATTTATCTGTGAAAGCTTTGTAAAACAGTACTGCCGCGCGTAAGTCCAATTATTGTGTTTACACAAAAATGGAGGGTTAGATTTATTTTCACCATTGAAAACTCTAGTCAATGAACCCCATCACAGCTGCTGCCATTGAATTTCCATTACATCATTTATCATATCATGAAACTTATAGTTCTTCATTGCCTAAAGTGGATCAAAGTGCTTAGCTGAAATTCATGTGCTTGATCAGAAAAGAAAAAAAAACTTGGGCAAACAAGCTGCACTAGCTCAAGCAGTAGACAAGCATTTATTTAGTTTCTGTTTACCAGGTAAGGTATCGTAGCCACAAAATATGACTATTTTCAGACATGTACTAACATATAATTTCCAGGCCTAACAGGTTACTGTATATGTTAATAATTAGAGGTACTGATGCCTCAAAGAAAACTTTAAAAAGCATACTAATTAGATACAGTTCTGCCTGCATTCCATTTATATTTTATATATTTCTCTTCCCCATTATTTATTACAAAGGACATGTGCATGACTGTATGATCTCTGTCTCTTAGAGTTTCTTTAGAGTCCATCTGCCTCTACAGCAGGCTCCCTATTTCAAGTCATAATCCTCTGTTGTATTAAAATCTTTTGCCATGGGAGCAACTGTGATGTCACAAACTGTGCTCTGTGACTTCAGGTAGGGAGAAAGCAGCAGGAATAGACAAACTCTTCAGGAGCAAAGTTCCTGTTTTCATACAGATGACCTCAGTAATAAATAATGTGGTGGGGGAATACAGCACTAATGGGAAATACTCTTCGGTTTATGGCACTGCTCATTGTTTTGTATGCTGAATTTTTGTTGTGCTACAATATCCTGCAATCTTTCAACCAAAAATGCAAAGCAAACAGATAACAGTTTTTTCTGTAATCATCTGGACTGCTGATTTATTTCAGCTGAGGCATTTTAATGGTCGAAACATAATGCATACAGTATCTTAGACCAATAATACAAGGGACATCATTTACTTCCACTAAACAGTTTGGTCTAGCAAACAACTTAAATTTTTCCAGTTAAGAAGGAAAAAGTACTACAGTTTTTATTCATGTAAAAGGGTTTTAAAACATCATTTTAGTCAACTGGATAGTTCAGTAGCAGGGGTATGAAATGCTATACCAGCAACCTGGTGTCACTATCAGAGGTCACTAAAGGAGGCCAGTTCAGATAGTTCAGTGGCAGGGGTATCAAATGCAATACCAGCAACCTGGTGTCACTAATGGAGGCAGTTAGGAGGAAGCAGTAGCATCCCAGATATTTGTCTTCTCCAGGGTCAGAATGCATGAAAGCCACCTGACGGCCTGGGGGAAACACAAAACAGACATGCTGTATCCTAGAGGTGTGTGCTGACTCATCCTCATGTCACTCTTTCATGGCATTGGACACTCACAACAGCACTCCAAGTGAAAGGGAGGGTGGAAATAGGGAAAAAGGGTAAAGACCTCTGCCAAGTATGTCACTTCACTGCACCCCCACGTTGAGCCACTTGGGACTCTGTGCCATGACTCCACTAACCAGACTGTGTACACGGAATACTAAACCACCACTGAGTGGTGGGAGATGGGAAAGACCATAGAGGCTGATATTGCAGTGACAGGCCATTAAACCATGAATTGGTTGATTTCCAGATTGGTTTGGGATTGACCCAACTAATTCTGGAACCTACCAGAATTAACCATAGAGATCCCAAGAGATCTACAATTTTGGATATGATGTTTACAAACTCCCCCCAGTTATTCTCTAAAGCAGGTGTCCTTCCAGAATCTTTTTCTGATCATCAAGTTATTTATTCGATCAGAAATGGCATGGCCAAACCAGTTGTTGAGTCTAGAATATTCTGGAGATGTTTTAGGAGGTTTAACTATGTTAATTTCATGCTTGATGTAGAAAATGTTAACTGGAATAGACTGGAATTGATCCCTACAACATCAATTGCTTGGGAATTGTTCTTAAGTGAATTTTTATGTATTTGTAATAAACATGCACCTCTGAAATCAAGATTGCTAAGAAAGGAAGGAAACGCTTGGTTTACTCCTGAGTTATATAAACTCAGGAAGGACAGGAATAAAAAATGGAAGAAAGCAAAAAAGACAATGTTAAATCAGGATTGGGCTTCCTATAGGCAGGCTCGAAATTTATACACTACTAAAATTAAGGTAACAAAACAACAGTTTGTCCATTCTAAATTGGAGGCCAATCATAAAAAGGATTCAAGGAGATTCTGGGGAATTATTTCAAATTTGATGGGGAAAAATAAACACATTTGTATAAATAAAATAGAGAAGGATGATAGTGTATTGCCACCAGGAAAGGGAATGGCTGATGCTTTTAATGATTATTTTTCAAGAGAGGCTTTATTAAGTCCCTTAGATGGAACTTACTGGGAACAAAATGTGACTCTGAAGTATAATCTCATAGACATTAATATAGAAGATAAAGATATAGGTGGTTTTAATTTTGCCCATATTTCTCCGGAAGAGGTATGTTCTGAACTTTTGAAGTTGGATATATGTAAAGCGAAGGGATCAGATGAAATTCCTCCAAGACTGCTGAAATATGCAGCTCCTTGTGTGGCATATCCCTTGGCTTATATTTTCAACTTATCTATTCAAAGTGGGGAATTTCCTGATGGATGGAAGATTGCAAAGGTCAGACCTATTTTTAAATCTGGTAGGAGGAGCGAGTTAGGCAATTACCGGCCTATGTCGCTCTTGTCTCAGATTTCTAAAATATTTAAGAAGATAGTGTCTAGCCAATTGAGAAGTTTTCTTGAAGATAATAATAAATTGACATCCTTTCAATCAGGGTTTAGGACCTGCCATAGTACACAAACTGCTTTGATGAGGGTTGTAAGTGATATCCAGCTGTGTCTGGACAGGAGATTAATGATTGGGGCCTTGTTTATAGATCTTTCAAAGGCATTTGATACCCTTAACCGTCGGGTCCTCCTGTCCAGACTCAGTGGGATTGGCTTATCCCACCAATCTGTAAAGTGGTTCTCTTCCTATTTGACGGGCTGTAGCCAATTCGTAGAAGTGGGTGCTTATAAATCTAGGGTTTTAGAGGTGAAAAATGGTGTACCACAGGGTTCGATATTGGGGCCTCTGTTATTTAATATCTACATGAATGAACTCAAAATTACATCAACGGCTGCCCGGTGCCATATGTATGCAGATGACACCATAATAAACACTAAACACCTCACTATTGGCTGTATATACAGCCCCCCAACCAATGCCCTCGGCTCCCTTGATTTGCTCCTGAAGAGCCCTGTGGTGGACTCAGCTTCGGAGATTATCCTATTGGGTGACTTCAACCTAAACTGGGCACAAGAGGCTAAGTCCGCAATAAACGGAGTCTTAAACGACTCCCACCTTGCTCAAATTATCTCCCTCCCAACCAGATTGAACTACAAATCAGGAGACATTCCACAATAGACTGGGTCCTGACCTCATCCCAAATAACTAAAGTTGGCTGGGACTCTGGCAGATGCCTTAAGTGACCACTCACCGATATTTGCCATATGGAAGAATAATGGGATTAAAGTCCGCCTCGAATTATCACTGCCAGGGACTACTCTAACTTCCATCCAGACCAGTTCATTGGCTACCTAAATGGCATTGACTGGAACCCCATAAGACTTCTACCCAACCTGGAGGAAGCGGTCACATTTTTCCAAACCACCCTAACTGGTATCACCGACCTCGTAGCCCCTATGAAAACCCACAGGGTTAAGGGGAACTGCTATAAGTGGATCTCTCCCCACCTAAAAGCCCAGATGACCACCCGGGACAAAGCTTGGAAAAAGTGCAGGAGAACTAATCTTCCTGAGGACTTAGTCAGATACAGAGCCCAGAGAAACCAATGCAAACAGAACATAAAAAAAGCTAAGAAAGATTATATCTCTAATCTCCAAAAAACTAACCTGGGAAACCCTAAGTTCTTCTGGTCACATATTAATGAACTCCTAAAGGGTCACAAAAATCCACAACCGCCCTATCCTGGTGAGCGGGCAAGTACTTGATGAGGGGCCTTGCATGAGGCCCTAACGCTACTTATGAATCTGGATGCATACACGGTGGGGCATATAGACAACGGGCATAAGCCATATGAGCCTCTGCCCGTGAACTTGACCCACAGTTTCATCTTGGATGGTTAAGGTAAAGGAAGTTCTGCTTATCCTTAAATCCCTACAGGCGAGAGGCACTGGAGGCCCTGATGGGATCCAGCCAAGAATCCTAAGGAAGGGGCCCCAGCTCTAGCGAAGCCACTAACCTGGCTGATAAACGGTCCTTCTTGGAGGTTGGTCCCGAACCATGGAAACAGGCCATAGTGATTCCCATTCACAAGGGAGGGCCTACTGAATCTATAAGGGAACTACAGGCCTATTTCCTTGCTGTCTGCAATAAGCGAAAATACAAGAGAAGCTAGTCTACTCCCAACCGTGAATACTTGGAAACACACGGGTAATCTCCTCATCTCAACGGCTTCAGAGCCAAGCATGGGACAGATACTGCCCTAACCAAATTCTCAGCGGATGTCCTGAGCAATACTGATTCAGGGCCAGTACAGGCGGTATTTATTGACCTCTCAAAGCTTTTGACTTGGTAAATCATAGTCTCCTCTTGCATAAAATGAGTGCTATAGGCCTGGACACCCATGCACTAGGTTGGTTTGAGAATTACCTCACTGACCGAACCAGAGGGTTAGGTGGAGGGACAATGTTTCACAGACGCACAGCTCAAAGAGGGTGTACCATAGTGGTCAATACTGGGCCCCCTTCTCTTCACCCTGTTCATTAATGACCTGCACTTACACTGTGGGAGCAGCAGCGTCATCCAATATGCGGACGATGCTGTCATTTACCGAGCCTCCCCTGATGTAAAGGAATTGAAGATTGCCCTCCAAGAGGACATCCTTCAGATGGAGGACTGGCTCACATTGAACAAAATGGTATTAAACACCAGCAAAACCAAGACGATGCTGTTTGGGCCCAGATCCCTGGCATCTGAGCGTTCGATGCTCCTTCAACTGCAGTCCAGAGGGGGAGACAAACTCGAGGTGGTTACCCACACGACGTACCTCGGTCTAACCATTGACCAGGGTTTCTCCCTAAAAAATCACGTGGACCAACTCACCAAAGCCATCCATGTGAAACTCGGCATCCTCTATAGATTAAAGGACCAGATTATCCCGTAGCCAGGTTGCCATTGCAACCAGCGCCCTACTCCTAAGCTCACCCTATGCAGCCTCCATTCTATGCGGTGTGGCCTCTACGGAACTAAGCCGCTCCAGACCTTATACAACAAGATCGCTCGGTTTGCCACAATGCCCCACCCTAGAACACACCACTGTGAGGCCCAGGCCAGGCTCAGGTGGCTGCCACTGGAAGCCTGCCTCATCTACCCAACTCTTGCCTGGCTTCAAAGTTACTGGGCCCTCTCCTCCCCTAGCCTCAAAGGGCTAATCACGGTCAAGTCCATTCATAGGAGCCTCTGCACCTCAGGACAAACTCTCCTCGTGGTTCCTAAAACAAGGACCAAAGCTGGGTCCAGATCCTTCACGCTCACAGCCCCTTCCAGCTGGAACAACCTCCCACAGGAGGTAAGGAGGCAGGGTCGGGCCCTGCTTCCGTCCAAACTCAAAGCCCACCTGCTCAACAGGAGTACTTGCCAATGCCTTAGGACCTGACCTCATGTCACCCCTGATCCCTCTTAGGAAGGTGACCTGACTCCTACAACGTAGCTGTTATCCCGTGCTCTCCCTAGATCTTCATGTTTATGTGCATGCAACATGTTGTTATATTTCCTACTCTGGAGGTCTCTCTGACTGTATGTTCCAACTCTTCCTACTCTGATTGTAACCCTATGTAATCCAGCTCTGTAACACAATAAGTCATCTTTCAACTTGTACTGTTCTGTTATTTGTATGTTATTTTTGTTATTGTATGTTATTTTAACCCCTGGGTCGCCCCTGAAAAAGGGACCTCCGGGGCCCAGTGGACCTACCCGGTCAACAAAATTCAATAAATAAATAATATATGTAGAGGGAGATACTTTAGAATTGATCAATATGAGACTACAATTGGCTTTTGATGAAGTACAGGAATTTTTAAAGTCGAACCATCTTATCCTAAATGCTAATAAAACACAGTCACTTTTGTTTACAAATAATAATAAAAAACAAAATCTTTATTTAGAAATTAATACCAAGGAAGGTGTAGCTATTAAGCAGGTGGATTCATACAAGTACTTGGGAGTCTGGTTAGATCCATGTTTGGGCTGGGATGTTTATATTGACTCCCTCATTAAAAATATAAATAGGAGACTGGGCGCTCTATATAGGTATAAAAAGTTTATGACTAGAGAGATTCGTTTGAGTGCTGTAAATTCCCTTTTACTCCCGGTAATTGATTACAGTGATTTGCTTTATGGAGGGGCAATAGGAAAGTATACAGATAAAGTCGATTTAGTTTTTTGTAGGTTAGCTCATTTTATACTGGATGACCCTTATAAAACCCATAGGTGCATACTCTTTAAGGAATTAAATTGGCATAAACCTGTTGTGAGAAGAGAGTTACACTTGTTACAATTTATGATTAAGGTGTGGTATGGGGAAGTACCTAAATATGTAATTGACCTCTTTGAAGTTAGAAAAACAAAGGAATGTTTGAGAGCCTCCAATGGAACTCAATTTGTTTCAATTAAATATAATTTGAATATTGGTAGATCTTCTGTACCTGCTAGAGGAATAAGACTATGGAATAATTCACCCCTAGAATTGAAAAAAAATAGAACTAGATATAATAAAAGTGCATTAAGGAATTCGTGTACTACTGTATTACATAATACTACTATGTGCATTAACTGTTAGTGTTTTAGGTATGTTATTGTGTATTGATTGTTTTTTTTTTCTTAATTACTGTTGTTCTGTGTTTGTTGTAAATTATTTGGGGCTTTAGTGATTTGATGTGTCATTTGATGTGGAATTTTATTTAAATTTATTTGTGATATGGAACTTCGTTGAAAACGAGCTTTGCTCAATTGAATGTATCCTTTTATTCATTATGAATAAAAAATGATTTACTACTACTACTACTAAATGAATTGATGGTGAACAGTAGAAAAGCAAAGTGAGGGGCCTGAAGTCAGAGTGAAGAACAGCCTAAATTACAGAAGTAAGAATCATAAAGAGACTGTTACAGACTCATTATTTTTTTAAGACAGTTTCTTGACTTGACTTACAAAATTACATTGCAGCCCTTTATGTATCTGTAACAACAGTTCAGACTTCATCAACTTTTAGTCTTACACCATCTGTGTATCTATGTATCTGTATATTGTTGGAATCAACTCCCACAACATCTCCATGTAGTCTGTCTTCTAACCTGCTCTGTTATCCAATTATTACCATCCCTCTACTGCTTTCTACGGCATTCTACTACTATTTATCCACTTCTGATAATTCATCTACACAATTGTTATCAGCTTTATCTAGCACTATTTCTGGGATCAAACTTACTGGTCCTGTTTAGCTGGTATCCTTTCCCCATACTGTCTGTCACTGTACCCCAAGGCCCACATAGTCACTCCTCCTACCATCTCACCTTCTGAACTCAAACTTTGTCCACCTGTTACTTAAGCTGATATCACCGTAACATCATTTTGTACATATGTTATATTTGTAAATAATGTAAGCTTTATGCCTATCCATGTTCATTGTATGTTGCTTTGTAAATTTTAAACCACATGTTATACCTTGTCTGGTCATTTATGTACATATGTATCAGTCTATCCTAACGAGGTCCATCTTACAAAAGAGCTCTGCTCAATGATGTTCACCTGGATAAATAAAGATTTTGATTGACTGATTGATTGATATCTACAAAGCAAGGCATGATGGGGATAGAAGCGGCAGTGAGTGGGATCAGGGGAGCAACAGAAATGGAGCAAGAGGGAGGGAGAGGTATCCCAGGGGTGTCACATCTGGATAAGGATAAAAAGGCCAGTAAGGTGAAGGGGACAGATGATGCTATCTCCACCAAAAGGGTGTGGTTAGCCCACAAGGCCCTAAAGAAAGACAAATCTCCTGGGCCGGATGGCATTCATCCGAGTACTATGGGGTGGCGGACATACTGGCTGCACCCCTGGTGGAGCTCTCAACAGGTCACTTGAGACAGGGAGGGTACCTAGGGATTGACGAGAGGCACATGTGGTGCCAATCCATAAAGGGGGGGTCGAGGGAAGTACCAGGTAACTATAGACCCATCAGTTTGACCTCGGTGGTGGGAAAATTAATTGACAGTATATGAAAGGAACAATTGGGGGGTGTACTTGGAGGAGGTGGGAGGTCTGGATAGTCGGCAACATGGGTTTGTGCCAGGTAGATCATGTCAAACCAATCTTGTGGAGTTCTACGAATGGGTAACATCAGAATTGGACAGGGGAAAGCCTGTGGATGTATTATTCTTGGACTTCAGCAAGGCGTTTGACTCTGTCCCCCACAATGGTCTGGTGGAGAAACTGATGGGGTTAGGAGTAGGCCCTTTGATGGTCAGATGGATTGAAAACTGGCTAGCTGGATGCACCCAGAGAGTAGTAGTCTGTGGGGAGCTCTCGAACCCTAGAGAGGTTGGTAGTGGGGTACCGCAGGGCTCGGTCCTGGGTCCAATCCTGTTTAATGCATACATATCGGACATCAGGGAGGGTATAGGGTGTGAAATGAGTCTCTTCGCTGATGACTCCAAGATGGGAGCAGTAGTTGAGGGAGAAGAGGGGAGGTTGGCCCTGCAAGGGGGGACCTGGACACCCTGGAAAGCTGGGCTCACACATGGAAATTAAATTTCAATATCACCAAGTGTAAGGTGTTGCATCTTGGGCAGGGAAACCCTAAACACAGATACACCCTGGGAGAGGAGGTGCTGGAGGCCTCAATAGGGGAAAAAGACCTAGGGGTCATGGTGGATGCATGTATGAATAACTCTGAGCAGTGCAGGAGTGGCTAGCAAGGCAAACAGGATGTTGGGATGCATCGTAAGGGGGATCACCTCTAGGAGCAAGGAAGTGATTCTGCCGCTGTACAATGGACTGGTTAGACCACACCTTGAGTACTGTGTACAGTACTGGAGACCACACTTGAAGAGGGACATACAGCTCCTGGAGAGGGTACAGAGGAGGGCAACTAAGATGATATGAGGGCTAGAGGATTTGACGTATGAGGACAGACTTGAGGAGCTCTGCCTGTTTTCATTGGAGGAGAGGAGAGACAGGGGGACATGATAGAAGTCTTCAAGTACCTCAAGGGAATAAATAGGGTAAACATGGAGGGGATCTTTAGACTAAAGCAGGGAGGTATCACCAGAGGGCATGGTTTGAAGTTGGAAGGTGGAAGGGTGAGGGGGGAAAAGAGAAGGAGATTTTTCACTGAGAGGGTGGTGAACCCTTGGAATGCACTGCCTGGCGAGCTGGTTCAGAGATCCACAGTGGAGGGCTTCAAGAGAGGGTGGGACAGACACAGAAAGTGGATGTATCAGATGATGGCCTGTCCCAGGGGGGTGGGGATGGATGATAGGGGTTTCTGGAACACAAGGGAGGGGAGGGCCTCGGCACCCGACTAGGGATCTGAGGTTCGAGCAGACTCTATAGACCGTAGGGCCTAATCTGCTGGCAAATAGTATGTTAGTATGATATTGTACACTAGAGTTACAGTACCTAATGGATACATTCAATAAAATAATGTTATGCGTTTGTCAGAGGGCACAGAAATAATACAGCATGAGCCAAAACACTACTGTACACAAGGCCATATCACTCCCATTCTCCATCAGTTCCACTGGTTCCCTATCGAATAAAATAACCACTAACAAACTGCTCAGATTTCTTTCAAAATTCTTCATGACCTTGTTCTTCCTTATCTCTGACCTTGCCACTGCCTATCTCCATCCCACATGCTCTGCTTCTCTATCTCTTGACTACTTTCTGTCACCTAAATGGGAACTGTCAGCACTAAGAGCCCCACACCCAAGTGCAGGGCCAGTCCTAACTTACACTTGGGGCCTGGTTTTCAAAAGGGGATGCAGGGCTTGCAGCCAAGTCCTGTGTTCCCACAAAGTTTGCCATACCTGCAGCCAAGGATGTGCCACAACTTTCACCTGACTTTATAACCTGGGACAAAAGTTGTAACAGTGCCCTCATTTTTACAGCACCTTGTGCCAAAACTGTGACTCAAGCCCCCTATCATGGCTCCCCCATGGATGCAAAGGTACGCCAGGGGGGTAGGTGGCACAACAGTGCTGTGTCACCACAAGGGACTTGCAGCAGGGGGTTGCAGCATGCATTTTCAAAAATTGCACTTGCCATATGGTTCGCCACAAGTCTTCACTTGTGGCAAACTCTTAGCCACAAGTCCGTTGCACTGACCGCAACACAGTTGAAAATCGGGCCCTTTGTGTGTAAAAACACATTACTGTTTACTGCAGTATAGTGGTTTGCATGACACTAGTTCTGATGACTTGCAAGCTGGCAGTTTCTGTAACAAGAAATCCCAGAATCCCCTGCTGATGACATCAGAGGAGGGCTTCAGCAGTGGGATATTCAATAGCATGCAATACATGTTAGAGTTTTTATAAGCTCTGATATTTTGTTTGCTATTCCTGCTGTCCTCCCTGGGTTAAGTACATTCAATGTTGACTGTGCTTAGCCCTGGGAGAACAGCAGAACCAGCAAACATATCACTGGAGCTTATAAAAGCTCTAAAATACACTGCAGGCTATTGAATCTCTAACTGATGCAGCCCTCCTCTGATGTCAACTGCAAGGGACTCTAGGATGTGTAGTTACAGAAACTGTCAGCTTGCAGGTCAGCAAAATTAGTGTGATACAATCTACCCTACTGCAGTAAACAGTAAGTAAAAAAATGTTTTTGCTCACAGAGTGCAAATTAGGACCAGCCCTATACTTGGTTATAGGGCTTTCAGTGCTGACAGTTCCCCTTTAAATGTCCTTGTAAACTGTTGGCGGGAGATCGTTTGTCATCTCTGAACTGACGGCTGAACAGCCTCTCTCCTTCTCCATAAAAATCTCTTCTTACTAAGAGTCCTGAGCTCCAGTTAGTTTCCTCATTTGCTGTTCAGTGGTTCCTTACAGTGTGGCATTGTGGGCTGACAATAGCAGTGTCCACTGTTTTAATTTTTTTTTTATTGATTTGTTCCTAACTGCATCCCTATAAAATAAATAGTACATGTTTGCACAGCATATTAAAAAAAAAAATCCCTGCTTTTGAAGTGGGGGAGACCGAATGGACCAAGAGTCCCTTCTGACCTTACTATGTTACTGTATTACTGTGTTACTATGTTACTATGATTCTCTTCATCAACATTCATCACAATATGTACAGTAGCACTAATAATCCTGATTATTCATATCACATTTCACTTTGTCTTCTCCCTGTATTTCTTTCAGTGCATATTCTGTTTCTGATAATACTATAACGTTCTACAATATAAAGTGTTTTGCAATATGTTTATATAATAAACACGATATAAAATTAAATTGTGTTACATGTATAAAACACAATGCAAATACTAAGAGGTTACCAACATCCACCACCAGATGGAGATACATTAATGTTCAACAGGACTTAGAAAACAGAACAGTATGAAATACCAGCACACTTATACCAATGAATATCTTCGCTTTGGCTAATTTTTTTCCCAACTTTTAAATGTGTATTAATGTTAAAATGAATGAATCATAATGAACGATATAAATTATATTAATCAGGATGTTCGAAGTCATGATTTGCTTTTATTTTAAACCTCACAGTGTTCTTTTTCAATTGCTAGTCATGTGCATTACTACTTGGGGAGAGCAAGAGCTCAAAATCAATCTGGATCGGTTTTGACTTGGAGGGGGAGGTATTCTTTCAGCTAGTTTTTTCCTGTTTTTCTTGAGGTCACTATGGTCACATCCTTCCTCCATGGGAGAGCAGGCTAGTGGCTGCCTTCACAGCTGACAACAATGTCAGACAGCAGGGATTGTGCCAGTTCCAGCTAGTCCACTCCTCCTCCCCCCACCTCAGCTCTGCAACATTTCTAACACCCAGCTGTATCCAGTATAAGATTCCACAGTCAATACATGAATCTCCCCATCTCCCAGGTGGCAGTGCAGCACACTACCGCCACCCCATAAGGCTAACATCTTTTTTTGTTTTACATGCTTTGTGGAAGTAAACATGAGCTATACTGATGTCATCAATGAGTCAGGGGCCCCTGCTAGATCCACGAAGTAAATCCCCTAACTCATCAGAATCTGTAAAGTATCCTCTATGCATCTGAGAAAAATCCAAGATTTACTGTATCTGGACTCTGTGCTTTTATTTTATTATTACTGGATTGTATAGCAAAGGTTCCTAGTTCCTATCTTGCTTGCTATAATTCATAATAAGCAACAAGAGTTTGTGATGTCATATGATTCAAAAGTTATTCTAAATCCTGACTAGCTGAGGAGTATGTTCAGCTGGGTCATTAGCCAAGCACAACAGCCCAGCTGAACGTAGCTCCACAGAATCAGGATTCAGCTCACAGAATCATCAGCATCTACACTGAACTGCCAGAAGCAAATGTGGCTACTATGGCATCATACTCCCTAGTCCCCTCGCCTGCCACTGCTGTTTCTGTACCAGTGTCTGAAGTGCCATGAACCACAACTAAGGGTCATACTAAGAGTTATCAGGAGCTAGAAGGCTTTAACCTATGTTTGCTCTTATCAATCAGATATCAGAAATACCTAAGACAGCCCTTATTCAGAAAAAAATTATCAAGCTTCCTATTAAATTCAGTTTTCATCTTACCTGTCACAATTTCCAATGGCAGACTATTCCATACATTCGCCACCTTTGATGTATAAAAATTCTTTCTTTGATTGTGCTGGAATTTTGTTCTCAAGATTTGTAAGGGGTGACCTCTAGTCTCCATTCGACCTTCTTTAAAAATCTGATGTTAACTCATTTAATAGTACTGGGTCCTGCACAATATCACACATAAGTAAGATGGTGCCACATATTCGTCTGGTAGTTAAAGACATTAGATTAAGAGATTGCAGTCTCTCCTTGTAACTTTTATCTTTAAGTCCAACTATTGT
Organism: Neoceratodus forsteri; assembly: GCA_016271365.2. Classification (NCBI taxonomy): domain Eukaryota; kingdom Metazoa; phylum Chordata; order Ceratodontiformes; family Ceratodontidae; genus Neoceratodus; species Neoceratodus forsteri. The sequence goes on from CM028130.1 coordinate 1,508,398,059, forward strand.
TTTTGTAAATTGTCTTTGAATTTTTTTGATACTGTTTATTTCTTTTTTTCTTAAAAGAGTTCCACACTTGTGAGGCAAACTTCAAGTGGGGATGGACAGGCTCTGAAAAGAGGCATCATAACTCCTCTATCTCTAGATATTATGTTTATTTTTATAGCGCATGTTATTCTAGTACCTTTTTTTATTGCCTCTGAGGTATGTACATTGGTGTTTAAGTCTTCTGAGATGTGTATACCTAGGTCCTTTTCATTGTTTGCTTTTGGAAGTGGAGTGTTAAGCATGCAATAGTCTTTTTTGTTGTTCTTTCCCATATGTATGACTTTGCACTTATTTGGGTTAAGTTTTAGTCCCCACTTGTCTGTCCATTTAACAGTAGCATCCAGGTCTCTCTGGATAACAGCTGTTTCTTTGTCAGTACTAGCCAGGCCTCCTATCTTGGTGTTGTCTGCATATTTGGACACCTATCCATCTAAATTATTGGCAAGATCTGCTATAAAAATCTGGAATAACACTGGGCCCAGGACCAACCCCTGTGGCACTCCACTGGCCACCGTCTCAACGCCAGACAAGTATCCATTAACCAGCACTCTCTGTTCTCTACTGCTGAGCCATTCCTTGATCCATTTTATACAAGTTGTGTTGATGTCCAGTGTTTGTAATTTAATTATAATGGTCCAGTGTGGTGTCAAGTCAAAAAGCTTTAGCGAAATCTTGCTGGCCCAGTGGTGCTGAGGGTTGAGGCGCTGGACACCACACCTTGCACCATGCTGGCCGCCCCAGTTTGGGAATGATCCTGGGCCATTGGGGGCTGACAGGGGAAGGAGAAGATTGAGCATCAGGAAGACTGCTGTCTTCTCCTGAGGCAGGTTCTGGGTGACTCCTGGCTCAGCCGTTGCATCTGGCAGAGGCTGGGGGCTTCGCCCAAGTAGCGAGGACAAGAAGTGGGGTCTGGTGATGGCAGGTCATCTGTGGGAGGACCCACGCAAACGGCATTGCATGCTGAGCCAGGGGGGTGGAACAAATAAGGAAAATCCCCTGCCTCAGGGGTAGGCAAAGGTGGGGTCAGTGGCCAGGTCCCATGTCCAGCGCCGAGCCTCTCCACCATGCATGTCTCCATTCTCTCTCCTCCTCCTCCTTGGTTGTTCATCTAGATTATAGATAGAGTGCTGGAAGGAGATGACGGTCCCACCCTGGGGGACTCAGAGCCAGGGGGATTGGGTGGCTGGGTGATGCAGGAGTGAGAAACGTTCACCGGAGTACAAGAGTGGAAGCTTCAGGTGGGCAGCAGAGCTGAGCGCCATGTATCCACACTGGAGACAGGCCCCTAAGGTAGGAGAAGATATAAAGTTAGAAAAAAAAGCTTTAACGAAATCTAAGTAGATTACATCACAGGTTTTATTCTGATCTAGAGTGGAACTAACTTTGTCATAGAAACACAGTAAGTTGATGGTGCAACTTCTTCTCCTTTTGAAACCATGTTGTTCTAAGTCACATGTATCTAGTATAGATGACAGTCTATCTTTAATAATGGATTCCAAAATCTTGCAACATACCTAGGTAATACTGATTAGCCTATAGTTCTGGATTTTAGATATTTCTCCCTTTTTGAAAATTGGTACTACATGGGTCATCTTCCATTCTGTCGGGATTGTAGCTATGTTTAATGACTGTCTGAATAATAATTTTAAAGGAAATGTTATGTATTCAGCCATTATTTGAAGTAGTTTGGTCGATATTTTGTCAGGTCCAGGAGAAGAATTACTTTAGCATTTTTGAATTTTGCTCTCTATTTCTTCTTCAGAAATTTCTATGTTATTAGTTGCTTGTTTTTTACATCAGTAGATCTTGGCCCGGATATTCAGACTGCACCAGGCTGTGGCGCAAGTCTGGACACAGCGCAACTTGGCTATGCAGGGTCATTGACAGGGTGATATTCAGCGGAGCTGCGCCATGGCACAGCATCGCTGAATATCGCACCCTGGCCACCCGCAGTGCACATGGCGCTGTGGCACTGTGCCAGCGCAAGTGGCCAGAGTGGAGCAGGGGGATGCGCTAGCGCAAGTTCCATTGCGCTAGGCGCAACAACCGCGATATTCAAAAGTACACATGCAAATGGGGCCATAATGCATGCAAGGCACAAATGGGGTAATTTGCATGTCATTATGGCTCCATTTGCATGCAGGTGCGCCGATCCCTGGCGACTTGCGCGTGGTGCCCTGCCAGGCTGCAGCCGTTGGGGACCGATGTCCCCTGCACATCGCGGAAAAGTGCCCCGCTACCCGATTGTGGGCATATGTTGTAAAACGTACACGTCCAATATCCCTGGTGGTCCAGTGGACCACTCGCAGTGCGATCACAGACTTAAGTATGAAAATATTCATCCCATATCCCTGGTGGTCCAGTGGACCACTTGCAGCCCGATCACGGGCTTAAGTATAATAATATTCGTCCCATATCCCTGGTGGTCTAGTGGACTGCTTGCAGCCCGATCGCGGGCATATGTTTAAATGTAAAAGTCCAATATCCCTGGTGGTCCAGTGGACCACTCGTATCCCAATCGCAGGCATAAGTTGAATAATGAAAGCGTCCTATATCCCTGCTGGTCCAGTGGACTGCTTGCAGCCCGATCACAGGCTTAAGTATAATAATATTTGTCCCATATCCCTGGTGGTCCAGTGGACCACTTGCAGCCCAATCACGGGCATCTGTAGAAAAAGATAAGTCCAATATCCCTGGTGGTCCAGTGGACCGCTTGCAGCCCGATGGTGGGCATCTGTAGAAAAAGATAAGTCCAATATCCCTGGTGGTCCAGTGGACCACTCGCAGCCCGATCGCGGGCATATGTTTAAATGTAAAAGTCCAATATCCCTGGTGGTCCAGTGGACCACTCGCATCCCAATCACGGGCATAAGTTGAATAATGAAAGCATCCTATATCCCTGGTGGTCCAGTGGACCACTTGCAGCCCGATCACGGGCTTAAGTATAATAATATTTGTCCCATATCCCTGGTGGTCCAGTGGGCCACTCGCAGCCCAATCACGGGCATCAGCAAAACATTAATGCCACAGCAACCCAACCCTGGTGGTCTGGCAGTACCCCCTCCCCACCCACCCACTAGGCCCCACCGCCCTACTCCCCAGGTCGGCAGCGGCAGCTCACCACTTGCCGCCCGCGCGCCCGCTGACTGGCACCATATGGTGGGCTGTGCGCCCATTGGTCCACAGCATGAGCCAATGGGTGTGCAGCCGTCACCGTACTACACGGTCCAGATATGTGAGATGGATCCATTCACATATCTGGACTATGTCTAATGGTATAGGCTACATGTCCATTGGCTCACACTGGGGACCAATGCGTATCAGCTCTACCGGTGTCAGTCGATGGGCAGGGATGGCAAGCGGATGAGAGCTGCCACCCGCCGCTGACCGGGAGGGAGTGGGCGGTGGGGCTCAGTGGGCGGCTGGGAGGGGGTACCGCTGAGACCCCAGGGTTTTGGTTGCTGTGGCATTAATGTTTTACTGATGCCCACGATCGGGCTGCGAGCAGTCCACTGGACCACCAGAGATATAGGACGAATTATTTTATACTTAAGCCCGTGATCGGGCTGCGCGTCCACTGGATCACCAGGGATACTGAGATGTACATTTACAACATATGCCCGTGGTCGAGCCTGGCGATCACTGGACCACCAGGGATATTGGACGTTCTATCTTCTTCTATGATGCACGCGACTGGGCATGGAAGGCACCGCCCGCGAAGGTGCAGCCGGAGCTAGGGTGGCCACCCACAGGTGGCGACTGCCGTGTTGCACCCTGTAATACAGCAGCTCACCTGTGGGTGGCCAGCCGTTGTTCCTTTTTTTTTTTTTTTTTGGCTCACCTGTGTGCAGCGCAAGTAGGGGTTGTGCATGCATGGGCTCAGCACATCCAGGGCTGAATATCAGGATGTGCAGAGTATGCATGGGCACACCCTCCCAACCTGCGCCACATACATTACTAATGCGCTCTGGGGCATTAGGATTTGTGCCAGGCACAATCCCCGTTTGAATATCGCGCCGGGGCACATCAGTGGGTTGTGCATGGTGCAACAGTGTTGCGCCATGCGCATCCCTTCTGAATATCTGGGCCAATGTGTTTTTATTATAGACGTCACAAAAATACTTGTTAAATAACTCGTCCATTGTCGAGTTATCCTTTATTATTTTATTTTCATGCGTCATTGGTCCTATCTAGGATTGTGTTTTTTTTTTTTTTTAATGAGTTAATGTAGGCATAAAATTCCTTATAATTATCTTTTCTTGCTTTCTTTGCCAACTTAGTTTCCATTTCCTGTTGTGCGTTCCTGCTTTCTTTTTTGTACAGTCTCAGCTGTTGTTTGTAAGTTTCAACCATTTTGTCTGTTGGTGTCTGTCTCTGTAGTTTGTACAGTTTTTTTTTCCTTTTTTAGGAGTCTTTTTATCTTTCTATTTAACCATTTGGGCCTTTTAATACTATTTTTGTACTTCCTAATCTTTGGTATACAATCATTAGGAATTTTAATGATGTTTGTTTTAATTAGCCACATGTCCTCTGTTGACTTGTTCTTTAGAATTGCATCCCAGTTAATATCTTGTGATTTTTCCTTTAATTGCTGGATGTTAGCTTTATTAAATAAGTATACCTCTGTTCTGCAATTTAATGGGAGATATTCAAATACTGTTGTGAATTAGACTGTATTATGAACGCTGTTGCCTAAGCGGGGGGGCTACTGTACATGATTCTACTGTAATTTGTTCATAACTTAATACTAGAGCTAGTATATGATTATCTCTAGTTGGCTCTGTAACGTGCTGTAACAGATTATTTTTATTATAGTTTTCAAGAAACTGTTTTCTGACGCTACTATTTGCAGTTTTATTTTTCCAACTGATGTCTCCTAGGTTAAAGTCACCCATGACTACCAAGTGTCCTAATTCATTGGCCTTATCTATTTCTTTCAAAATGTTATGAGTAATTTCTGCTGAACAATTTGATGGCCTATAGAGAACACCTACAAATATTGATTTAGAGCATCCACCATTTATTTTAATCCAGATTGACTCAGTCTTTTGTTCTTCTTTAATTCTTTCAGATATGTTCATAGAATTAAGTTGCTTTGAAGCACATATTGCTAATCCCACTCATTTTCTACTAGTTCTGTCATTTCTGTACAGCTGGAATCCTTCAATATCTATACCCCAATACCTCAAGCTCTTGCATACTTGTCCCAGATGTGACTCCCAAAACCAGCTTGAAAAAATGTCTTCTATTTTCAAATTTAAATCTCTACAGACATATTGCTGATTATATTACCACTCAAAAGACCTTGATGGCCTTGTAGAAACACAGAATGTGATGGCTGATAAGGACCGCCTGGCCCACCTAGTCTGCCCATTTCCCCACCTACCTCAACTGCAGATCCTAAATGATCTGCAACTTACCTTCTCTTTCCTACCACTAGGGTTGCCTTCTGTCTATCCCACGCATTCTTAAATTCACCTATTGTTTTTGCCCCTACAACCTCCGTAGGGAGTCTGTTCCATGTACCCTCCACCCTTTCTGTGAAAAGGTACTTCCTCACATTACTCCTGAGTCTCCCCCAAGCCTCATATTGTGACCTGTTATTCTTGCGCATCTCTTTTTTTTTTTTGAAAGATGATGCCTTCCTGTACCTTGATTTTCCCTTTGAGGTACTTGAATGTCTCAATCATATCCGCCTCTCCCTCCTTTCCTCCAGGGTGTGTATATATATATATATATATATATATATATATATATATATATATAAATATATGTCTTTCAGTCTTTTCTCATATGGTTTATGGTACATTTTCTTCACCATTTTCGTTGCCCTTCTCTGGAGTGCCTCCATTCAGTCTATGTCCTTCTGGAGATGTGGCCTCTAGAACTGAACACAATATTCCAGATGTGGCCTCACCAATTGTCTGTACAGTGGCATCACAATCTCCGGTTTTCTACTGGTGGTGCCTCTCCCTGTGTACCCCAGCATCCCTCTTGCTCTCCCCACCACCTTCTCACACTGCTTGGCTACCTTTAGGTCATCTGTTATAATTACCCCCCGGTCCTGTTCCAGTTTTGTTGTCATTAGTATCTCCCCTCTCCCCTCAACTTGTATTCCTCTCCAGGGTTCTTGTGCCCCAAGTGCATGACTTTGCACTTCTTTGTATTGAATGTAAGCTGCCACACTCTTGACTACTCCTCCAACTTGCCTATGTCTCTTCTCCTTCTTTTCACCCCATCTGGAGAGTCCACCCTATTGCTGATATTGGTGTTTTCCACAAAAAGGCTTCCTTTCCCTTCCAGCCCCTCCACAGTGTTGCTAATGAAGACATTGAAGTAGACAGGCCCCAGCACTGAGCTCTGCGGTGCCCCGCTGGTCAGCCCCCTCTCCCGGGATTGAACTATGTTAACCACCATCCTCTGTGTCCTGTTGCTCAGCCATTCGCAGACTGCCCAACTTGTTTACTAAACTCCTGCGTGCCTTTCAAATGAACTGCCAATGGAGCCTCCATGAACATTCGACTGCGGCTTAGCAAGCTATTCCAATTAAATATTCTTTTAAATCCCTTACTTTTTAAAATCCTCAGGCACACCAAACTGAGCAGGGATCGAGGCCAGCGTTGCTGCCAAAACTACTGGCAAAACTACTGCTAGTTATGACTGATGTTACGACCAATGCCATGTTCTCTGTAGCAGCTGCTGCCCTCAGTCTGCTGTGTGTTGCCCATACTTACTGCAGGGATTTATTTAACTCTAAAAATTGATTAGCGTTTTGCTCATAAAAGGGCTAAATCTTTGTGAAAATGAATAGCTCTTGCCTCACTGTGTTTAACAAACACAGCTCTTCTAGAAAATCTATATAAATACTGTCTGTACAGTTAGTATAGTCCCAAGAAAAAAACTGCTAATCAATTATTTAAAACCCTCCTTACTGCATAAATGCAGCATTGGTGCCATCTACTGGCCAAGTGCCTGTAAAATCTGTAATCAGCAATATATTTTCAACTTCTTTTGTTACCTGAAAAAGAGACATCTGTTTTGTCTAGTGTGCTTACCTGGTTAACAAAAACTAAATTAATAAATAAACAAACATTTCTCATCAGATGTCTTTTATTTCAATAAAATATACACATTCCTGAAAAATAGGTTTTTATTAATGAGCGATAGACACATTTCATAATCACAATAAGACACTCCAAGTGGTGTATTATGGTGGGCTAATGGCCCTTCTCAGGTGGTGGAAGCACACCATTTTGTCTCATGTTTCAACTCATCCAAGGCAGACCATTATCCCACCATAACAAACCCCTGTCATGCCTCATTCCTTAATAATCTCAGCCCTGAAGTGTTGTCCTGGACATAGAATTTTAGAATGTTAAAAAATTCAAACTCTGCAGTGCAATCACACCTCCCACCAGACCATCAAATGGCAAAGTAATTTCTCCACTTAAAGGAGATAGGAACTGTTTTTTTACATAGTTAACTGCCCTTCTATCTTCCTTTCCATGCCAGTTATGTATTTTGATATGCTTTTACCAATTTCTGGTAAATAAATTATCTAGCTTTTAGGTACTATCAGATCTGCAATACAGTTCCACTCTCCTCACCAGCTGCTGCTCTTTCTTTTCATATTTCTAAGACACTCTATGACATCAACAACACCCATTCCATGCTATTCATCTGCATGGCATGGAATGGTGTTTTTGATGTCATAGAATGTTCAGGAAAGAGACAGCGTCATGGAAAGAGACAGCAGTGACTGCTGAGGAGAAAGAGAATCAGGGTAGTTACAAAGGCAACCAAATTAGATTATTAATTTAACAAAAAAGGTCAAAAACATATAATATTGGATAGACAGTAAAAGGACAACAGGATGGCATCTAGAAGTGTAAAAACTGTTTCCTATCATCTTTAAGTCATCCCACATTCCTGTTCCAGTTCCAGTGACTAAGTGTTCCTACTTTTGACTAGCATTACATTATTTTATAAACTTTCTGGCTTTATTTAATGCTCTGCATTAATTTATCTTTGTGTAATTTAATGTTATTGTTTTTTTATGAGTTCTGTAGTGGTTCCTGGAACCAGGGGAACTGCCATTTTGCTTGCTTGGCTATCTCTGAATGCATTTCTCACTGAGCCATTTTCCAGATACCACATACCAGCTTAAATGGTGCCTATATCGTCATTCTCTGCTATGTAGTGTGCCACCTGCACCTGTTGCCAACCTGCCCAATGCCAGAATCTCCTCTCCAAGCTGTCATGGTTTAGCATCCCCAGTGGCTAAGGAACTGTATATACTGCAGAAGATGTTGTGGCACTGTTAATTTACTGTGGTTCAACTGATGGCTAGTGTAATGTAATCAGTATCAGTCAACAGAACCACCTAGTGGACTTACTTATTATTGCAGCACTTAGTTTGCAGCATGTTAATAGTGTGGTGTGCCGCTGTTGCTTTACGGCAGTACTCAGTACACAGTTGCAGTTTGCATGTTAGCAGCTGAGGAGTGTGCAGTGAAGAAAAGCACTGAATGAAAGCCAAGGCATTTCTCTTAATTTCAACTAAAAGTATCAAAATACTTCACTTGCAAAAAGGATTCAGAACCAAGATGGAGAAACCCTATCTTTGGACCAGACTTCCAAACTGAACAAGAAGGAAGAGAAAGAGCTGCAAATAGCTGTGAGTACCTCTGAAAATTGCATAATGGCACAGCCCAGGCACTTCAGTTTTCCTGCTTTTGATTAAGATGCTGAACCCAGTTCCATAGGGCCGCAGTGGAACAAATGGGCTCAAAGATTTGAAAATTACACTATTGCAATGAATTTTACAGGGGAAGAAAGACTAAAAGCCCTTGTTTTACATTTTGCTGGAGAGAGCATGCATGCCATATATGACGTTGGCAAGGGCAGACAAATACACAGAAGTGAAACAAAAGCTCACCAATTATTTTTCTCCCCAAAAGAATGTGCGGTATGAAATATATGTGTTTCAGAAAGCCTCACAACACCCTAGTGAAAATCTAAATGCATATCAGACCAGACTAAGCACGTTAGCCAAGACCTGCGAGTTTGATGATGTAAAGAAAGAATTAAAAGCACAGATTATACAAAACTGCACTTCTTCTAGACTGTGTTGCAGAGCATTATGAGAGTCAGAACTGTCCTTAACCAAGCTCCTCGACTATGGCAGAGTGCTTGAAACTTCTGACATGCAAGCTTCAGACACTGGGATGGGGATGACCACTGAAGAAACCTCTGTTAATAAAATCAGCCTCAGACAAAATTCCAAGCCAGTTCCCACTAGCATGCCACAAAAGCAGGCCACAAGCACTCAGTGTAGACACTGTGGTGGTTTGTATCTACATCAGGCAGAGTGTCCAGTGAAAGGCAAAGACTGCAGAGCATGTGGCAAGCCAAACCTCTTTGCCAGAAAATGCCGCTCCAAGCTGCAGCAGGCAAGACATTACAAGACTACCTGTGATGGAAATAAAAGGTACACCTCACGAATCTGGGTCAATGAAATCACACCACAAGCCCAAGAAGCTAAACTAGACTCATCTAGCAGTGATGAGGTCTATGTGTTTGTAGTCCACAGTCATAAGCATATTAACTCCCACAAGCACAGGTACAAGTCCATGGTACCAAGATAACTGCACTAATCAATTCTGGGGCTGCAGTGAACATTATAATGAAGTACAACACACTGAAGGTACACACAGAACTTCAACCAAATAACACAGATATATTCCTATGGATCTAAAGAAGCACTTGCAGTCTTAGGAAAATTTGCAGTTCCATAGAGTCGAAATCCAAACTCACACATGGGACATTTCATTTGAGGAAATGGCAGTGCACTTCTGATATACTAAACAGCTTCAGAATTGGGGCTAATCAAAACTGTTAATGCAATATCACCTCTAACAAACTCTCGCACTGTGGCAGATTAACTTGTTGACCGTTATCCTGACTTCTTTCAAGGCATTGGCTAGCTTAAAAACTTCCAAGTGCATCTTCACATCAATCCTGAAGTAAACTCTATGAGTCAGCCACACCACATAGTTCCTTTCCACATATAAAAGAAAGTTAAAGCAGAACTCAAGCTTAAACAGAGTAACAGTATTTTCAAAATCAGAACTTAAAGCAGGATACCATCAACTAGAGCTGCATCCAGATCACAGATATATCACTACTTTTTCTACCCACTTATGGCTAAAATGGTACAAGAGATTAAATTTTGGGATATCATCGGCTGCAGAAGTAGTTCAGAATGTTATACTTCAAACAGTGCAGGGCATTACTGGCATTAAGAACCTAAGTGATGACATCACTGTGTATGGGATGAAGCAAGAGGAAGATGATAGAAACCCTACAGCAGTTTTCCAGAGATTAAGCAAAAGTAGTCTCACACTCAATCGCCCTAAATGTGAGTTCAGTAAAACCAGATTAGAATTCTATGGCTTTGTATTTTCAGCCAGTGGAGTATCAGCAGACCCAAAGAAAGTGGAAGCCATCCAGACAGCCAGCAATCCAAAAGATGCTAATGAAATTCGGAGCCATCTTGGAATGGCTGCTTATTGCTCTCACTTCATTCCAAACTTTGCAACTGTGACAGCACCATAGAGAAAGCCAACAAGAAAAGACACTAAATGGTATTGGGGCATGGAACAAGTAACAACACTAAGAACACTAAAAGAAAGCTTTACAAGTGAAACAACTATGGCATATTTCAACCCAGACCAAGAAATAGAGATAATTGTTAATGCTAGCCATGTAGGACTAGGTGCCATCCTCTTACAAAAAGACAATACAAAGCAATATCATAGCATATGCCAGCAGGTCTCTCAGTGACACTGAAAGGCATTATTCCCAGACTGAGCATGAAGCTCTAGCTATAGTATGGAGTTCTGAGCATTTACATCTATGGTAATCCATTCACACTGGTCACCAACCACAGGCCTCTAGAGCTGCTAGAGAATAACCCGAGATCTAAACCGCCTGCACCCATCAAACAAAGAGGACTATGGCTACAGCCTTATAACTTCAAGGTCCAGTACAGAAAGGAAAAAGGCAATCCAGCTTATTACATGTCACACCATCCAGTTCCAGCAAAGATGCCTGAAAGCTCAAAAGCAGCAAAAGTAGTTAAAGAATACATCAGTTTTCTAGTGAAGTACACCACACCTAAAATAATGACACTGGAAGAAGTACAGCAAGATGCTGAAGGATCTAGTCCTCCAAACAGTTAAAGCACTAATACAAAGTGGGAAATGGTACACCATTGACTATATTACATCCCATGCAAATGACCTAAAGCTGTACCAACAAGTTTGCAATGAACTCTCTGTGTTAGCAAGCAATGACATAATCCTACAAGGATCTGAAATACTCCTACCCTTTACACTTCAACACAAACTTTTATCATTGACCCATGAAGGACACCAAGGAATAGTGAAGACTGAGAGAGTTCTTTGTGAAAAAGTATGGTTCCCGAACATAGACCAGAGTGCTGAAGCCATGGTAAGAAACTGCCTAGCATGTCAGACCACAACACCTGTCATGCAATCTGAGCCATTGAAGATGTCTGACCTATCAGAAGCTGAATGGCGGAACGTCTGTGCAAATTTTTATGGATCTCTACCCACTGGAGAATGGTATACTGTCACCACAGCGACTCCAGCACTACAAAGACCATCACAGCAACAGGAATCGGGCAAAACCCATTCATCAATGTGATGGTCTGTGCAGTGATCAGGACAACCTCTCTGGGTGTTTTGCCACCCCCCCGGTCCAGCTCTGACTCGGAGAAGGAATCCTAGAGACCAAGGGGTGTGGGGGCAGAGCCCCCCATAAGGGGGGGTTCGGGGGTGCAGCCCCCCTTATTGTGTGCACCTGCATGGTAGCTGTCACTGTAGGGGATGTCAGTGCTAGTGCTGTTAATGCACTATGGTAAAACCCTGGAGAATACCTCCTGGTCATTGCAGATGACTACTCTAGATACTGTACTATAGAGATTATTAGCACCACTTCAGTCAATGCTGTCATACCAGTGCTGGACAATGTTTTTGCTTTGTTTGGCATTCCCAGAATTGTGAAGATGGACAATGGCCCACCATTCAACAGTGATCAGTTTAGAAAATTTGCAACATATGTGGGATTACAGCATAGGAAAATTACCCCTCTCTGGTTGCAAGCCAGCGTTGCTGCAGAGAGAGATTTATGAGGACTATAGGAACATTCCTGAAAGTAGTTGGCAAAAGGAATTATGTAAGTTTCTCAGAGACTACTGTTCCACACCACATAGCACCACAGACAAATCCCCAGCAAAACTACTGTTCAGTCACAAAATATGAACTAAGATCCCCACTGCTGTGATTGCACGAGTCACGGTTCCTCATAGTGACTTAAGACACAGAGATCATGCTGCCAAAGCCAAGATGAAAGCTCACTTGGACAGATGTCACCATGCAGCACCTACTACAATCACACCTGGCGATACTGTGCTGCTCCGGCAACAGAAAATTAACAAGCTCTGTACCCCATATAACACCAAACCTTACACAATCACGCAAAGAAAAGGTTCAGTGGTCACAGCTGCAAGAGATGGACACTCAGTGACGTGAAACTCTTCATTCTTCAGGAAACTCCAATCTCCCCATAATGCTGCCTCAAACCTGGAGGAAGAGGATGATCCAGAGCCTGAGCAACCAACCACCAACATTCAACTCCAGAGGTACCCAACAAGACGTAATGGACAGCCACTTGCCTACCTTAAAGACTATGTACCTTAAAGACTATAAATAGAAGGACATATGTTTAAAAATAAATCTAATTTTCTTTTATTAGTACCCATAGTTATATATGTAACTGTGATGTAGTATTATTATTGCTATTAGTATTACTATGAACTGTCTTTGACAAAGCTAGAATTAGTAAAATGAAACCGAGCCACATGTGAGAGAGGTATAATATCTGAGTTATTAGGAATACCTTTGGTTTTAAAAAGTATCAGTTACAACGGAAACCTGTCACTTTTGATCTAAGGTAAAAGAGGGCTGTAATGTTGTAATACCATCAGTCAACATAACCACCTAGAGGACTTGGTTATTATTGCAGCATTTAGTTAGTTTACAGCACTTCGTTAGTTTGCAGCATGCTGATAATGTGGTGTGCACCTGTTGCTTTTCGACGGTAATCAGTACACAGTTGCCTTCTGTATGATAGCAGCGGAGGAGTAAGCAGTGAATAACACTGAATGAAAGCCAAGGCATTTGTCTTTATTTTCAAATAGCATCAAAAAACTACAGCTAGGTATGTCTTAAAACAACATTAATGTACCAGGGCCTCTATTAATATTGCTTGTCCTGTATGACAGTACTCTGTGTTCTACTGTACTTTTAATGCAGTGGTTTACTATGATGGATTGTAATATTAATAAAGAATGCTGTTGTAAAAAAAGAACAGCAGTTTTCAACATTCCCAGATAAGATTTCTAGTTCCATATCAAATAATAATAATTTTGAAATGGTATATGAAAGACCATATAAAAAGACAAATTCCATTTTTTCCTTTATTTCTTAAACTAAACTGTAGCAGCAGATATAACTTTTCGGCAACACATCACTGAGACAATAACAGAACTTGTACCACATTTAAGCATCACAGCCATGTATTTCAGATATGAGCCAGGTGCACAGTTGCAAGGAACTGCCACAAAATCATTACAACAAGGATTTTGCTCCAGTTCCTTTCCTGTGAGACCCTTAGCTATCAATAAATGTGTCACAGCCTTTCCCTAGATGGTCACAAACTCCACTGCAACTACACAGGGAAGGCGGCAGAGACCTCATGCAAATGACCCACAAGGCCATTCACAAAGCACAGGGGCTATCATAAGGTGCAGGGGCATCTTGTGTGGCAGGCTGTCACATAAGGTGCAGAGATATCTTGTGTGACACCCTGCCTATGGAGCTGTTACAGACAGTTCTGCAGGTGTCACTCAAAATGTGACCAAAGCTACAGGAGCTGACAAGGGAATGAATAGAACAGAGCAGCATACTGGGCAATGGGACTAGGGAAGGGAGGACCCACTGGATGCCAGGGATTGGTACTGGGCTGGGCTTGAGTGGGCAACTGCACCAACAGGAGGGCCAGAGAAGGCACAGAAAAACAGAGACCATGTTGTCCTCCAAGAAGGCCTCAAGGTAGGATGGGGGTCAGGGACAACTTAGGCTAGTGCCTGTACACACTGCCATTGCAGAAGGCACTGTGCCATCCACAATGATAGTGTTAGCATCTCCAAACCCTGTTTGTGCACACTAACATCTGCATTTCCTCATTTTCATTATGACTGTCACCAGGCAAACTCTTTCCTCAGCAACTAAAGGAGAATTGCACTGAACACACATTCCCCCAATAGAAGCTGATTTTTAAATACTGGTTCCACATCTGTTATGGTTCCATCTCTACAGGCTTTTTAGTTATCCTAGTGGGTGTTTCTGATTTACACACAGGTAGCAAGTATTATTTTAGGACTGTATGATATAGTTTATTTCCTTGCTCAACTCTTCATTGTTGGCATGGTGCATCCATGTTCTACCATTGGACTGTTTGGCTGGGAGGGACACAAACTACATCATCAGTAGAAAAGCAGTACGACAAAATTGGGCAAAAAGTCTTACGTTACCTTTCTTTCATGATAAAATATTCCAAGTATTTTCCAGTTTTATTTGTTGGTAAAAAATTTCTAGTTCACCAAAATTTCAGCATTTAATAAATGTTTTGATTTCATTTCTTCACAAGAAAACCGCATTTGGTTTAGAAATAGCATTGCAGACATGGCAAGGGTTAAGACTGACAAAATAAAAAATAAATTGTTGTGCACAACATAAGTGGTATCTAGAAAAGTAGTTTTAACTGGTTTGCTAATAAATTTGTAATAACTGTAGATGAAAAGAACAGTTACATATTTACCATAACAGTAGATCTTATGAAGCACACATACTGTGAACTGGACCCAGCCCCGACTCGCTCCTTAATGGGATGTGCCAAGGCTGTCGGCCCGGTGTTCGCCGGGACTGCCAGGTGCTTGACGGTAGAAGGGGTATTCCTAGTGGCTTTGAAAGAAGCACTGGTGAGGCCCCTTCTTAAGAAACCTTTCTTTGATCCTGAATTCCTGGTGAATTACCATGCAATCTCCAACCTGCCATTTTTGGATAAGGTTGAGAAATTGGTGGCACAGCAGCTCGAGGGCCGCATCATGTCCTTTGACATCTACGAGCCATTTCAGTTGGTTTTTGGGCTAGACACAGCACAGAAACAGCTCTAGGGCACATAATGATCTGCTCAGGGCTAGAGATAGAGAAGACAGGTCAGTTCTTATGCTGCTTGACCGCTCATCAGTGTTTGACACTGTGGACCACATCATGCTTCTTGATCACCTCTGTGAGTTTTATGGACTCGCCGGTGCTGTCATCAGATGGTTTGAGTCCTATCTCTCTGATAGGGTGCAGTGGGTAGTAATGGGGAATTTCTCCTCCTCCCCAATGCCCCTGTCATGTGGAGTACCACAGGGCTTGATTTTGTTCCGAATGCTGTTCACAGTGTACATGCTGCCCCTGGGTGAGACCATTCAGCAATACAGCATGGAGTTTCACTGCTATGCAGATGATACCCAGCTGTGTTTGTCATTTGCACCCAGAACAACTAGGGCTGTTGATGTGCTTAACAGCTGTCTGGCTAAAATCAATGATTGGATGGCTTCAAGCTGGCTGAGACTTAACCCAGATACAACAAAGTTGCTGGTGATCGAGTCAGGTCATGGCGTGATGGGTTGTCATCTGTAGCGAACACAGGGCTTTTCTTGGGGTCTGATCCGCTGGCGGCTTCCCCGAGGGTGTGTAATCAAGGTGTGATCTTGGACTGCAGGCTGACCTTTGAAGATCAGGTATCATCTGTAGTGTGGAGTGTTTTTTTCTTTTCAAAATAAATATATTTTATTTTACTTTTCCTTATTTCCTCCATTTTGTTTGTAGGAGGAATTGACAGACCTTGTGTAGTAGACAGTGAACAGAGAAAAGTACATGCAAGCAGTACATATCAACATATTGTGTGATAAAGTCCTATTACATTATTTGCTCTGGAGCAGATTACTTAATAATATCCAATATTAAGCAAAGATCTGGTCTTAGTCTAATACACATAAGCTGTTCACCTCGGTCAAGCAAATCCTTATCATGTCCCTCATCCAAACCATCCCAACCCCCCCCAAAATACCCCCCACCCCTATCAGGTATGCGGTAGCAGTTGCCTATGTTTGCATTCAGACTAGATATGATATTCGGAGAGGATACAAACTTTTGTACCCGTAGTACTAGCACTGTATCTCCCCTCTACCTCACTAGAAAGTTGCTTGGTATACCGTGGATCATTAAATGGTCAGTAAAGTGTGTAGAGGTGCCCATACTTTCTGATAGTATTGTGGCCTCTTTGTCATGTGAGCAATCGTATTTTCGGCTTGTAAGGTGAAAAGTATCTCTTTTTAGCCATTCTGCATATGTTGGGATATTTTGGTCTAACCAGTGGCGCATGACCACTTTTTTTGCACATATGGATATTAATGTCATGTATTTCCGTTGAGTGCCTCTTAATACTTCTCCATAATCTCCTATTATACAAATTTCTGGGCTGAAGGCTTCAGATAGCCCTAATAGTGGGTTCAATTTGGACCTGATACTGTCCCAAAAGGGTATAACTTTATTACATTCCCATAGTATGTGCAACAATGTGCCAGGCTTCTGCTTATAGCGAGAACATAAGTTTGAGGAAATTTTCCCCATTTGGTGAAGCCTGGCCAGAGTGTAATATAAGTTGTTTGTCACATAGAACTGTAACATACGATATCTAACCCATTTCACATCTTGATACAAGTGCGACCAAATTTTAGCCCATGGTCTTGGGGTTGAGGTGCTAGGAGGTAGTACTTGGTCCCAGGCATAATGTGGTATTCCTTCAGTTGCATCCCTAGGGAGGCGATAGAAGTAGGAAATGATATGAGAGGAGGGTAGGTTGGCAGTAGCCGGTAAGAGGGGGCCAGCTAAATACTGTGTCCAGTATCCCTTTCCAAAGTGTCATAACAACATGTGTTGTACTTGAAGGAATTTGAAACAAAAAGAATTAGGGAGATTAAACAATAAACTAGCTGTGCGGAACGGTATCAGTTTGTATTCCTGAAGTAGTTCCACTACTTTCAGTTGAACATTTCCAGGCCAAAAATTGTGCGATAGAGGCACTCCTCCAATTCTAAAGTTAAGGTTTGCATTTATAGGCTGGGAAACATCCTTCACGGGACGTGTTGTACCCATGGGAAGGGTCCTGAGACCTTTGGGCAGTTTTTTAGAAGGAGAAAAGATGAGAGCATTAAGAGATATATTATACAGAGAAAGAAGATTCTGCTCGATTTGATACCACAAGGGGATGTATTGAACTTGTTCCTGGCATGGGGCATCCTTCATCCAGTGTGCGATAACTGAACAAGTAATGGAGAACTGATAGGGAAGCAAGTCCAGGAGTTGCAAGCCCCCATTCTTCCTACTTCTCTGTAGCTTAAAAAGGGCTCATGGGGGTGTCTTGCCACACCATAGGAAGTTAGACATGAGTTGGTTTATCTGAGTAAACCAAGTTTTAGGTAAAAAGAAATGTGTCATCTGCAAGGGGTACAGGATTCATGGGAGAACATTCATTTTCAAGACATTTACCCATCCCCAAAGAGTAAGTGGTAGCATGGCCCAGAGAGAGAGATCCATTTTAATCTGAGTAAGAATTTTGTCCAGGTTGTATTGTTTCATTTTGGGTTCCGAACTGGAAAGGTATATGCCCAGATATTTTAGTTTGTCCTTAGTCCAGCGAAATACGAAGTGAGCAAATTCAGCTTGAAATGTATGAACATTTAAAGGCATCATTTCTATTTTTGTGATATTTAGCTTATAATTGGAAAATTTACCAAAGGCTTTAATGATTTCAAGTGCAGCAGGGATCAATTTTGTGTTATATGGAGTAAAATGTCATCGGCATAAACTGAAATTTTATATTGGTTAGGTCCAATAGATATCCCAGAGATATCTGATGAGCAATTGATACGTCTAACCAGCGGCTCCAAGTATAAGTCGAACAGAAGGGGAGAAAGTGGGCATCCCTGCCTAGTTTCCTGTTGCAACTGAAAAGATTGAGATAGATATCTATTACATAATATGCGTGCTGATGGACAAGTATATAATAACCTGACCCATTTTATATACTGTGTTGGGATATTGTATAGAAGCAATAAGTGAAATAGGTATTCCCATGATACCCTATTGAATGCTTTCTCTGCACCCAGGGACACCAAAGTGGATAGAATGCGGGACTCCCTGGATACAGAGATCAAATAGGCCAACTTACGCATATGGTCAGATGAGATCCTACCAGCAACAAAGCCAACTTGCTCGTAGCTGATTGAGACCCTGCCAGACACTGGATAGCTGAGTGGCCAAAATTTTTGCTAGTATTTTAATGTCAACATTGATTAGGGAAATTGGGTGATAATTAACGACTTGAAGGGGGTTCTATCGGGCTTCGGGATAACCACGACTGTAGCCTCAAACAAAGTAGGGTCTGAGACACCTTGCTTGAACATATAATTATAAGTGTCTAACAGAATTGGCACTATTTTCTCTTTAAAGATTTTGTAAAATTCTACAGTAAACCCATCTAGGCCTGGGGATTTATCTGTAGGGAGGGAGTCAATGGCCTGCTTAATTTCCTCCTGAGATATTGGAGCTTTAAGCAAGTTTGCTTGACATGTGCTAAGTTGTGGGAGCTGCAAAGGCTGCAGAAACTGTTCTAGCATATCCGGACTGAAAGGATAAGAGACGTGAGAGTATAAGTAATTATAGTATTCTTGGAAACAGTTAACAATTTCCCTCGGAGAAGTGACTATTTGTCCTCCAGGTTGCTGGATGCTTGGAATGATTCTGTCGGAAGCTTGTGCTTTGAGTCGGAGGGCCAAGAGGTTTCCAGCCTTGTCCCCCTGATTGAAGTACTTAATCTTAGAACGTACAAGAAGATATTCTACATGTTCAGTCAAAATAGAATTATATCGATCCCTTAGAACTTCTAGGGCCTTAACTTGATCCAATGTAGAGTCAGGAGAAAGTGACAATTCCATGGCTCTAATGTCTCATAGTAAGACTGAAGTAACCTTGGAAGTCATCTTTTTTTTTTAACTGTGGCCATACGAATGACTTCTCATCTAACTGAAGTTTTTAAAGCTCCCCAAAGTATATCTGCTTTAGGCATTGAGGGGGTATTGGTCTTAATAAAGTTAGCAATAAAATCAGACAATTGGTTTTTCAGGTATTCTGATCAAAAAAGCTGACAGTTATATTTCCATACCTTATCTCTGGACAAGGGTGGACCGGGGCTCCAATGTAAAAGGATGGGATGGCGATTGGAAATCATTGGGAGGTAATTGCAGGATGTTATAGTCGAGAAGTCTCCCGTATCTACAAGAAAATAATCTAATTGAGAAAATTAGTTATGTGGAATGGAATGAAATGAATATTCCCGTTGGTGTGGATAAAGGGCCCTCCAGGGGTCAGTTAGCCCGATGGAGTCCATCATTTCTCTGATGGCAGCCTGTGCTGGAGAGGGAGATGAAGGACGACTTGGAGAGCGGTCCATAATATTACAATAAACAAGATTCCAGTCTCCACCTAACATGACAGGGAGTCGGGACCTTGGGACCAAGTCACTCATGAGGGATACAAAAAAGGATGGGTCATCTGTGTTGGGGCCATATATGGAACCAAGCACTACCTCCGAATGACCCAACAAAGCCTTGATCAAAATGTATCTATGTTGGGAGTCTACAATAGTATCAGCAAGATGGAACAGGATATTCTTTGCGATAAGAATCGCTACCCCCCCCTTATGAGTGTCCAGTCCAGTCCCAAGAGCCTGGCCTACCCAAGACCGTCTTAATTGCAATATCTGAGAGGGGGGCAGGTGAGTTTCCTGCAGAAATGCTATATCAATGCCAAGTTTACGGAGATGGAGCAGTATTTTGGCCCATTTGATTGGAGATTGGGACCCTTTTACATTCCATGAACATACTTTATATGAAGTCACTTTACTGCTTGTGTCTCTTACATATAAACCCTAGGCCAGAAGTGATCTTGTTTTCCAGGTTGTTAGAAAAAACATCCCTTACTGAGACACTGTTGCACCGCATACCTGATGCCCCCCTCCCTCCACTTCCCCTTAGTTACTCAATTGTCCCTCCCTCCCCCTTACCGTGTGTCAAGTCTTTCCTGCACGCAGCTGTTCAGTAGAGGATCCCCCTGGAACCGTCCCCCAGTCAGTTCATTCTGTAAAATCGTAGCCAGGGCAGACATCAAGCAAGAGGACAATCTAGTGGATGCTCCACCGAGGAGCCATGCATACCTCCCTCCCTTCCTCCTGATTCATAACACCCTTTGAAGTTGAAGTTTCCAGATTACCTCGCCCCCACCCCAACTCCAAGTAATGAGATTGTAGCATATAAAACAGTATTTTTTAATGCACCAAGACTACAATCCTACGTTGATCCTGTGCAACTAATTGGTTGTAAAAATAGGTTTCTCAGAACTTTATAAAGCTGGAAAAGTCCTCTATAGTCCATCATGCAAGTTAAAGAACTGGTTCCTCGAAAAGCTTGCACAGCAATAATGCTCAGCCAGAGAAGATAGGTCGAGCGTGCAGTACACAACAAAAATAAAAAGAAGAAAAAAAAAAGAAAAAGGGGGGGGGGGAGAAATATGACCCAGATTTGGTTACACAGGTATTACTCTTTCCTACTTGTATCAGACTGTAATTGTCTTTTAAGAGATCGATGACCCCTTTTTGCGTTTGTTTCGTAATTATGTTTGTCATCATATTCCCTACTGAAGGATTACAGAAACAATTACCCTGGTACTAAAGGTTAGCCCAATAAGTTCTTAACAGTACTCTCTCTCAAGATACCTTATTCCCCTAGAAAACCTTGTTACCTCCGCTATCTACAATCCAGAGTTATGTAGCCATCTATTATTACCTTCAGATAGGAGAGAAGCAAAAAGAATATATATGAGTAAATGTTCCCCTAGACAATCCATCCCCTCTATCCTCTTTCTGTTCCTTCAGTTCCTCCTATCTACCTGCTCTGAGTTTTAATGTACCGTATAATATTGGTACAGCAATAGTTAGGTAAGCACACATTCAACAACTTGACATTAACTGTAATGTGATGGTAGTCATTTGGGCCCATTATTTATTTTCTCCCTCTTGGCTTAAGAAGAGAAAAAAGAAAGAAGAGCGGGAGAGAGGGTTAAAAATGGTAAAATAAAAATAAAAACAAGTAAAAAAGAAAAAAAAAAGGGGGGGGAAGGGTGACCAAAGTAGAGTCTAGTGAACTCTCTACTGATTCGAGTTCCCATCAGAAAAAAGAAGGAAAAATGTTTTTAAGGTAGTTGCGCCATTATAAAATCATCATGGTGTTTAACATCTCTAAAGTTCGCACTATTCAGCTGTTAATCCACCAAAGAAGGGTTTTCCAGACATGAAGCGGAATAGATGCACCTCGCATTATATGGTCACTCACATGTTCCTCTTCAAAGTAGAGCGAGAACCACTTTCCCTACTCAAGCACAGGAAAGAATTGATAAGCATTGTAGCTCTAGAGTTTCCATATTGCCATGTACAAAGTACTGGAGAGGTGATGTTCTTCAGGTAGATGCTAGAACTAAAAGAGAGATCAAACATCAGTAAAACGGGCCACAATTCGGTACACAGGACTAGGGTGCTCTCTTGTGGTAGTAGTCTCGAATATCACCTGGGTTAATTTGAGATACAATGGTGCGAGGTACTGAAAAGATGTCAAGGCAAAGAAGATTCAATGATCTACAGGTAGGGTGTTGAACTAAATTGTGCAATTTTTTGTTTCTTGATTTCTTCTTCTTCTGAGGGAGGTGGGGGAAGCCAAAAGAAGGAGAAGGAAGGATCTGGGAGTATTTGAGGTTTAAGTCAGACCAGACTGGGTATTCCTGTATTGTCATTATTACTGTTAATTTTTACTCCTCAGATGTATTTCGAAAGACCCCCAGTAAAGAGTGGGGAATGAGTGAGGAAATGCATGGCTTAAAATCCCAAAAACGAAGGTTGCTAGATTGATGTCATAAGTAAAATATATGTTCTCCTGTTGCTTACACACTTTCCGTGATAGATAATATCATTTCTAGGGCTCATTGTGGCTTGAACAAATCAGGCATCAACACCCTCAACCCGGATTGAGCTTGCTCGGCTGTATCAAAACTTTTCCAGACATTTTGATGGTATACTGATAATTTAGACAGATACTGGACCTTGAACTTTATGCTGGCAGCAATTAGTTTAGTAGCAATGGGATGATATGCGGCCCTTCGCTGTCGAATAGTAGCGGGGAAATCCTGCGCAAGACGTAATTGCTGACCTTCCCATAAGATTTTCTGAAGGCTCTTGACTTGCCCTAATACATGGATTTTATCCAGGTAGTTGAGAAATTTTAGTATTAGAGGCCTTGGTGGTTGTCCTGTCACCGGTTTAGGCCTGAGTGAACGATGGGCCCTCTCAATTACATATGTGGTGTTGTTAGGTGAGGGACCAGCCACTTTAGTTAACAATCTCTGCAGAAAAGTAATCAGGGTCGCTCCTTCCGAGCCCTCCGGAAGGCCAAAGATAAGGATGTTATTGCAATGACTTCGACCTTCTAGATCCTCTAGTTTAGCTTCCATGCAACTAATTTTTTGGCGCAGTGTAGGGAGTTCAGAGTTGATTGATGTCTTCCATCCTTCCAGCGAGGTCGTCCTTGCCACCACATTTTTAATTGCACGGTTGGTATCGATAAGTTCTGTACGCATGGCCTTCAGTTCTGAGGTAAGTTCCTGGAGTGTTGCTCGAAATGGATTTAATTCCTCCAGAAATTTCTGTTCTGATAGGGGGACAGCCGGTGGTACTAGTGTTGAGATTATGCCAGCTTTAGAAGTGGATCCTGGTTGCCCTCTGGAGTGCTTCAAATTCTTCTCCGGCGTCTGTGGTGGCGTGTGTGAGGGAGGTGCCTGGTGCATCTCTGCCTCCATGTTCGGCTAGGCCACAATCTACTTTCAATCAGATCTTCCAGTATACTGTCAGTAAAACTTCCGCTTGAGTCACCACAAGTTCAAGGGACTGTTGAGATGGTTTGCGGTTGGTATACTCTCAAGATTAGTGTACTGGAAGTTAATAAAAAGTGCCATAAATCTTGGAGTTGAGACGGTGATTGGCCCTCTGAGCTGCTACTCCTTCCGTGGCATCATGTGATCTCTGTGAAAAGTGTTTTTTTACCACATTCGAAACATCAACACGCTCAAGCCCCTTATTCTGCCCGAGGATCTGCTGACCCTGGTACATGCCTTTGTAACCTCCAAGCTCAACTACTGTAACTCTCTATACTTTTGGGTCATGGGAGAGACCCTCTGCAGGCTGCAGCTGGTGCAGAACACGGTGATCCAGTTGCTGAAAGGCCAGTCCAGGTGCTGTCATGTAACCCTGGTCCTGGGTGCTCTGCACTGGCTGCTGGTCAGATGGAGAGTCCTTTTCAAGGTGGGCTTGCTCACCTATATGGACTGGGTCCTGGCTACCTGTCAGAGCTCTTGCTACTTGTGACCTCTGCTTGCTCCCTTCACTCCTATTCGAGGGGCCTCCTGGATGTTCACAGGGTTCAGCTCAAAACTTCAGGTGACAGGGCTTTTAGTGTCTCTGGGCCGACCCTGTGGAACTCGTTTATATCCGTAGTCCAGGAGGCCCCCTCCATTAGTGTTTTCAAACTAAGGCTGAAGGCCTACCTCTTTAGCCTGGCCTTTACAGAGTGGTCTTCCAGACCTACCATTTTAGCTAGCAGTTACTCTTCTTAAACAAGCTGTCTTTCTGATTTTATCATTTTGGAATTTTATTATGCTTTTATCTGTTTTATGGTTATGTTTGTTAGGCACCCAGAGCCTCAGGGATTGAGTACCCTAGAAATAAAATGTGCCTTCCCATCTTTGAGAGAATCTTTTTCATCAGATCACACCTTTAGAACTATACCGCATCAGCACTAGGACCACATAGAAACTTTTGCCAGCAGTCAGCTAGAGGTCACCCAAGATGACATCATACATCAGCGTCCATATAAGACATCTCCTTCTTAATTCCCCGACAGAGATTATGCTCAGAGGACTATGATCCGGGGAACCAGGAGATCAGACCAGCACCCTGCATACCAGGTGACAGAAGGTGCTGAGAAGAATAGAGATGGAGCAAAGAGATACAGAGAAAATACTTGGCAACCCCAAAGGGGATGGAAGGAGGGATGGCATGACCTGATGAAAGAGATTCTCCCAATGATCTACTGTTACAGTAAGTATGTAACTGTTCTATCTTCATCAAGGATATCGCCTTCATCAGGTCACACCTTTGGAACAAGTCCCCAGCAATACCAAAAACTATCAGTCTGGGTGGATTGGAAACAAGAGCTATGAAGGTAGGTCCTATACTACAGGGAGGCCAATGCCCACTCCTGTACACAATAAAATGACCAGAATGACAGACCTAAAAGGACCTAATAATACTTCATGTGGTGGCTGCAGAGAATATAGCTCAGAAACATGCCCTAAGTGTGGGTAATCCTTTGAAGGAGTAACACACTGGAATCCAGAAGTACCTTACCATACTTCCTAGGACAGAAAGAAAACAAGGCACAAATCCATGGGGCAGGCACTGTGGTGGACCCCGAGGTGTCCTCTCCTTGTTACTTTTGTTTTTTCAAACAAAAGACTAAGCCTAAAAGGACCTCCCTCAGTCCTTGGGGTTAATAAGAGAATACCTCAAAGGTGGAGCAATGCTTCCCTTGGATTGGCATGCTCTGGAAAACAAAAAAAGGAACTGGGTGAAGAACAAAAACAGAGACCCACTCCAGAGCTGGTAACACATGAAAAGTGCAAGTGTAAAGAGAAACACTATAACAAATAAAAAGAACACTTTCCAGAAAACAAAAGGGAAGCACAGCTCACTATACACAGCAGACTCAAAAGGAGTTCATGTAAATATACCCCAGGACACACAACCACACCCAGACCAGGACAGGAAGGATGGGCCATAGTTGCCAGTGTGAAAAGGTAGTTAAGAAAGGCATAGGCTGTTCCAACCCCAAGAAGGTGATGACTATCCACAGTAATATGAAAGGCAAGGTAAGGCAGTTTTATTTATATGGCACCCAATCCCAGAGACTCTGGGCACCTCACAACAAGAACAACAAATAGAATTTGAAATCAATAAATAATAGAGCTATAAAACATCAAAATCATGAATCCAGGCCAAAACATAAGGTAAAAAAGTGAGTTTTTAAAGATCTTTTAAAAACAGCCAGTGAAGGAGCTCCTCTCACCTTCTAGGGAAGGGAATTCCAGAGGACTGGAGCCACAATACCGAACACCATAGCACCCGAGGATTTTAACCAGGATCTTGGGATGGATAAGAGGTCTAGCTCCACAAACCAGAGGACATGACCAGGAGCATATGGAACCAGGATATCTTCCAGGTAGACTGGACTGAGACCATACAGGGCCTTGTATGTGAACAAGCACACCCTGAAGCTGATGCACCACTGAACTGACAGCCAGTGGAGAGCAGGGAGAACCAGCGTGATGTGCTCGAACTGAGAGGTCCCTGCAACCAGCCGGGCAATCACATTCTGAACTAGCTGTAAGTGACACATCAACTTCATGGATAACCCAAGGTAAAGGGTATTACAGTACTCCAATCTAGACATGACTAAGGCATAAACCTGTGTTGCCAGACCAATCAGTTCAAGATAGAGCTTGATCAGAGTGATGTTTTGAAGAAGACAAAAGCCACTGTGGACAACAGCTGACACCTGAAATTCTAGAGTCAGCTTGGAGTCCACAATGACTCCCAGATTCCTCACTCTATTTGCAGCATGAAGATCTACCCCATCCAACAAAGGAAGGGTGGCGCTTCTACTTGTTGTAACTGAACCAGACTTATCTGGTTCCACTAGTAACACCTCCGTCTTTGAGGGATTAAGCCTAAGCCAGCTGGCTGCCATCCAATCTTGGATTTCTCTAAGGCACTCGCTCAATTCCAAAACTGCTGTACCATCATCAGGGGCACAAGACACATACAACTAGATATCATCAGCATAGCAATGAAATGCCAAGCTGTAGCATCTAATGATCTCCCCCAAAAGCAGCATGTACACTGCGAATAACGTGAGGTCAGAATTGCCCCTTGCGCCACACCACAGCAGAGTGCAGCACTGCTCGATGTAAAAGAGCCACGTGCCACCTGCTGCATCCTGCTAGACATGTAGGACTCAAACCACTGCAACGCCATTTCTGAGAGTCCCACATAGTGCCTCTGATGATCCACCATGTCAAAGGTCAAATAGAGGACAAGCAGGACAAGAATAGAAAGGCTAACAGAGCCTTCCTCCAAATCTCCTATAACAAGAAACTTTATCAAGTGGTGGCAGCAGGAAAGGAGGCCAGTTCCCCAATAACTGAGGAGGTGTGGAAAGCAAAGAGCCTGTTAACATGCCACTGAGTGAACCACTCCCTTCTTATTTATTAAGGGTTCCTAGCGGAGGATGTCTGATTGTTACCAAGGCCTCTGCCATGTTGGAGGAGATTCAGGGAGGCAAAAGGGCATGGCTGCCCAAAACTAGACATGCAGGAATAAGAACTTCAGAACCTGAAGACTAATACCAGCCCTTCTTCCATCCGCTGCCATAGTATGGGGGGGGGGCAACATGACAAGTGACCTGCCCCACAAAGGGGACAGCCTCTGACACTGAAGGCAGCTCTAGGTACTGTTGACCACCATAACTGCCTAGCAAGACATCTCGGGTGTCTGAGACGTGTGGAATTAGTATGGCTCAGTTTGACTTATGGCTCTTTTGATGGGACTATAGGCCCCAAAGCAAGCCTATGATCCTATGATTTATAAGAGAAAAGAATATATTTACTGTGATCTGGCAACTTGGCCGTGACAACCATTAGGGATACTGGCATGAGTAAAGTTCCTACAGTGGACTAGCCTGGATTCAGAAATAAAAGATGAAGAATGAACAAATTCCTTTAGGCATTCCCTTGCACTGCAAGGGTGGCTCCTATCTCCCTCAGTTACCTCTCTCTAATGGTTAGGGAGAAAAAGGGTGGTGGGGAAGCTGACCCCTTTACCCCCATCCTGGGCCTAGTGAGGACAAGCAAAGTCATGAAAGGCTGGACCTCCAGTATTGCCTTCTTCAGGCAGGCCCACTGTGGTATCTGAAGGAACTGGGACCACAGCAAAACCAGTGCCCCTGTTACTATCTCGCTGTGGAATTGTTTGACTGTGTGTACCAGTAAGAGGCCTATGTCCACTGCTTGTACCCCTAGGAGTTCTTGAACCATGCTTGTGTCACCTGGGGTGCCCTGGTAACAGCTGGGTGGAATGCTGGTCTTTTAAGGCCTCTTCCACCTCTCTTCTGAGCAGTTTCTGCCCTCTGAAAGGGGTGTTTAACACATAGTGGTGCTATAGATGGAGTCGCTGGTCACTGCACCTCACGCCACCCCAGCAACCCGGGCTCGGAATGAGCCAGGACCACTGGGGGTTCGGCAGGGGCAAGAGAGGACTGAGCGTCTGGAGGCCTGCTCTGTACTCTCAGGGGAAAGAGGTTCTGTCATCTTGCTCGTTGACTGCCCTCTGGCAGTGGCTGGATGTCAGTATGGGTTGGAAGGAACATATCGGTGTCCTTATGTCGGTGGGAAGGGGGGATGGGAGAAAAACATGAAAAGGGAGCTGGCAAGCTCCATGATGGCCTGTCATTTCCCTTTGCTTCTAGATTATGTTCTGGGGGGGAGAAAGCTGGCACTCTCCTCCCTGGCCCCAGGGATAAGCTGTGGGGGAAATTATGGGTGTCAGTATGAGCAGGGGTGCTCGGTATGGAGGATAAGCCCCTCCAAGGGAAGACCATAGCTGCCTGCCAGGCTACAGGGAGCATAAATAAATAATAGAAAAAAAAAAGGGGGTGCAATTAACAACGTTTGCTGTATCTGGTCCGGAAGTCCTGAGACTCTGAGCCAGGTGTGGTGCCTTAAGCAAATGCCCACTGCTGCGACCCTGGCAAAGACATCCAAGGCATCATAGATCAATCAGACAAGGTGTTTGCCCACTTGGGTGGCTGTCTTCAGGTTTTATAACCCTCTCTGTGGAACTCTCAATCTCCTCTTCTACATAACTCTCCCTCTCACTCCTCTGTTAACTCATTGCTGCGCCTCCTGTCCTTCCCTAGTTCCTCTCACAACAATGCATAGCACTTTAATGTTTACACCTTGTAGTACCAGTATTTGCTCTAGGCAATTGTCTAACTGTATGCTGTATTACCAGTCATGCATTTTTATTGTTTCATTATGTTTTCTATTGTGTACCACTGTATTTGCATTTCTTGTTCCCCTCTCCCTGTCCCCTAGGTCACACCTGGATATAAGCCTTGGCTCAGTGTGCCTTTCCCAGTCACCAAATGTTTAAATAAAATAAATAAATAAATAACAAGTTCTGCTTAGCTGCTACATCTGACAACCCCAGGGCAGCGTCATACACCTTTTGTCACAAGATATTCTGGCATTTCACCATGTGTGCCTGATAATTGGCAATCTGTAAGCCCAAAGAGGCTGAGACATAGTTACACTTGAATAGGGCATCCAGCTTCCTAGCTTCTTTGCCAGAAGGGTAAGAGCTGAGGCAACTGGGTGCCTGGGAGCAATGGTGATCAGCCATTAGTATTGAAGAATCTGTATCAGGCTGATGGGCATAATATGTCATATTAGAAGGGACAGGATATGTTTTGTCTGCCTTCCTAGGGACAGATGGCACCACATTTGGCCAGTACTATGCCACTTAGGTAGTATCCTCCAGAACCAGGTATAATGGAGGAATGACTACAAGAGGAGCTTTTGGAACTGCCAGGAATTCCAGAAGATCCCACTTTGAGGAATTGTTCTCCTCTCCAGAGAGCTTCATGGCAGCCTGCATGCTCTACAGCATGGATAGGAATGACTGGTCTTCTAGTAGAAACCTTGGAGTGCAGACCACTGACTCCTCACTACATGAGAATGGGGTGGAATCAGCATCAGCCTGGGTTGTAGGTGCCTCACACCCCACATCCCTCTGGAGGGAAGGAATATGCATCCGCTCATCATCATAACCACTGATGGCAGGGCAGAGGAGTCACCTCAGCAACATGGGGCTACTGAAGGAGACCTACTAGGTAAAGTAAACTGTAGGTGCTTCAATGGGGGGGGATATGGTAACAAGTCTGATGACGACAGAATGGACTGGCACTACCTTCCAGGCAAGCTCTGAGGTAGCATCACCAAGGAAGATGCAAGGTCGGGTACAGCGTCGATGATCTTCTTGTTATGAGTCATGGGCAATGGCATCAGCACCCCCTGGTGGATGCACAGTGATGGTTGTGCACTGACTGAGAACTGCTTGGAAGTGCTGAAGGCCAACTGCGACCATGAGATCGGTTGGACGGTCAAGGGGACTGACACCATAGTGTTGGCTGCATCTGTAAGAGGGGCCTCATCCAAGAAGGTCGACAACAGACTCAGACCCAGCAACAACCACGAACCACTGACCTTATTGACTCAGTGTTGATGAAACCAGGTCCTGACCTCATTGAAAGGGTAGTCTGGGTGGCTGAATTGGCCTCACCAGCAATACCATTACTAGGGACCGCGATGGTGAGGGTCAATAATAGGAGGCCCATAAACGACAGGGACCGACTAACCTTGTTAGGCCCAGTTCCACCTAAACCTGATCCCGACCTTGTCAAAAGGAAGGTCTGGGGGGCTGAAGGATCAGGAGTGGTGACATCTTTGCTAGGGGACTCTACCTGACTAGTCAACAGTTGATAATGCCTGTGAGCTGCCAGCCATAGCAGGATGGGTAGTGCCCAAGCCTGACCCCACTGTAAATGTCTGGAGGACAGTTGAGGTGGATAGAGTTACTGGGGTAGAAACGGAGGGTGATGGAAAGAAAGGCAACCTCGAGGGCCGCAGTGGCTATCTGAATCTCTCCAGGTGAGCTTTATCTCTGTCCCAATGCTTGTGATTGTGACTTTTCCCTGAGGATTTTATTTCTTTGCTCTATGACTGGCAAATGTTTGGGGGGTTTGATTGAAGGGGTGGATGATGTCTTTTTCTCTTGCAACTGTTCTTCCATCGCTGCTAGGGCCTTCTGTAAGAGAAAGGTATTGAGGGTCCCTTGCCTCTGCAGCCTGGTAGTGGAGTTGAAATTGTGGCATATTTTCAGGCCTGAACATCATGATCTAGGCCTGGGCAGCAAACACATACACTGTGCATGTCATCTTTATAAATTTGCTCCCTGCAGTCACAAAAACAGAATCATTTCAAAGATTCCTTCAGCAGCACAGAAAAAGCTGAAAAGTTCCAATTGTACTATTTTTCCGTATAGGTTTTTCTCTCGTCTGGGATGCCAGGTAGGTTCTGTTTATGTCCTCTCTTTGAGAGATGTCATTCCACCCCTGAGCTCAGGGCATCACCCTCCTTGCCGCGGCACTACCTTTTTCCCATTTTCTCCCCATTAAGACGAGACCCAGGTACATGGACGCACATGCACGGGGCAGCACACATGTGCTCCGAGGCTCCGATGACAGCCTCCTCCTCCCACCCAGCCTAATGTCAGGTACCCCCCCTTGGCTTGGCGCTGCCCTTAAGCCTCCACCTGGTGGCAGCCAACAGCTGTGGAACCCCACGTTCTTCCCCAGGAGAGGAGAGCTGCCTGGCAGCAGCTCAATCCAACTCTTCCCCCTCCCCCCCCAGCCAGCCCCCAATGACTCATGCTCATTACCAAACACAGGTCGCCAGTGTGGGAAGAGATAAGGCACCAGTACCTCAGCCCTCTTTGCCATTGGGCCGGCTCTAATTGTACTATTTTATTGCGTTCTTTCGGCAGGTCCAACGAGCATAATCAATGGTGGGAAAAGAATTGAGGAGAGAGGGGGCCACCCATGTCTTACATGGACTAGGCATGGGCAGATGGGCTGTGACCCAGTTCTGATTCCAACTCTTATTTTTTCCAAAAGGTTCTGATTAACTCTGATGAATTGTAGACATATTTTAGCCTGTTTGAGTAGGAGAAATGCATCAGTATTATTCTTTTAGATCCCTCTGTCGAAAAAAAAAATGTAACAAGCTCTGGCCCTGACGGTATCCATCCTAGATTCCTTTAGGAAATGGCATCTTCATTAGCATATCCACTCTCAGTTATCTTCAATAGGTCTCTAGACCAAGGGGTGGTACTGGATGATTGGCATACAGCTATAGTGATACCTATATTCAAGAAGGGTAGTAGGAGCTGTGTAGAAAATTATAGGCCAATTAGCCTTGCAGCCATATGCTGCAAAATCATGGCAAAATCCATAAAAAATCTTTTGGAATCTGAAATTCATACTCTTGGGCTGACACATATTAGCCAACATAGTTTTAAAAAGGGGTTTTCTTGCACAACAAATTTAATGTCTTTTTATGAACGTGTAAGTATGGACTGGACAATGGCACATCCATCTATGTTATACTGGGGTTTTAGTAAGGCATTTGACACTGTCCCCCACAATACCCTGATAAGCTATTATACAGCATATGTGTTTTTGCCTGAGATTAGTCAAATGGATAGATAAGTTGGCTATCAAACAGAATACACAAAGTAACAATAAATTTTTTTTTTTTTATCAAGGTTGGGGAATGTGAGTAGTGGATTTCCTCAGGGGTCAGTGTTGGGCCCATTATTTTTTGGCATCTATATCAGTGATACGAGTTCAAGCAAAGTAATTTCCTTGTAAAATTCGCCAATGATACCAAGCTGGGAGGTGAAATTGACACCATTAGTAAATATCAATCCCTCGTACATGACCTTCAAGCAATAGAAACATGGGCTCCTGTCAATGGCATGTCTTTTAACATCAATAATTGCGCCGTCATGCACTTTGGAAAGAATAATCCTAATTATCAATATTTCTTAAATAATACACACGTGATGCCATCAGAGATGGAACATGACCTGGGTATAACAATAAACTTACAGCTTCAGATCATTGTATAAAACATGCCAGAACAGCCCATGGAATGATCAAAAGAATTCAGAAAACATTTTAATATGCAAAAACAAACAGTGTCTGGTTCCTCTGTACAGATCATATGTTAGGTCCTATTTGGATTACGGCTCCCCTTTTTGGAGTCCTTATCTAAAAGGTGATATAGAGTTGGTTGAGAGAGTGCAGAGGCAGGTGGCAAAAATAATATCTCGTTTATTAGGGAAGCCTTATTTAGAAAGATTAAGAGCTACCGGATTATTTACATTCCAGGACAGAAGACTTAGGGGGGATCTATGATTGTTATATAAACTACACCTGTGACCAGAACTAATGACACAGTGTGGACTGAAATTTTATACCAGAAATGCATCACTGAGATCACATAACAAACAGATGGTGGTTCCCTGGGCTAACACAACTAAAAGAGACAATTTCTATTTTATCCGATCTGTTAAAGTTTGGAACAGATTACTTCGGGACCTAGTGAACCAAAGCAGTCTATGTGGCTTTAAAACAGGCCTTGATAATCTGTTTTATTCTAGGGTAGAGTTTGAATAATTTGCCCACATGGTGTGGGGGACAATCTCAATGGGCTGAATGGCCTTCTTTTGTTATCTCCAACCTAGTGAACCTTTTGGAAAAAAAAGCTGTTGTGTCTGTATTTTTGTCTTTTTCATGGTCAGCAAGTAGCCAACAACAATAAAATAAATTAACTGCTGGTACTACCAAACCTGTGTGTCAGCCACCACATGACATTCATAGAAAACTGTGAGCTGGATTCACAAAAGCCCTGAAAATCCCATAGCTGCGGGAAAATTTGGCGCAAGTGGGTTGCACTTGCGGAACCGCAATTTCTCCTGCAGCTACAGTATTCTCAAAAGTGGAGCCAGTTTCTGACCAGTTCCACAATTTACGGCAGCTTGCGGGTGGTGTTGCCATGGAAATCCCCGCAGCTCATCAGTATCACATTCTGATTCATCACCTTTGGAAGAGCGTAACTGTGATACATCGTGACAGTGATCTTGTTCTTGTACATTTTTAACCTCTTCTTCATCAGAGCCACTGCTTTCTGATGAAGGAGCCCAATATGCATTAGTGGCATGTCATGGAGTGCCACGTCTAGTGGTACTAGATAGAGCCTTTTCCTTAAGCATTGACTTTCTACTGTTTTTAGGTCCAAGTGTTTCGGCTACCTGTTTTTGTGTTTTACTTTTATCTAATTTTTCTGGCAATGCCGACAATGCTGCATCACTTTGATTAAGGGATTCACCAACATTCTTTTCTTTTTCTGGTTGCGTTGCTTTATCTTTTTTCTGGTTGTGTTGCTTCACTTTTATCAATTATATTAATGATATCTTCAGCAGCGCATTTCCCTTTTTTTCTGAATTTGTTTTTGGGAAATATTTTTATTGTTACGTGTACCAGTTTTAGCCATACTGCTGGTGCTGGCCACATGTTCCATTCCATAACAGACTGTGATTGTGGGTGCTGTTGCCGTGGAAATCTCTGCAGCTCATGTATTCCCTGAAAGAGAGGAGGGATGGGGAAATGACAAAGACCTTTAAATATATGAAGGGTATAAACAAGACTGGTACAGAGGGGATTTTTAAGTTGAAGGGAGGGAAGGACATGAGGGGGCATAGGCTGAGGCTGGAGGCTGAAGGGTGGAAGATTCAGGAGAGAGATGTGGAGGCACTATTTCACAGAAAGGGTGGTGTCTATGTGGAATTTGCTGCCTGAAGAGGTGGTTTCGTGTAAGTCAGTGGGCAGTTTTAATAGGGGGAAGGGACAAAGTGAGGGGGAGTGTCACTGTTCGGGGGGAGGGGAGGGGCAGCTGCAGTGTAAAGGGATGTCTAGCTGCACACTCAAGCAGACTTGATGGACCATGTGGCCTATATCTGCTGGCAGTTTCATATGTTTGTATGTTCATATGATTCTGAGTCCATTTTTTTGGGTCCAGCTTAATTGCTTACTAAGCAGTATTAGTTTGGACACAGACATGGGAAACACAGAGTCTGAGACCACACGCCCCTCTCAAAATATGTGAGGCACTATGTGACCTAGGAGTAGTTCAGGCAGAGAGATGGGCAACACTGAGTCTGAGATGTGACCCCCCCTTTCACAATCTAAATGGCACTATAACCTAATAGTAGTTCAGGCACAGAGGCGGGAACACAGACGCTATGCTATGGCAGTATGACCTAGTAGTAGTTAAGGCACAGAGATGGGCAAGACAGAGTCTGAGGCGTGACATCCCCTTTTCACAATCTGTATGGCACTATGACCTACTAGTGATTCAGGCACAGAGAAGGGCAATACAGAGAATATGCTATGATTCTGAATCCATTTTTTGGGGTCCAACTTAATTGCTTACCAAGCAGTATTAGTTTAGATGCAGACATGGGAAACACAGAGTCTGAGACCACACACCCCTCTCAAAATACGTGAGGCACTATATGACCTAGTAGTAGTTCAGGCACAGAGACGGGCAACACAGAATCTGAGACATGACACCCACCTCTCAAAATAGGTGAGGCACTATATAACCTAGTAGTAGTTCAGGCACAGAGACGGGCAACACAGAGTCTATGCTACAGCAGTATGACCTAGTAGTAGTTCAGGCACAGAGATGGGCAACACAGGGTCAGAGACGTGACACCCCCACCCCTTCACAATATGTATGACATTATGACCTAGTAGTTCAGGCACAGAGATGGGCAACACAGAGTCTACACTACAATTCTGGATCCATTTTTGGGGGTCCAACTTAATTGCTTGCTTAGCAGTATTTGTTCAGATACAGAGTTGGGCAACACAGAGTCTGAGACATGACACCCCCTCTCAAAATATGTGAGGCACTATATGACCTAGTAGTAGTAGTTCAGGCACAGAGATGGGCAACACAGAGTCTGAGAAGTGACTCCCCTGTCTCAAAATACATGAGGCACAACATGACCCAGTAGTAGTTCACGCAAAGAGACGGGCAACACACAGTCTAAGATGTAATCCCCACCCCTTCACAATCTATATTGGCACTATGAGCTAGTAGTTGTTCAGGCACAGCGATGGCCAACACAGAATTTATGCTATGGCAGTATGACCTAGTAGTAGTTCAGCCACAGAGATAGGGAACACAGAGTCTGAGACATGATCCTCACCTTCACAATGTGTATGGCACTATGACCTACACAGGCACAGAGATGGGCAACACAGAGTCTATGCTACAGCAGTATAACCTAGTAGTAGTTAAGGCAGAGAGATGGGCAACACAGAGTCTGAGATGTGACACCCAACTCTCAAAATAGGTGAGGCAGTATATAACCTAGTAGTAGTTCAGGCACAGAGACGGGCGACAGAGAATCTATGCTACAGCAGTATGACCTAGTAGTAGTTCAGGCACAGAGCTGGGCAACACAGGGTCTGAGATGTGACACCCCCAGCCCCTTCACAATATGAATGGCATTACGATCTAGTAGTTCAGGCACAGAGATGGGCAAGACAGAATCTACACTACAATTCTGGATCCATTTTTGGGAGTCCAACTTAATTGCTTGCTTAGCAGTATTTGTTTGGATACAGAGATGGGCAACACAGTCTCTGAAAAGTGCCCCCCCCTCAAAATACGTGACGCACAACGTGACCTAGTAGTAGTTCAGGCACAGAGATGGGCAACACACAGTCTGAGACATAATCCCCCCCCTTGACAATCTATGGCACTATGAGCTAGTAGTAGTTCAGGCACAGTGATGGCCAACACAGAATTTATGCTATGGCAGTATGACCTAGTAGTAGTTCAGCCACAGAGATAGGCAACATAGAGTCTTGAAACGTGATTCCACCCCCCCGCCCCCACAGTGTGTATGGCACTATGACCTACACAGGCACAGAAATGGGCAACACAGAGTCTATGCTACAGCAGTATCACCGAGTAGTAGTTAAGGCAGAGAGATGGGCAACACAGAGTTTACGCTATGGCAGTATGACCTAATAGTAGTTCAACCACAGAGATAGGCAACACAGAGTCTGAGACGTGACCCCCACCTTCACAATGTGTATGGCACTATGATCTACACAGGCACAGAGATGGGCAACACAGAGTCTACTCTACAGCAGCATCACCTAGTAGTAGTTTAGGCACAGAGATGAGCAACACAGAGTCTGAGACGTGACCCCATCTTCGCAATCTGTATGGCACTATGGCCTAGTAGTTCAGTCACAGAGATGGGCAACACAGAGTCTATGGTAGTATGACCATTTAGAGCAGCATAGAGATGGGCAACACAAAGCTTGAGACATGGAGACACCCCCCTTCAAAAAATCAGTACAGCACTGTAGGACCCACCTCAAAATTACTGAGGCACTATGACCTTCAGACAGAGTATTCCTGTCCTGTCTGACTCTGCTCCCCTTAATATTTTTTATTTTCTGCACTCTGCTGTTGAATTTGTTGGTCTCTCTCTACTCTTTCTCTGACTAATGAAAATGGGTGTTTTTGGTTTTTTTTTTCCTGTGGAGTCTGCACTCTGCTGCTGTCTACTCTGCACGCTGCTGTTGAATTCATTGGTTTCTCTCTCTGTCTCTTTCTAACAAAAACATTTTTTTTTTACTGAGTATTCTGCAGTCTGCTGCAACGTCTGCACTCTGCTGTTTGTCTGCTGTTGAATTTGTTGGTTTCCCAGTCTCTGCTGTCCCTCTCTACCTCTGCCAGTCCCTCTAACAAAATGAAAAACATTTTCGCCAGTGTTTTTTGGGGAAATCTCTCTGCACGTGCACACACACACACACACACCTACCTCTGTCTCCATTAAATGCAAAGCCCCAAATGCACTCGATACACTGTTTCTTAGGGATGTCCTGTGGTGCCTGACAGAGGATAGCTAGAAAATGAATCAATCACAGAACAAAGACCCACATTGGTTGGCTCCCTTCAGTGCCAAAGGATCACAAGTGTTTGCCCTTGTTCGTCATGTTACAGTCCAGGGACTCGGTGTCTTTGTTAGAGATTGGAAAAACACTCTTATTTTTATTTTCTGCACCTTTCTGCATCCTGCCCTGCCTTTTTCGTGCAGTACTGGTGCTGAGAATGTTATTCCGGACCAGAGCACACTTCCCAACTGGGCCAACTCAGCAATTCAGGTGAAGCCACAAAAGGCTCCATTTTCCTGGTCAGAGCTGAGTCAGCCCAGTCTGGGTGGGCTCACAAATGCACCAGAGCTGGTTCGCCCATCCCTAATATTGACACTGACATATGGCATCATTGCGGGGGGGAGGGCCCTGGCAGACTGCTGGCAACAGTTTCTGTGTGGCCCTAGTGCTGACACAGTATTGTTCCAAAGTTGTGACCTGATAAAAGATATCCTTG
Source organism: Neoceratodus forsteri (assembly GCA_016271365.2). Lineage (NCBI taxonomy): Eukaryota > Metazoa > Chordata > Ceratodontiformes > Ceratodontidae > Neoceratodus > Neoceratodus forsteri. The sequence continues at coordinate 1,508,435,678 of CM028130.1, forward strand.
ATAAAGATCTAGTTTTTAGAAAAAATACTTCTGCTTAAAAAAAAACAAAAACAGTTCCTACAAGGAAAAATGACTTTCTAGTTCAGCATAGTTCTCCTTAAGTCAGCCCATTGTGAATTGCTCCTAGGTGTGGGGTTGGAACAGGGCATCTGCTTACCTGACCTTTCTGAAGCCTAACACCTAGCAACTGAGGACTGGGCCCTGCACATCTGAATTGACTAAATACACTCAGTGGAATGTCTCCGGTTCAAAAGACTGGCTAACGGTCTAGAAAAGTTGTCTAAACCCAAGATGAGCTGTTCAATGGACAACAAATTATTGAAATTGTTTGCCTTAAACAAATTTAAACAAATGAAATCGGTAATATTACACATTTTTTTAACTGAATTAGAAAATGGAGATGGGATATCCTAACACCTGGTTGGTTCACAGGCAGCTGCTCACAACAGTTAACATAAACCTCTCTCCTTCAATGAATCAAACAAGATGTGATTTAATAGTTAACTGTAAAACAGAAATAACATACTGTTTCCCCAAAAAAGAAAAAAAAAGTACAATTGTTTTAATTTAATGATAGCAATAAGGTACTCCAGGGGTAAGGCTACCTCCTTTCATCACCCTCCTGGGGCAACAGCACTCAGCTTCAGCTCAAGCTGTTCATCACCTTAGGAGGGTGATTAACTCACTTTAACTTAACCCCTGTTCATGCTGTATTGCTTAATTTCAACTTACTTCCCTACTGTGCAAGCCCAAGCAGCTCCAGAGGGTCTTTTGGCATGTTTGGCATGCAGCATTAAAATATCACAGGCATCTCTGGTACTGTTCTAGTTTACATTTTAACTCTCTACGAGTTCATTCTTTGTTGCTGAAGGTAGACTCTCATCTGCCATGAGGCCAGTCCACTACAGTGGACCCCGGAGCCCCACAAGTCTGAAAATCAGGCCCCCTAATGTCAGAAGCAAGTCCCCAGTCATTTTCTTGACAGCAAAATATGCTGTTACAGTGCAATCAGGTTGGCATCCTCTGGGTCTTTTTTGACCTTGAACTCTCATTTGCTTAGTATATTTAAAAATCTTCCTACTTCTGTAATTCTCCATAGTTGTAGCCCTACAGAAATAGAGCCAGGGACCCCCCAGGGGCTAAGAAGGAGAGATCAGCAGGTCCTTGGGAACTCTTTAGGGCCCATGAGGAGTATTTGTGTCAGGCACCCCATGGTATAGTAAGGGGGAACATTTAATTAGGGTATTCTGCCCATTTCTGAAGCCCACACCAGTTTCCCTTGGGGCATGGCCCACCTTTACAGCACCAGTAACATCTCTAGCAGATAGCAGTTGTAGCAGTCTCCACTGCAACACAGCAGTTTACCTATGTGTCCCTAGTAGCAGCCTATGTCCGCTGTAGACAGTACCAGCCCCTGCCCCCCAAAGCCAGTATCCCCACAGTGAATATCCCCATGCATCCCTATAAGCCCAGGCCTGGGCTATGTTTAAAACATTTTTTTAGTCTGTGAGCTGCTTGCACTGTCATCCAGAACCCTTCCCCCTCAACAATCAGCACAAGTATGGGGCCAGTCACATACTGGACATTCTAAAACAGCCACATACATTAGTTATTTTTTTGTTTGTTTACTCCCTGTCCCAGTCGGCCCACATTCATGCTGGTCCTCCGAGCCCCATCCCCCAACCTCACAGGACTTACCTTTTCCCTTTTTCCCCTATGGCTTGCACTTCTTGGCAGGGTGGCAGAGAGTCTCTCAACTCACCAAGACAGGACCTAGTTTGAGGAGGTGCCTGCTTATCAGGAGTGGAGCCTGTGGAGGACGGCAGTCATCAGATGCACTCAGGAAATTTTTCCACATTTTCTACCCTTGAGCCTAGAGGAAGATCCTGCAATGCCATCAATGACTGAGCCGCACGCGCCTCCACTCCACCTTTGTACTGGACCCAGTGTGCCAACACCCAGCCACCGCTAGGTGTCAGGCAGGTGTTGGCCTCCATTCCTCTCCCTCCCCAGCCGACCCCCGGCAACCTGCTTGCACCGGGAACATGGGTCACCGATGTGGCAGGACGTATGGCATGATGCCTCAGCCCTCCACACCACTGGGCAGATCCACACATAAGCTATTTTTAGGAAGTAAAAAGCCATTATGTGGCTCAAGCTCAGGGTTGATGAGGTGGAACCCGAGCGATCATTGTGGCAGGCAGCACTGTTTGTTTGGTGGGCTTCCAGCTCCCTCCCATAGTGTTGTCACAGCTTCTGCTGGCCCACATGATTCCGGCTCCCTCCTGTAGGGTCGTCACAGCTCCTGCTGGCACGCATGATTCCAGCTCCCTCCCGTAGTGTCATCGCAGCTTCTGCTGTCACGCACGACTCCGGCTCCCTCCCGTGCTGTCGTCGCAGCCCCTGCTGCACCATGGGGCTCCGGCTCCCTCCCGTGCTGTCGTCACAGCCCTGCTGCACCGCGGGGCTCCGGCTCCCTCCCGTGCTGTCGTCGCAGCCCCTGCTGCACCGAGGCTCCGCTCCCTCCCGTGCTGTCGCCGCAGCCCTGCTGCACTCGCGGGCTCCGCCCCTCCCGTGCTGTCGCTGCAGAACCTGCTGCACCACGACTCAGGCTCCTCCGCGCTGTCGTCGCAGAACCTGCTGCACCACTCCGGCTCCCCTCCCGCTGCGTCGCTGCACCGCATGGCTCCAGCTCCCTCCCGTGCGCCGTCCGGCCCTGCTGCCACAGGACTCCGACTCCTCCGTGCGTGCGCGGCCCTGCTGCCACGGACTCCGGCTCCCTCCCGTGCTCGTCGGCGCCCTGCTGCACCACAGGACTCCGGCTCCCTCCCGTGCTGTCGTCACAGTCCCTGCTGCACCACAGGACTCCGGCTCCCTCCCATGCTGTCGTCACAGCCCCTGCTGCACCACAGGACTCCGGCTCCCTCCCGTGCTGTCATCACAGCTCCTGCTGGCACACATGACTCCAGTTCCCTCCTCCATCCTGCAGAAGAGCAGCAGTAGCATCAAAACCCAGGTGGCAGTGGTGCATGGGGAGGTGCCTCAAGCAAGTATTGCTGGCTGCCCATCAGAAAATAATTGTTTTAAAAAAAAAATGAATTAAACCACACCACTCAGTGCAAAATGAGAGTGGCAGATGCCACATGGGAGGGTGGGTAGCCCTTGGATGCCAGGATCACCTACAAAGGCAGTAGAGAGAGTTGGCTCCATAGAAGCTATTCAGGGGCAGGCTAGGCTCCATAGCAAGGACCACCCCTAAGGTGGAATAAATTAAGGCTCCACTAGGTAATAAGTCTGAAAGGGTGGGCTTCACTGGGCACTAGATCAGACCAGAAGGCTGAATTAAAGTGAGATCCATAGGAGCTAGAAAAAAGTGGGGGCAGGCACAGGCACAATAGAAACACCTATAGTGTGTAGTTAAAATAGTCCCTTGGAGCGAACGCTGAGGAGCAAAGTTTAATTAATTGATTAATATTTACCACCTGTCTATAGAACTAAATTTAAAGGTACATTATATGCTGATTAGACTTCCTATTAAACTGCCTTTAAAGAGCCCCTGGCACTGTTAGAAAAACTTGGAAAAAATTTGAGATTTAGACAGTTCAGTTTATATTTCATGTATTTTCTGTAACTATTTGCCTTTTTTCTTTACTACTGAGGACAGCTGTATGAAAGAGGCTTACTGTCTCTTACACTTTATCTGCTCTTTTTGCTATCCTACCTATGACATCATAATCTGGGTTGCACCTGGAAACGAGCTTCTGGTCATGGTGCTTTTCCAGGTTACCAACTTTTAAATAAATAAATAAAATAAATAATCTCCCCTTTATGGCATGGTAATTATCCCCACAGCAACAGACTGATGTCATAAACAGAACAGTGATGTCTTATGTAGGCAAGTAGCCAGAACAGATAAGGCAGTGATCCTGTTTACATGCAAATGTCCTTAGTAATAAAGAAGAATGAGAAATACAGAAACAGTATTAAAATTATAAGCTCACTTGTACTAAACATTACATTTTCTCAAAGTTATCACAATGGCGTCAGGGGCTCTTTAAAGTGACAGTGTAACTGATTATAATGACTGTCTGTGGAACTGCAGTTAAGGTGTCACTGGCCACTGTGTTAAAGAGACTGGCTAAGTATGTTATGGCCTCTATCCCAACTTGTGTGGTGCCCCTTTGTTCAGTGAACTACCTGCTAAATGTGTGGCCAAAGGCTGCCGAATCTGTTGGTGCCCTTAAAAGAGACTATCTATTTGTGTGGTGCTCCTTTTACCTGAACTAAGAAGTGGTGGTGCCCCTTGATTTCAATCACTTTCTGCTAACTGCATGACCTGCACAGAGACTGCCTACCTGTTCTCATGCCCTGCTTGAACTACCTAATTGGTTCTGTACTGAAACTGTCTGCTACCCATGGTGCCCTTATATGAACTACCTTCAATTATGGATGCCTTGAATCAAACTACCTAATTGTTTGGTAATCATGTCACTGCTTCAGAGTTAATGTGTGCCCACTCCTACCCCTAAAGACTGCCTTAGTAACTTGTCTGATCCAGACTCTCTTCTTATCTGCAAGTGGCACCCAATGCCTGTCTGGATTGCAAAGTGAGTGGTCAATCCAGTTAGAGATAGGATGATAGTTAGGACAGGCTCCTTTGCTACATTGCCAAGTGATGTCCCTTCCCTGATAGGAAGTAAAGGAAGTCTAGGAGCCATGCCGGCTCATTAGTTAGGGCTTCCATTGCACAGTGGGGTGATTTTTTCTTCAGGACCAACATCTGAAGACCAGAATCCAAGGACCAGCATCTGAACACCATCATCCAAAAGGGAAGCACCACTGTTCATCAACAGCAAATCTGCCAACATCCCATACAGTGATGGCACAATGCCGACACGCGGTATTGTGCCATCAAGAAACAAAGTGACAGCCCCCCCAACCCCCCACATTTATATATTATCAACTCCAGGTCGGAGTTGTTTTGGGGAGGGTGCACAATACCTGGAAAAGCTGCACTGGTGAACCGCAGACCATTACAGCCACTTTCTCTGTAATGGTCTTTTTCCGGCTTTTGCAGTTGTAGTGTCACTGTAAAGGGGGCCACCCATCCAAAAGCAGCATTCGAAGACCAGCATTTGAGGACTGATATTCAAGGACTAGATTCCAGGACCTGCTTCTGTTGCAAGTGTCTTCTGTCCCAGTGGCCCCCACAAGTTCTTAGCCAAAGAAATATATCTGTTGCAACTATCTTCCATCCACAACAATCTTCTGTCGTGGCAGACCACACCAATTCTTAACCAAAGAATGAGTTTGTTTGCCACCCATCTTCCATCTGATAGTGCTTTTGTTTTGGTAGCCCACATGGATTTTTAGCTGAAGAATCAGCTCTGCTACAACCAAGTTTGTCCACTAGTGTTTTCTTTCCTGGCAGCTCCTACCAGTTCTTGGCTGAAGAATCATCTTTGTTTCAATCATCTTTTGTCCACAAGTGCCCTCTTTCCTGGTGGCCTATATGAGTTCGTTGGCAAAGAATCAGCACCCGTTTGTTGCCCAGTGATTTTGCTGTGTTCCTGTGGTTTACTTGGGGCCCAGTCAAGTATCTGAGTCCTACTAGTTCAGGTCTCTAATTATTGCACAGTTTTGTCAGCATCCTGACCTGGACTCAATGTGAACTTGATCTTCTGTCATATACTTTCTTATCTAAAGCCCATGTACTGTATTTGCATGCATATAGTACTAGCTAGCACTGGTACACCAGAAAATACATTACCGTAGGGTAATAGCAGCAGCAGTAGAGTATTAGCATTTAACCAGGTACAGGTACATCTTTATTTATTAGTTAGTTAATTTATTAATTCACTTCATTATTATGGATATTGTGGTGTTGTTTCTGAAGTCATGGCCCTGTGACCTTTGCCCATTTAATTTGATTCTGTATCCCCTTGCCTTAGTTTCCAGTCATGGTTTGGCCTCCTCACCATCTTGAGGTTGAGTGCTATGCTTTCAGCAGTCACTGCTCACCTCATTCTATGCATTAAGAGGTGGACTACTTTATGAGGAAACTTCCTTTAGCTCCAGAGATAAACTCACAACGCCCCACGCGTGCACACGCATACACATACACACACACACAGTGTTATCCCATTAGAGGGTTAGAGCAAGAGTTATTCCTCCGAAACATCTGCTGAACTGAATTCCAAATATCAAGCTGAGCAGTCATAATAATAATTTCCCATGCCTGGAGGAATGGTGGCTGAGGCCATGGATCTGGACAAGACAGGAGTTTACGGCCACTCTGGCTTTCAAAATGAAGCCTTACACAAGGTAGATTTCAGAAATATATTTATTTTTATTTTAGTACCCTCAACATTTCACCGGGTAAAACTTACAAAAAAACTATCAAATCAAACCTATCGTTTAGTCCCCAAAAAGCTCTAGCAGTAGTGTGGTATATCCAAAAAGCTTCCTTCTTTGACAAGGCTGCATCGATGTCATCCCACTCAGTCCCATAACCACTTTTTCAATACCCATAAAACTTAATGTGTGCTTTGCTGGATCATTAATTGTAAGAAGATGGTGGACCAGGATGTAGTCTATATTTTTATTGTTCACTGCCCTCATATGATCCCCCGCCCGCTCTTTAAATTTCCTTTTGGTTTTACCCACATAGTACTTACCATAGTGATACTGGGCCAAATAAACCACATAAGTGGAGTCATAATTAATGAATCCGGCAATGGGTACAGTGAGACCTGTACCTGGGTTGACAAAGAAATTACCACTTGTGAAGGTAACCAAGTCTGTCTTTTTGTGTAAGGCTGTAAACTATTAGTGAGGTGATTACCCAAAGTTCCTAGCTCTTTGAAACACCACACAAGGCAGTTCCCCTGAAAATGCATCCAGCTTGGGCTTTGCTTGGAGGATCCCTCAGTTTCTCGTCACTATACCTTCTATAGCACTGGACAGGGTACTAAATGTGGTTAAAAAATGAATACTTCCAGTGTCATTCCTAGTACTTGCTTGAGAGTTTAACAATGTAGACCTCTCAGTGCAAAATGCATGGTTATATGCCCTCTCAATGTCAACCATCAGAATAACCCCTTACTTTGGATCTGTCAAAAAATGTATTAGCATGTTTTTGTAACTCTGTGTTCTGGCTACAGTCACAACGCACTCTCAAAAATGTTTCCACGTGGGAATATTCCTGGTGGTGTGGTGGGGAGGATATGAGCTGCCAGAAGAGTATTTCTATCAGTATGTGTGTGGTATAGGGTAGTGTCCACCCACAACTCCTGGTTTTTAATAATACGGATATCCAGGAAGAAAATGCTCTGGGTACTACTATAAACTGATAAACACAAATTAGGATTACAAAAATGCAAGTAATCCACAAAATCTGCAAGTTTATCAGTTGTACCCTGCCACACCATCAGGATATCATCTATGTACTGCCTCCAGGGGGCGATTTAGCGAAATTGGGGACAAATGTTGCCTCCCCCATAGCAGTTCCACTAATCTGTAAAAAAAAAAAAAAAAATCCCACAAGAAACTGAAAGCATTGAATTCAAGCACAATCTTAGCCAAGGTGACTAAAAATTCAGTAGGTGGTAATGATCCCTCTTCCATTAGATTCAAATAATAAATTAAAGCAGCCTTGTCAAAGAAGAATGTTTTTTGGACATGCTATACTACACCAATGCTAGAGCTTTTGCAGGACTAAATGATAGGTTTGCTTTAATGGTCTTTTTTTAAGTTTTACAGACAGACTAATGAAGTGTTTTCTAGGTCACTGCACTGTAACATTATGAATATCATATTCATTAGTAAAAGTAAACAAGCAATTGTCAATGCCGAATGTTTGCTTGCTGGCATTGGCATTGGTAGTGTAGGAGTTACAGAGCTGCACAATAGGAATGGCAGTAAAGTATTGAACTGAAGCCAACCCCATCACCACCCTGCAGATAGTGACAGGCATTGGGGTGTGCCTTTGGGTCATCAGGCATAACAGCCAAGCCATTTCACCACACCCTACCGTGCAGAAACCGACAAGTGTCACGGTGTGCCTTTGGGTCTTTGGCCTTCTAGCACTTCATTCCATCAGGAAATATTGTGCAGATACGGTGCGGTATAGGAGAATGGGGTGAACTTTGGGGCCGAAGAGTTCAAGGCACACCTCGATGCCTCTCAGTGGCTGCAGGGTGTGGGTGGGGGTGGAATGGTATGAGCATTGCAGGTGACAATCCCAAGTCACAGCCCTGATGCCTGTCATTCTCTACAGGGTGGGGTGTTATGGTCGGAAACCCTAACGCCTCAGGCATTCATTGGTATTTTCACTCCAAATTTTCAACATGGGTTTTTTGTGACCCCCACCTCATGAACAGTGGCAATATCAGTTTGTTAGCCGAAAGCTGCTTTTGCACAGCGACTACGGCATTTGTCACCACAGGTGCAAAAACACATTCTGAACAGGATGTGAAAAATGACAGCTGTACTGTTCATGGGGAGGTGTAAAAAATGGCGGTGTTGAAAATCTGCGCTGAAATATTAAAAAAACTGGTGAAGTCATAAGCGTGCGTAGAAACTGTGCAACGTGCACCCGTAATGTAATTAGTTTGGGAATTGTTTACAGCAGATTGTCAACACAGGCATTTTGGGACCTCCGGTCATGAACAGTGTCACTGTGATTTTCTTTATCTGTCCCGAACAATGATTTCCCGCAGCGACCACGCATTTCTGTGCTGAAAGTGTGAAAACACATTTCGCCCATGTTGTGAAAAATGACAGCTGTACTGTTCATAGGGAAGTGTGGAAAATGCCACTGGTGAAAATCTGGACTGAAAATATTACAAATTCATGAACTTATAAGGGTGCGTGGAAACTGCACAATGCTCACTCGTAGCACAGTCATTTTTAGGAATTTTTTCACCAAATTTTCAAAATATCCATTTTAAGACCTCTGCTCATGAACAGTGTCACTGTGATTTTCTTAATGTGTTCCATACATTGAGTTCGCACACCGACTGCGCCATTGTGCGCTACATGCGCGGAAACACATTTTGGGTGAGAAGTGAGAAATGACAGTTATACTGCTCATAAGGAGGTCTGGTAAAATGGCAATGTTGAAAATCTGGAGTGAAAATATTGAAAATTTGCAAACTTACGAGCGGACATAGGAACAGGCAACGCATGCTCGTAAAATAGTCATTTTTGGGAATTTTTTCACCAAATTTTTAACATGGTCATTTTAACACCTCTGCTCATGAACAGTGTCACAGTGATTTTCTTAATGTGTCCCAAACATTGATTTTGCACATCGACTGCACCATTGTGCGCTACATGCGCAGAAACACATTTTGGGTGAGAAGTGAGAAGTGACAGTTGTACTGCTCATAAGGAGGTGTGGTCAAATGGCAATGTTGAAAATCCAGAGTGAAAATATTGAAAATTCGCAAACCTACAAGCGTGCGTAGGAACAGCACCTTCGCTAGAAGCAGTCATTTTAGGAATTTATCAAATTAACATAGGCTTTTTGAGTACCCACCCATGAACACTGCACTGTCATTTCATTAATCAGTCCTGGAAAGGTGATTTCACGCAGTGACCGTGAAATCACCCTTCGGGCCCGACTAACACCATGACAGTGATAGAATTCATGAGGAGGGGTCCCAAAAACCCCATGTTGAAAATTTGGTGCCAAAATTCCAAAAAGTGCCTGAGATATGCAGCAAAGTTGAAAAAATTCTATTCATTACATTATATGGCTTACCGGCATTTCCTCAGTTCGTGGTCGGCTTTGAAGAGTGCAGACGTGTTCCTGGTCCACCGAAGATCGTCGCACCAAGCTCCGGAGGTAAGTATGGGGTGAGGTGGGGGTGTGGGGAGGCAGGGTGAACAGAGGGTGGGCGCGGGTGGGGAGTGGCAGGAGACTGCGAGGACCGCTTTTGTGTGTTCAGGTTTTTTTTTTTAATTACGACGCACTACGTTTGCCATGCTGGGGTGGGCTCCCAGCATGGCAATTACACGATGCAGGATGTTTGCCATGCTGGGGTGGGCTCTCAGCATGGCAGCTGGAAAGCTTTTTGGGGCAGTGGAGCTGACGGGGATTGGGCACCCCCGTTGGCCTGACGAAGTTGCCACGCTTGGGTGGCCTCAGCGTGGCACTTGCAAATCTCTTGGGGGGGAACTGTGGAGCCAACTGGGGATTGGGCACCCCAGTCAGCCAAACACATTGTTGCCACGCTGGGGTGGGCTCCCAGCATAGCACCTGGAAGACTGTTTTGGAGAGGGGGGAGAGCACTTCAGTGAGCACTTCCCTTATCTGATCGTGCTAACTGAAGCGGCTCTCTCCCTTTCAACTGTAAGCCACTGCATTCTCGAGTGCTGTCATAGACAGTTGCAGCATGCATTGGGCAACTGTGGCCGCACCTGCAAACACACGGAGGGAATTGGAAGAGGGGGTGCCACACCTCCAGAAACTCAGATGATGGCACTATGTTTCTTGCACATGCGTGCAAGCAAACATAAAAAAGGCAATATATCCATGTTTTTTTATGTAATTAGTGCTGGCATGGGTTGTGAACATGTACTATTTCACTTGTTTCAATCTTTTTATATCCTTTTTGCACTTTGTGGTTTGTCACTAATTTAATATGTATGTCACTGTTAATTATGCTAATTGGTGAAGTACCAGCACCTGTCCCTGGCTGATGATGTATTTAAGGGGAGAAACTTGTGGGAATATTGGCACTCTTGACAAAGCTCATGTTATGTGAGTGAAACATTGAGTCTGTTTGATCTTTCGGCTGTACAACATTTTGATGCTGAATGAATTAAAACTGCACTTTGCAATCGCAACTCCATGAGTGTGAGTTGATTCTTGGATGCATGTCTGTGCTGTGAGTAGCCTGGTTTTGCTTTGCCTCATTCCAGTCTTTCCATAACTCAGAAAAGGGGCACAAACACCTCCAGTGTGAATCTTGTTGACTATAGTTAATGTTTTTTCCCCCACCTGAGCAGGCTTTGATACAGGCATACTGTGTATCCACCTTTGGCCCAAAAGTGGCCATGATACTTACACTGAGGGATAGTCCCAGGGGAATGCAAGAATCCTGAGGGCAGTAAGCCAGGATGTAACTGTATTTTTAGTAAACAGGTTAGTTAAGGAAGGCATGGCATGGGTCCACAGAGCCTCAGAGAAACAGTCCCCTGTCAGCTCACCCCTACCACTTCCTCTTCTAAGGCAGTTCACTCAGGCACAGCATGACCCTCCCCCCCACCAGGTAAGAAGGCCTGCTGAGAGGCCCAGTAATAGTGCTGAAAATGCTGCAGGGCCATCACTTCAAGTTCCACAGGTAGATGCAAGATACTTTGCCATTTACAGGCATTTTTCCCATTACATAGAAATTTGTGCAGAACAGCATTCAGCTGGTTAAAGTGTTTATGGACACCTGGATTGGAAGGAACTGATACAGGCAGAGGCACCTTGATAAGATCAACATTTAGATTGTATTAACTCTGTCTAATAAACAGAGCAGTAGAGCCCTCCAATTCACTGGCAGCATCCTGAGCAGAAAAGGCAGCGGCATCTGTTTCTGAGCTATGCAAAGCTGAAAACTGGTCCTCTCTGTACACATTCACGACGCACTACAGAATGGATACTCTGCATTCCACTAATGCCGTGTTTGCGTGCAAAGTACTTCAGGTGGCACGGGAAAAGTAGATGAATTTAATCTATGAAAACATTCTCCCCTCTCAAGTAAGTTCTTGTTCTGCTTATTAAATCACAGCAGTTATAACTACACAAAGTGATAATATGGAACAACATAGGAGAAAGACATTAAAGCCAATATATTGAAGCTTTTTTCTTGTTTATGCTCAACAGATCAAATTCAACTACTTTTTCATAGTTGCTTCAAACCCGTATCGACTGAACTCTTGACTGTTCACTCTCTAGTGCTTCATGAATGTGTGCAGAGAGTACCAGGTACCAAAGCTTCTGCTCTTTCTGCCTAACTTTTGGTCATGTGTCCTTAATATGTTAACCATTGGTTTCATAGGTATGTCCATGAAAGAGGGACTTTATGCACATAAGCTTGGTTGAAAAATTATTAAAATGAAAGTGACACATATTTGAAACTAAAAGATTAACTCATGTTTCACCTTCTATTCATTCTAATAACCTAAAATTCCACAGCGTTCTGATTGATGAAAATCTTATTAAACATTTGGTGCAGTTTCAAGGAATTATTTTACAATGTTAACAAATTCAACATTTACCCATAGATACATAGACAGTGTCGGCAAATAAGGGCCTATGGCCAACCCAGTCTGCCCATTTGAGCTTGCAAATTCAGTTTATGTTTTCCTAGAAGTCTGTTGCCCCTTACCCCTGACCTCCAGAATTCCTTTATGTCTATCCCATGCATTCTTAAATCCCTTGATTGTTTCAGCCCCCACCACTTCCTCTGGCAGGGTGTTCCACTAGTCCACCACCCGTTCTGTGAAGAAATTCTTCCTCACATTTCCTCTGAATCGTCCTCCCTCCAACTTCATCCCATGCCCTCTAGTCCTGGAACATCTTTTTCGCTTAAAAATAGTGTATTCCTGCACCCTGTTCCTCCCTGTAAGATACTTGTATGTCTATATCATGTCCCCTTTCTCCCTTCTCTCCTCCAGGGAGTACATATTCAATTCCTTCAACCTGTCCTCATAGGACTTGTGATGTAATCCATGTAAAATCTTTGTTGCCCTCCTCTGAACTTTCTCTACCCTGTCTATGTCCTTATGTAGGTAAGGTCTCCAGAACTGTACACTGTACTCCAGGTGGGACCTCACTAGTGTCTTGTATAGTGAAATTATGACCTCCCTTTTCCTGCTGGTGATGCCTCTGCCTATGCATCCCAGCATCCTATTTATACCCAATTCATAATCTGCAATTCAAAATGTATTATTGCAATATAATAGAAACTGTTCTATTTTACTGAGTAATAAATGGATTCTAAGTATATGAACACCATAGCCTCAGAGTTTATTCGCTCATGAGCAGCTGACACCAATTTGCTCTCAATTAGACCAAAGTATGATGACTGTTTAGCCATTATTAATCTTTAGGAAAAAGCTTAAGTAAACAAACAACCATGTAGTTATGAAACCCACAGACAAAATACTGTAAAACTAGTCATTTTCACACAAAGTAATTTTAGCACAAACACAAATGACACCATATATGCATAAATAAATTTTAGTGCTAAGTCACTAGCACCACATTCGCTATAGCGGAAAAAATTCTAATTATCGCAGATTTATTTTAGTGCAAATTAGTGCTACAGTAAAAATAATGAAAATTATTTGACAGTGAAAATTTCAAGTTCTACAGTATGTCAACTATAGGCTAATGTTTTAACATGGTACAAGAAAGACATGGAAGGATGATACCTAGGGGCCAAATAACACCACCAAATACAAATAAAATATTCTAAAAGACAGTAAACAATGAAAATATTATTTTAATGATTTATAATAGCAATGATAATCTCAGTGAAGGGCATTCCAAGGTATCTATACAACCATACCTATACAACCAACTCTATTAAGAGCCTTCAGATTGGCCTTGAGTTCTAAATTCTTCTGAACAGTTTTTAATCACATAAAAATGCCTCTATGGATATGCTGCTTAATTATCTGCAATAATTTCCAATATAATGCCAACTCATTTTAAACAGCCTCTCATCAAACCCTGATAAAGACATGTTCAGCATCTAGGAGTGCGAGAGTCAGCATTTTTGTAAACAAAATAAAAAACATTTGTGGGAAAATGGGGAAGATGACTGAGGGTAAGAAATGAGTAGGGTGGAGAGGGTGTGACCATGAAACTAGTCCTGGCCACCTGGGGAAGGAAAAGCATTTTCATGTTTTTTTACATTGTAGAGTACCCAAGTATTCTTCCACAAATAGTCACAAACTGGGAAAAATATGAAGAACTCAGATTCAAGTACGAGTTTATCTGTAGTGCAGTATTCATGAATAAGTATTCAGGGCTTGCACATCCCTAGTGAAGAAACAGTGAGGCTTGTCAGCACATTTAAAGATAACAAAAGTATAAAATTCAAACCTTTTCCAGGACAGCATCCTTGTAGAAGAGTCTGGCAGGATTTCCAGATCTTAAAGTGAAGCTGCAGGTAGGATGCAGAGCTCTGTTACTCCAGTCCCAAGCTAGAAGACTTGAGGGCCTACAACTGGTCATTGTACCAGGAAGAGCTTGAGGTATAGGAAACTGTACATGTCTGATTAGGGAGTGGTTAACAGAGGTGATGTCAAGAATAAAGAGCTAAGGACAAGATGAAGAGTTTCTAATGACCCAGTCAAGGGTGTGATCATGCTTTTGGATGGGAGAAGTGGCAGAGTGGATGAGGCTGTGGAAGTCAAGCATACAGAGGAAGTCTAAAGCATATGAGTTGTGGGTGTAATCAACAGTTGTTGAAATTCCCAGTGAAGATAGGTGAATTAGTAAAGGTGATCAGAGAATCAGTGGTGAAAGGAGGGGTCTGGATTAAGAGGATGATTTACCATGGACTGTTTGATGTTGAACAGTGATAGAAATGGGAGGTAAGGTGTTCAAAAAAGTGAAAGGATTTACTGATATGCAATAGTCTCTTTACAGCTAAAAAAAATGCAGTTTCCATCAGGTTTCTAAATATGGCAAAAGAGCAGTTGCTGGCACTGGCTACTCACAACTCCTTTTCTGACTGCTAAATGCACTTCAGTCTTCAAAACTCTATGCTTGATGCTGGAAATAATGAAGCCCATCCACAATTTCTTTCATAAAGTGCTTCAATTTATTAAAAGGTGCACAATTTAAATTACTTGTGCCCCTATAAATGAGGTCACTGTGTGGATACCCCTCTGATCCTCCCCTTCCTGCTTTGAGCACTCATTCTGTGAAGCAGTTCTTCCTGGCATTTCCACTGAATTTTCTCCCTGTCAAAGACACCATAACCTCATGGTCCTTCCATGCTTGTGCAACCTGAAGAACATCATGTGGTCTGTCAGTATTATCCCTTTTAGGTATTTGGGGTAATATATTTTAGTAGACTAACAGAAGAATGTCTATACAAGCTTTTGGGACTGCTAATGTCTTTTATCATAAAAGCTTGTGTAAAACATCTTCAGTTAGTCTTCTAGCCCACCCCCCCCCCAAAAAAAATATACTGTGTACTGGAATTTCCTCAGACCAGCTTAGCACTGCAAACCTGCTGCCATTCAGGTACTGTATCTGAAGACTGTAATCATGTCCCCTCTGATTCTTCTTTTTTTCCATAGCATACAGCTCAAATTCGATCAGACAGTCCTCATAGTCCATGTTTCTAACCTTCAGCCACCCTGGTCACTCTCCTCAGTCTTGTCTTAATGATGTTAATATTTTTCCTCATACATAGGGTCTAGAAATGTACATTCTGTTCAAGGTGGGGCTTGATTAAGGATCAGTATAAGGCATTATAACATCACTTGGCCATGGTGCAAGTTTTTCTTGATGTATACCATGATTATGGTGTCCTTACTATCTGCTACCAAACACTGCTGCTCCCATTTAAAGCTTCTTCTGAGTACTCCCAGGTATTTTCCTGCCAGGTGTCTGTAACCTCCCTGCTTATGTAATATGTTCCTTCTTGTAACATGTCAAAATATGAAACACCTAAATGAAAGAAACCATTGAAGAAAATCAGTCACACGTCTCGGTCTCGACACAGCATTAATGTACCAATAATGCCATGTTGAAACTAAAGTACCATTGCAATCCACACAATGAAAACAGCACTGTGTAGTAAATGCTAGGGTAGTGAAACACAAAGTCCCTGTCTTTCCCAGCCACCAACCCAAATGCTCATAACTCTCGCACCACAGTGAAATGCAGCATAGTAGGACAGAAGCATTCGAGAGACAGCAACGCTTCGGGAGCAGACCCCAGGTGTAGACGTGCTACAGCCAGAAATATTCAACCCTTTGCTGTTTCACATGTTTATGGTGCACAGAACCATTAATTTTAATTATTGTGGTGGCCAGCATAGCGCGGAGTCAAAGAAGTAGCCACACAGAGCCGTGCAGAATATCAGGGGATAGCAAGAGACACAATAAAGAAAGATGGAAGCATTGCAGGGTGCAACAGAGGACCTGAAGAGAAGGTCAGACACTGCTAATTAGTCACATACCTAAGTCCTGAAACACAGACAGCAGCACATTGTAGACCTCCCAAGCAGGCTATGACAATAATAGCCATGAAGATTTGCAAAATGTGCTGAAAATATTGTTAACTAAGCCATCGTCTGTCAATGTCCTTTTTTTTACATCTGTATGTAAATAAACAGTTGTTCACATTTGCAAAAATGCAGTAAATATTTGTATAGAAACAAAACTTTGTCTCCATAGTGTTGCTCACATTATATTATGTGCATTTCTAAGACACCCACCTGTTACAAAACCATGTTACAAGCACATTAAGGCACTCTGAAAGAGGTATCTAATGGGGAATTAATGCATGGTTGGGCCGGTGTAGGCACTCAGCATTCGGCCTTGTGCCACAACCCTTTCAACCATGCATTAATTCCCCATTAGACGCCACCTTCATCGTGGCTTAATGCTTACATGTTCTTGTTGCCTAGATGCACAACCTTGCACTTTTCAATGTAGACGTTCTTCATGCAATGTCTCTGCCCACTTTTCTGTCCTTTTCAGATCCTTCTGCATTTCATTTATGGTATATGACTGAACATTTTGAGCAACAGAATTCAGTGATAGCACAGGGCTGTTGTGCATGGTTTATAGCTCTCAGTTATTTGTTAGTTATGGGAGTGGTCTGCTGTTGTATACATGTATCTTAGCCAATCAGAATCCTACAGCAGCCAATTAACAGAACATTAAGATCCCACAGAATTCCACATATGGGCAAAACATCCACTTTCTGCAAGATTCCATACAGTCTAACAGTTTACATTTAAAGGGACAATGTAAACTTTTTTGGCAAATGACAAAGGGTATTCAAGCATTTGCCCCATTGCCAGCTCCACATGTACAACTTACAGATTTTAAGTTTTTTTTGTTTTGTTTTTGAGTAAATTACATTTTCTAACATTCTGACTGACATGTAAATGTTACCCAGCTGGTGCTCCCATGCATTCATGTAGTGAAAAAGGTGCTAAGCTGTGAGAACACTTGTTCATGAATGAGTTGGGTATTTTTTCATAGATGTAAAGACAGTGTACTCATTAGCATACATTGTCCTGTACTCACCAAAGGCAATCTGACTTTAAAATGAGCACTCAGTTTTGTGTAATTTGCAAATAAAAAGCTGAAGCCATGACTTTGAGCATGCACATTAGCACTGATGCTAGCATCACTTGTTTCAGCTAAGCTACCACATATTATGAACTTCAGTTTCCTGTCCTGTAGCCTGTGTTTATCCCACTTCATCAATCCCCAAATTATACTTCTCAAGTTTATGAACTATACTCCTATGGGGCACAGTATTGATTTATTATAGATATGTGATAGCCATAGGCTTTCCCATATCTAGTTCCTTGGTGGCATTTTCAAAAACTGCAATTACATTTGTTTGGCATCAGTGTCAGATACAGGATTTAAAAAAAGAGTCTAGCAGCAATAATGAAAAGGGACAGTTAAAGAGGTTTGGCTCTCAGCAAGTAGGCACAATGCTTTTGTGTGTTGTTCTGAACATTATAACTCTGGGCAGTAGGCCATGATAAAGTGAATTTACGTTGTGTAGAAATAAATTGCTGCATGTATGCTGGATTGCTTAAACAGTCTGTCATTTAAATGCCGAAGAAGGATTCTGTCACTGAAGGATCTTTAGTAATGCTGGATCCACCATTGTTCAGCATGATTTCCCATTACTTAATCCATACTGGACAAAGGAGTAACATACGATGCTATAATATTATGATACTCCCTTCTTAGATTGCATGGATATCTTACTCTGTGATGCCTTCAAGTCTAGATTGGCCAAATAAGACACGGTTTATAAACAACAGGCTAGCCAGGCTGATACCTGACTGCCCGTTGGCACTCACCAGTGTAATCTCTACAGTGCATTAAACTGGCTGTCCCTGGGTGACAGGAGGAAACTGCACTTCATCCTGTTCTCCCAAAAAGCATCAAATGTGAGGTCCCCTCTTATGTGCACTCAAGGCTTACCTACAAGTCCTGTCCTTGATTTTTGCACTCCACTGGATTAGTCAAGCCGATGGTCCAGCAAATAACTGCAATTTATGGGTCCCTTGTCTTCAGTCACAAGTGCCCAACTGCATGTAACTCCCTGCCAGAATCCCTATGTGGGGTAAACCACCCCTTGCCCTCCAGTACAAAGTTAAGGAATTGTTCTTTTCAGTCTTCTCTGATCATAAACGTTTCTGTCATCATTCCACAGGTATAGCATATGTGGCAACAACAGTGAGCTTCTATCCCTAGACCCCTTGGACTAAGCCTTGCCTTGCACATGAAACTTTGTTATGCCTATAGTATGTAAACATACAATGCTTTATAAGCTGTACACCATATCTAGCACTCATTCTGTCTCCTCCTTCTTTCTCATTCTCCTTCCTTCCTTCCTTCCTTCCTGCCCTATTTTTATTTAATTGACTACTGGACTGTCATAAAATTTCAGGATGTTGAAACTACCTTGTGTCTAATATTGTATATGCAATGTGAGATAGGTTACATTTTATAATTTTTCATAATTCAATTATGCAGTTTTCATTTTAGTTTTTATTTTTGCTGTGAAGCATTTTGAGATACAATTTGTTAAAGATGCTTTACACATATAAACTGTTTTGTATTTACTGTAGTGCAATAAGTAGAGATTCAGTGTGATAAAAGTTTCTTTCTGAAGCAATCGGACACATCTGAGAGTTTGGCAATCTTAAAATATCCATACTCTCAGGATGTTACAGCTCAAATTCTACAAGATTGGGAGATATACCCCTGAATTAGCCATATTGGCATCATAAAAAGGAAGAGAACAGGAACATTTTCTTTTATCCACTATTTATATTATATTTTGGTTATTATTCACAGAATATGGCAAGATGGGCTCTACTATGTGATAACTGACCCAAGGGCGCTTAAAAGAAAAATCAAAAAACAAACACAAAGGCTGATTATCCATGGCAGAATCCAACAGACAGGGTTGCTATTAGTATTATATTCAATAAGCATTTTACAACCATTACATTTAATAAGTCATCAGATTTTTTTCCATTCAAAATAAAATGCCGAGGCACTGCAAACTAGGGGTGAGAGTAAGTGACCAGAAGTAATTCAGTTTAGGTTCCATTTGGTGTTTTTTTCTTCAATTAGATTTTATGAATTCAAGTTCCAGGGTAATTTGGTAAGCAAACTGAGAGGAAGACCCTCTTTTACAATTGCAGCCATTACGTAAAGTATTCAACAAAATGTTCATGCACAGTAAAATGTACAACACATTACATATAGCATAAAATATATATTTTATCTAGAACAATCACAATGCTGATACAAAAGATGAAAAACCAATGTTTAAAACAAGAGATCAATTTTCTTCAAGTTAGCAAGTCTCTGAATTTGAAACCTAGAACAGGGAACATGGAATGAGAGATACAGAGACGTAGTATTAGTACAAAATTTAGGGAGAGAAACGGGAAAAGGGATCATTAAAATTTTAGCTGTGTTCAGTGTCCTTCTTCAAACTATATTACCCAAATAAGATAGGGCTTTGCCACACAATATTTTGTACACATAAATATTTATTTATTTATTAGTTTTGAAACCAGGTAAGATACACTATTTTTATTTTATTTATTTTAGTTAAACATTTTTTGACTGGGAAAGGCACATTGAGCCAAGGCTCATTTCCAGGTGTGATCCAGGGGACAGGGAGCATGGGAATTACAGTACATAGTACAAGGCATTCAATACAAAATTACACAATAGTAAGCATTATAAAATATTTCAATGAATACAATACAGCAAAACAGGCTATGTAGATAGACAACCGTACATGGAATGGAGTATCACAGATCAGAGTAGTTACAACAAGGGACAAACATTTCAAGTGCAATGAGACAACTATACATGGTAAGGAGTAACTCAAAATCAGTGTTGTTACAACAGGGGACAAACATTTCAAGTGATACACTAGGTATACATATGCCTATTTTCAGGCATGACCTGGGAAAGGTGCAGAATAACAGCAAGGAAAATAGACAGCAACACTGTATGTATTTTGAGAGCAAACATATTCAATGAGTTATGATTAGTTGACATTGCAGTAAGCAGTAGTGCAAACAAAAATGCAGTAGCACATGTAGTCGAAATGTGTTTGCAAACAACATGGCACAGGACAGAGAGAAATGGGTAGTATCAACATTGTAGGTACAATTACAACATAGAGAGAGCAATATACCAATGGTATAGTCTTCTAGTAGATAAAGAAAGTCAACCTAAGGAAGTATTGTGCAGTATAAGATTTACAATGATTTTGCCAAGGCAGGTCAATGATGAAATATAATGATCTGTGATGTATAGGATCCACAGAAATTAACAGGGTAGAAAAGCAATCCTATAAACACAGTCTCAAAAGTCAAGCTGGGAAAGAAATAAAGATGAGACTGATTTAAAAAAAAAAAAAAAAAAAAGTAGGGAGATGGGTCTTATGATGATAGAAAAAAATGAATAATCCTTTTAAGTTTCTAAAAAAAACAGGAAATGCAAGCATCAGATACTAGAAAGTTATCCAAAAAATATCCAAGTGCTTATAAGACTCCACCAAGGTCAATAAAATATAATTGTTATCAATAATAGATACATTCTGTAACCCATCAACTTTAGATATTGAAAACACCAGTGATCAAGGTTTTTTTTTTATTACATGCAAAAGAAGTCTCAATTCAAACAATGCAATCTGCATCATGTTGAAATCCTCCTGGATAGATTGTACTGCAAAACTAGGATAATTATGACATGTGTATAAAATGGTGCCCATTGGTACAGCGGTAGTGCTGCTGCTGGCAACCCCAGTGACTGAAGTTTAGGAAGAGTCCAGGTCATCAGAGGGCCAGCTAGGGGAGGAGGACTGAGTATTCCATTGGATGCTATCCTCCTCAGGGGTTGAGAGGGTTGTGTTTCCCACCGTGTAACTGCCACTTGGATGAATACAAGTGGTTGTGCAGGCAGGAAAGATGCAGGACAAGGGGGGGCACTACTGTCTTGATGGAGCATCACCATGCTTGCATGGGCACATCCATTTGTGAGCCTGGTCAGTGTCTCAGAGGACAGGAAGGGAGAAAAATGAAAAATACCACAGTGCAGCAGGGTGAAGAACCAGCTGAACTCTCAGACTCACATGCATTACCTGCCCACCCGCCTCCAGAACTATGATGTTGCTGGTGTAATGTGTCACCCACCTTGGAGGAGGAAGTCTGAGGTAACCAAGAATGGGATTAAGTGACAGAAAAGGCATGGGTGGGGCTGGGAGATCAACAACTAGGTACTGATGGGGGCAGCTGCAGGCAGGGGGACTACAAACAGCAAGTGAAAAAATGCATATCAAATGGTATCATCAACATAAGGAATAACTTTGAAAACCAAGAACAAGTTTTGGGTAAATCATTAATGTAAAGTAGAAACAAAAGGGGGCCCAAAGCAGATCTCTAAGGGACGGCCTTGTTGATTCCAGCAAAATCAGAATAAGTGTTAGTGACACAAACACCTTAAGAATTCAGGTTATAAACGTTGGTTCACAATGTGGTAACTGGCATGGAGATAAAGCAGATTACAAATATTGGTGCATAATAAGCCTTGAGAGCAACAATAAATGCTTTGCATATCTGACCTTGACATGGGCTTCTGTGAGCTGTGTGCACTTATGTTCCTTGACTGAATGAGAGAAACTCCTCTGACATCAGATGTACAGTAGGTATTTCTGGAAATCATGCACAGTCCCATCTGCCTGTGACATTATACATACTACTCTGTGATGCACTCTTTGTAGAATCAGGGAAACTTAACAGGAAAGGGTTGAACACTTTGGTGAATAAAACCCTGTGTCACCTCTTGTTTAAGTGCAGCAGAAGTGATGCACTGTCTTCCTTATGGGTAGAGTTTTAGGTAATGATGTGCTCCATTAAGACGCCCCCCCCCCAATAAAAACAGTCTTCATGAGAAAATCAGCAAAATTGACAGTATTCTTCTAAAAACATGACCCAATTGTTAGTCTCACTGGAAAATTTGAAAAACACTTTGCCTACTGTAGTTCAACATACGGAAGTTGCCATATTCAAACACTGTATCCAGTAGCACCCCCATTTGTCCAATTTAAAATGTCCCTGGTGTCCACTGGCACTTTCTGGAGAACCCAACCCCCACCTCCAGTCCCATGATTGCAGCCAGAACAAACCCACCTTTTACTTCCTTGACCTGCTGCCATCTGACTCATGCAAAGCCTACTGTATGTTGATATACCAGCAGGTATATTGATATAGTTGAGATGTTCTGTGATTTTTAGATATCTCACAGCTACAGCCACTGATGCAGTATACTACTATGCAACAGAGTTTGCGTGAGCAGATGAGAGATATCCACAGGATGAGCAGAGGGTTTGTGCCACTGCCATGGGACTGGGGTGGGACATGGAGTGCTCTGGGGGTTAAAGGTTGGCACTGGACACCTGGGACTTTCTACATGGGGATGAGGAGAGGGGAAGGTGGTGCCACTGGACACCAGTGACATTTTACATGGTAATGGAGAGAGGGATAGGATGCCACTGGACACCAGAGACATTTTACATTGGGATGTGGAGAGAGAAGGGGACCAATGGACATTTTACATTTGGACACAGAGGGGAAGAAGGGTGCTACTGGACATCAGAGACAGTTTACATGGGGACAGGGAGATGAAAAGTTGCCTCTGGGTATCAGGGACATTTTATATTGGGACGGGGAAAGGATGGGGGCGCCACTGTATTTCAGTGGCATTTTACATGGGTACCAGGAGAGTGAAGATTGCGCACGTTTTGACTTGTACCCTGTAACAGCCTGGGTAGACTGTTCCACCGAGAGAATAGGGACAGCCTATAGAGTCATTGAATTCAGAAAATAAATAGTGAAGGATGCAGGTTTGAGACCCAATGTAGGTAAGAGCTGCCAGAGGAATGTAGGATAGCCCCTGCAGTGACAAAAAGACTAGATTCATCATTCATAATTATTTAATAATAGGGATCAGCAGTTTAAAATAAGTTTGATCACTAAATACGCTGTGAGCATATCATTAATTGCAGACAGTGGGATGCAGCATGGGGGGAAGTGGAAAGGATTCCAGGCCCTGCCGTTTCTCACACACATGCAGTTTTTCATATAGTGACTGAAACTGGCATTATTTTTGTGATAAAATGATAAAGTAATGGTAAACTAGTTATATGGTAAGGATTGGTGGCCAGCAGGGTATTAACTAATTGCCCTGGCTAGCTGCACAAGCGTTGGTAGCCCAGTAAATAATTCGGACTGCCTGAGTTGCCTGTGGAGATTTTTTGTAGTAAAGTAAATATTTAATATGTAAACAATTGCTTTGAAGCTGCAGCTGCTCTGTGAGTTAAGTTTTAATGCAAAGTGGCAGCTGCGGGTGCTTCAGGTGCCAAGTGAGAGGAATTGTGAGTAACAGAGAGCCTGTCCCACAGAGGAGCACTCCTCACTCCATTTGGAATCCTTAGGTTACTCTCCTGGGTGGCCACCTCACTCAAGAGTCATACAGAAGGTAGGCTTTGGCCTAGAAGGATCTGCCTAATTTATGCATATCCGAGATGCAGTCGCATGATGCGCTCCTCTTGATGCAGGGTCAACCAGATATTTTATTCACTCTGAAGTAGTTTGGCAGGCAAAAAGCACTGGAGAATATGTAAATAGGGACTGGCTCCCAAGAAATAAAAAAAATAAAAATTAAAGGAGGCACAGTCTGGAAATCAGGGCTCAGGAAGCCCAAGTACAGTAAATGCACACACTAAAAAGCACAGTATGGAAGCCATTTTGTGCATATGAAGTGCAATTGTGGCACAGGGGCTCAAGGCTTTGCACACACAAAAACCACAAGTAGGATTAATGAATAAATATTTTAATAGATGTGTTGCGGTCTAAGCAGTCCTGGGCATAACCCTCATACAGTGAAAAGATATGAAAGTGCACAGAAGCTAAAACGGAGCATGTTTTAGCAGACACTGTCAATGAATGAAGACAGACATGCTACAACACATTGGTACTTTCAGCAGTGTGTTGTGAAGCCTATTTTTATTTAAATTAGCCCAAACTTGGCACACACATGCCCTATAGTGTCCTACACATGGGAAAATAATTGCAGTTGATAAATATGTAAAATGAAGGAGTCGCTAACCTTACAAGGGAGACTGGGTCCTGGAGTGAGTTGATCCATGCAAACAGTTACACTGGAGGTGGGGCTTAGTGTGGGAAAATGCATATTTAATGTCTGAAGTAACAAAACTGTTGTGGTCAGCACAGTTAAAGGGGACATGACTGTTTTGACTAGAAAAAAAAAGATAAAGTAGACAGAAATTATCATTTAACTGTTTTAATGACAAAAAAAAAGAGTCTTAGCGACTCTGCTTTCCTAAGGACTACTGAAGACAGAAAAAATTCAGCAGAAAGCTTGGGAAGTCATCTGTCTAGCCAGTATAGTGAAAAAATGCTTACCCCTTGAGAAAGTGTGATTTTAAAGTGACAAAGAAAATGTATTTAAAAGTGACCAAGAATTAGAAAAAACTGGGGAAGCCTTAGAATGTGTAGAGCAGTTGAGCTTCAAAATTGAGGATTCCATTGTGGCTTATGCTGCTGCAGAGAGAAATTTGATTGGTGCTGAGCTGCTGGACAGGTCAGTGTCCACTCAGTGACCACAGATTTGAATATGCTAATGAGATTTTGGCTATAAAAAGAGGTGCACAGCCAGTGTGCAGTCAGTCTGAGCAGGGAGAGCAACCAGCAAGGAAGGTGCCCATGCCAAGGGGTGTCTGTCTGAAGAGGTCTAGTGAAGAAGAAAGCCTGACAGAACCAGCTTAGCTTAAATACAGTGTAGGAATAGGGGATCACCTGTATCTCAGAATAGGGTCAGATAGGGCAGTAAGTGAGAACAGGGCAGAGAATAGAAAGCCTGTTGCTTCAAGTACCTGATGATCCTGTATGAAACGTTTTCCTCACAATAATACAGCTGCAAAACTGAAGAAACCATTGCTTCTCCTCAGAACATCTTCATCCTGCTGACTCAAGAGAAAAAGGGTGCCCTCCAGCTACATCAAGCTACATTTTTACACAGATTTTCTTCAGCAATTCCAAAGGAGTGTGGTACAGTAAAATCCTTGTTGATACAGTTTGGGGACTATTTTAAAAGCCACAGTCAGGGGCGCAGACAGCGTGGGTGCTCAGATGCTTGAGCACCCACAAAGTTAAAAAAAGCACCCTTAATTCCCCAACTAGCCCAGCCTACAAGCCACATTCATGCCAGCCTCACTCATTCTCCGATGGTCTGACCTCCAATCTGCACTGTTTTGTCAACAGGCGGCTCCACCCAGTGGCTGATGACTGATATGACTGACAGATGTCTGAGTTTTGACACTCTCTCTCTCTGGCTTCTCACCTCCCCAGCTAGACCCAGTCGACCGACATGATTGACATACACATGCACACATGCAAGTTATGCACTCATCATTAGATGGCCGTAGTAGGTCTGGGCAGGATCGGATTAGGTGAAAAATAAAATCAAGGACACGCATCATGTCACAAGTGACATCTCTGACTCCTGAACATTTCACGAGTGTCCTCCAACCTCCTCCAATCAGGTACCTGCCAACCAATAAGGTAGTAGTGAGTTAGTATTAGTCCTGCCTTCCGTTGGTCAGTTGGGTTTAGTTAGCGAGTGAGTCAGAGGCTGGAGAGAGAGAGAGAGGTACAGAACAGAGAGCACCATGTCGCTAATGCTCAGCTTGATGTTGAACTAATATAAATCAAACAAGTGACTGACAGACTGTTAAAAAATAAAAGTTATATTATTTAACAAAAAAAAAAATGAAATATAATAATTATTTGAAGTTACCGGAGAAATTTTTGTTACAACACTACTGGAGTGTGTGTGGCAGGCAGGCTTGTGTTGTGGGGCTGCATGCCTACTGCCTAGTCTTGGGTGGGCTAGCCTGTGTGGGGAAGCTAGGGAGGGGAAGGGCTGCTGAGTGCTGTTGACTGTCCACTTCACTTGCCAGTCAGTGACTGGCCTGCATAACCTAAGAACAACCATAAGAAAATAAAAAATCAAGAGAAGAGGATTGGGGGATTAAAATAAATAAAAATGTGGCACCTGTCCTGTTTAGAGAAGTTTCTCGACTCTGTGTCTGTCTAAAACAAACTACAGGAAACACAGTACTCAGATGTATTTGTGAGGGGTCTGTGTGGCACAACTAAAGTGAGTAGTATTTGGGATCAGGGGATACAATAACATTTAATTGGCAGCAGTGGTCTGTCTGTGCCTGTGTCTGTAGGTGCCTGTGACCTCCGAGGCTGTGTGTGAGGGTGAGTTGAGCTTTAACCAAGCCTATCATAGTCCAGTCCACCTGTCCTGCCCAGAGAAGTGTTTGTCCATCCTAAATACAACAAAATACAAAAAAAAGATAGAGTGCGGATTTGAGGGGTCTGTCTGTGACACAATTAAAGACAGTAGGATTGAGGCATAAAAAAATAAACATTTGGCAGCAGTGGTCTGTCTGTGGGTACCTATGTCCACCTAGGCTGTGTGTGAGGGTGAGATGAGCCTTAACCAAGCTTATCATAGTCCAGTCCACCTGTCCAGTGAAGTGTCTGTCTGTCTGTCTATCCTAAAAACAATAACGTAAACTTGGATAGATTGTTATGGATTAAACTCTTGTACTGTGTGGGGTGATGGCCCAACAACCAGAAATCACTAAGGGAATCCTTGCAGTACCTGGAGGCATCAAAGATCCCTCCAATACACTCTTCTATGAGTGGTATCATCATTTCAAAATCTATAAAAATACCCCCAAAATGGACCACAAAGCATGAAAAATCCTGTAGCTTCTGGGGGCCTAGGCAGCCCCCAGACCCCCAGCCTTTTATAATTGCTCTGAGCACCCACAACATTTTTCAAAACTTGGCACTCCTGGCCACAGTGACACTGTTTTTCAGATAATTTACCTCAGTCCTTCTGAATTTAATAGACTTTGGTCAAAGTAGAGGACTGAACCTGAAGAGACTGAGGGGGGATTCTGTCACAACTTTTAATGTACCAGTATGCAACATTGTTTAATGCCATTGCTTGTTATTTAAATGATTTACAGTGAGGATTTTATGAATTGACAACTGATTTTGAATAATTTTAGAGTACAGAGAATACAGTACAGTAATAAGTAATTTGATACCAGGAAGGGTATCTGGCAGAAGGGTTCAGTGGGCTGACTGAGGTAGATAGGCCTAGTAGTCACTGTACACCCTTAAGGGACAAGTGAACTGGAAACCAAGGAAGGGTATCTAGCAGAAGGATTCAGTGAACTGACTGCTCAGAGGTATGGCCCAGTAGTTACTAATTGCCTTAGATCTAAACAGAGTGTACACAGGCATTGGATACCAGGGTGGTATCTGGCAGAAGGGGTCAATGGACTGCCTGTTCAAAGGTTGACCCAGTAGTCACTGATTGTCTTAGTTCTACATTAAAATAAGCTCTGGGAGTAAGGCCAAGGTGGGCGTTTATCCTGGGGAAGTCAGATATCTGGAGGGCTGGTGGATGGTGAGTGCCTGCAGTCTCCAGGGGTCATTTTAAGGTGAATAGTGGGGTGGAGGTGCCCTAATGGGATAGAATCTACAGTAAATCTGATTAATGTGTTTTAAATATTACAATTGCCTGCTTTTAACCTGTGCATACGTGCCTGTAATTTCAAGATTCATTTAACAATGTCAGTAAATGTTTACCTTCTTGCTCAACTACTCGTGTCAGACTCCTTGCTTGTTGTGTCCTAGTCTCATATTCCTGCAGGTCTCCAGGTCAGTCCAGTGCAGTATTCCCTATTCTTGGCAGCTCTTAGCTACTCCAGTAGGGGAGGTAAGGTACTGTACCCAGGTAGTACCCAACTGGGAAAGGATTGTCATAGAGGAAGGAACAAAGAATCCAGTACTATCACCTGTCTCTGTGTGGAATGGTCCCGTCTGTTGCCAAAAGTTAATACAGTAGTGTGGGTGGTCAAATGCTATAACCCTGCATGGACAGGACCTCACTTTAATGTCATTGTTATCTAGCAGGCCATGAATGAGCACTTATACCTTACATGCTGGCCTCTCTAAACACAGCAATACAGTGAGTTTTCTGTGGAAAATTGTATGCTGCAGCCTCATGTAGAACTGGATAGCTCTGCTGTACTCCATAGCCAACATTCTCCATCCACTGTGTGCAGAAATGCATATTAATAATGTCACATAGACTGGCAGATAGTTATTTATTTTAATTTTTTATTGTATTCTTTGGTAACCGGGTAAGGCCCACTAGGCACAGGTGCCTGTTTTCAGGGGTGACCCGGGAGTTATATAGTAAGGATATGGTAGAACTATGGATGTTGAGTAGGATTATAAGCATTTTATGTACAGTACCAATATTAAAGATCAGCTCTTCAGTACCAAGGTGTCTGTGCCTCACAAACTGCCTTGCTTTCTCAGTGAGAAGAGGTGCTTCATATGTGTCATTGCACTCACACAAGGCTTAGGGCTTTGCTTGTACCATGCTCACAGTGCCATAAGGAGCTTTAGTGCACAGCTTCGAATAAACCTTCTGTTGTCTTACACATGCACAGTTGTATGGCCACACTGCCCTTTGCACGTCACTTAGTGTGACCTTGGACTATGAGGCCCATAATGCCAAACATCACTCTGCATCATTCCACTGCAGTGCTGAAGTGTCACCAATGCTTTGAGTTCACATTACAGGAAGAGAAATGGTTACAAGTATCTGTTCGCACACAGGTCACTTTGGTTTAGGCCCACCCTTAACCCCAATGCAAGAATTTGATCCCAGCTATCATCAACTGTCAAACAATGAAAGATAAACTAATCTTCAGACTGACTGAGCCAGTCAACAACATTTAAGCAATAAGGCATAACAGGGTGAGTGTTGTGGTAGGATAATGGCACACCTCAGGTGTTTTGTGAGGCACGAGGTATTACCGAGTGCACTCAACCACCCGAGAATTGCTGTCATCCCACCACAAAGCACATCCTGGAGTGTGTTACTGCAATTATAAAATGGATCCAAGATTTTTTTTATGGGGTGAAAAAATGCACAAAAATTAAAAATGAAACATTTTTATTACATTTTATAAAAATGTTCAGCCACCCAGTAAAACAGTTTAAGCACATCCCAGCACTGACATGCCATTTTAGGTTCAAATAGGATGCACATCAAAATAGATTCATTTTTAATTAGCCCTTAAACCCTCTAATTTCCCCAACCCACACCCATTTACCCATTTCCTCACCATTTCTTTCTTCTTCTTCTTTATATTATTCCCTCCCTTTTCCCCACCATGTTTCTTTTCTGTCTTTCCTACATTCAAGAAATGGAAGGTTTACTATGGATGGAATTCAAGAATTCAAATCTCTGATCAGTTCTACTGGCACAGTGTTTACTCCCACAATCACACATCAGAAGGCCTCAGATGGAACCAGGGCATTTGTTTTATCTGTAGCAGGTTAAACAGCAGATATATCCTTGGTAAGCAGGTGAGGATAGGAGGGGGATGTTTCCTGGTCAGCAAAGAAACACCAGAAACTAATTTGTAAATACTGTTGTATTTTAGTTTTAAAATTTATGTGTGTGTGTGTAAGAATTATGAAGGCAAATAACATGTAATTATTATTTTTTTAATTTCAGGCAGTTTCATTTTTAAGGCCTAGTTGATGATTTTCAGTGAGTAAAGGTGACAGTCATGTTCGTGATGGTAATCAGGAATGTGTTGTTAGTATTGATTTTAGTGTGATGAGGCTGCTAGGTCTTTATCCATTGCTGTTGTGCTGTGATAACAGCACTGGTAAAGATGGCCCTGTACCAACCGGGTTTCCAGATTTTTAAAACCCATTTTATAATTATATATTGTGTTCACAGTTTATAAGCTGAAGTTTTAAATGCTACACAGCAGTTGCTGCTCTTCTGTTTATTTCATATGGAAAAATCTACCTCTTTAGATTGCAGAACAATCAATGGGATAGAGCCCTCAATCCATTCATCTCTAATACACATAATGTGATAAATGCTTGTTAAGCTGCAGTCATAAGTATTTAAAATGTGTTTCAATACAAACAGTGAGCTGTTGACCTACTTTATGGTTTTCTCTCAATAATAATATTTACTAAGCAGTAAAATACCAGCAAGCTACGATAACACTACTTGATTATAATTTAGAAATTAATCTGGGTGATGTTTTTTGAATCCCCTGTTATACTATTTCAAAAGAATACTACAAAAAAGGTAAACAAAAAACTTAATTATATTAGTATATGTATGTTAGGTAAATTGGATATCCTAATGATTTAGGTTGCTCATACAAATCCAAATGTGCTTGCCCTGACCGAAACATGGCTAACTTCTACTATAGATTCACTACTGTATCATTCCCTGAATAGGACTTATACAGATAGGATTGTCTTGCTCGTGGTGAAAGAATTGTAATCTTTGTGTAAAAAAAAAAAATGCTAGCTTCTTCCTTAATTGACTCAATATCTAAATCAACAGCAATCAAATGTATAGCAGTTAATATTAGTATTAAAAAAAGATTAAATTAATGTAATCAGTGCTTATTTACCTCCTACTGCTGGATCAGAATTAATAAACTATTTATCCAATTTCACCACTGATAATAATAATAAGAGAAACCCTCATTCTAGGGGACCTTAGCCTAGATTGGATAACATCCAAATCAAATGAATTAAAAAAAAAAACTGTGTGATGACTTTGGTTTCTCACAACTTTCTTCTGAACCCACTGACCTAATCCTAAGAATCTCTCTAACTCAGCATTACTAGATTTTATCCAGAGTAACAGACCCCAAAGGATAACAGCCACTGCTGTCTTTGATAATATCCTTAGTGACCATGGTATGCCATCACTATGGTGACAACTTTACTACGACCGACGCTATACTGACAACAGTGCCAGGTCGCTGTAGTGTCGGCATGGGACACCCGGCACTGCTTTCTGGGGGTATTGCACCCCCCTCCCTGAAGCAATTCTGACTCAGAGTTGATTAATTTAGTAGCAGGGGATGTGGGGGTCAGAGCCCCCTGAAGAAAACACAGTCCGAAGTGACTCCCTTTATGCCGACCATAAATGCGGTAGATATAAAGGAGTCACTGTAACGTTGGTCGAAAAAGAAATTGTCGACTGGCTGTCATAGATCCGTGACCATAATGTGGTGGCTTGCATCAGAGG
Source organism: Neoceratodus forsteri (assembly GCA_016271365.2). Lineage (NCBI taxonomy): Eukaryota > Metazoa > Chordata > Ceratodontiformes > Ceratodontidae > Neoceratodus > Neoceratodus forsteri. The sequence goes on from CM028130.1 coordinate 1,508,467,193, forward strand.
AAACAAAAAAATATTATTGTAAGCCCTCTTTTATTTGCAAACGCTCTTTCTCTCATTTCACTGCAGAAAAATATCTCTACCTTTTGGCAACTATCAACTGGCAAGAATTTTACTTAGCACCATTAGTGCATGCTGCGCATGAAACAAGTATTGAAAATGATAAACCAGCTTGCCCCTGTCACCAAATGTAGAAGAAAAATTAAAAATTCCCCTTGGTTCACTAATGAATTAAAAACTGCTCCGAAGGACAGGAATCCATACTGGGCTAAAGCTAGAATGACTAAGACTGCACAGGACTGGACCACCTTTAGACAAAAGTGAAATCATTGTACACAATTAATTCAGTCAGCAGAGGCAAACTATTATCCAACTCTACCCGATGTTAACAGCACCAAGCCTTAAAAATTTTGGAACGCTATTAAAGAGCTAGAAGGAGGATCAACCTTCTCAAATCTACCTAGACTACTAAATATTGAAAACAAACTAATCACTGACAAATAATACAGGAATTAAATGCCCATTTCACATCTGCGGGGATGACCTTCGAGAACTGCCTTCTAGTTAATATCCCTGTATCAGACCAAAACTCATATGACCAAACAACTGATAACTCTGAACCATTCCATTTCTAGCCCTTCTCCTATAGGCAGGTGGAACAGCAACTCCTGAATCTAGGCACAAAAAAAGTACTGGTGCTGATAATACTGAACCCATATTTCTGAAAATGGGCTACCCTATTCTCACAGCTCCACTTACCTATCTTTTCAATTTATCAGTAGCAAATGATGACATTCTGTTACTATGGAAAACTGTTTACATCATTCCTTTACAAATCTAGAGACAAGACTGTAGTGACTAATTACAGGCCTATCTCCATTCTCCCTGTTACAGCTAAAATGCTAGAAGAATTAGTGAATGCCCCGGTAAGAGAATATCTTGAAAAATACAATATTTTCTCTTCTATGCAATCTGTTTTTTGCTCTAAGCATAGTACATCTGCTGCCTTAATTAAAGTTACCAATGACTGGCATACTACCCTAGACGAAAAGCTTACTAATGTAGCTATTTTCTTGGACCTCAGCAAAACATATGACATTGTGCACCACAATATTCTTTTGAGTAAACTCATGAACATTGACTTCGGTCCTAGAGCAGTAGCTTGATTCAAAAAGCATCTTACTGTCAGACAACAATAGATAAGACTGGAAGGCTTATCATCTTCCTGTGCCACATTTGCAAAGGAGTTCCATAAGGTTCTATACTAGAGCCACTTTTATTTACAATTTACGAAAATGATCTTGGCACGAATATTGTAAAGGCAAAGTTACATCTTTATGCAGACAATACAATTTTTTACGCCCCTAGCCCCACTTTATTCTCAGCTATGGAAATACTGCAGGAGGACTTTGATAAAATTTAAACTCGTCTGTGTGCCTCGAAGCTCCTGTTAAATGCTTCAAAAACTAAATATTTGAATTTTTTCACCTCCCTTCCCCCTTCACTGCAAGGTATTGCGACCGTCACAGGAGATAAGCTAGAATCAGCAGACTCTTTCAAATACTTAGGCTTGTGGTTGGATAGGAAGCTATCTTTTATTGTACATATTGATAATCTCGGCAAAGAACTTCGACAGAGATTTGGTTTCTAGTATCAGAATAAAATTTGCTTTAATCTCAAAACCAGTAGAAGGCTTGTTCAACTGACCTTTCTTCCATTAGTTGACTATGAAGACATTATATACAGGAGTGCTTCAGTTTTTCAACTATCTAAATTAGATGTACTGTATTACAGAGCACTCCATTTTATCTCTGGCCAGCATGCCAGAACACATCATTGTAACCGCTATACAGTAGTAGAATGGATGTCGCTTACTATCAGAAGATTAAGAAACATACACAAGTGGTCGATTAAAGCCTTATGGAATGTTTTGCATTCCTACTTATCAAATCTAATTCAGAAATCCACAGGGTCATATAATCTAAGAAAGCACAACTTTATTCTGCTTGATGTCCCAAGGCATTTTTCAAAAGTTGGTAAAATGGCCTTCAGTTCGATCATCCCCACATCCTGGAATTCTTTATATGAATCGCTCAAAATGAGCCTCTTTGTCATCCCCTCTCATTTCAAAACTCTTCTTGATCAGTACTGTGTTGATAGATGTGAATGCTGTTGACAAATCTATATAACGATGCAATTTACTGTGTTTACCATCACTGCAATTGTTAATTGTACTCTAACCTGTTCTTTTGTCTTAAGTCCTCCTAATAAATAGTATTGCTATTCCTTATCCCTGCATTAGCTTACACTTGTTAAATATGTTGTAATCACCCTTTCGGGTCTCTGTATCTGTGAATGTGTACTGTCACCTACTGTATGCATTATCCACTGTTTGTTTACCTGTCCTACCCAGGACCTCCTTGTAAATGAGCACTGTTCACTGGAGCCTTTTTCTGGTAAAATAAATACATACAAATTAATGTTCTGTGTTAGGCATACCATTGTGCCATTTTATGCTATAACTGTGTGCAGTTCTGGAGACCCACCTGAAGAAGGATAGGGACCTCTTTGAAGACATTCAGAGGAGGGCCACAAAAATAATTGAGGAGAAGTGGGGTAAGACAAAGGAGGAGAGGCAGAAGAGTGACAATTATGAACACACCAGAGGCCAGGAGGGAAAGACATCTTTAAGTATCAAAAAGTTATTAATAAAGTAGACAGCATTTCCAGATTCACAAAAAGCAAATGCAAGGTAACAATAGGCCATGGATAATAACTGGTTGCAGGCATAGCCGCCGGGTTATATAAGCCAGTGGGACCCAGGCCCCAGCTATATTCTCCAAAGCGGGCCCAGCACCACCAATAACATCACCATCCATATATGTGTTGTTCTGTGACCTGCTGCACCCCCCCAAGCCCTGGAAAGCTTGTATCCCTTCATCCCCCCCATGCCCATTGGTGGCCTTTTTTGGTACAAAGGAATGAAGACATCAGTGCAGTGTGCACCTGTGTGCCAAGAGAGCAGGCAATCCGATTTGGTGGCAGTGAGGATTGGAGATGGTTGGAGTAATGAGTGAGGCAGGCCAAGAATAGTGGATTGGAGACCAGAGAGCTGAGAGCTCACTACTCTGCAGAGCAAAATTATGGGTGGTGAGTGGCTGAGAGTTGGGGGTGGGACGGTCACACCCAGAGAGAGAGCTGGGGGACATTTTATGAGGGATGCTAGGAAGTTCTTATCTACAGGAAGGCTTGTGGAGAAGTGGAATGTGTTGCCAGAAGAAGTGGTTGGTGTAGAGTGTGTCACAGCTTTAAAGACAGGTGGGAGAGGCACAGGGAAACAGACCAAACCTGACGAGGGAGGGAGGATGGGCAGCCAAGGGAACAGGATGAGTGGACTAGGGAGGGAGGTGTCAAAATACCAAATGGGCCATCAGTAGACTAACTCTGGTCTAGCATTAGACTGGATGCAGATGCAGACAGGTACTCAGCAGACTCAAAGGACCAGTGAGCGTTTTTCTACCATCAAGATCTGTGTTTCTACAACTGTGAAAGGATGCAACTGTTATTGTGGACATTATGAGATTACTGTAATCACTGTAAGAGATCACACCACTAAGCAATAAGAATTGGGGTAGTGCAGGTGAGTGCTGTGACACTCAAATCAGGAGGGCAACAGTGTGGGAAGTGTCCTTGACACAATAAGTCAGGGTGATGAGGCCTATTGTAAAAGCTTAAATTTCACACTGTATCAGTTCAGTGCTATATCATGAAACAAGCACACTGTGACATCCCTGCTCTCTATATGATTTTTTTTCCTTACTGTTGTGTCAGTGTTATAATCAACAGAGGACATTTCAGAATTTTTATTTTATTTTTCAGAAATCTCTACATGCTGTATGGGGATGTGGGAATGGGTGCTGCCCATTGCAACAGGTTGATGATGCAAGCTCATACACTGTATAGAAGTGCAAAAATATGAACATACGAAGAAGCCAGCAGAAGAAGGCCATTTGGTTTATCTAATCTGTTTGTATTGCAGGGTCCACAGCCTGAGCTATTGTACCAGCTCCCCCCCCCACTCCTCCCATCCTCCCTACCTATGATCCTTACCTTCCCCTATGCCTATCCTAGCCTCTCTTGAAGTTTCCCACTGTCTTCAATGAGACCACCTCTTCCTGCAGTGCATTCCAAGTGTATACCACCCTCTCCATGAAGAAGTGCTTCCTGACCTCCCTCCTAAACTCCCCCTCCCAGCATAAGACTGTTCCTCCTTGTGTTATGGTTGCCACTCAGCTTAAAGAGACCCTCTTTATCCACCTTATTTATCCCTTTCAAGTGCTTGAAGGTCCCAGTCATGTCCCCGCTCTCTCTCTCTCTCTCTCTCCTGTACTCCAGGGAGTACATTTAGTACCCTCAATCTCTCCTAATATGCCTTACCCTGCTGACCCACTATCATCTTTGTAGCTCTCCTCTGGATCTTCTCCAGCAGGTTCATGTCCTTTTTGAAGTGTGGGCACCAGTACTGAACTCCATACTGTAAATGTGGCCTCACCAGTGACCTGCACAAGGGCAGTATAACCTCCTCTCTCCTACTACTGATCTCCCTAGCTATGCATCCTGGCATGTTGTTTGCCCTTGCTGCAGCTTTCTTGCACTGCGTGGAGGGCTTCAGATCACTATTGATCATCATTCCTAGGTCCTTCTCCTCCTCTGATGCAGATACCTGGACTCCACCCAGATAGTACTCCATCCTGGGATACTTGGCTCCAATGTGCATAACTCTGCATTTCTTGGCAGATCAGATAAAAAATGGAGTGGTGGTTTTCAGCAACAGAAGCCAGCTTGCAGGGGAGTTCTATATGAACAAATGTTTGCTATCCTGGCACACTAAGAGCATGCATACCCAGTTCTCTACCATTTATTTATTGGGAATTATACAATTCCAATAAATATGGAAAAAACACAGAATGACCACACATACTGGCAGTAAGAATGGGTGCTGTAGCAAACCACTTGAAACAAAAACAAAAACTGCGGCAACATTCTGGCTGAAAAATATAAGACACTTGCTTGTAGTAATATTTGCAAACATCATTTATTGACATGAAACTAAGTGAAAGCTACCAACACAAAGCCCCAGCACTTTGCCTCTGTAGCATGAGGCTTTGTCAGGGGTCATGGCTCCTCAGGAAAAGCACATTACATTTAAAGCACAGTGCTAAAGATGTATTCCCCTAGTTAAATGCAAACTTCATGAAGAGTACACTGATAACGATGCATTATTTAAAGTTCAGGCTAACAAACAGTTTATCAAGGACAACAGAGCCTGAAAAATTAAAAGAGCAGCATGAAGACTGAGATGGGAATTAATTAGTTAGTAGAAACAGAATAACCAAGGTCACAAAGGGAAAGGGGTGTGTGCTGCTAAACAGAAGGTCGGTTTGTGCTTGAAGTGAGTATCTGGAAAAGAAAGGGAAGTCTGAAGTAATCTGATGCCTGCACCTATGGGGCTTGTGCCACTCCTGTAGCCAGTGCACAACTGTTCCCTGGCGGATGGGGGCTTGTACCATGGTAGTGCTGCAATATCCCCATATATGGGATTCTCAGACAACCGCAATGGGTGCATGGCTCTGCGGCACTCCAAAGGACAGTGCTGGGTGTGAGGAGCTCGGGTGGCCATCTGTGGCAGTTGGATGCCCCAGACTCTTGTACCCATAGATCACCTGGGCAGGCAGACCCAAGGGTGTGGAGGAAATTGTGAGCCACAGGGTGTGGCATGGAAGGTCGAACAGGTGCATGTGTATCCCCAGGGCTTGCATGGTCACCCTGCAAGGCTCTAACACCCCCCTTGCCAAGCACCATCCTGATATGCACAGTGGAACTGGGACCAAAGCTGGACCAAGAGGAGTTGGTGCAGAAGCAGCCAACACAATAGCTCCATGGGAGGCAGCAGCAGCAGTGGCATTACATCTGGCAGTGGTTCAATTGCCAGACATCTGTGCTGCTAGGGATGTACGGCTACACACGTAGACCAGGAGCCACCAGTACCATAGGTGGTCTGGGTCTGGCACTGTCCACCAGTGTCTCCGCCATGGTAGTCCTCCAACAAGGGTCACTTGGGGTGATATGGGCACAAATGCCTCAGATGGCGCTCCACACCCAACTGTGCCAGGCAGCAGTATGAGTGGGGACTGCAGAATACAGTGGCTGCCACACAGAGCTGCCAGCAATATCCAGCCATGGCAAGTTGTGCCCTCCAGGACCTTCCCCCCAACACGGCACCAGTCAGACCACTGCCTCTACATCACTGTGGCATTGTCAGTCCTCTTCTCCATCATGGGACTGTTGCCACCCCACTCAACCCAACCTGCCCCCTTCTGTGCTCCATGATCTGTGCCCAGGTGTACTTGGGGACAGGGAGGACAAGGGTGCTTCGGAAGGCATAGTGTGCAGTCTGGCAGGTCTGTCTCTGGCAGCATCTCCTACCTGTCGCTGGTGCACACCACAGTGAGGCCTTCCAGTGCTGGTGACTTGCCAGTGTGGTGATGCGTCGCTGCAGGCCCTCTGATTTCCTCATTGGTCTGGGTACAACCTCTGCCACTATGCTGCACTTCCCTTCTGCAACTTGCAGCAATCTCCTTCCATGCACAATGTGTTTGGCACATGGGAGCAGCTGCTGCAAACTGTGGGTGTTTGGTGCCAGTACCCCTCCCATACAGAAACTGAGCGTAGGGTCCCTGGCACATCAGCAATTGGCGCAAGCTGCAGTTTTGTACAGCTTTCATCAATCTTAGGGCCATTTTGAGAATTGGACCCAATGACACTAAAGCCTGTTAAAGCATAATGAACATCTCCATTTTAAAAATTACCATATTTCATTTTATAGAAGCTGCCTTCAAACAGAAGTCGCCCTTAAAAACAATCCGCAGGTCATAATGAATACTTCTAATAAAAGCTGCCCTCAAACAGAGGCCACAGCTTCTAATCTGGGTTTAAGTTATGCCAGATAAAGCTCTGTAGGTGGAACTCTTTATGACTTTTATTTTTGTAAATATGATTACAATTATATTGTTTTTTAAATTGTTGATCTTAGTTTATGTTTGTTGAGCTTATTTTGCTATGAGATAGACCAATAACAATGTACTTGATCATATTCAGGATATGTAATATTTACTTTTTCACACTTATAAATTTGATTTTGCAATACAAGCCACCCTCAAATACAAGCTGTCCTTGAATACAAGCCGCAGGTCAAAATAAAAAATTCTAATAGAAGCCACGGCTTCTATTCAATGAAATACAGTATTAGGGGAATTTACAAAAGAAATTGCAGCAGGATGAAAAGGAGGTAGCTGACTGAAAAAGAGATACATTTCAGTGAGACTCCAAGGACTACATGACAGAGAAAATGCACTCCTGGCAGAGAACAAGCAGATTACAGAGCCATGGGAGGGCACGAGACAGACTGAACTTCAGAAATAGAGCCACATCAACCAAAAGTAACAACAGCATTATAGAACAGCAAGTATCTTTTCTAGATCAGCAACCCAGCAGCTCAAGAATTCAAAAGAAAACACCCAAGCCACCACAACTCAGCAAAAAAAGCACAAGACTAGGTGAGGGAGAAGTGGGAGAGGCAAATATGGAATACACTTTGTTGGTGAACTTGAAGAGCAGAACTGCCAAGTAATCAACCTCTCAAATACTCCATTTACACCCTCCCAAATTAGCATCCTAAAAAAGGCTTGCCCTTGGTATTGGACCATGTGGTGAAGGAGTTCCAGATTTTTGTGGACCTTAAATGCTTTTCTAGAAAATTAAACCCTAAAAAATTCGATAGTACAGTAACTCTCCATGGGACAAAGAGTACCAGAGGGTCAGATGGAATCACAGTCCTTCTCTGTGGACATAGAAACATTAGTACTTATCAACACCTTTGCATCTACATTCATTTTTCTTTGTGGGATAACATCAAATTTTAACTGAGTGTAAAGATGACATTCATTTGGTGTTAGATCTTAGAGTTACTAACTGGCTGGATATACTGACTAATACATTAATTAAATATTGCTCTTTTAACATAACATTTGTAGTGTATTGCTTTTTAAATTCCTCTATCATAATCATCCCAAAGGCCTAACATATTTACCTCCTGGAGAATTTCAGTAAGGGATGATAACCAGTTAAGAGAGTCACAAAATGCATAGAGTTTCATCTTTTCTCTCTGGCAAAGTAATGACCAGCTTTTATGGTTTGTCATTTATAGTATTGCAAAATTCCTGCTTAGAAGTTTTAGTTTTTTTCCCAGAATTATTTTGTTTCTGATTTCAGAAGCAGTGCATTAGGTAGAGCAGAAGGGTAGCGCCACCTAAATCTCCCCCATCCACTTAGCACCTGAGGCAACTGAAGAGGAGGGACCTGTGAATTGGAAAATTAGCCTCAGTTTTTTACTCTGATCCATTTTGTTTCTGCTTTCAGAAGCAGTGCATCAGGGAGAGCAGAGGGTTAGAGCCAGCAAAACCTTATGAGGGTTAGAGGGGAACAGTTGCAGGGACTGTGGGGTGCTCTTCTTCAGGGTTAAACTGCAGAGGAGGGGTCATTCCCTTCTGCAGGATCTTTGTGGAGCTCCATGTTCAGCAGGCAGCCTGGCAGCAGTGAGAGAAGTGACATCTTTCCTGGGGCACTGGCTTAGCTGGAGCCCAAAGCCCACACCCCCAGATGCTCACTGGTCTGGAGGGAGTGAAGTGCAGAGGGCAGTTGGAGATCAAAGGGTGGCATGAGCAGCCACAGTGATGTCAACCAACCCCACATCATCCCAATGGCAAATCACTTTGCACCCATAGAAGAGATGCAGGTACCTGACTCCACTCTGAGTCAGTCAGGGGATACGGAAGTGACAACCTGGAGGCATGCAGGGGTTAGAGTAAGAGGGCAGCTAGGAGAGTCTTAGTGGTCAGATTCTATGATCAGAGAAGTAGAGAGGGTGGAGGGGGAAGAGGGGCAGAGGATGGTCAGGTGCCTTCCTAGAGCATTATCCATCCGGGACATAGACAGAATAGGGAGAATAGCAGAGAGACAGATGGAGTTGCTGGTAAACTTGGATACCAACAATCTGGAGAACCGGCCTGTGAAGCAAGTGAAGTAGAACTTCCAGAGGGTGGGGGACAGACTGCAGGCACACTTGGTCTCCCTGGCCTTTTTGGAAGACCTCATTGTGTGGAGTGGTGTGGAGGGAAACATAAACAATGAGTTTGCCAGCAGATAAGGATCACTTGGCCTACCTTGTCTGCCCATTTTTCCCTGCCTATAGTATCACCACAGATCCTACCTGATCTCCAGTCCATTCACCCACTCCTTCCCTTTCTCCGAGATTACCTTATGCCTATCCAATGCATTCTTGAGCCCCACCACTGTTTTAACCCCCTCCACCACTACTGGAAGAGTGTTCCAGGAACCCACCACCCTTTTTGTGAAGAAGTACGTCCTTATATGTCTCCTGAATCCTCTCCACCCCAGCTTCTTATCATGCCCCCTTGTCCTTGAGCACCTTTTTTTCTGAAGAAATACTTCCCTCTTGTACCTTGTTTACCCCTGTGAGGTATTTAAAGGTCACTGTTATATTCCTCCTCTCTCTTCTCTCTTTCAGGGTATACAAGTTCCTTTAATCTCTCCTCGTAAGGCTTCTGATGCAGACCCTGCATCATTTTAGTTGCCCTCCTCTGGATTATTTCCACTCTGTCTATGTTCTTTCTGAGGTGTGGTCTCCAAAACTGGACACACTACTCTAGGTGGGATCTTACCAGTGATCTATACAGAGGCAACTCCACCTCCTTCTTTCTGCTGGTGATACCCATCCATACACACCCCAGCATCCCACTTGCCCTCCACCCCTATGTTTCTATGTGCATTATTTTGCAGTTTTTCGCATTAAATCCAGATGCCAGACACATAACCACTCCCTCAGTTTTCTCTGGTTGCTGCTCATCCTCCCTCCTCCCAAGCATCCACCTTATTGCAGAGTTTGGTTTCATCTGCAAAGAGGCGAACCTTCCCTTCCAGCTCCTATGCAATGTCACTTATAAAGACAATAAAGAAGACCGGTCCCAGCACTGATCCCTGAGCCACCCAACTGGTCACCCACCCTTTTTTTTAGTCTAACTGTTTACCACCACCCTCTGTCACCTATCCCTTAACCAATTTCTTACCCAGTTTACCACCTTTGGACCCATTCCTAAGCTACCCCGCTTGCTTACTAGTCTCCTTTGCAGAACAGTGTTGAATGCCTTACCGAAATCTGGGTAGGCTACATCCATCACTCCATCGTGATCTAGTTTCTTGGTCACCCAGTCAAAGAACTTGAGTATCAGATTTGCTTGACATGACCTCTTCATCATGAATCCATGCTACTTTGGGTCTTGTATCCCACTGGATTCAAACTAGCCCCACAATCCTTTCTTTCAACAGTGATTCCATCAACTTTCCTACCACCAAAGTCAGACTGACTGACCTATAATTGCCAGCCTCTTCCCTGCTACCAGTTTTGTGAAGTGGGACTACATCTTCCCTCCTACAGTCCTCCAGAACTACTCCTGTTTCCAATCAGCTGTTCAACTAGAGCTATCAGAGGTGCAGCCAGTACCTTTGGGTGGACCCCATCTGGCCCGATTGCAATGTCCACTTTCAGATCTGCGAGTCCCTTCAGGACTCTGTCCTCTGTAAAGAGACTAGTGTCCACATCTCTCCCTCCAATGCTCCTGTTACATTTTTGTGGCCCCTCCCTTTCTCTTTCCTCTGTGAACACTGAACAAAAGTATTTGTTCAGGATGCCTGCCTTCTCCTGTTCTCCCTCTGCACAGTTGCCTCCCCCCCACCTTACAATTCCAGCCCTGGTCTTCCTTTTTCATTTACATACCTAAAAAATAGTCTTGTCCCCTTTTGTTACTGCCTTGGCTAGTCTCTCTTCAGTTTGTGTCTCTGAACTCCTGACTGCTCTCCCTGCTTCCCTCTGTTTTCCGTGATACAACCTCCCTATCCTCTTCCCTCTGCATCTCTTTGTACTTTTTGAATTCTGCCCTCTTAGATTTTACCTTTTCTATCACCTCTTTTGAGAATTGTAGTGGTCTCTTTTTCCTCTTTCTTTTCCTCACTTGCTTGATGCAGAGATTTGTTGCCTTCACTATGGCCCTTTTTAGTTCCTCCACTGTTCCTCCACCCCACCCAGTTTACCCTTCACCAGGTCATCCCTGAGGCAGTCACTCATCTTTTTAAAATGTGCCCTCTTGAAAGTCCAGGACCCTCATCTTTGTGTGATTCAAATATGCAGCCATCCTTATATTGAACAACACTGTAAGGTGATTGCTAGTCACCAGGTGGCTCCCCCACCTTGACATCTAGAACACTGTCCCTGTTGGTGAGTACCTGGTCCAGTATTGCCCCATCATGAGTGGGTTCAGGATTTCCCTGCTACTAGCTGAAGCTGCAGCTGGGAGGCTACAGTCTACATCTGGCAAAGTGAAGTTCCCCACCCGCACCACCTTCCCCTTTTCTTCCTTCTTGCCAATGGCTTCCATCAGTACCTTGTCTAATGCCTCCCTTTGTGCTGGACATCTGTAGATCACACCAGTTCAAATACAGGTTCCATTCCCCATCTCTAGGGTGACCCACAGTACCTCTGCCCCCCTCCCATTCTCTGTATCTTGGCCACTTTAATGCCCTCCATCACATAAAGTACCACACCCCCCTCCTTTCCTTCCCATCCTGTCCTTCCTGAACAGAGCATAGCTTGGTATGGCCATGTCCCAGTCATGGTTTTCAGTGTACCATGATGTGGTAACAGCCACAATATCCAGGTCAGCCTCTGCCATTGTGGTCTCTAAGTTTGGAATCTTATTTCCTAGACTTCTAGCATTTGCACACATGACTTTCCAGGTTTTGTTACCACTCCATTTGTTATCCACTTTTTCCATTCCCTCCTGCCCCCTTCCCTCTTTAATGCATCTACTTCCATCCACTTTCATTTCTGCCACCCTGCTTTCTGTATTAAGTTGTGTCCCAGGGAATTCCACTCCTCTCAGGTTCTCACTACTCTCCACTTCAGCCTGTGGGAGGCAGTTTCTGCCTCCCCAATCCCTTCTGCCACTCCCCTCGGCTAGTATAAATGTTCATCAAAGTAACATTTAAACTGTCCACTGAGAACAAGGGTTCCCTTCCTAGAAGGATGCAGGCCATCACACCTGTATAGGTCCTTATCCTCCCAGGTGGGTCCCTAGTCCCATATGTAACCAAACCCTTCCACGCTGCACCATTCCTTCAGCCATGAGTTGAAGCTCCAGGTGTGGAGATCCCTCTCCTCCCTCCTGTCACAAACAGGCAGCACATCAGCGAAAGCCACTGAGTGTGGTACCTGTCTAAGACCCCTCTCCAGCTCTCTAAACTCCTCCTGCACTATCCCAGCCCCATCCCTAGCCAGACCATTAGTCCCCAGGTGAACAATGACATCCTCTCTCTCTCTCTCTCTCCTGCTGCCATAGCAATCCTTAGAATCGGTTTCCCATCCCTCCAGATCATGGCAGCACATAAGCACCTAACATCCCTTTCCCCTCCCTTCCCTATTCTCAAGTCTATCTCCCTCACAATTGAGTTCCCACCAGAAGTTACTTCTTCCTCCTCCTTTGGGGTCCTCTTCCACCCTCCTTGGTGTCTCCACTACAGAGGATCACTACATCCTCCCTGGCCTCTGCCATGGGTGCTTCTTCTTGGCAGTCCTGCCTCACCAGGGCAGTGTAGGAACTACACAGAGATACAGGTTGAGGAATGTGCCTTTGACCCCCACCCTTCCCAAACCCACCACAGTTCAGTCATTCCTCCACACTGGCATTCTCTGAGATAACTGTGGCAGACTTGATGGCCCCTGGGTGGGGAAAGGGGTTGCCCAAATCCAAGCCACCTCAGCTTGGAGTCTAGCGACTTCCTCCCTCAACCCAGAGAGGTGTGAGCAGAGAGAGCAGTATCACAGTCTCCAGAAGGTCTCGCTGAAAACTGCTGCCCCACAGCCACTGCATTGTACCACTCCCAGCATTTCCCAACTACTATTTTCCCTGTATTACCGCAAAATATTTTTGTAATCTTACCCCTGATAGGGTGTTTCTAGTTTTTCCCTTTTGTTTGTTTCTATTTGTGTTCCCCCATGCCTTATTTAAATCTCTTTATACTCCTACCCTAGATAGGGTGTTGCTCCTAGTCCCAGTTTTGGCCAGCCTTTGATTTTCTGCCCTTCCTAGCAGTGACTGTTACACAATTGTAAACAGAGGCCCTACCTTAGTCGAACATCAGAGTCCCCTCCTTCTTTGCTTCCTTCTGCTGACACCTGCCAACAACTAAGATGCCAGTCACGTGTTCCACTCCTTAACTGTTGCACTCATTTGCTGGCACACAAATGTGCTGGACATGTGCTTGTAAAATAGGGTAAGGAGGGAAGATTAGAGGAATAAAATGGGTGGTTAAAGAGATGCTGCCAGGAGAAAGGGTACCACTTTGTGGGGGACTGGGGAGACTTTTGAGACAGGAGGCTGTTTAAAGGTGATGGCCTTCACCTGAAATGAGAGGGGACTAGTGTACTGGAGCAGAAGTATGACGTCTACATTAGACAGTTAAAATGACTGCAGGGGACGGTGAGGCTAGGGGAACCACAGTAGAGGGAGTGAGAGAGGGGAACCTAGCTAGTGCTCCACCTATACTGGGGACTGGTAGCAATACAGTGGGTAACAAGCATTTGTCAATGCCGAATGTTGCTTGCTTATATGTGCTGTTTAGGTATTTGGAGGTGAAAGTACCATGCCTAAGAACTCTCATGTGCCACCCCCAAGACATCCACTGTGTCTTTCTGTTCAGTATTCACAGAAGAGGGGGAGAGGCAAGGGCCACAGCAGTACAGCAGTTGCAAATGTGTGAAGAGGAGGACAACAGTCCATTCACAGGCAGAATAATCCTGCAGAAGGTTACTAAATTGAAGGTGGACAAAGCGATGGGACCAGATGGCATACACCCAAGGATATTAAAAGAACTGTGAAGGGAGATAGCAGTACCTCTGGCAGCTATGTTCACTAAGTCATTCAACACAGGGATGATATCAGAGAATTGGAGGAGCGCACATGTGGTCCCTCTATACAAATTCAGCAGTAGGGAGACGGTGGGGAACTATAGGCCGGTCAGCCTCACCTCAGTAGTGGGGAAGATCATGGAGACATTGCTTAAAGAAAGGATAGTGGAGCATGTAGAAGCCATCGGAGCCCAGGACCATAGGCAACATGGATTCACAGTGGGAAGGTCATGTCAGACAAATCTGGTTGATCTCTTTGAGTGGGTGACAAAGGAAGTAAATCAGGGTGGGGCAGTGGACAACGCTTACCTTGATGTAAGCAAAGCCTTTGACACCGTCCCACATAGGAGGCTGATAAACTAGCTGAGTAGGCTGGGCATGGAGGACAGGGTGGTAAATTGGGTTAGAAACTGGCTAATTGACGGAAGGAAGAGAGTGGTGGTAAGTGGGGTGCAGTCTGGGGGGTGATCAATGGGGTGCTGTAGGGATTGGTCCTGGGGCCAGTCCTGTTCAACGTCTTCATTAGTGACATTGCAGAAGGGCTGAAGGGAAAGTTCTGCCTGTTTGCAGATGGCACCAAGATCTGTAACACAGTGGATACCCCAGAGAGGGTGGAGAAAATGAGGAGGGACCTGGGGAAGCTTGAAAAATGGTCTGAGGACTGGCAACTGAAGTGTAATTCAAAAAAGTGCAAAACTGCTGACAGTCACAAAGAAGGAAAGGGACCTGGGGGTTCTTATTTCAGATGACCTCAAAATGTCAAAGTGGCAAGGCAGTTAGGAGGGCCAGTGATATGCTGGGGTGTATAGGCAGGGGTATCACCAGCATAAGGAGGGAGGTAGTGATGCCATGATATAAAACCATGGTCAAGCTTCATATGGAGTACTGTGTGCAATTCTGGAGGTCGCACCTTCATAAAGATATTAACAGACTGGAGATGGTCCAGAGAAGGGTGAATTAGATGGTACAGGGCTTGCAACACAAGACTTATGAGGAGAAATTAAGGGACCTTAATATGTACTCACTGGAAGAGAAGAGGGGGTATGATAGAAACATTCAAGTACCTCAAGGGTGTAAGTATAACTAATGAGAAGCAGGGGACAGCTGCTATAGACACATGTGCCAGCTTCTGTGTAATATTCTTTTGTTCTTATAAATCTGTAAGCCCGCCCAGTCTGCCCAAGTGTTCTCTACCTACTTGTAACTCCTACCTGTATATATTACTGCATGTCTTATTCTGCCTGCATCCATCAGGACCTCCTTGTGAATGAGCGTGCTTAATGGTTTTTTCCTGCAATGAACCTGAACCTACTCCACTTCCATAGCCCTATTGATCTCCATGGACCTCCTCCTTTCACTTTTTCTAATATACCCCTATGTTTATCCCATGCATGCTTCATGCCCCCTACCATTTTAGATTCCACCACTTCTCCTGGGCCCCTGGATCCTACCCCCCGGATATGAGAGCAGTCCTATGGCCCCCCCCTCACCTCAGGCACCCCCTCCCTTCTCCTGTCTTTTCTGTTAGTCCTCTGATACTGGTGTCAGTTTCACTCCCTAGTTGTTCTTCCTCCGTCCCCCTTTGCCATCCCCTATTCTCCCCCCAGGATGCCTATCATACTCGTCCGCCCTGCCACTTAGACTCGTCCCTAACCTCCATAGTTCCTCCCTCAAACTAGCCAGTCATCTACAGACCATACACCCCCCCATCCTCCAAGCCCAGTCTAGGATCATGGCAGACTTACACCCTATACACCCAACCACTCTTCCAAAGATACCCACCCTATTGACACGTGGCACCTGCCCCATTTTGGCCCCCATGTTATGTTACGGGCTCTTACTCCCAGGTTCTGTACCCTACTGCAACTGTTAGGCCCCGATTTACTCAAATTCCTGTCCTCCCCCCACACTAGTCCCCCTACTGCCCCCTTGCCGACTGAGTTCATTCAGTCTCAAATCTCATCCATTAGATACTGTATTACTGTAGCAATCCTAAAGCCTCCTTGTCCATTTTTCACCCCTCAGCTACCATACTTTTTGTTCTCAACTCTCAGATAGTTTCACTTAGCCCAGTTAGAAATCCTGTTGCACTCCAAGTATTACTCAGCTCAGTTAGAGAAATAAACAGCACAAATTAATATGTATTATTACAGCAATCATAACAGTATAGCTTAGTACTTAGCTCAGTTAGAGAAATAAACAGAAAACTAAATCTGTATTATTACAGCAATCCTAAAAGTATCCAATCATTGATTTGTCTCCACTCCAGAGACCCTGCTGTAGTATAGGACCACAGAGGACCATGGGCAGAAGGGTGAGCAACTCTAAAGTCCCGGCAGAGCTCCATTGAGCTCACTCACTCCCCCTCTCTCACTCGCTCGTTCTGTTTCTTCTGGAGCTGCAGGCTGCCCTTTTGTACTGGGCTACTGCTTGTGTTGGCACCTTTTTCTGCCCACAAAGAAATCTGCAGCAGTCTCCAGTAGAGCTCCTTTGAGCTCCCTCACTCCCCCTCTCTCATTCGCTCATGCTGTTTCTCCTGCCGTTGCAGGCTGCCCTTTTGTACTGGGGCCCTGCCTGCATTGATGCCTTTTTCTGTCCACAACAGGGGTATTACGATCTGTTTATTTTCTGAGTTGGGAGTGGTTTTGAAATGAATTGGCAAGTTTTTGCTGAAATAAAATTCATATTGTCACTTGCATCCTGCTCCTGAGTGCCGTAATCTTTTTTCGGTTTGCAGTATTCATTGTTGGGTCTGGCTGGCCCACAGTATGAGCACTGGCCTGAAATCTCCAGTTTGCACACTATTCTTTGGATTTTTGTATTACCCCCTACATGTTTCCCTGGTGTCTAGTGGTACCCGTATCTCCAATTGCCATCCTGTGACCTGTAATTAAGAAAGCCATCCCTCAATATCTTTCTCTCTCTCTCTCTCTCTGTCTCTCTCTTTAAATCTATAAAAAAAGAAAATGGTCCCTCACCAATCAGACCCCTGTCACCCTGACCTCTCACTCAACACTTACCACTCCACTCCCCCAGTACACTCCCACACACTATCACTCACCTGAACAAGTCACAGGATGAATATCCACACTCTGATGGAAAACACGTCTTGCTGCTGGAACCGGTGACTGCAATAGGAGAAATTAAGGTAAGTGTGGTTCAAATTATTTCAATGGGTTTTTCAACTCTGAGGCATAACTTTGTAATTTTTGCATAGTTTCACCCAGATATTCAACATGGGCTTTTTGGGACCCCACATCATGACCAATGATGGTGATGGAATTATGCAAATCAGGCCCAAAAGGCGATTTCGCGGTCACTTGGCAAAATCATCTTTTGGGCAGGATATGACAATTTTTACCTACCATTGTTCATGAGGTGGGATCATAAGAAGCCTATGTTGAAAATGTTGGGTCAAAATATGTAAAAATGACAAAGTTATGAGCGTTCATTGAAATTATTCTACACTTGCTCATAACTTCGGTAATTTTAAATATTTTGACCCCAAATTTTTAACATAGCCCTGTTTTCAAACCACCTCATGAATGTGATTGTTGTCATTTTTCAAATCTTGGCCAAAAGTGTTTTCGCACCTGTGGCACAGAATGACATTTTGGTGGTGTGGACTCACATTTCAGCAAGGATTTGAAAATGTTCACTTATGGAGTTCATGAGGTGGGGTAATAAGAAGACTATGGTGAAAATCTGGTGTACAAATATGGTAAAATATGCAGGTTACATGTAGTTTATAGTATATGAAGTGTTGTTATACATATGACTGTTGTTGTTTTATTGTATTGTATTGTATATTTAAGTTTATGTTGTATATGTATTATATGTTTTTTACTTGTCACCTGTGAAAATGGGCACTTGTGCTCATCAGGCATACAAGAATAAAAAATAAATTAAATTAAATGAAATGGTTATGACTGAATGTTTTTCATTCATTTCATTGCAAGGCTCAAGGGAGAGGGAGGGGAATGCAAGGAAGGTGACATGAAAAAGGCAGAAATACTGAATAAATATTTCTGTTCAGTATTTACAGAAGAGGGGGAGGAGCAGGGGCCACAGCAGTACAGCAGTTGCCAAGGGGGGTGAAGAGGTGGACAATAGTCCATTCACAGGGGAAAGAGTCCTGCAGGAGCTCACTAAATTGAAGGTAGACAAAGCGATGGGACCAGATGGCATACACCCAAGGATATTAAGAGAACTGCAAAGGGAGATAGCAGAACCTCTGGCAGTCATGTTTACTGAGTCATTCAACACGGGTTGTACCAGAGGACTGAAGGAGGGCACATGTTGTCCCTCTACACAAATCTAGCACCAGGGAGGAGGCAGGGAACTATAGGCCAGTCAGACTCATCTCAGTAGTGGGGAAGATCATGGAGATTAGGGTTGTCAGAACCCTCTGAAGTTCTGGGTTCTAGTTCTAGTCTAGAACTTTTGAAGAAGTACTAAGGTTCTAATCTTTTTTAGAACTCGAACCTTATTTTTTAATTGTGCTGCCAGTAATGAAGATAGTAATGAAATACATGTAAAGGAAAAAATGTTTAATATAAGGGGGAGAGAAATGATCATGTGTGACATTGATAGGGGTACAACTAGGTTTATCTATGGTTTCTTCTGTTTGCTAAAGCCAGCAACTTAATACGTAACAGGCCCACCCACCCACCCATATGTTAAAAGTTTTCCTGCTGCAGCTGCATCATAGTTCCTTAGTGAAAGAAAGAGGCACATTAGCCATTTATGTACTCAGTTATATATACTCATAGTCAAGAACTATTAGGAAAAAATAACTGATATTACCTAATTTCAGCTATTTGCTGCTTTGTGTTTTAAATGGGTAAATCAAAAGTTGCTATGTTTAAAAGAAAGCTTTTATAACAAAGTCAAGCCAAGTTACTACAGCCGCAGCACATGGAACTGTCGCAAAACATATTATGTCATAACGTAGTCAGTCAAGACATTTGAATAAAAAAAATATGCCAGTCATTGTTGCTGGCAAAAAATGCATGCAATTTTCTAAGATAATGCATACATATACCAACATTCTTGTTGGCAAATTGAAGTAATACATACAACTTTCTAAGATGATGCATTTTTCCAGCTGATACATCAATAAAATCTGTATTTCAGTCACATAAATAAAAAAGTGGTTTCCTCACCACATCCTAACTTAAGGAACATTTAATGTAGCTGCAGCAGTTGGCATGTGATGTTTAAGGGACAGTGTCTGTCAACCCCATTATGTATCAAATTCTCACTACTTGTAAAGCAAAAACACTTTATGATAGGTCACATTCTGTGAAAACTGCTGATGCAGATTTTCTTTTATTTTTGATTCCTTTATTCTTTTTTTTAAAGGGGACAGGACACTTGTGCTAGGTGGCAGCAGTTTGCAATGTATTTAATAAGAAAAAAAATATATCTATAGTAGGTTCCACAGTGGGCAATCGGTGTAGCCCTCCCATATCATCGGTCTGTCATCATCTTTTTCCTCACCATCCCCAGCCGATCACGAATCTGTAAACGAAAGGACTAAAACAACACCCACCTTTCACCCCAGCATCCATTCCACTTTTCTTCCACCACCCTCATCTATGCAGTAGCATCTATACTACCCTTACACCCATGTGTTAAAACCAATCCACAACCCTCACCCCCCTCAAGCATGTATTCCACCCTCCTCCCTCACCCAAATGTTTAAACTATCCCCACACTTAGTCATGAACTACCATTCATATCACCCTTCTCTGTCCCTCACCCATGTTAAAACCCACTCCCCAACCATCACCCATGTACTAACAACTATGCCATCTTCCTCCCTCTTGCATCCATGTTAAACCAACCTCCAGCCCTTTCCCACCCTCCGGCACCCATTCTACCCTCCTCCCCCTCTCAAATGCTAAAACTACAACATGCTTACTCAAGAAAAATGAAACTCTTGCCTCCAAATGAGCCATACTTGACTGTTCCTTAATTTTATTTAGCTTTTTAGCTTTTGTTTACCGGGTAAGTACACTAGACAAGTATTATGCCCATTTTCAGGAACAATAATAAACAACACTTATGTGAAAAACTGTCTTTTCAATTGCTTTCTTCTTATGGACAACATTCAGTACAGTCCTCTTCATGGAACCAGTAATTTGAGAGTTGTTGCTATTATGCCATGGTCTGTGTACAACAGAATGTTAAACACGAGCTATTGTGGTATGAGACCTATGCTTACAGAATATGTGCTCAACCATGACATAGGTAAAACTCCAGATGACTCTGTTTCCCGGAAGATACTTGTAACAGTATGCTACCCACAGAAACATAACAATATAAAATACAGTTTTTCCCATAATTTTTTATTCAGTAAGATAAGTTACATATGGATCATTTTGGTTTATGGCTAACATTTCTGTAATTGAAAAAATAATAAACAGCTACCAATTAGAACTCATTGTTTTGTCCTCTTTAAAATTGAAAAATAGACCGCCCCCGGTCCCAGCCCATACTGATGCACCACAAAGTCACAGAAGGTAAATCCAAAAATATGTGTTTGCACTTTAACTATAAATAATATGATACAGAAATAATTGACATGACAGTGTCCTTTTTATGCCAAATTTGGGCCTTTTCCCACTGATGTTAAAATTGCCCTGTATATAAAACTTGTTGACTTTAGACCCTAGCTACAAAGCAGCTTGCCATGAAATGGTGAACGTTTTGTGGAGTACATAGTCCAAGGTAGTAGATCGAGAAAGGAGAGAGACAACCAAAGTCATCACAGTCTGTAAAAGTTTCCTTTTTGGTGCAGATAGACTCTGCCCCACCCAGTATTTACCAGCCACCACCATCTGAGTTGTCATCACCATCAACATCCACAACATCAATCACTTCAGGATCAGTTTGAATACTCTTGTAGGGATACGAAAATCTTGACTTATTAACTTTAATAAAAGTTAATGTGTGTACATTTTCTGGCAGCAACCGATTTCTGGTGTCTGTCACAATATTGCCAGCTGTACTAAACATGCGTTCTGAAAAGACACTTGTTGCAGGACAACCAAGATATTTACAGGCTTCATCATACAGCTCTGTCCAAATCGACTTTTTTGATCTTCAGTGTTCAAAAGGGCATGCATCAATAGGAATAGACAGTTCTTGCAGGTAACTGTCTACCATGATGGTCAGAGACTGCTCAGAAGAGGAATCAGCATAAGATGGTATGGCAGCAATTTGGGAAATGTTTTGCAACAGATTTAGTTTGCTACTAAGAGCTAAAGAAGTGGCAGTTGTGGAACAACTACTGTTAATGTTTGGTGACTTTTCCAGTTCTGAATCCCTTTGTGAAGATGAACCTACAAGTTGTGGTGATAACAACCTGAGGGTACTCTGCGTGTCTGTGTTTGACTTCTGTGAGTGCTGCAGCTCATCTAGCAACATACATTTGTACTGCTCTATATCACCTGTTTTTGGAAGATGTATAGCCTTGAACCTGGGATCTAAGAGAGCTGCAAGGATGTAGTGTTTTGATTTCATCATTGCAACTAATTTGTCACTGGTTTTGAAGCGCTCGCTCATTCTCTTTATGAGATTCCCATGATACAGGTGACATGTTGTCTGAGATTCACATCTGTCTTTTTCTATTTGTAGATTTAGAACACTAAGATGATGTGAAATCAGCATTATGAGTTGGATAGCCTGACTCACAGATGCGCCTTCAGAAGACATGTCCTTGTGGCTGTCTCAAAAGGAGCTAGGATGCAGCACACTGTCTCCATTAATTTCCACTGCAGCACAGACAGCATAATGCCATCTCCAGTAATGTAACTGGAGCAATACTCTTGTACAGCTTGATTTTGCTCCAACAGGCGCTGCAGCATATAAAGCACTGAGTTCCAATGAGTGGAAACATTTTGAATCAGCTTTTGCTGGGGCAGCTTGTGTTTTTTTTGCAGTTCGGACAATGTCTGTATAACCTTGGTTGAATGTAAAAAGTAAGTCACAATTTTTTTGCAAACAGCAATCATACCATCCACTTGTGTTTCATTGCTGAGAAATCCTGTGACAATTAAATGTAAGCAATGTGCAAAGCAAGAAGCATGCATAAATCCTCCATCCTGTACTGCTTTCAAGATGTTGGCTCCATTGTCACTTACTATGAAGCCACATTTTAGACCGTGAGAATAAACCCATTCATCAAGGAGGTCATTTAGTTCCTGCAGAATGTTTGCAGCTGTATGACTTTGTCCAAACTTCTTTATATGCAGCAGCACCATCTTCTGGGGTGTCTTTGTTTATAAAGAACCACAAGAAAACGTGACCCAATGAGTGGTAAGGGATATGTAATCTATGTTTTGAGTGCTGGTCCACATATCTGTTGTAACATGAATAACCCCACCCTCTGCAGTTTTAAGTGCAAGCATCACTGTCGCTTTTAAAGCCTGATAAATGTTGGTCATTTCAACATAGGAAAAGTACCTTCGATGAGGAACATTGTAACGAGGCTCTGCTAGTTTCAAGAGCTCCCTAAAATCCTCATGATCTACCAAAGAGTATGGGAGAAGGGCTCCAGCTAACAGTTCACCAATTCTATGATTAAGATGAAGGGTCTTTGGATGATTTTTAGTAAAGGTATTCCTTTCAAATGCCTGAGACAGTGTTAGCTGTTTACAGTATGTCCCTGCTGGTTTATTATACACCGTGCTTCGATGGGCAGATGGACACTGAGATGGTGGACTAGGACTTATACATTCAGTGCCATCGCTGGATGTGCAACTGGTACTAATGGTGCTGGCATTGGTGGTAACAGTGATCCTAGGGCTGGCAGTGGTTCTGTCCGCATGAAGTTCAGACAATTCAGTATCCATTTTCAGATTCCTGACCCTTCTTATGTGCAGTCTGGAAGATGGAGGACATGGATTTTGGATGATCAAGCAAAACTGAATGCTTTTTCAGATGGCATTTAAGATCTGAAGTGCCAAGGCATGATACAACTTTACCAAGGCTTACACTCTGTTTACACAAGGAACAAATTGCTCTGCATGGATCAGTTTTACTGACAGAGAAATAATTCCACACCTCAGATGTGACAGATTTTGTTTGAGTGCTAGGAAGATAGCTAAAGACTGTTTGCATCTTTTCACCTGTCCTAACAGAACCCGGGACATGCTCCTTGGTGCTAGAAGAGTGGGCAGAAGACTCAGATGGATTTTCATTGCTGGCTGACGCAGAAGTGGTGGATTCAATGGATATGTCCTTTTCATTGCCAACAGTGCTGGATGTATTTGCAAATGCACTACCTGATTCATTGTCAGCAGACTTGCTCATTTCACTTTGTTGAGAAAGTAATGATATGTCGCAAGACACAACAGTGTCGGACTGAGACAAACAGTTACTGTCTGAGTCTGAGTCAGAGAGGGACTCACTGTCACTTGCATTATTACTGCTAGTCACAGGGATTTTAACAGCATGAACGGTATACCTTATGGTGCCTCTCCGTGTGACCCCAGCAGCTGCACAGGTTTTCTTAAAAGGTCCCCCTTTACCACACTTCACTGTTGCTCTTTTGCTGTTTGTTGAATTTTTATAACGTGAAACATTTTGGTTATTTCTGCTAGCACCAGGATTACCACTACCACCAACACCTGCTCCAGCACCAGCACCAGATGCTTCATCTATGTTGGTGTCAGCCATAACAGTACCAGTATACTGCAGTGAACACACCCACACAATTCCTGTGTAAGAAAGCAATGTGATCTGTGATCACTGGCTACAACTCCAAAATGTTATTTTGGCTATGCGACACTGTGATGCAGTGGACAAAGTAACTGAAGAATATGACGGTTTGCAACTAAAGGATCCCAGGTTCAAGGCTTACAGAATGATTGGGCTGCTGGTCATAGGCATACACATAGCAGTCAAGGGGCACACAGCAGCAGGGTGATGGACTGACCACAAGAGATGGAGTTACACACACAAACCGAGGAAAGAGATTTTTCTGTCTCTCCTCCCAACAGGGAAATATATTTTTAGGCTTCTGTCATGTATTTAAGGATAATACCACCACACAACTGGCCACTGGATTTCACACGGTAACATACACTGGGTAAGGTACAGTGCAGTCAAGGGGAGCACAGAAGCAGGGTGATAGGCTGACCACAAGAGACGGAGTTACATACACTAACTGAAGAAAGAGATTTTTCTGTCTCTGCTCCCAACAGGGAAATATATTTTTAGGCTTCTGTCTTGTATTTAAGGATAATGCCACCACACAACTAGCCACTGGGCTTCACATGGTAACATACACTGGGTAGGGTACAGTGCAGTCAAGGGGCACACAGCAGCAGGGTGATGGAATGACCACAAGAGACAGAGTTACATACACTAACTGAAGAAAGAGATTTTTCTGTCTCTCCTCCCAACAGGGAAATATATTTTTAGGCTTCTGTCATGTATTTAAGGATAATGCCACCACACAACTGGCCACTGGATTTCACATGGTAACACACACTGGGTAATGTACAGTGCAGTAAAGGGGCGCACAGCAGCAGGGTGATGGGCTGACCACAAGAGACGGACTTACATACACTAACCAAAGAAAGAGATATTTCTGTCTCTCCTCCCAACAGGGAAATATATTTTTAGGCTTCTGTCATGTATTTAAGGAGGATGCCACCACACAACTGGCCACTGGATTTTACACGGTAACACACACTGGGAAGGTACAGTGCAGTCAAAGGGCACACAGCGGCAGGGTGATGGGCTGACCACAAGAGATAGAGTTACATACACTGAACCAAAGAAAGCAATTTTTCTGTCTCTCCTCCCAACAGGGAAATATATTTTTAGGCTTCTGTCATGTATTTAAGGATAATGCCACAACACAACTGGCCACTGGGCTTCACACAGTAACACACACTGGGTAAGGTACAGTGCAATCAAGGGGCACACAGCAGCAGGGCTTCTGTCACATATTTAAGGATTACCACCACCAACACACAACTGGTCACTAGGCTGCACATGGTCACACACAGTGGGGTTGGGGTACAGTGCAGTCAAAGGGAACAAAGCAGCAAGTCTATCGTCTGGCCACGCCACAGGAGAAAAGCATCAAACATTGCCCTGTGCTGCTCTTGTATTAGAGGACAGGACTGTTTTTTTTTTTTGGTGAAAGAGGTTTAAGAGGAGAGGATCCCCATGAGCACAGCAGACTTCTGACAAATTTTATTTTTGTTTTGTCACTTAAGGATTTTTTCCCATTGTTGGTTAACTTTGAAATATCAAATTAATTAACTTCAGTTGCTGCATTCAGCCCCTCCTCCAGCCAACATGTTCTCTCCCTCCCAGTCCCCACCAGATGAGAGATGAATTAGTCTGACTCTGACTTAAATTCAGGATTTGGAGAGAGAGATGCAGTATACAGTCACATCAAGTTACAGGAACTTAAATCTGTTCCTTTCTGTCTTTTTCCCCTCCCGGTCCCGAGTCCCCGGCCCCTACAGTGGGGCCTATACAGTGTACTGCTGCAGACTTATCTCCGAGTCCATTCCATTCCTCCTTTCTTTCTGTGGCCTCTCCACTCTGCCTGTTCCTTATTTTCCCCCACCCACCCTTCATTCAATTTATATTTTTTAGTTGTCAAATATTGCAGCCTCAGCTTGCACACAAATGAAGAGAAGAGACTGAGAGGCAAGCACTCTGCACACTAGCAGACTGCAGCTCCTTCTCCTCCTAGCCACATAGTTTGCCCCACCTCCCAGGCTCCCACAAGGCTTTCCCAACTTAAACCACCTGACTGCATATCAACTGGTCAGGTGGTGAGGTGCTTGGAGTGCAAAATGCGTGAGCGCGAGATGGAGTCATCACTGAAAACAGCCGCCCCCCCATAGCTGTAAGGGAGGAGCGTGGGAAGGGAGTCAGGAGTCAGGATCCCCTCACCGAGCTGGTGCTGGGAAGGAAAAGGTAAGCTGCCACCTGCTAATTACCAATAATTTGAACCCTTTTGAAAACCATCTAGTGTTCGAGTTCTAAATTAGAACTCGAACACCAGGGTTTGAGGAGGGTGTGAATCTTTCTCGAACTAGTTTAGACAACACTAATGTAGATATTGCTTAAAGAAAGGATAGTGGGGCATCTAGAAGCCATCAGAGCCCAGGACCATAGGCAACATGGATTCACAGCAGGGAGGTTGTGTCAGACAAATCTGGTTGCTTTCTTTGACTAGGTGACAAAGGACATAAATCATGGTGGGGCAGGGGACATTGCTAACCTTGATTTCAGCAAAGCCTTTGACACCATCCCACAGAGGAAGCTGATCAGCATGCTGGGTAGGCTGGGCATAGGGGACAGGGTGGTAAACTGGGTTACAAACTGGCTAACAGACAGGAGGCAGATGGTGGTGGTAAATGGTGTGCAGTCTGGGGAGAGGGGGTGACCAGTGGGGTGCCTCAGAGATTGGTCCTGGGGCCAGTCCTGTTTAATGTCATTAGTGACATTAAAAAAGGGCTGAAGGGAATGGTCTGCCTGTTTGCAGATGACACCAAGATCAGTCACAGAGTGGATACAGTACCTCAGAGGGGGTGGAGAAAATGAGGAAGGAGCTGGGGAATCTTGAAAAATGGTCTGAGGACTGGCAACTGAAGTTTAATTTAAAAAAGTGCAAAATTATTCACCTGGGATACAGAAACCCTAGGGAAAGCTACAGGATGGGGGGAGTTACTGATAGTCACAAAGGAGGAAAGGGACCTGGGGGTTATTATTTCAGATAACCTGAAAATGTCAAAGCAGAGAGCTAAGGCAGCTGGGAGGGCTAGTGGCATGCTGGGGTGCATAGGCAGGGGTATCACCAGCAGAAGGATGGAGGTAGTTATGCCATTATATAAAACCATGGTCATGTCTCACTTGTATTACTGTGTGCAGTTCTGGAGGCCGCACCTTCGTAAGGACATTAACAGGCTGGAGACAGTCCAGAGAAGGGCGACTAAGATGGTACAGGGTTTGCAACATAAGACTTATGAGGAGAGATTAAGGGACCACAATATGTACTTGCTGGAAGAGAGGAGGGAAAGAGGTGGCATGATAGAAACATTCAAGTACTTCAAAGGTATAAGCAAGGTGCAGGGGGAGACATTTTCCAATACGTGTGGAGCTCAAGGACGAGGGGGCATGACATGAAATTGGAAGGTGGGCGGTTAGGGAATGTGAGGAAGTTCTTCACAAAGAAGATGGTGGATGCATGGAATGGTCTGCCTCAGGAGGTGGTGGTGGGAGCGAGCACTGTGGATGGATTCAAGCATGCTTGGGAGATGCATAGGGGAACCACAGAGGTACAGCAGTGGATGGGTTGGAAGCAGTGATACAGTACAAGAGCTTACGGGCAGACTAGATGGGCCAGGCAGTCCTTATCTGCTGATGATTTTTATGTTTCTATGTTTTATGTTTCTATGTATTTCATCATTCACTAATGATTTTGCTAATGTTCAATATTTTGACTCCAAACGTTCAACATAACCATTTTTCCACATACCCTCATAAACGTGACAGGTGTCATTTTTAAAATCCTGTATGAGATGTCACACTTGTGGTGCAAAATGACATTTAGGCCAATATACTATAAATGACACATGCCATGTTTATAAGAGCAGTCATAAAATGACTATCTTGAAAATATGGGGCCAAAATTAAAAAACACCATTATTTTGCAGCCATATTGACTCTGACCAGAGTTTGTTGTTAATTGTGTTCAATCATTTCTTAAAACAAGGTGAGTTTCTCTCTTCTTGTACCACTGAGCTTTTAATCTTTATGTTTAAACAAGGTGATAGGTCTTTCTATGTTACAGTTTTTATTAATAAACAATTTCAACATATAAACATAGGCAAATTGACAAAGTATAACCAGCCGAATCATATACTAAAATAACAAAGTACGTACATTTTGTGTCAAACTAATAGTAGTTGTCACAGAGTAAATGAGAAAACAGTCAAGAAAGACTTTCTGTGAGTATGGCACTAGGTGATACCGTATCAGGGTCAAGATAAGTTAGGGTTAATCTTATTTTAAGAAAAGGGGCCCAGACTTCTTCATACCAATGGATTTTGTCCAGAGCTAAGTGTGACAGGCATTTCAACGAAGCCAGTTGGCTGATAGATTGGAATCATTCATTGATGGAAGAGATTTCTGTTGAGCGCCATTGACAGAGAAAGAGACACTTTGCTACCAATATGGCAGTGAGGCTCCAAGTGATGGCAGCAGGAGACAATGACACTTGTGGGGGAGTGAGGCCTAAAAGAACAAATGAGGCATCAAACATAGAGGCCTTCGGAAGCACTTTGTTATAATACATAAGGATCATGTCCCGAAAGGGACGAATAGAGGGGCATTCCCATAAGATGTGAGAAAGAGACCCATGGGCTAACAAGGTGATATGTCTGATATCCTGAATTGAAGACCTTCTTGTCTTAAATTCAGATCTAAATATCTGGGCCAGGATTCAAAAAACTTTGCCCAGGCACAAACTGGGTTTGCACGAGGCAAACTGGGTTTTGCCCAGAGGTGGTATTCACAAAGCTCCGTTTGCCCAGAGAAAGTGGGTTTGCACCTGGGCAATGCAATAAGGGGTGGCCACAATGCAAATGAGGGGAAGGGGACCTGCATATCCCCACAATCCCATTCACAAAATTTGCAATCCACACAAAGGCCATTTGTGATGGCCCTTACATGGAGAACATACCGCTGGCAAAAACCTGGCAATAATCCACGCAACCTAAGTGGTTTGCAGTGGTCCTGTGGCCCCCTGTTCCCCAATCCCTGACCCCATAAAAGATAAAGATCTCCCTGGTGGTCCAGAGGTCATTCTCCCCACCCTATTCCCTGATCACTGGCCCTGTAAAAAAACACAGATAATTCTGGTGGTCCAGTGGTCCCTCTCCCCTCCCCATTCCCTGATCACCAGCCCCATAAAAACCACAGATAATCCTGGTGGTCCAGTGGTACCTCCCCCTCCATGTTATCTGACCCCATGAAACAGTCAGAACTCCCTGACAGTCTAGTGGACCCCCCACCCAGTAACAGAGAGTCCAACCACTTTGCTTCCCACCCAGTCCGACCCACAGCCAGTGACCAGCACAGCGCAGCACTCACCACCATGGCTGACTGCTGACTCAGCTCTCAATGACCATGTACTGTATAGAGTATGTCCCATCTGTCAAGCACTGTCAATGGCCGTCCTCTGCACTGATCATCGTGAAGCTCAGTCTGCAGCCAGCCAAGGTTGTGGAGTGGTGGGGCTGTGCTGGCCTCACTACTCCACTGTGGGTTGGGCTGAGGGGGAGCGGGGTGGTCGGACTCTCTATTACCAGATGGGGTCCAGTAGACTGCCAGGGAGTTTTGACTGTTTTACAGGGTCAGGGAAAGGGAAGGGGGAGGGACCACTAGACCACCAGGATTATCTATGTTTTTTTACAGGGTTAGCAATCGGGGAACAGGGTGGGGGAAGGGACCACTGAGCCACCAGGATTATCATTCTTATTTACAGGGCCAGCTACTGGGGACTGGATAGGGGGAGGGTCAGTATACTAAGGAAAATAAACACAACACTTTATTTTACAGTGATGGGAATCGGGAGCCAAGTAGTGGCAGACTGCGAATGCATGGGCATGGGTTGGGGGGCACTAAACCACCCACAGACCATGTAGATGAGCCCATAATGGGCATGCAAATGGACATCTAGCTCCTTGCTTGCCCAATGGATTCATTTGCATGGTCACTTTCATGAATAGGACCTTAGTGTGTATGCGCTATTGTTTCCAGTTCATTCTCCTGGCTGGCTGTGGGGGCAGTGCTACTGAAATTCCTGGTGGTTTTCCTGGGTTAGCGCTGCCCCTACCTACCTACCCCTATTCACAGTCAGATAGAGCACCTCGTTATCTGACAGCGAATAGTTCCATAGCCCACCAGCACAACTGTGGGGTGCAGAGCAAACCTTTGTGCAGCACTTTGCCTTTTGTGTGAATCCTGGCCCTTTTCTAAACTACTGAGCAGGCGAATGCTATATGTGGCAGATTCATTAATCAAACCAGTCCAGACTTGCTCCATTCCATCTAGAATAATATACCGTATGATAGTCTGAAGATTATTGGGAAGTAATATAGTTTTGTACCACACAAAATAAGTCAGATGTTTTATTATCTTTACACCAAAGAAAGGCTTTTGACAACGTGGATCATGATTGCCTCTTTTCTGTTTTGTCCTATTAGAGATACCCCAACAATTTGTTATATGGTTTCGAGCTTTGTACAAAAAAGGGACTGCTGTTCCATTTTTCACAGACACCAAGGGAGAGCTACGACTATTAGAGTTGAGGTCAGACAAGGGTGTGCTTTGAACCCTCTCTTTTATCATTTTTGCCCTGGATCTGTGGTTTAGGAGGATCTTCTCTAACCACAGAATAGTTGGGATCACCCCATCAAACAGTGAGGGACAACTAAAAGTTTCAGCATATGCTGATGATACAGTATTTGCCTGTATATAACAGATAAATCTTCTGCTCAGACAGCTATAAAGCACCTTTGGCTTTTCTCATCCTTGTCTGGCTCTCTCGGATTAACTGCAGAAGAGTGTGGGTATGTGTCTTGGCACAGCTGGGACCACAGTAGCATCTGTGGCTGGGATCAGACGTTATGCTTATCCCATTAAAATTTTGATAATTAAATTTGGGGTGGGTGATATGGTGACATTAAAGGGAAGGTTCCCTCAGTCTATTATTCTTTTTACCTGTGTGGTTTGTAGGCATGAACAATGATTGCCTCTACTGCACCCTTCTAGTTTCATCAGGATTTAAATGTAAATGAAGGTGCTTAAGTCTGGTGTGAAAACCTGCTTGACTATTGCAAAGGTCATGATCGGACTTGTGTAAGGCATCCTGATATTTTATTATGCTCTAGTGCTAAAGTCTGCAGTAATTATACTGTATTAGTCAGTGCTGTTGCTGTCCTCTGCAGTCCCTATATAGAAACATAGAAACATAGAAGTTGACGGCAGATAAGGACCGCAAGGCCCATCCAGTCTGCCCATTTCTTTTTCTACCTTATAAATGTGCCATCGGCCTTTGCTCTGTCAGTGGCCTATCTATTCATACTCATCTGTACTGCTCCCTTATGCCTATCCCATGCCTGTTTGAAGCCCTGCACTGTATTCATAGCCAACACTTCCTGAGGTAGACCGTTCCATGCATCCACCACCCTTTCTGTGAAAAAGAATTTCCTCACATTCCCCCTTAATCGGTCTCCCTCTGTTCTCATGCTGTGTCCTCCTGTCCTGCTATTTTTCTTATATTCAAACATGTTAGACCCTTTCACCTTGTTAATACCCTTAAGGTGTTTGAATGTCTCGATCATATCACCTCTCTCCCTTCTTTGCTCAAGGGTATACATATTGAGCTCCGTTAATCTGTCCTCATATGTCTTCTGATACAGTCCCTGTACCATTTTGGTTGCCCTTCTCTAGACTGCCTCAATTTGGTTAATGTTCTTGTGAAGGTGTGGCCTCCAGTACTGCACGCAGTACTCCAGATGGGGCCTAACCAGTGTCTTATAAAGAGGATTATTACCTCTCCTACTTACTCAGGATACCCCTACTAATACACCCTAACATCCCCTAGCCTTACCTACTGCTTTAGAAGTCTGCTTGGATGATTTTAGGTCATTAGTGATGATGATGCCCAAGTCTCTTTCTTCCTTTGTGACTGCCAGCAACTCTCTTCCCAGCCTATAAGTGGCTTCTGGGTTTCTCTTCCCTATGTGCATGATCTTGCACTTCTTTGCATTAAATCCCAATTGCCACTCTTCTGACCATTTTGCTAGTTTATCCAGATCTCTTCTCATTCTGCCCACCCCATCTGGATCATCTACTTTGTTGCAGATCTTGGTGTCATCTGCAAACAGACAAGCCTTACCCTCTAGTCCATCTACAAGGTCACTAATGAAGATATTGAAGAGGACTGGCCCCGGGACTGATCCCCGAGGTACCCCACTTGTGACTTGCATCTCTTCTGACTGTATACCATTTACCACCACTCTGTTTTCTGCCCGTCAACCAGTTTGCCACCCAGTTGACCAACTTCTGACCCACCCCGAGCCTACCCAGCTTATTTATCAATCTTCTATGTGGAACAGTGTCGAAAGCTTTGCTGAAGTCAAGGTAGGTGACATCACCTGCTCCCCCCTGGTCCACCACTCTGGTTATCCAGTCAAAGAAATCTATGAGATTAGTTTGATAGGACCTTCCTTTTGTAAACCCATGCTGTCTTGGATCCTGTGCCCCTATGGATTCCTGGTGTTGCCCTATCCTTTCCTTAAGGAGTGCCTCCATAATCTTGCCCACTACTGAGGTAGGACTGACTGGTCTGTAGTTCCCTGCTTCCTCCCTGCTACCACTCTTGTGGAGCGGGATCACATGAGCTCTTCTCCAGTCTTCTGGGACCTCTCCTGTGCTCAGAGACTCACTAAACAGTTCTGCTAATGGCTCTGCTAGTTCCACCCTTAGCCCTTAAGTACCCTGGGATGTATGCCATCAGGACCCATTGCCTTATCCACCCTGAACTTAGCGAGCTCTTGTAGGACCCTTTCTTTTGTGAAGGGAGTAGTGCTCACCTCCCTCCCACCTGTGTCCATGGTGCTGAGCTGTGGGCCCTGCCCTACCTTCTCTTCAGTAAATAATGAGCAAAAGTATCTATTTAAGATAGATGCTTTTACAGGGTCCTCCTCCTCACATGCCCCCTTTTCTCCACTGAGCTTAGCAATACCCCCTCTGGACTTTCTCCATTCACTAATGTATCTATAGAAAGTCTTGTCACCTTCTTTTACTGTTCATGCTAGTGTTTCCTCAGTTTGAGACTTTGCCTGCCTTACTGCCTTCCCTTAGGCAGTTTGGTATACCTCCTATCTTCATCCCACTGTGTTCCCTTATATTTTCTGAAGGCCAGCCTTTTGGCTCTGACCTTTTCTGCTACTGTATTTGAGAACCAAAGTGGTTTCCTTCCTCTTTTGCACTTCCTTTTCTGTCTAACACAATGGGATGTTGCTTCAAGTATTGCATCCTTAATGATTGCCCACTTTGCCTATACCCCCTCTTGTGTGTTTCTTTTTGCCAGGGCTAGCTTAACTCTGTTGGCCATCTTTCAAAGTCAACTCCTCTGAAGTCCCATATTTTTGCCTTGGAATGGGATGATTTAGATGGTGTGGCCAAATTGAACCATACCATGTGATGGTCACTAGCCCCCAGGTGACCTTCTACCTGGAGATCTGTGATCCCTTCCCTGTTAGTCAGTACTAGATCTAGGATAGCCCTGTCTCTTGTGGGTTGTTGTACCAGTTGTTTGAGGCCCTCCCCCTGCAGGGAATCCACCACGTGTCTAGTTCTGGCAGATGTTCCTGCTGGTATTGACCAATCTGTATCCGGCATGTTGAAGTCTCCCATTATCAGAACCTCCCCTTTAGCTGTCATGTTTTGTATATCTTCTAACAATAATGTGCCTATGTCCTCCCCTGGTCTGGGGCCTGTAGACAACCCAGTTCTTATGGCTGTCCCAGTTCCTGTTTCCAGGGTGACCCACAGTTCTTCTGGCTCCTTATGTGTATTCTGAATTTCTGTAGCTTTGATATTTTCATTGACATACAGGGCCTCTCCACCACCCCATTTTTGCACCTCAGTCTCTTCTGAACAATACATAGCCAGGTACTGAAGTCTCCCAAGTGTGGTTACTGGTAAACCACATCTCACTAATTGCTACTATGTCCAGTTTAGCCTCTGACATTATTGCCTGAAGGTTTGGGATCTTATTTCCCAGGCTGTGAGCATTTGTGTACATGATTTTCCATTGGCCAGATTTTGGTGTGTTAGTTGTTGGGTGTGGTTTGGCATTTCCCCTGTGCGTCGTATGGGGAGACGGACCTTTTTTCTTACCTGGTGATGCAAATGAACTGCAAACATGCTGAATCCCTGTTTCACCACTAGCTGGGGGGGGGAGAGGTGTTCTTCCCATTTGACATATGGGGTGCTGCATCCCTCTCCCCATTTGCTAGTTTAAATATTCAGCAAAGACGTCAAACTTCTGCCCCAATGCACTGACTCCCTCCTTAGTCAGATGCAGTCTATCAAATTTAAAGAACTTTCGCTCCCAGAACTGTTGCCAGTTCCCTACAGATCTGTATCCTTTTTTCTGGCACCAGCCCTTGAGCCACATGTTTAGCTCCCCTATCTCCCCTTCTCTGACCTTCTGTCCATCTGCCCCCCTCTCCCAGACTGGCAGAATCTCAGAGAAGGAGATGCCGGACGAAATGGATGATAGTTTGTCACCCAGCCTGGTCAGGTGTTCCTTGGTCTCAACTGACGGCTGGCGAAGATCATTAGTCCTATGTGTGCCAGGACATCAATGTTTTCTCCTGCTTTGTGAACAATTTTAGCAATGCAGTCAGTGTCTCTCCACGCTGATGTACCTGGGAGACATCTGACCATTACCCCTGGCTGGAGATGGGTATCAACTCTCCAAATCATGGAGTCTCCTATGATCAGAAGTTTTCTGGATTTCATTTTTGCTTTTTTTGTTTTGGTTCCTGATTTGGGTGAGTTTTATTGTGCTAGCTCCTGTGCTGCAGTGTTCTGCTCTGCAGTGTCCTCTGCCCTTTTGTTTGATTTCAGAGATAGAGGCAGATACCTGTTTGTAGTGTTTATATGTTTTTTGGAGGTAATATGTTGGAGAGCAGAGAGTGATGGGGCACCTGATTTGCCCTTCCTAACCACCTGCCAACCTCCTGGACCAACTACCCTCTGCGGTCGAGGTTTTTCTGTTGGATGTTGGGGAAATGGCGGGTGATTCTTATAATGTATTTCCTCTTGAATATGAAATTTGAGGTGCGCAATCTCTGCCCATGCTACCCAGAGCTAAGCCCTAAGATCTCCAATGGCCCAGCATGTAGGACAGTGTCCTAAATCCTGTAAGACTGTCCTTCTGAAAATTGTTCCACAGTACCTGCAGTTAATGATATCCATTCCAGATAAGTTGCTGGGTTTATAACCTAGTCAGAGTAATTAGAAGGAAGAAAATGCACGTTATGGTTTGATTTTGTGTTTTGTTTTTGTATAACTTGTAATAACAAGTTAAATTAGTAGTGCCCCTGTAAATGAGCTCACCTTGTGGATGCACCACTTATCCGCCCCTTCCTGCTTTACCACAGGAAATGTCACAACTGTGGTACCCTATAAAAGGAGTGTAGTGTGGGGTGGTTGGGGATGGGGGTGGGTGGCTGGGCCCTTCCCCTGCCGAAAAAGAAGAACCACGGGATGAAAGAACAAGGAGTTAAGAGCAGAAACAATCAGTCAACAACAAATGCAGTAACCGTGAAAGCTTATCCTAATGTTAAATAAAACTATAAAACCTGTAAAGCACCACCTGTAATAATTTTAGAGAGGATATACCCTGTAAGAAACACTTTGCTACAGAGAAAAATAAAGCAGTAACAGAAGATATACCTTTCAAAAGACAATTTGAATCAGACGATTACAGCAGTAATCTGTTAGCACAACCTGTAGGCACACCTTGTAATAATGCAGAAGAAGGTATACCAGCAACAACAATTTGAATCAGAGAAAAATAAAGCAATGAAATGTTAGCAACAAACAGTAGCAATCCCTGTAAGTAAAAAATAAAAATAACAACACACAGTAAATCTGCTTAGCCAAAAGAAGTCTTAATCCTTTTCTCTTGCTCTGGTAAGGTTCTCTACTCTGCCTTTCAAGCAATCTTAGAAGGAAAGAGCTCAGATGAAGCTAGGTGCCTTGGCCAGCAAACCAAGTCTTCTACCTATGTTCTTGTCTTATGCTGTTTAGGCTGGCTATGAGACTTTTCAAGGCATAATAACTGCCCAGCTATTTTCTGTAGCTTAAAGTGTATCTGAGTTACAGAAAAACCCTTTTAGAGAATACAGGGGACTTCACATGACATGTAACAGAACTGAATGAAAGTATAACTTCTGCTGGCTGGTTCAGGTATGCATAATCTGCTCCCATGATGCCTTGCATGAGTAGGGTCATGCCATTTTCAATGGAGATGAACAGGTTTTCACACCAGGGCAAAACGGAGTGAAGCAACCTCATTTTTATTTTAAATTAGGATGAAATTAGGGGGATGCAAGAGAGGGAATTATTGTTCATGCCTACAAACTAAGCAGGTATACAGAAAATAGATTCAACGAACTTTCCCTTTAAACTGGACAGAAAGATTGCCTATTGTACACAAAAGGTAAACAGGTGGAAATCTTGGAAATTGTCAGAGTTAAAAAATATACCTTACATGTCACTTTTTGGTCCCCATTTTGTTATAGAGGAAATTGAGGGCCCCCCAAGCTCCTTGTTCATCACCAGAGATCACCAGAGATCCCCAGGCAGCAGATGGGTCATGAGGGTAGCAGCAGCTGGAGCTCTCCCCAAGCTGTGCAGTAGGACCAGAATTCAGCACCTCTCAAGCTCCTTGTTTGCCCCCAGAGATTCCCAGGCAACAGATGAGTCATGAGGGTAGCAGCAGCTGGAGCCTTCCCCAAGCTGCACAGCAGGACCAGAATTCAATGTCTACCAAGGTATGAACTAGGCGACTAGCAGCCTTTTCAGGTAAACTGGTGTTCAGTGCCATCTTGGACTACCGAACTTAGGACCGCATGGTCCCTAGAGTTGTGGTCTGCAAACAGCATGCTAGACTGTGACACCACTGTGCAGCACTGCACAAGTGCTTGCCAACCACCCTCCCCACCACTTGCCCACCCTAAGCTTGGTTGACATTTATTCCTGCATGAACCAATCAGCTCACTTTCACCCCCCACAATACTGGTTTGCCCTTGCCTGATGTCCCCTTAGTTCTCCCCACTTGGTACACTCCACTCCATAGAATGACTGTTGAGACTCCAGGCATACTGGTGGATTGGGACTTGCTACTTGGACTGCTCAAAACTTCTCTCTCCAGGACTCAGCCCCCGCTAGCCACAGAAACCCCCAATGACCCTGATATACCAACCTGCCTTACTATCCCCACTAAATCCTGCTACCAGCCTTCTAACCTAGCCTTCTAATCACAACTAACTGGACAGTGGATAGTATGCCCAAAGCAGACAATATGCTCACAACTGACTGGATAGCCTCACACCCTGCTAAGTCCCTTTTCCTTATGGCCCTCTTTATCTCACTAATGCCTTGGGCACTCATATTATAGGGTCATACCGGACTGGATACATCATTATATCTAAAGCCACACTCATAGAAGAGAGGAGATGCCCTCCCATCCATTACAAACCAAGGCCCTTTCCCTCACTACTTCCCAACACCCCACTACTACCCCTGGACTGGTAGCTTTATTCAACATCTGGTAACCCTGTGTCGGAGGACCCCAGTTGGTACCCATCCATGGCTGCGAACCAGTAAACCAGACAGCAACACTGCTATCTGAAATCTGTGAGGAAATTCTTGCTGATTCTCCTACTGCTATCAGGGAATGTTCATCCAAACTCTGGTGCTTCCCCTGGAGC
This sequence comes from Neoceratodus forsteri, assembly GCA_016271365.2. Taxonomy (NCBI): domain Eukaryota; kingdom Metazoa; phylum Chordata; order Ceratodontiformes; family Ceratodontidae; genus Neoceratodus; species Neoceratodus forsteri. The sequence goes on from CM028130.1 coordinate 1,508,504,852, forward strand.
ATGTACTTGCAAGTGCCCTCTGAGCACCCTGAGGATCGCATCCCTTAAATATTGGCAGCATTCTACCTAAACTAGCACAGTTTGAGGACTGAGTTAAGCAAGTCCAGAATGATATAATCTCCCTTACAGAGACATTGCTCTCTCCTAAAACACCAGATGCCTCTGTATCCTTGCATGGATGCAACCATTTTAGACAGGACCGAATAGGCAAAAGGGGGGGGGCTGTATAATATATTAGCGTGATATGCTGCAAGGACATAAAATTGCGTGAGATGGTACTACTAGTGACTGTGAGTGCCTAGCACTACATCTCCTACTAGGGAGTGGGGGAGGATGGGATTATTATGGCAGTCTGTATTCCCCCTGGCAAGCAACACTTGGGGCTTAAAATGTTTGCCAAGCACTTTAAACAGGCTAGCCAGAACTTGGAAACTATGGTCACAGAAAAATTCAATATCAACTGGGCTGCTAAATCTAGTAAAGGGCTCAGAGACCAGCTAAATAGCCTCTACCTGACTCAAGGGGTCAAGGAATGCACTAGAATCAACTATAAAGCAGCTACCAATACCCTCAATGACTGGGTACTAACTACCCATCCTGAAAGACTTACTGAGGTCACAGTGCTGCCCAATGTCCTGAGTGACCACTCTCCCATGCTGTGTGACTGATCCACCAAACTCGCTAAGACACCCCCTCAAAACATATATTTCGGTGCTTCGTAAAGGGCATATCAAAGAACTCAAAGCGCACCTAGCCCAAATAGATTGGAACTATTTGGACCACATCAGCAGTATAGACCTGACTCTTGACTACTTTGTCACTAAATTCAATGCTGCTGCAGATAAATTTGCCCCTTATAGAAAACATTTAATTAAAGGGAATACTATGGTGGGTAACCCCATCCCTTCTTAACCAGATGAGGAACAGGGGCAATTTATGGTACAAGGCCAAGCCAACTGACTCACCTACAGATATGCAGGATTATATGGCTGCAGAAAACAGGTGCACCAGACATATCAAGCAGGCTAAGGTCTCCTTCTTCAAGGAACAACAAGAGAGTACATGGGGTAAAAGAAAGGTATTCTTGGAGTCCCTTCAAAACCTCATAGGTAAGGATGACAAATCACCCCCAGCTATGCTCAACACAACTGCATATATTACGCTTGACCCTACTGAGATTGCCAACACATTTAATAATGCCTTCACTGACCTCAGAATGATTCTCCTGCCAAACGATGACCCCAACCACTCTGGACAACCCACCCCCCAGAAGAAATACATAACTTACCTGATGATCTACAATACCCAAAGTTTTATTTCAAAACAATCTCAGTAAGGGACACTGTCAGGTATGCCAAGTGGGTCCTGGGTAAAACCAGGATGGGGAGTGATGCCATAGATATGAAATTATTTGCCATAGCCATGGATGAGCTAGCACTCCCATTAACCAAATTGTTCAACCTCTCACCCAGATACTCTCAGTTCCCCAGTCTATGGAAAACCACCTTCGTTACCCCAGTACACAAAAGTGGGGACCGCTCATTAGTCTCAAATTGTAGGCCTATATCTATTCTATCCCCCCATCAAAGGCACCAGACAGAATAGTAGAGGACCAGCTTGTATCCTACCATAGGCATTACAATATGAACAACAACATGGGTTTCACAAACTATATAGTACCAACACTGCCCTAATTGAATATACAAATTTTTACATGAGTCCTTCAACATGGTTCACCTGGTGGGCTCCATTTACATAGATCTCACCAAAACCTTTGATTTAGTCAATCACTCGCTACTGCTATTCAAACTCTGCACATTAGGCCTCTCTGCTGATGCTGTATTTTGGTTTAACAGATATCTCTCCAGCAGATCCCAGCAAGTCAAAATCAATGGTGCCCTTTCTGATGCCAGACCGGTCTCTAAAGGAGTACCACAAGGGTTCATACCGGGACCCCTTCTTTTCAGCCTCTTCATTAACACCCTTCCTGAAGCATGCCCATACTCAAGGGCACTACTTTATGCAGATGATGCTGTCATCTGTTCTAGTAGCCCCAGTCAGGAAACACTCACCTCAGAGCTCCAACTCAGCTTTAGCTCACTTGAAAATTGGTTTGTACAGAACAAACTTTTCTTGAACTACAAAAAGACGAAGACAATGTTAATTTCCAGCCACTCAGAAGAGAAATAAGATAGGGTCACTCAACATTCACAATGTAAAGGGGTTGTATTACATAGATACATAGATACTGTCAGCAGATAAGGGCTGCCAGGCCCATCCAGTCTGCTCATTTATACTACCTGACAATGCGATCAGTGACCCTATCTGGTCACTAGCTTTAGCTTTTTCTTCCCATCTCTAATATTCCTTTATTCTGTCACATGCATGTTTGAAGCCTGCCACCGTACGGGCATCCACCACTTCCTGGGGCAGGCTATTCCATGCATCCACCACCCTTTCTGTAAAAAAGAACTTCCTGACATTACCCCTTATGCAGCCACCCATCAGTCTCATATCATGCCCTCTTGTTCTGGCACTACTTTTAAACTGGAATATGTTGTCCCCTTCCACCTTGTTCATGCCCTTGAGGTATTTGAACATTTCTATCATGTCACTTCTCTCCCTCCTTTGCTCCAGCATGTACAGACTGAGGTCTCTGACTCTTTCCTCATAAGGCTTGTGATGTAAACCCATCATCATTTTGGTCACCCTCCTCTGCACGGTCTCTATTTTGTCAATGTCCTTATGAAGGTGTGGCCTCCAGAACTGGACATAGTACTCAAGGTGAGGCCTCACCAGGGTCCTGTACAGTGGAACTATCACCTCCCTCCTTCGGCTTGTGATTCCCCTTCCAATATACCCCAACATCCCAGTGGCTTTCCCCACTGCCTTGGTCATCTGCCTTGTGGCCTTCAGGTCATCTGTTATTATGACCCCCAAGTCCCTCTCTGCCTTAGTAACTAACAACTCTTCCCCCAACATGTAGCTTGCTCCAGGTTTCCTGCTCCCCATGTGCTTGATTTTGCATTTCTTTGTGCTAAACCTTAGTTTTACCATGCATTTGACCATCTCCCCAACTGTTCTGGGTCCTTTCTCATCCTTTTCACCCCCTTCGGTGTATCCACCCTGTTGCAGATCTTGGTGTCATCTGCAAACAGGCAGACCTTTCCTTCCAACCCATCTGCAATGTCACTGATGAAGACATTGAAGAGGACTGGCCCTAGAACTGACCCTTGAGGTACCCCACTGGTCACCTCCCTTTCCTCTGATTGGGGTTCTGTTTACCACTAACCTCTGCTTTTGGCCCTTTAACCAATTTTCAATCCAGTTTACCACCTTGTGTCCCAGTCTCCTATATGGGATGGTATCAAAGGCTTTGCTGAAATCTGGGTAGGCAATGTCTACGCCCCCCCCCCGGTCTACTGCCTTTGTCACCCAGTCAATGAAATCTATTAGATTAGTTTGACAGGACCATCCTGTGGTGAACCAATGTTGCCTGGGATCCAACATCCCCATGACTTCTAGGTGCTCCACTATTCTTTCCTTGAGGAGTGTCTCCATTACCTTTCCTACTACAGAGGTTAGACTAACTGGTCTGTAGTTCCCTGCATCTTCTTTACTACCGCTCTTGTGAAGAGGGGCAACATTTGCCCTTCTCCAGTCCTCTGGGACCACTCCAGTGTCTAGGGACTTAGTGAAGAGGGATGCCAGTTCAATGCTCAGTTTCCTTAAGACCCTGGGATGTATGCCATCTGCACCTATGGCTTTGTCCACCTTCTGCTTTGTAAGCTCTTCTAGGACCCTCTCCTCTGTGAATGGACTGGTGTTTACCTCCTTTTCCTCTGTTTCTTTAAATTCTAGCTGTGGGCCCTGCTCATGTACTTCCACAGTGAAGATTGAACAGAAATATTTGTTCAGGATTGCTGCTTTCTCCCCGTCTCCCTCCACTATCTGTTCCCTGGCTCCTCAAAGCTTAGCTACTCTCCCATTTGCCTTCCTTCTCTCACTAATGTACCTGAAGAATGTCTTGTCTCCCTTTGTAACTGACTGAACTATCCTTTCTTCAGTTTGTGCTTTAGTGCTTCTCACAGCTGTTCCTGCCTCTCTCAGACACTTCTGGTACATTTCCCTGTCCTCATCTCTTTGTGTCTCCTTATGCTTCCTGAAGGCTAGCCTCTTGGCCCTTACCTTTTCAGCCACCCCCCTTGAGAACCAAATCAGTTTTCTTCTCCTTTTCCCTTGTCTATTGACCTAACACATTGTTTTGATCAGGAAGACTCATTTAAGTACCTAGGGCTTACCACTGACTAGTCTCTTACCTTTGCTCAGCATGTTGACCAGATTGTAAACAACATCAATAGAAAACTGGGGGCACTCTACAAACAGAGACATAACCTCGCTGCTGAGGCAAAATGTGTTGCAGTTACCAGCTCCAATCTCCCTATAATCCATTATGGCAGCACAGTATATGGGCCTGCCTCTGATATGGTACTACACAGGCTCAAACTGGTTTTAAACAAAGCTTGTCACTTCGTCCTTGGGGTGGAAAGAACCACCTACACCTGCACACTCCATGCCCAAATAAAATGGCTCCCCCTGCAGGACAGGATCAAGTTCCAGACCGGTTTGCTGGGAATGAAAGTCTATTGGGCCTCACCCCCATCCCCCGAGGAGCACAAAATCTCCTAAGCCCTGCCAAAGCCCTTACCCTACCAAGAGCATGGCTTGTGGTACCCTCTCTGTGCCATTCTGCAATACAAGTTTGGCTAAGCAAACAATTGTGGCTAGAGCTTCACAGTGGTTGAATAGATTGCCAGTGCAACTGCTGGGCCTATCCAAAATTGGCCAATTCAAAAGGGAACTACGGAAGGTACTCTTACCTGGTGCCACCTACAACTGCAACAAACAATAACCCCTTCCTCCCCTGTCACACTTTTCACATGCACTACTGATCACTTCTACTGACTTAACTAGTGGACAAAGTACTTAAAAGTACTGCATGTTTCTACCATTTTTATACTTATGACTTCCTAAATAGCTGTTGCTTGGCAATGCCTCATGGTTCCTGCCATTCTCTCTCTCTGTCTATTCTGCTTGACAGTGCTGCATAAGGCTGCCACATTATTGTTCAATTTTAACTGTAAACCTCACTGTGTATGATTTTTCATCATTGTTTTGTTATCTGTTACTGACGAGGAACCTTTGTAAATGAGCATTTTGCTCAAAGGTGTATATCCAATTACTTACATAAACAAAAAAAATACAAAAAAAGTTATGTGTTTCCTCTCCCATCATCATCTGAAACCTAAATATACAGTATAGTCTTTTTTTTTTTCAGATGTTATGGGCTGCTGCCTTGTTTTATAGCGCAGTGGTCTAAGGCGCTGAGCTGCAAATCTGGTGACATCCAGCAGACCAGACCTGGGTTTCAATCCCATAGCTTCCACTTGCATACTGTGTGACCCTGAGCAAGTCACTTAACCTCCTTGTGCTCCCAGGTCGCTCCTGTAAAAAAGCTTTCAGCTAAGTGTGCTATACCTGGTTAAACAACTAAATAAAAAAAAATTAAAAAAAAAACCGCTCAGAAGGGAGTTAACATATTTACCTAGAAATAATAATAATAAAACTTTATTTGTTGTGCGCCTTTCAGGCATCAAGGCGCAGTACAATAAGACAATAAAATACAACAAAATCAACATCATAAAAACAGTACAAATCAGCAATCGATACAGCCATATGCTTTTACCCAGAGGAAAGATTTCAAAGCCTGTTTAAAACTCCCCACAGTCGTGCACTCCCTAATCCGGCGGGGTAGAGAATTCCAAAGGGAGGGGGCCACAAACATAAAAGCACGGGCCCCAGCAGATTTTAAACATACCCTTGGAATCTCTAGCAACCCCTCGTCAGCTGAGTGGAGCGGTCTCACAGGGTGGTAAGGAATCAGGAGTTCTTTCACATAATCAGGGCCCAGTTCATGCAGGGCTTTGAAAGTCAGTAATCCGACCTTGAAGGTGATCCGCCATTGGACTGGCAGCCAGTGCAGTTCCCGCAGCACTGGTATAATATGGGCAGATCTAGGAGTACCCACCAACAACCGTGCTGTGGAATTCTATACCAGCTGCAAGTGGCGGATATCAGCCCCAGGAAGCCCAAAGTAGAGCGAGTTGCAATAGTCCAGGCGCGAGGTCACAAAGGCATGGATTAAAGTTGGCAGATCACCGGACGGAACAAGGTGCTTGATCCTAGCGATGTTTCTTAGATGGTAGAAAAATGACTTAATCACAGCTGACACCTGAGACCGAAGTGTCAGCCTTGCATCCAGAATCACCCCTAGGTCTTGCACCTGTTCAGAGACCTGTAGCTCGGCATCCCCAAGGAACAATCCAGATGGGGAGCCGGCCCCAGGTCCCCCTATCCGGCGATCCGAATCCAAAACTAACACCTCCGCCTTCCCAGAGTTCAACTTCAGCCACCTGGACCTCATCCAATCCTGGATTTCTCTGAGGCAGCTATTAAATACCAAGACGGCTCCTTTCTGGTCGGGAGCAAAAGACAAGTATAGCTGGGTATCATTGGCATAGCAATGAAACCTCAGCCCATACCATCTCACAATGTTTCCGAGGGGAAGCATATACACCTCAAACAGCATGGGGGACAATATAGAGCCCCGAGGAACCCCACAAAGCAGAGAGAGATGGGATCAGAGGAAAAAAACCTGAAACCACCCTCTGAGTTCTTCCGGTAAGGTAAGAGGTGAACCATCTGAGGACCACCCCAGAAAGCCCACAAATACATCTCAGGCGCTCAAGTAGTACCCCATGGTCAATGCTGTCAAATGCTGATGACAAATCTAATAGTACCAAAATGGACCATTTTCTCTGGTCTCTCGCCATCAGGAGATCATTGAGCACCCGAACCAGCACGGTCTTGATACTATGCCTCTTTTGGAAACCTGATTGGAGAGGCTCATAGATGCTATGGATGGTCAGGTGGTTCTCCAACTGGGCCGCCACTACTTTCTTGATTACCTTCCCCACAAAGGGGAGATTCGAGATAGGCCTGTAGTTAGCAAGAGAGTCTGGGTCCAAAGAAGCTTTCTTCAACAAGGGTGTCACCACCACCTCTTTCAAGGAACAGGGATATTCACCCGAGTCAAGGGAGCACCAGACTATCTGTGCTAGAACCGGGAGAATAGACTCCCCACACCCCATAATCAGGGATGTCGGACCTGGATCTAAACTACAGCATGTAGGGCGCATCCCTTGGACAATCCACATAACATCCACGATTTCCGTATGGTCAAAGGTACTCCAGGAAAATGAAGGGGTGGCGACCAAGCCCTGGTCAACAGCAACACGCACAGAATGTGTCGAGTGGATCTCTGACCTAATGTCCACCACCTTATCAGTGAAGAACCGAGCTAGCTCACCACACTGTAAATGTGAAAACACTCTTTGGAGCTGTAGATAGGTTGGGTTGCACAATCTGTCCACAGTTCTGAACAGCTGAGCTGGTCAGTTCTGGGCGGCAGAAATTTCCCCGGACAGGAACTCTGCCTTCTTACGGGAAATTTCTGACTGACAGAATTGATAGTGTTCTAACAGTCTAAGATGGTCAGCATACAAGTCAGATTCCTGCCAACAACGTTCTAACCTGCATCCTAGTCGCCGCAACTCCCTCAAGGCTCCATCAAACCATGAAGCCCGAGGTCGAAGGGAGAGAGGACGCACACGAACTGGAACAATAGAATCCAGGGCAGAGGTGATAATGTTATCATAAGCCAAAACCAATGCTTCTGGATCATTGCAATGCACAGGAAATTGTGATAGGTCAAGGACTGCAGCAAGGCCATCTGAAGTAATATTCCATAAAGGGCGGAACTTGACCATCTCCACAGGGGTCAGCCTACAAGGTGGGATGCCAAAATTGAATCTCACAGTGTAGTGATCGGACCAGCTGACTGGTTCCACCCCCACGTCAGAAGCTTCAATCCCCAGAAGGAAGACCAAATCAAAAGAATGGCCACCTATGTGTGTAGCAGTGGTAACCACCTGTGTTAGGCCCAGTGAATCCATTAACTGGAGGAAGTGTTGTCCAAATTGCGAAAGTTCGTCATCGATCCAGGCATTAAAATCATCCAGGACCATCAACCTGGGAGACTCAAAGGCCATGTCGATGATGAAGTCCACTACTTCCTTAAGGAATTCCTTCCCATCTCCGGGTGGATGGTAGATGACAGCAATTTTATAGCCCACACCTGCTACAACAGCACATTCAAAGGAGCTGGTCTCCACAACTGGAACACTAGTGAGTGCCAATTCGGTCTTGAAACAGACCGCCCCCCCCGCGGTCCAACCTCGGGTGATGTATCACCGTATACCTGGCTGGAATTGTGGCCTCAAGTATTGGGCCCGCATTATCATCCAGCCAGGTCTCGGTGATACAAGCCAGATTTGTTGAACCAACAAGATTGGAAATCACAGCGGTCTTGTTCTGGACAGATCTAGCATTGCACAACAGTGCCCAGGTTGGACAAAACTCCTGGGCTGCCCTGGCTACCTGCCCATCACCAGTGATGGTGCCCTTGGGTATGGGGACCAAGTAAGATGGTCCACGCTCCAAGCTCCACTTTGCCCCAGGGCATCTCCTGGGCTTAACCACTCTAATGGAGCTCCCCGCTCCTCCAGCCTCCACTGTTCACCCCCCACCCCTTCCCCCCCTCCTACGGGCAATACCTAAAGCCCGGCAATGTTGATAGGTGGAAAAAACCAGAGGAGGGGGGAAGAAAATGGCAGAGGGAGTGAAGAGTGGAGGCTGAGTAGTGCATGACCGGGGGAGCAACAGGCAAACACATGTCCCAGGTCCACGACCTAGCCCTACACTCAAAACTAAATAATCTAAAAACTATAATAACGTATCCCTTAAAAATCAACCACTCTTGAGATTCACCTCCCGTCCCCAACTAAATACCCAAAAATACCAAATTACTAACTTAAATAATTCACATATAACAACCTGACTTCCTATCATAACCTAAATTAAACCACAGGTCTTCTCCCTACCTGGGAAACACAAATGATAAAACTAATAACAACACACCCAGGCTTCTCACCTCCTGGAACAAAAGAAAATAAACAAATCAAAATAAACCAAATAAAACAAAATAAATATAAAGGAAATAGTTTCATAATCCACCCCCCAGATTAGTCTCTCACACTTATCTAAAGGGGGGGGTGAAATTACAAATTTTTACTGGGCTCTCTCACTGCCCGAACTAATTTCCAATAATAAAGTAAAGTAGAAAACTTGACAGCAGGAGAAACTCAAGCTGGAAATACATAAAGGATAAAAGTACTTGCTGTCTGGAAAAAACAAGGACCAGAGGGTTAAATACATTAATTTCAGACAGTCAGTTGTAGAAGTTCATGGTGCCAAAACAGATATCTAATAAACAAGGACCAGAGGTTAAATACATTAATTACAGACAGTCAGTTATAGAAGTTCATAGTGCCAAAGCAGATATCCAATAAAGTCAAGAATTAAAATCCCAGATTGTCAATTCAGAGGTTTCGACAAAATCCTCCCAGGGCCCGCAGATTACTTCAACTGCAAAATAAGGGGAAATATCTCAGAAGATCAATGGCACACCACTACAACTGCGGGCTGAGCCAGGCCTCCGACTGACCACCCCGCGAATCTAGGGAAGGGGAACAGAACACCGGTCCTCCAGCCGGCCTCACTCCCCAGCCCTGTGAGAGCCAGAAACCCCCCAAATCCCCAGAAGAACCCACAAGTCAGAAACTAACAGGGTCAGATCCCTGGAAACAAGTAGTAGAGACACCACAAAAGCAATACCAAAGTCAATAAGAAATAAAAAGAATATGGAGCAGTCCTGTCTGAACAGCTCCTTTACCAGGGCAGGTCCCAGTTAAATCCCCAGGACAGGCCGGTCCGGCTGATCACGTCTTCAATACTCCATGACAACAACCCTACCCAACATAGCTCCCAGCACCCAGGAAGAGTTACAAAATTACAAAGAGTTACAAAAGACAGTGTTGTAAACCTTCCCAATTATCAGCTCTTCAGAGCAGATCACCCTTCCAGGGGTGGTGGGGTGGCCATATACATAAGGACACCATCTCTGCAACCTGCCTCATCAACACATCTGAGCCAAATGAATTTGAATGTTTATCAATCAAAATATCCCTTCCTAATTCGTCTTCATTTAAACTGATTGGATGCTATAGGCCCCCCTCTGCAGGTCTTAAACTGCTTTCTCACCTAGGGTCAATTCTCAACCTAGGCCCTGAAGATACCATCATCCTTGGTGATTTGAATTTAAACTGGCTGTCTAATGTATCTGCACCTTTGATAACCTTTTGTGACACCTATGGATTCACACAGCTAATTAAAGACCCAACTAGGATCAACCTAAGAAATTCCAGCAACAGCTCAATCCTGGATATTATGTTGGTAAACAAGCCTCACTTATATTCACATGCAGGAGTACTGCCGAGTGATGTGAGTGACCATTACCCTATAGCTGGCATAAGATCCACACTCAAACCACCAAATCCTGCAGAATTTGTCCTCAAAAGGTCAAAAAAGAATTTCAATATCTCAGGTTACCTCCATGACCTGAGTAATACAATATATTGGCAAGATTTCTATCTTACAACCTCTGTTGAAACAGCTCTCCAGACTTTAAGGATATTATCACTAATGCTCTCAATATTCATGCACCTATCACCAGTATCAGAACTAAGGTAAAATCCTGCCCTTGGTTCACCTCTGAGCTTAAAAGCAGCCTTGAGAACCAGAGACAAACTGTGGAAAAAGGCAAGAAAAACAAAGGACACCAGAGATTGGCTAAATTTCAGAAAAGCAAGGAATTCATATACAAAAAAAATAAGAACTGCCAAAACTGCCTATTATACAGCTGAATTGGATGCCTCCTACAATAGCCCATCCAGACTCTGGGGTACAAAAAGAGGACTTCTGGGCCAAAATTCTACTCCTGCCTTAACCTCCAAACTGCTACTAAATGATACAGAAATTACAGGTAAACAAGAAATCTTAAATACCTTCAATGTTCACTTCACCACAGCTGGCCTAGCATTTGACTCATCACCTGCAAATATCCTGAGATCTTCCTTGAACCTGCAAACTACTGTGGGACAAATGGCCACTTCAACTTTTCCTTCATCCCAATATCCGTGAAAGAAGTGGAAGATCTCCTCTCTAATTTAGACACTACTAAGAGTGCAGGTGCAGACTCCCTGGATCCCTATTTCCTGAAAATTGCTTCACATGTCTTATCTGCCCCCCTCACTCATCTCTTCAATCTTTCCCTAACTACTGGATCCATTCCCTTTACTTGGAAAACAGCTCAAGTAGTTCCATTACTCAAATATGGTGATACTAGGGATCTCAACAATTATAGGCCTATCTCCATCCTACCAGTACTATCCAAGATGCTCGAAAAACTAGTAAACTCTCAATTAAGGGACTATCTGGATAACAACAACCTTCTAAATTCTGCACAATCTGGATTTAGATCAAAGCATAGCTACCATTACTGCCTTAGCCAAGGTAACCAACGATTGGCAGACTGCCTTGGATAAGAAAAATTGTACCTGTGCTGTGTTCCTGGATTTGAATAAAGCCTTTGACACAGTGGATCATGACTTATTAATCACCTCCCTTAACTCACTAGGCCTCGATTCCCTATCACTCAACTGGTTTAAGGATTACCTTTCAGATAGGTCACAACTGGTTAAAAATGGAAATTACCTATCTACCTCAAAACCACTGCTAAGGGGTGTACCACAAGGCTCTATTCTTGGCCCTATCCTCTTTGCCATTTATATAAACAATATTGATGCCAACCTCACTCAATCTAACATTCATCTGTTTGCTGATGATACTGTATTATATGTCAGCAATCCTCACCTTCTAAAGCCTGTGAACTGTTACAATCCAATTCTCCATTCTGCAGCACAATCTACTTGACAAAAACTACTTCTAAATGCCAAAAACAAAAGCTATGTTCTTTGCCACAAAGAGTTGCTCTACCACTACCCCAGCATCCACCACCCTACAATTATCCACCTTACTTGGAGAGAAACTGGAATTTGTTGATAACTTCAAATACCTTGGAGTCTGGCTAGATAACAGGCTTGACTATTCTGTCCATATTGAAGAACTACTTAAAAAGCTAAGACAGAGGCTTGGACTATTTTTTAGAATAAAACATTACCTAAACAGTGATTCCAAAAAAAGGTTAATTCAGGCCTCATTCCTATCCCTCATTGATTATGCTGTTTTCTCTACTGCCATTGTTCACGTCATCTCTTACATAAACTGGACACCCTGTATCACAGGTCCATAAGATTTATTACTGACCTTCCCTCCAGCACCCATCATTGCTCCCTTTATATGGCAGTCAACTGGACATCATTACAACACAGAAGAAATAGGAATGCTGCTATCTGGATATTCAAAGCGTTAACAGGCAAACTACCTACCTATATCACTGATTGCTTTACCCAAATTACAACTAGGCCATACACCTTAAGGATCAGTAAACTCATCATATTAAAGGTCCCCAATGCCTGCACCCGTTTGGAGGGCTGCTTTCAGCTATACCTTAGCAGTTGCTTGGAACTCTCCAAAATCCATGAAGCTAGATAGCCTACTACCTCTGGCATCTTTCAAAAGATTGTTCTCGCCCTTTTTCCAGAGCTCTGCAATTGCTTTTATAAAGCCTAATCCCTACCCTACCTGACCCACCTTCCTTTTCCGTCCATTATATTAATTCAATTTCTATCTTCCAAATCACCTATTATATTCTCATAAAAACTAGTTAGACCCTATAATTTATATTTTATGCCTGCTATACCCTTTGTCCCCTTTTTTCTTACAGGCTAAATGGTTATACTGTTCCTTGTATATATGTAAATTGTTGTATATAATCATTTCATGTCATTGTATTGCTGTTTATGCTATTCTTGTCTATGTAATAATACTTGTATCCTCATTTTTATGACCACTCAGGTCCATCTTGTAAATGAGCTTTGCTCAATGATGTTCACCTGAATAAATAAAGATTTTGATTGATTTTTTTGATTGATTGACTTTCAGGAGACGTCTCAACAGTTCCACTCAGGCTGCTGACTCCCGTTCCACTTCAGGCTGGCACTCCAATCCTAAGGGGCCACGCAAATACCCCTATTACAACTAAACCACAGCTCTCTCACGCCGACGAACATCCCACAACAGTCCCGGAATCAGCCACCACAACCGGCTCTCTCCACCGGTTCTACGAGTCAGGCAGCAAAAACTACCTCAGTGCCACATACAAGCATCGAGATCCACACCACAACCACACCAACTGCAGATGCCAATGCAGGAAAGTCCTGGTAAGTCCCGACTGGAGAGGTAGCGGGCAAAAGCGCTTGCCGACTGGTAAAGGAGTAGAATTGACTGCACAATAAATCCCACTATGCCGTTTAACACACACAGCCCCAATTTCCAAGCAGTAAATACCACAAGGTACTGAAACATAAATAAATAAAATAGATTTAAAAGAGTAAAAACGAAAACTGCAGAGCTAAAATGATGCCTGGCCCAGCATGGCCGCCATTTTGTCATTGAAAGGGGGGCTTAATATGATTAATCCAATTATATTTTTTCACACTTTATTTTTAAACAGTACATGCAGGGAAGCCATTATGAACAGCTCCTCTGAATCACAGAGCTGGATCCATGGAAATCTAAAGGACTATTTTGAGGTTTGGGAGGGCATGCCCCTAAAATGGACAAATGAGATGGACACAATATTGTATGCAGGTTTCTTTAGGAAAATTATTTAAGTGGAAGATTTCAAAACAGCAGCTCTTAATCCTTTCCAGGAAACAACTATATCAGCAACTCCTGTTGCAAAACTGTGTCAGGACCTGGAATTTAAAAACTGTGTCCACGCCAAGACGTGATTAGTTGTGCAACAAGTGACAGACAAAAAAGTACAACAAAAGATATTGGTTATACTATGGCTCTGCTCACATGAGTCAAGAAGAATAACAAACGGAAGCTGATATAAGACTGATCTTGTCTGTACCAAGAATGTGATGCACAGCTTTAGACAACTGAACATTTTTTTTATTGGAATGTGCTTTTGTAACTGGTTTCTGGTATTTTTGGGGTATGAGATGACAGCTCCCATGGTTGCAGAGACCCTCCAATGAGTGTTTAATTCTAGGGGATTTCTCACAACGTTTGCAGAAGTATAATAATAGCTCACTGATGGTTCTCTTTGCCTATCTCAAATTCTATTTGTGGTAGGCAAGATGCCAATTAGTGTTACAGCAATTAAGATCATTTTAATTACCCCTGGCTAAAATGTGTGAATCTGTGTTACAAGACTAATACTGAAAGGAAAAACAGTGGTTAGAAAAAGAAGAGGAATTTGCTACCTTATGGAAAAGGGTTACATTGTTACTTGGAGCCACACCATTAATGGAGAAGCCTACACAATCCCTTTGGGAGCTTCTGGGGTGGTTTAGTCTATTGATAAGGGTGAGAATATCTAGGTAATATTATTTGGTTTGGGGTATGCCTTGATTTGCTGTGTTTGATGTTATGACTTTGTTTTGTTCAACAAAATTATCAACAAAATTCCCCTGTTCTTCTTTTATAAGTGCAATGGGATCTTTTACTTCCACCTGGACAGTGACCAGAGATAGACAGAAGGGACTTCGGTTTAACATCTGAAGGATGGCACCTTAGTAATACAGTACCCTCCTCATACTGCATTACTTATCACGTGGCAGGTCACACAGCAGTCAGCTCTTCCCATGAGGTACCAAGAGCAAACCACTTTGTGTTCCTGGAAGAGGCACGTGTGCCTGACTTAGGCAGGGGTGACCATGGGTCAGTTGGTGTTGACAGGAATGGAGATGTGGTGACACCTGGGAGCAAGAGGGTACAGAAGTTGACAAGGAGGATTCCAGCGATAGGAGACTGTATGGTTAGAGGGGTGGAAATGGTTGTAGGAAAGGGGGTAAGGGGAGGGATGGTCAGATGCCTGCCTGGGGCATCAGCCATCTGAGATTTGGAAAGAATAGGGAGGATAGTGGAAGAGAGGGGGAACAGGGAGTGCTATTATATCTTGGTACCAACCATCTGGTAAACTGGCCTGTGGAGATGGTGAAGAAGGACTTCCAGACACACACCCTCAGACATAGGCCCAATTGTAGGGCCTAGGCACTAAGGGAGCAACAGCTACTGGAATGAAATAAACATTTAAGCATTTAAAACTGTGTGTTGCCTATCTTCCACCTGGAGTGCTGCTACTGCTTGCTGCCTACCACTGTATAGGTCACTGTTAAGGTCACACCTTGAGAACTGTGCCCAGTTCTGAAGTCCCCACCTAAAAAGGGACAGGGGCAGGCTAGAGACAGTACAATGTAGGGTGACCAAGATGATTCAGGGCCAGGAGGGCATATCCTATGAGGACTGGCTAAAGACGCGGAACATTTATTCACTCAAAACCAAAAGAGAGAGGAGGATATGACAGAGACCTTCAAGTTCCTGAAAGGACTTAACAAGGTGGACTGTGAGGAGCTATTTACCAGGCATAGAGAAGCAAGGCCATGGAGTCACAAGTGGAGGTTAATGGGGGCAAGGTTTAAAAAAGACGAGAGGAAGTATTATTTTACAGAAAGAGTGGTTGAGTCATGGAATGGTCTGCTGGCAGAAGTGGTGGATGCCAAAATCGTAATCGGCTTCAAACACAGCTGGAATAGTCAAAGGTATAGTAGCTACTCAGCAAGAAGAGGGAGACGGAAACAAAGAGAACAAAAGGGGGAATAGTGTAAACAAAGATCCCGCAGAGACAATAGGTCCCTTGGTATGAGAGGATAATATGGACAGACTGGATGGACCATCAGTCTTTCTACTGTCATCGTCTGTGTTATTATGAATTTCAAGGATTAAGACACAGTCTGTAAAGCAGCCAACTATTTAGTACAAAAGCACACACGCTACAAATACACCCTATTTTAATAACTAAACCACTTATTTCAGGCAGGGTCACATAGACATTGCCTTAAACAGCCCAGTGTTGTCTACTTAAACAAATATATGATCAATGAAGAGACACTGAAATGTATTTATTTACTGATGTATGTATGGATGTATGTATGTACTACATTTGTACTGTACTCTTCCCTTAAGGCTCAGTGCCCATTTCAAGTTTAATTACTGTAGCTCATACAAGAAAATAGTACATAGAAGACCACACAAATGTATCACTATTCACAGAATACCTGTTTAAAACAGAAAGATTGCAACATTATTTTAAAGCCATTAGTGTGTAGGCAAATCTAATACTTACTGGTAACAAATTCCATGGATCATAAACTATAACTGCAAAACAATGACTCATGCAGATTTTAATCTGGAGTGAGGATAGGAAAACACCACCAAATGTCCTGGACTGCAGGCAACAAGATGCAGTATGTGAAGTACAGAGGTCTTCTAGATAGGAAGAAGTTACCCAAATCATTTAGGGATTTGTAAGTCAACATAAGTACATTAATATACACCTACCACCTTGACCAGCAACCAGTGCATTTCATGCAGTATAGATGTATAGTGTATGAGTGAGTGTTGTTGTGTATGGAAATCGATGACTAGAACAGGCTTGTTGTGCTTCACTAGCGAAGTCAAATATCTGTTGTGTTGCACTAGCTACGTCACTACTGAGCACAATAGAATGGAACTTGCTTTCGCGCTGAATTCACCTCGTGCATATGTCAACCATTGTCAGCACTGTCACAGCTGTCATTTCATGCCGCTCCTGAAAGTCTGTGACAGCGTACTTCATAACAGGGCAAAAGTCCAAGTAAACAGCCATGGAAAACACATTAGACGCAGACACGTCTGCTGAAAGGGCTAAATTCATCGCCAACCAAGAGAATAAAAGAACAATTAAAAAAAATGAAAATGATGTTCTTTTTTTAAAGTTATTTAGACGATCGAGGGGAGGCTAGAAATATTTGCGACATAGGGCTTGATGAACTGATCGCAAACTTCATATTCAAAATGGAGTGACAAGACGAGGCACAATATGAGCCAAGTACAATTAAAGGAATAATTGGCAGCCTAGATAGATACCTCATCAAAAACAAATATGGGCATGCCATCTTCCATGGCAATAAGGAAGCATTTAAAGAGACATTGGCAACCCTGTCAGCAAAACAAAAGTAGATTAAAAAGCTTGGCAAAGGCAGTAAACCCATGCAATCTGAAGCACTGACCCATCAGGACATAGACAAACTGTACACAACTGGTACACTGGGGTTACAAAGTCCTGAATCCCTTCTTAACATGTTATTTGTGAGCAATGGGATCTACTTCACACTGCACACAGCTGAGCAGTACTCCTTGCGATGGGGGATCTGCAGCTTCTTGTGGACACAGAGGGGGATAAATATCTTTGATATGTTGAGTGTCAAACAAAAATCCGCTCAGGAGAGAACCCCCGAGATATTCGAGCAATAAAGCCTCGTATGTACATAAACATAAGCACCCCCGAGAGGAACCCCATTGCTGCCTATGAACTGTATGCCAGCCACAGACCCCCTCAATGCTGCAGCACGATGCCCCTTTCTACCTTGCACCAAATGTGAACTACAAGCCAGGCCTCTCTCGGTGGCTTCGCTCAATGCCAGTGGGTGAGAATAAATTCAGATCTATGTTGAAGCGAATAAAATCCTAAGCCGGACTGCCACCAGATAAGAGAATCACCAACCACTCTACACATAAAACCTCAGTTCAAAGGCTTATCAATGCGGATGTACCACCAACAGAAGTCCAAGTGTCTGGGCATCGTTGCCTACAATCAATTAACAACTACAGTTCCCTGTCTGATCACAAACAGAAAAGAAACTCTGAAATATTTGCAGGTGGTTCAACAGTAAATTCAACAGCCTCTACCTGTTCAGCTTCTGCTGTGTCCTCTGCATCGGAAACAACACAGTCCTTGCCTTCGAAAGCCCCAAAGCCACTGGATGACTGCATGAACTACTGTCAATTTGGAGAGAATTGCATCTTTCAACAGGCAGTCACTGTAAAAATAATAAAGCAGTATGTGCAAAAAAGACACAGGATTGCCGTTATCGATGATAGCTCTGACGAGACCTCAGATGTTGATTAAGGTAAGCCCCTCCCCAAGTTAACCTAACATTTCCCTTTCCTGTTGCGCAACACTGAAACACTGCTCTGTATTTTTTTTCCCCCACAGCCTGCAAGCAGAACTGTTAATAAAGAAGCCCTGGAAAGCAACAAAAGCTAAGAAAACAGAATTTCCTTTCTGACTAGTTAACTGTTATGCTGTTATGTTGTGTGAATCTAATGAAAGTCTTGTCTCGCTTGTTGCGAGGTTTTTAACAAAATGCAATACATTCTTGCTTTGCATTAACTGATATCTGTTGTCCGTCTAATTTTTTTTTTTAATTACAAGGTCGCTGTCTTCTGGTTAACTTTTGTATTCATGTGGGCAAAAGAGTCAGATCTTGCTCATACACTATAAAAGTTTGTGTATGAGCAAGTATGCACAGATAAGGGTGTGCTTGAATGTCAAGGGTTCCTTGGTAACAGTAGACCTCTTGAGCTGTGCTCTCGAGGTCCAATGTTACCAAGGAACCCTCTCGATTCAAGCACACCCTTGTTGTGCATATTTGCTCATACACAATCCTCTATAATATGATCTCTAAACCAGGTGGAACTCAAGGGTCTAGATCACACAATTTGAGCTGTTTGCAACCTGTAATGTAATGTTGCAGGTAATCCTATATAGAATGCATCACTGTAATCATGTCAGGATGTGGCAAACACCTAAATAAATATATGTAGCTACTGTTCAACCCTCTCAATCCAGTACTTCATAAAGAAATAATCCTGTTAAACACATGCAAAACAACAGACTTGTTATAGGAATACATTTGCCAGTTACCAATCAATGTATGCCAGAGTATAATTTTATGCATCTTAAAGGAGAACCTGATAAAAGGTAAAAATGTACCATGCTCTGAGGCAATGTATTTCAGTTCTAGTCAAGAAAGAGCTTGTCACAGGAGTTACACCTCACTGTATCTTGATCCAAATTCTGTGCTATCCTTTAAGTGATAAACACTATACTTGTTTTACATTTTAGGATGTTGTAATTCACTGTCACATCAGGGTTCTCCTAGCACCAAATTATTCTTCCAAACTTTAGGTCCCTGGTATTTATAGAAATAAACTGAGAAGGTGTTGGATGGTCTCATGTAGTGCTCAGACCACAAAAGCCCTGCACTGGCAGAGAGGTGTATGCATGGGTTTGTGGCATTCAGTGGACTCACTCCACCGATACAAGGACCTTGGCACATCCACAATCCTGGCTCCATCTCCACCCAATCCCAAACCATGCCTGTGGCTATGTGGCTGGATGGGGGTGGATTAGAGGAAGGGGCATAAATGCACTCCATGCAGGAACAAAACTCCTCATTGCAGAGGGCCAACAGGGAGACAGAGGCTATACTACCCTAAGGATAGCATTAGCAGATATAGGCCCCTCTCCACACAGCCATATTTTGGACCTCAGAGCCTTACTGGCCCCATCCCCCCACCCACAGCCCTCAGATCCTCCACAATGGGCTGGGGGCCATACAAGCACTGGCCTGAGCCAAATACATAATTTGTACAGTTCCAGTGGGGATATGTCAGTCCTTTGAAGACTGCCATATTGCACCAGCGCCCCTGCATCATGTAGAGTTAGGGCTCAACTGACAAACCAGTCTAGGTATCCTACTGGACACCCAGTGTCCAGCTCAGCTCCATCATCCCCACTGCCCCCTTTCACCACACACTGGTCTGCACTACTGATGTGCAGTGGGCAGGGGGCTGTGTCAGTCATCCAGTGCAGAAAGGCATTGTGGTGTGGCATGCCGCAGTCAGGATAAGCTTGACTCTAGAATACCCTAGTCAGGCCTGTGGATCGGTCCCAATAAGAATAACTATAGTAGCAACAAAAAACTTTCACCCATGACAACTAGTCCTGTAACTACACTAAATGCAAATATTCAGTAACACAGTACTGTGGCAACAAAAAGGACTGCAGGGTCTAACTTGTCCAACTCTCCTGACACCCAGCAGTGACTATGCACAAATTTGAGTGCTGACTGACAATAACATAGCATTCTGTATAATTTATGTATGGACTAAACTTGAACAAACTCCATCGTACAAATGTGCATAGTCTTCTCTTTATAATTGCACCACCAACAGACAAGCTTTTCCATGATTTAACAAAGTATGAACAAGAATGAAAGGGACTGTAGTGGCATTTAACAAAACAGGGAGTGCAGATTTAAGTAACTAGATATTGTACTAAGCATAGCATAACAGTGTAGTAAAAGACGGTAACGTGTACACTGATGTGAGCAATCACAATCCATTATTTTGATGGGGTTATAGCTACACTGAAGCTATTTCTACATCTTAGTCACATAATGGATGGTAACATAGAATCAGCTCTGCATGGCCAATGATCACCTCAGGCAATAGCAATGGTAAAAATCTTGGTTCATTAGCAACCATAGGACCCTACTGTGCTGTATGTCTGCTATGCCACAGCAAAACCAGAAATCAGAAAATATTCACTTAAAACTTTTTTCCAGAAATAATGAGGACTATACAAACCAGCTGCCCATCTAAAATATTAGATGATCATGGTTTGTAAATATTTAAGATAAAACTTACCTGGTGTGTATGTGAGGAATTTGTATGCCATGTGTGTCAGTGGAATAATGGGTATCATACAATTGTCCCCATTGGTCTCGATGAGGTCATGTCTGGTGATAGCTGTCGGGTCAATGTGATGCTCTCTAAATGGTCTAATAAATGCCTGTATGTAGACAAAGCAAAGTAAAATCAATAAATGCTTTTTTATTCATCTGTTGTGCAATGCTACTCCTTCTCAGTCCACAAAAAAACACTCTTCATCTTGCAATCTGAAAACATTGATGAATTCTGTTATTGAAATCACAGCAGTCAGTACTCTTCAATGCCGCTATCCATTTCAGCCAGTGGAACCAATGATTCTAATTAATGCCTAGAAAGTCACTGGAGAATTAACTGTTTGGGCTGTTGTGAATGAGAACTGCAGGGTGAAAAGCAGCATTGTAAAACTGTCTGGAAAGTGACTGCATCAACTGCAACATTTCATTACATTCACTACAGTCCAAGCTGGCATTATGTTTATCTTGCAGCAGCCAGAAAGGTATATTTCACTTAAAATACAGTACATACTTTAGTTTTTTCTTACATATTATCATGATGTCATAAAGTGCATATATCATACTAGAACTGCACACAGAAAGAATGAAACCTAAACATGCAAAGTGCGACTGATTGATGTTGCAAAAGGAAGCAAAGGATCCCCACAGGGTGACACAACTGGACAAAATGTGTTCAGTGGACAAGCTGGAACTGAATGGAAAGCAATCCAATGTACAGAGGCAGAGCAAACATGCTCGCTTTCTGTCCCTGTACTGCCTTTCTGTTTATGTACCGCATGTATCTTTAGCGTTCAGTGTCAGAGATATACTGTAGATTAGATTGGATAATGTATGGGAAGACATTGAGATGGTGTTCAGTTTTAAGGATTTGGCATATGATGTGTCAAAAACACAAAACTTTCAACCTAATTAAACAATTGCTCTGGCACATAAGAATACAGTTTTCCTTTTACCCAGTGAGACTGAGATTCATCCTAGAGGGAAATTGTACATGCTTCAAAATCTAGATCATGCAGGGAAGTTTCCAAACACATCAGCTTGAGAAAGTTGGAGATGATGACATTTTCAGAGAGAATTCCCTGAACGACTGAGTAGAATGCAGTCTGGTTTAAATTCACTCCCTCTCATGTAATAACTCTCTATGCACTACAGTAGCTTAATGGAGACTATAAAAGTTGAATAATATTCTTGCTAATGTTGAAGTAATTATTTTTCAATGTGTTTATTTGGAACCTTTGAAGCAGTTGTAATAGACAATTTCTAGTAAATAATTATGTAAATTTTTCCTTCCATTCACCACACAGTTTTAGGGCAAACGTTACTTGGGTTCTAAATGTAAAATTACTTTACACATTTTGAAAGCTGGATGGGTAAAGGAATTATATTCATTGTACAGCAGAGCCATTTATGATGCAACATGATAATTTGCGTAAATTACGTGTCACACAATATTGCAGTAAAAAAGGGGCTTAATTGCCATTGAATTGCACTGCTCCCTGCAACATATGTCAGCGTTTTGTGATGCAGTGCAGTATTACTGTGTTGCATTCTGGCCGGCACTGCTGTATATTATAATTCAGAGGCAGTCTGACCAACCTCTTCTTTTGTACATCTCTTGGATTCACCAAATGAGCCTATTTTAGCTTCACTGGCCATCAGTGCTACTGGCCTTTGATGGCATTTACTATGGAGTCCACTACCATGGGAAGGTGGTTGGCCAGGAATCATTTTCCTATGTCTGTAATGGATCCTGAACTATGGAGGTAGTGGGGCCATCTTAAAACATGTTAAACCGTACTCCAGCAAATTAACTGTCTACAATGCTCTAGCCGTCATGCAGTAGGGGTTCATTTATTGACAGAATATATTTCCTGAATGCTCCTGGACATGAGGCAGAGCAGTGAAGTCACTGTAGACATTTCTCAGTTACAGGACCACCATAGGGGAGAATCAGTTAATGCATAAACACATTATACTTTGTTCAGCTCTTCTCCCTGTGAGGCAGCTCAGATACACCTTAGAACATTTCTTACATTTCCAATTTTCGTGTACAGAAAATACAGTTGGTACACATTGCAGTTCTGATACCGATCCTTTCATTACACCTTACACTTATACTTTCCAAACAGGCAAACCTTCTTGGAAATCCCTAAGCAACAAAAAAAATAGCCTCTGTCAGTGCAGTTTGGCACATATGGGTGAATCCCTACTAGCATACTTATACATCAGGCAATGGAAGATTTTTCCTTATTCCACCTCTGCTCTGTCAGACTACTCCCAAAGGGCACCATCCTCCTTCCACCCTGGGTCAGGATTACTCCTGCATGAGCCTTTAGTACTGCCTTTAGGTTGTAACAGTTTTGAGAGGAGGGGCCTCAACTGTTAGTTCTCAGTTCATTTCAGACTCTTCCCATTCTTCATGTCATACCGTATTTCCCTAAAGGTTTCTCAGCATTGCTCTTTCAACATGGATGCACTCTGCTGACTTCACCCATTTTTGACTCTGGGTTCACTTGACAGAGTGATCCATGACCCAGCCCCTGAAAGACTCCTGTTTCAGGCTCCACCACTTCACCACAAAACTGTTACGACTCAACTACAGACCTGGGAAAATAAAGTAGGCCCTTGCTAACCAAGGGCCCACTTTAGAGGCCTAATGGAACAGCACATACATGTGCATGTGCATACACACACACACACACACACATACACACACACACATATGCACACATTCACAAGATCCTCCTGTCGACAGTTCTGCAGGTTATGGAATTCTCTGGCAATGGTTCCATCCCCTTTTCTTACCTACAGGCAATGTAATCTGGCTTCAATAATAAGGAGCAGATCAGATAGTTAAATCCTTCTCTGCACATGGTGGTTACATAAGCAATAAACCATACTAGGGTATGGGTGTACACTAAATTGATGCACACCCCAACTATGTTGAAAGGCGCAAGGCCAACAGTTGAGTGCCTTATGCAACCAGGGCGTGCATTAATTCAGCATATATCCATGTCCTGTAGTAGCTTATTGCACTTATAAAATGTGAAATATGTTGAAAAAATAATTAAATACAGACATATTTTTTTAAACTGCTGAAAACTGAAGACATTGATGACATTCACATCTAGTTTAGGAGGCAGTATAGCATAGTGGGTTAAGGTTCTGAGCTGTAGATATGGAGACCTGGGTTTGAATCCCACAGCCACCTAGGTGCATACTGTGTGATCCTGAGCAAGTCACTTAACTTTCTTGTGCTCCCAGGTTGCATCTGGAAACAAGCTTTGGCTTAGTGTACTACTCCTGGTTAAACAATATTCCCTTCCTTTCCAATTGTTAAAGTATGTCCGATTCTTGAGTTCTTTCTCACTACAGATCCCCTTCATACTATCAGGCTGCCTCATTAGCAAAGTGTTGGGCTGCTTCCTGCACAGGCTGTATGTAGCTCAATTAATTAGAAGCTCTTGTCATGGAGAGTCAGCACTAGGCTACTCCTTGCTCAGGTTCCATGCAGCTCAAACAATTAAGAGTTGTTTTCTGGGTGAGTCAGTACACTGCTTTGGTAGAAAAACTGCAGTTAAAAACATAAAATATTGAAACTTAATTTAACTATTTGTTCACACATGCTGTACGATAGGAGATGATGCCAAATTCACACGTATAAATTTTGAGGCAAAAACAAGGACTATAAGTAACAAAACAAGCCTTTGTAAAGTGGGTGTGTGAGCTGAGTAAGTACAACTTGATTGATTTTAGTTCTGTGATGAACTGCTTTCTTTTGATGTAAAAAGACTATTGCTATATAGATTAGGGTAAGTTAGTTGCAAACTGTGATGTTTCTAAGAAATTAATGGTTAGGTGATGTGTTTCGACCAATGACATTTTAGATTTGTTCACCATCTTAAACTGCATTTTATAGACATTTTGTGAGGGCTATTTGCACTTTTTTGTTTTTAAATTATATGAATAGATATACAGTTTTCTTATATTTATTGTCCAGTGCCTTTTCTTGTGGTGAGTGCAGCTTTGTCTTTTTCCTGTATTTTATAAAGAAGTAGCATTACTGTATTAATAGGAACACTAGAGGAGATAAACAAGACTGATACAGAGTATCTGTTTCAAAAAGAAACAGGAGTTGGTTTGTGCCAATAAAGTTGATTTTATAACGATAGTATATATATTTATATATATTATATAGGGGAGGGAGCAACGTTCTCACCATCATGATGACTATTGAGCAGGTCACTGAAATATCATTGTGATTGCAATGCAGCATGATATATTTCAGACACTCCTCAGACGTGCACTAGCAAGGAAGAAGCCATCCTGAGAAAGTGGTGTTAAAATTGAGAAACAATTTGGCAGACAGACACAAAGCAAAGCATCCACTACATTGCCACAGAAGATCTACTGTCAACACAATGTATCTGTTCTAATAAAAACATATTATTTTGAATCACAGGTTAGGTCAGACAAGATGGCAAACCCCTAGTAGAAAGACCAGATGCCATTTCACATCCATGTGGTTCTTTACTAAGGGTGACCTTATATAAGAAGATATGCTCTTTTATACTGTGAAGTCATTTTGATGTCAATTAATTACATAACCATGAGGAAAATTGCACCATCTACTAAAGTGCACGTGTAACAAATGAATATGTTAAACAATAAAACAAAGGCTAGTAAATATGTTAAAGATGGTACAATTTTTCAACTAAGTCCACACATAATTAACCCTTAGGCTGCCAGAAAATTTAGAACATATAGATTTTTAGGATGTGTATACATGTCGGTAGCACATCAAGAGTTAATATAAAAAAAAGTTACAGCAAGACATCTGGCTAAAATTATAATAACAAATGTGCTTCAGGTGTAAATGCCATGTGTGACAATATACTGTATCTACCATTTTCAAAGATGAGTCTTCAGAAGTGACCAAGGATAACATCATAGTTCAAGTTCATAGCCTCAGATTCCTAATTTATTGTGGCTAGACAAAACACACTCATATAGAATGATAAAGAAATAAAATAATGATGAGGGCTGCCCCTCCTGGGCTGGACAGAAGCTGCAGTGATGGGCTGGTTGGATTTCTAGGTAGCATTCTAGGTATAGATAAAAGAAGCCTTTCTGGAGCTCTACAACTCTGATCCCAAACAGTGTCCACCACTCACATGGAAGATCCACCACCAGATGTTGTATATCTGGAGTAAAAAGGGAAGAAACAGCCATGTGTGCCTCCTCAGGAAACCCACAGCAGCCACACACCAAGAATCACCATCAGCTTGATTCATGGCCAGCTATAAATGGTGCTCGGCAGAGCTACAATCAAATCATGAGAACATGTCCTGGTACTCACTGGGGGGCACATTCTTAATGTCCATCATCCACAGCACTAAAACATTAGATGAGCAAGTCATGAAAGCTCAGTAACTAGCTAGATGAACACCCAGTGCACCACAGCATGCATTGTCAGCCCCAAACATCAAGACACCTTGACCTCTTATTCAAAGGATGAGCAGGAGGAGCATTAGCCATCTTGCTTTTGTGCTGCACAATGCCAACTGTGTGCTCTGTGGTTGAAAGGTGCTCATCAAAAGCCTTGAAGTCCTTGCTTGGGACATTGTAGCAACGGTCACCACATTGATGAGTAAGACTGGCATAGGTGGGACAAAATCTGCTGTCCTCCCTAAGACCGTAGTGCAGCAGTGTCGGACGGCAGAGTGGAGTGCAAGTAGACATATTTTTCCAGCAGGGATTTTCTAAGGGGAGAGCCATAAGAGCATTGACTGACCTGTTGTTTTTCTTTTCATTCTTTTGCATTGCTGTCCTGCTTGTTTTTTCTGGTTGCAGGGACCAGGAGCAGAGTAAAGCAAACAGCACTGAGACTGAGGACTGAGGGACCAATCACACAAAGAACGGAGAAAGTGCACCAAAACCAGGGGTTTTAAAAGGCTTGGCTTGTTGCACTGTATTTCTGTTCTCTCTCAGACTGCAGTGCAGCAGCGTCTGAGGGCAGAGTGGAGTGCAAATAAAGACTTATTTTTCCAGCAGGGATTTTCTAAGGGGAGTACATTCACTATAATTTTGGCTGGCAAATATTGTACTACTTTATTACAGGTGTGCTGTTCTTTTTCACTGAAGTGAGCTGATTGTTTGTTTTTCTCTGAGTGAGGGCAACTCCGGGTAGTACAAAGAAACACAAAAGGAGGACGAAGGGAACTGTATCAGACAAAGCAGAGGGAGGCGAGGAAAGCAGTCAGAAGTGCAACAGTGCAAACATAGGAAAGGATAGCCCAGACAGTAAAGGAAGGGGATAAAACCTTCTTCAGGTACATTAAGGAAAAAAAAAAGACCAAGGGAGAGTTAGTGAGGCTACGTAAAGGTGGGGGAGTGGGCAGAGGAGGACCTAGGAAAAACTGAGATCCTGAATGAATACTTCTGCTCAGTATTCACATAGGAAGAGGAGGGAGAGGGACCAAAATTAGGCAGTAGAAACACACAGGGAAGATGGGTGAATATCAGTTCATTCACAGAAGAGAGAGTGTTAAAGGAACTCTTGAAACTGAAAGTGGAAAAGGCAATAGGGCCAGGCAGGAAACAACCCAGAATACTAAAATAACTCAGAGAGGTGCTAGTGACACCACAGACAGCCCTATTCAACAAATCACTGGAGGAGGGAGTGGTACCAGAGGACTGGAGGAGGGCAACTGTGATACCCCTTCATAAAAGTGGGAGCAAGGTAGAAGTGGGAAACTATAGACTAGTCATTTTGACCTCAGTGGTAGGGAAGATGATGGAATTGGTGTTGAAGGAAACAACTGTAGAATATATAGAGGACAGCGGGGCAAAAGACCCAAGGCAACATGGATTCACAGCAAGAAGGTCTTGTCAAACAAATCTGATAGATTTCTTTGCCTGGGTGACAAGGGTAGTAAATCAGGGAGGGGTGGTGGACATGGCCTACCTAGACATTAGTGAGGCATATGACACAGTCCTGCACAAGAGGATAGTAAACAACCTGGACAATCTGGAAGTGGGTCCCAAGGTGATAAACTGGGTCAGAAATTGGCTTAGTAATAGGACACAGAGGGTGGTGGTAGACGAAGTTCAATCTGAAGAGAGGGGGGATAACCAGCAGGGTGCCACTGGGTTCAGTGCTGGGGATGGTCCTCTTTAATGTCTTTATAAACAACATTGCAGAGGGACTAGAAGGAAAGATATGCCTCTTTGCAGATGACACTAAGATCTGCAATAGGGTTGACACTTCGGGGGGGGATAATCATTGAGCGCATACACCTTACAGTATATGCTCGGTGAAGAGAAAGTTCAGTCAGGGCCAGCTGCAGAGATGCGTGGAGGGCTGTGCTGATCCCAGCTCTCTATTGGGATGAGGCAGGGAGCTGGGTGGTGGGCACTGTCTGCTGGGGTGGGGTGTGGGGCACCACTAGACCACCAGAGAATGGGGGTAATTTTATGTGCTTTCTTACCGGGTGCATCGGGGAATGGAGGGGGCACTAGACTACCAGGGAATGGGGATATGTTAATGTATATCTATACCAGGAGCATCAGGGAATGGGGAACTTGATTACCAGGGAATGGGGGTATGTTAATTTATATCTATACTGGGTGCTTTGGGGAAGGAGGGCACGTGACTACTGGGGAATTGGGTATGTTAATTTATATCTATACTGGGCACATTGGGGAAGAAGGGCACCTGACTACCAGAGAATGGGGGTAAGTTAATGTATATCTATACCAAAGGAATCAGGGAATGGGGAAGGGTGCCACTAGACTACCAAGGAGGGAGCATTTTAATTATCCCTAGTATGGGCAACATCTGGATCGGAGAGGGGGGGGGTCCGCTAGATCACCAGGTTAATCTGTCCCATGTGTGGGCATTTTGGCAGTGTGTGTGGGGGGGAGGGAATGTGGCACATCACAGCACACACATTCCTACAGAGGACAATGTTCTAAGTACCCTTAGACCAGCACTGGCTGGTCTAAGAGTATTTAGAAATTCATCCTCAGGGTGTTTTTCCTGAATCCCATTTTAGGGGATGTGGCAGCTTGCATCTGCCATATGTCCCCTTGTGCCATGCCGCAGCCACTTTTGTGGTGCTTGGGTGGTGCAAGCACAGTTTGGGGTAAGCAGCCTGCAGTTGACACAGGCTGTCTTTGAGAATTAATCCCAGTGCATCATTTGGTACAAGAGGCACTTTGCACCATGTTTTTGGTGCAAACCCCTTGCACCCTGCCAAGAGCTTTGAGAATCAGACCCAGTAAATCTGAAAGGTTACAAATTTCTGAAATCCTATTAGCATAAAGAACTTAAGATATTAAAAAATAATAACTGTAATAAGAGCTGAGGCTAAAGAAAACAACTGTAACAAATTGGTAAGCTTCTACTCCATACATAAAAAAACACAAACTTACAGCAAACCAAGAAAAAAAAAACTATTGCTACTAACTGGCCCAGTTCAGCTGACACAAATGAAAACCACAAGAAAAACCATATGTCATGTAATGTCTGTCTCTCAAAAAACTAACTGAAGAATGTAAATAATTTAATCAATATATGTTGGCTGAAGTGATCATTCTAAACAAAAGAAATACTTTCTTTTATCTCCACTGGAAAATAATTTCTATATAAAACAAATTTTCAATCATGTAGTGAGAATGTTGGTTAACATTAGCATGCAAAATTGATGGGAAGGAGGGATGAAATAGTGTTTTGTGTTTTGTAATATTTACTATAAGAAACTGCCTTCCTTATCCATAAATTCTTGGTAAGCCTTGTTTCATATACTTACGGTGAACTGTTGGATTCGTGATACTTAGTGACACGCGTCTGCTCAGCACACTAGCAATCTGCATTCATGTGCCAAGCTCAGGACAAAAGGAATGTAAGATGGTAGGGAGGTCATCAGAGTGTTTGTGAGGACACTGTGCCGGAGAAGTGTAAAGCAGCTCATCACTCGGAACACAGCTACTGGTGGTGGTGAAACCTTAGGCAATGTTGGTAACCATGTACCATCTGCCACCCCCACTCCACCATAATGTTGATGCATGTGTGCTTTCATGGGTTGGAGGTGATGGTGGGACCAGAACACCTAAACACATTGCCCCAGTGTGGCACACCAGATGATGGCCCTCACATCCTCCATACCACAGGTCCCTCAGCACACACTGTAATGACCCCATATCAAGCCCCCGGTTATAGGGCACTTCTTGCCCTTGATGGCAGTGGGGGCACGGATGGCATGCTTCTGACACTGGGATATCTGAAGACCTGAGTCCGTAGTTCATGTGTGGCAATAAGAAGTATGTCACATGGCAGTGGGACTTGAGGGACCCAAAGAAGTGGGGTGTCTGACAGTTGAGGGAAGTGCCAAAATAATTTCATAAAACAATATTAGGAAATACAGGGATATGCCACCCATTTTTCAGCCAGACAACCTGGACAGCACAAATTTGTCTTAATAAAACAAATTCTAGTCATTCTTGCAGAAGGCCATATTAAACCTTTGGAGCAGTGGCTGCTGGTAAGGTTGTTCTGAAATCCTTCCCTCTTTTTAAGCTAAAGTTGTTGCTGAGCCTTAAACCAAGTATGATGGAAAAGTTGAGAAATCCATACCTGCTGTTAACAACACACATTTCCCCTCATGTCATTGCTTTACAATATTACTGTGTTATAGGAGCAGCCATTTGAACAGCGTTTATCTTCCTCTAACCTGAACTTGGCATCTCTATGTAGACTTCAACAGAATCCATTGAACATAGCTTACCTTCAGCTACATCAATGACTAAATCAACAAACTCTGGTCAGAGCCAAAATGTCTGCTAATGCATTAGGCTGATAAGAGATACAGAATTAATGTTCTGTTTCCCAATGACCAGGGAATGGCAAGGTGGCATGAGGGATCATGACCGCTGGGAGGGGCATAGAAGAAAGGAGGGAACAGAGCAAGAAAAGTGCATCATCAGTGCAATTTGCAACCACAATTATGCCTAACGTTTGGCATAGCTGTGCCAGGATTACATGGAGTATACTCAGGTCCACTTTGAAATGCGCTTGTAAATGAGGAGTGGACTGATGTCAATTCCAAATGTCAACAATGTAGCAATTGAAAGAGTATATGTTCCATCTGCAAGTAACAAACAGAGAAGCAATGGCAGCACATGCTGCAGTGCAGTAACAGAGTGAAATGCAAATCCCCCTCACTGCCATAGCAGGGGCAATGAGATGGAATAACAGGAACAAAGGATCATGTCACTTGGAGAATGGAGGCTAATAATGGGCAGCATGATTGGCCATGTGATGCCTTTTGCTTGGTGAAACCAATTATGATGAGGCTGGGTTGTTGAATGGAGAGGAGGGGAATGAAATTTATCTGGTGAGCCACTTTCTATGTTTTGGTTCTGAGGTGAGGTTACTTTGCTGAGAGCTGTGGGGTATCAGTTGCACAAGATAATGTGCAAGCAGAGCCCCAGGGTAGGGGGTTGCTCCTATGTTTTGTTGTTGCTTAATGCAAGACAGATTGTAGCCTGGGATTGCAGAAGCCTGGATGGTAGCCACTCAGGAATGGGCAGCCTTGTTTGGGTGATTTGTTTTCATAATGGTTAGCTGGTCAGTAGTGAACTGTGGGTATTTGCTGCTGCTGTTTGCTGGGAGACAGAGGCACACAACATAATGTCTAAGAGTGAGAGTTCAGAGCTTGTGTGTGTGTGTGTGTGTGTGTGTGTGTGTGTGTGTATGTTTGTTTTGCTCTGTGCTCATTGCTACCGCCTCCTCATCCCCCATCTTTGCATTGTTCGCTCTCTCTCTGCTGCATCCCAGGCCTTTGTTTGGTTCACAGGTTGTTGGATGGGCTAGCAGGAATCTAAGTAAGTGTAGAGTAACAAAATTGATTCAGGGCCAGCAGGGCAGATCCTATGAGGAGCACCTCAAGGCACTAAATATGTACTCACTGGAAACCAAAAGGGAAAGGGAAGATATGATAGAGACCGTCAAGTTCTTTAAAGGAGTTAATAAGGTAAAATGCAGGGAATTATTTATCCTGAAACCAACTTGAGGTCACATGGTCAGGAATAGAAATTAACAGGAGGGAGGTTCGGGAGAGACATGAGGAAGTACTTCTTTACAGAAAGGTTGGTGGAACCTTGGAACAGTCTGTCAGCCATAGTGGTGGGTACAAACACAGTCAGAGGATTCAAGCAGGCATGGGATAGAATGAAGGGAATAGTGGTTGCCTGGGGTGACAGGACCAGGGAGAAGAATGGGGACAAGACAGAGAGGGTTATTACCCTTGAGGAACAATAGGTCACAGGGAAGGTTCCAGGAATTATTGGGAGTATGGGTAGACTGCATGGGCTTCTTCTGCTGTCATGTTCTATGTTTCTATGTAAGCAATGCATCACACAAGCAGTGGGAGTTTAAATGTCATTAGCCCATCAGGGCTATTTAGGGCCTGCAAGCAGCAGAAGTCTTCAGATCACTTCTTGGGGAGTTAAACTCAAGAGTATTCTTTTAGGGCAGCAGAAAGTACATTTCCCAATATAGATTTCTTCATAGAAGCATCCATTACCTTTAAAGAGGGACCCTAGCCAAAAGTGCTACATTGCAGAATTAGAATAAGCATACCTCCAGTAAATCTCATACCAAAAATTAGATTTCTTCGTTACTTCGTTTTAAAGTTATGAGCTATTTTGTAACCCTGATTTCACTATCTGTTCAAAAAAGCCAGTTTCAGTGAAGAGCTACTGATGATATTATCTCCTGAACTCACAGTCTAGTCCTCCCTGTCAGTAAGCTTATAGAGTAGGACCGGTTTCTCCAAAGTTTAAAGTGATTTATGGAAGGCTACCACAGCGAATGGACATAGTAACCTGTAGGAGCTGTGAATCAGTCTCCTACCATTCAAACTGCCAAAAAGTACTGTTTTCCATGAAAACAAAATACTTTTATTTCAGTGCTCCATTTCATTTGCATAGCCTACCCCTTTTTTTCTCGGTGCTGCAGCCCCCAACCTTATCATCTTGCAAAGGAAACAACATTTTTAAAGTGATTTAGCAAGCTTTGCCATAGTAAATGGGAGTAGTAAACTGCACTAACCTATAGGAGTTGTGATTCAATCTTCTACCATTCAGACTGCCAAAAGGTGCTTTTTTCCATGAAATAAATGCTTTTATTTCTGTGCTCTGCTTCATCTGCATAACCCGTTCCTTTTTTTTTCTCAGTGCTGCAAACCCCAAGCATGACATCATGCTAGGGAAACAAAGTTTATAAGCACTGCTTTGAAACAGAGACTTCTGTTGGTTAGTCTTGGTATTGCAGACATCTACACTATTAACATAGGAGACTACATCTCTCAGTGAAGAACTCTTGTCAGCTAGATACTATAGGCACAATGTCTTGTTTGGAAACTAAACTTAAGAGAGCTTTGATTGTTGAAGCCACTACAGAGATCTGAGACTGCACCTCACAGTAAGGGAATTAGAAAACAACTTCTTATTGTACCCACAATGCCTTGTTATGTACATCTACATATTAGGTGCAGTCACCACCACCAAAATAAGGGACTGCACCTCTGAGTAACTAACATTTAAATCACCTTTATACTTTACCCAGAATTCCTTGGTGCTGTATGTAAAACATTGACAGCTTCCTTGCATAACATCATTCTGGGGGTGTCGCTGCACAGAGAAAACTGGATGGCAAGCAGAAACAAAGTGCTGATAAAACTTCCACAAAAATGATTATGATAGATTTTTTTACAAAACAAATTGCAGCTTCAACATCTGAAACATGTCTGGCAATGACATACTATGTGAAAAAGGCATTTGGAGAACTTCCATACATCACTTTAAACTTTGGAGAAACAGGTCCTATAAACTTGCTGACAGGGAAGACTAGACTGATTAATTCAGGAGATGATATCAGCAGCAGCTCTTCACTGAAACTAGCTTTTTTGAACAGGCAGTGAATTTAGGGTTGTAAAATTACTTATAACTTTTAAACAATGTAACTTAGAGATCTCATTTTTGGCATGAGGCTGATTGGGTCTATACTGATCCAAATTCTGAATTTACTGATGCCAGAAATTTTGACCATAGTCCTACTTTAAGTATTTAAAGATCAGTGGTAAATATAAATGTGAGTTGTCTGAATTTTCGAGTTTTGTCTAATGTGGTGTAATGAAATATGTCATATTAAACAATATTTCTTTGCCTTCTGTGGGTTTTTTTCTGCCGTTCTTTTGTAGTATCAACATAAATATCAGAGTAAGAAGATCTCAACTTAGCCCATATTCAGGATGAGTCTCCACGGTCAATGATAGCCAGATGTCATAGCGGTCATAACGCGATCACATTTTTTTTTCTCTTTGCTTTAGTTTATTGATGAGGCAGTTGGTTAACACTGATAGGGAGACAGTGACAGCAAGCTGAACCAACTGCTGCAGTGTGAGAGCCACGTACTTGCAAGCTTTATTTCACCTGTCGGCTTGACAACTATCCTATGTTTCTGCATTCATAAAACAGGTTAGCTACTAAATGAAATTACTATCTAATTCACTAAATTACAGTAGGTAAAAACTGAAGTTTGCATTTTTTTTGTATACTGTATTATACTGAATTCCATGCTATTTGTGTTAGTGTAGTGATCTCCTGCCACTGCTGTCTGTCAGTGGTTCTATCAGTGATTTAAAAACTTCTCTTGCTCTGCTTATAATCAACCCCTGAATGGAAAGGCAAGAACACATTGTTGAGTGATGTACTTACAAAACAAATAGTTTTTTTTTAAGATTGCTCTTATGTGATTTTTGTTGTGCTTTTTATTACTATATAGTTATCTATGTGTACTATAATGCAGGTGATAGTGAGAAAACACAGAAATAACAGCTGTACATGGCAAACTAGTATCAACATATAAATTAAATATAGACACAACACTTATTTCAAACGGGAAGCAGAAGCCCTCTTATATTCAGTGTAATTCTTACCAGATGCAGTACATAAATAAACCAACAGAAGAACACCAATGTAACACTAAGACCCCCCCCAATCTCTCTGCAGTACATAGTAAATCCTCAAATGTAAATTATATACATATATAAACGAGATGTTGCTGTAGTTGGTTGCTTCCAATCCCTTCCCTCCCCTTCCACATCTAATTACCATAGATCTGGCATACAACCATCAGTCTCAGCTCACCAAGTACTTGTCAGTTCTAGCTCCACAAACAGACTCAAACCCTAATACCAGCCTGTACTCGAACAGAAAGAAACGACAGAGCAGCAGCTTGAGCCGCATGATGTGTTAACATAATTGTGAGTCATGTTGCAGAGACAAACGATACTGCCTACCACTATTTGCTTGCCTTAAACTCCATCCTCAGTATCCCAAAACAATAAGGGAGGGGGGCTGAACTGTTAGTGTGCTCCTGCCACAGGGCAAGTGTGTGTGTTTGTGTGTGGGTGTGGGGGGCAGTGATGATAAAGAAGCTGGATACAGCTGGCAAGTATGTGTGCCTGCACTGATCCCAGGTTTCAACTGTCAGGGCAGGTTTTTAAAGTGATTGTGGTGTTTACTATTTCAGACAAAAAAGTTGTTTTTTAAACTGCCACAGTTACCACACAGCAAGCTGCTACAGCAATCGCAGTGTTACTGAAAATGACAGTTTCTGTCAGACTGAATGCTGACCCATGTCCACACCACGGATAACATAGATTATTCCAGATTATAGGACTCTTGCCAAAATTAGTATTTCTTAAATATTTTAACCATAACAGTCAATACAAGTAGGGGGCTAAGTCTCAAGAACTGAATGAGTGCAAATGCTGAGACTCCAAGTATACAGTAGTTTTGAAATGCTGAGCCACGTCAGGTTTAAAGGTGGATACCTGCATGAAATATTAAAGTGACACTTAAAATGTGTTTTTTAGGATGGGACTTTGGAAACTAAACTTAGTAGCAGGACTCAGAAAAACATTGTTTGAATACTAGTGCTCTCAAAACTTCACTTGAAAGCAGCACTAATAAGCTGGATCAAATACAGGTCAAAGGTGAACATTTGCTAACGGTCACTGAACCATATACTGTACATATTCATTGATAAAACCTGCCACTTGATATAAAGATAGAGAAGGGGTTGACAGATGGATATTTAAAAGCTAGCAGCAAATAAAGCAACAAAGCTGAAAAGTTCAAGGTGTAGCACAACAGCAGAGTATCATAATGTGCACTGTAGAGAGTAAAAAAGGGGGGATATACCACCCCATATCAAGGATATAACCCAACGCTCAGCGTTAAATTGTGCTTGCAAAAAGGCAAAATTAGGAAAAATAAGTGGGAGCCAAAGAAACAGTATACTTGCAATACAGCAACTCAGCAAGGAGTTACAAGGGTTAGAAAGCCACGGTCAGTGATCTAATAAGATATTAAGACACAGAACCTTGTGCTCATGAATTCTAATTTTTAGATTTAATCTTTAGATCTAAAGATTTTTAGATCTAATTTTTCTAAATTTCTAATTTTGGGTGAGCATCATTAATTTGAGAGCTCCCTTCAGCATCATGCTAACCTTCGCCCTTCATCACACCACCCCTTCCTTTGTGTACTTCGCCCTCTTTCCCCCTTGCTCTTTCCCCAACAATGGTTGTCTTCACTTTAAAATACTTTGAGGACCTCTTTTTCAGTACATTGGATGTAATAGATATCTGTTTATTTTGTGAAGCAGAGGCTTACCATTTGGTAAAATTACTTTTAAAGCGATCGCAGTGTTAACAGGTTCAGACAAAAAAAAAGTTTATTTTTTTAAATTGTCACAGTTGCCACACAGCAAGCTGCTACAGCAGTGGCAGTATTAACGAAAATGACAGTTTCTGTCAGACTGAATGCTGACCCATGTCTGCACCACAATCTGTATTCTTATGTCAGAGGGAAAGGCAGCGGGTGTTGAACTAGATGATGATGTTATACATGGGGGCATTAGCGTACTGATTCATACAGTACTATATGTGATTCAACTTCACTGGGTGTAAATGCAGACAAAACAAAATGCTGCGTGTTCGGTATCTGGCCACAACCCAACCCCCAGACAATAAGAGAGCTGATCAAGCCTTACGGCTTGCTATTCCACTACACAGTAGGCACTATAAGATTGCCTCATGTTGCATATTTCTTTTACATTATTTTATTTCACAATGCAGTGGGCCTTTCTGAGAAACGCAAGGTGGGAGGGGGGGTTGAGAGTAAGCCACACCCCCAAAGCCCTTATAAGCAATAGTCAGCAATACGTCAGTATAGCTCTGACACTATGCAGCCACAAGAAGGACAGAAGAACATGAACACAGTTCTGTCGTCGAACAGTACTTCAGAGCCAGATGACCATTTTCAGCCAAAGGTCTAAAATCCAGACCACAGAGGACATTATCCTGTTCTAACAGCCTAACATAATCAGAACAAAGAAGTTAGTTCCCCAGACAAATGTGTAAGAGAACACAGAAAATTATCTAGGGAACACAAGAAAGCTAAGACAATGTCAACATCCAAAGTGTACTAATAATGGAACCAGTGAAGTGGAACACAGAAACAATTTACAGTGATGAGAATCTTTAACTTTAGGGGAACACTGAGAGAGTGCAGAAGTACATAATGTAATAGTGGAGGCATTCACCTCTGACTTTAGTCATATAAATAATAAATTAGGTACTAGACATGCAAGGTATTCAATGGACCTTCTGCACTGGTTGTACCCAATCAATTGATTTTTTTATAAACTGTAGTATATTTTGACTTACTGTAATGGACAGCTAGGAAATATCTTGCTGATTAATAGTCTCCTGAGAAAGTCCTGCACAAACAAAGGATTCTTGAATATGAGACATGCTGTATGACTAGAATTCCTAGTGCTGATCCCAGATGACTCTGTTCTGTTATAGGGGTGTCTCTAGATTATTCTCCATAACAGGGGGGAGGATGTCAGCAGCTGAATATTTAAGGAGTCTAATTTAATGCATTAAAAAAGGAACACTTTTTTTCTTACTTACATATGCAGTAACAATTTAATCGAGGTTGTGTGACTGGAAAAAGTACAGTAACTCCTTTTTTTTTGGTAAGGAAAAGCCTTTCTTTTTCAATACATGGTACTGGATACTCACTAATACAGCATTTTGTCATACAGTTTTTACTACAAATTATAGCATTATAATTTGAACTGAATCCCCAGCCTTATTACTGAGTGCTGACACATCAAGTATAATAACATTATAGTTAGAAGAATCCCCATCACAGACATAAAATAAACCAGTGCACCCCTTCAGCTCAACACGGCGACAGGGAAACATGAAAAAAGACCATTACGGCAACAGTCACTGTAATGGTCTGTTTTTGTGTTTTACTTTCCCTCAGTGTTCCATCCCCTACTGGTACAACTCTGACCTGGAGTTGATAATCTAAAATACCAGGGGGTGCGGAGGGCAGAGCCTCCCGCATGGGGGTGTGGGGTGCAAAGACCCCCACAGAAAACACTTGTAGTTCCAATGGCACAATACAGGTGTTGGTATTGTGCCGTTGCTGTGCGGGAGGTCAGCATTTTCACTGCCATCCTCCCTTAGTGCTTCCAAATAAACAGTAAAAAGGTACTTGCCAAACTAAAGCATCATCACAGCAGTTTCTACAGAGGGTCCAGCATGCTGCTTACAGTCGATGTAGCTAGCCACTGTTGTTCTGGTGTCTTTAGCTGAGAGGTGATTGTGT
Organism: Neoceratodus forsteri; assembly: GCA_016271365.2. Classification (NCBI taxonomy): domain Eukaryota; kingdom Metazoa; phylum Chordata; order Ceratodontiformes; family Ceratodontidae; genus Neoceratodus; species Neoceratodus forsteri. The sequence continues at coordinate 1,508,543,455 of CM028130.1, forward strand.
AACCAAGTATCAGTGTAACTTGTGGGACCCCATTCTTTAAGTGGAGGTCCATGCAGTTTTATAAACATAAGTGAAGATACTCAAGGGATCAGAATTGATGAGCATGTTGGAGATATACTTAGATTCATATGGTTAAATCCTCGCTCATGTTTCGCAGAGCTGCACTGATGCCTGGCTTCATCGACATAATCTCTGTAGGCATTTATAATAGCAGTAGATTGCAATTTAAATCACTTGCAGAAAGTCACCTCTAACTCACCACACCTTTAACTCATTGTCTCCTAGCAGACATCTGTAGTCATCAATGAAATACACCGGTGTGTCCTGAGGACGCCTACAGAAGTCAGCTATTGACTTCCTGTGTGCCCGTGCAACATCTGGAGAAGTCACTTATATATTTTAATATATAATATAACAGAATATAATATATATTTGACTGCATAGCACCATTGGAAAGGTAATTTTGTGCCGAACAACTTTGCCACTGATCTTTTGTGTATAGCATGTATACTGTAGGAGTTATTCACATTTGTTTATGGTATGGTGTGTATGGCTTATGTTGCCTATTTTAGTGAAACTTTTTTTTTTGCTGTTTCAACCAGCATAGAAAAAAATACAAAATTACATATTATTATTTGCATACCACCATTGGAAAGGTAAATTTGTGCTGAACAACTTTGCCACTCATACTTTTTGTCTAGCACTTACGGTTCTTGAGCTATTAGGATTTGTTTGTGGCATGCTGACTATACCTTGATTTTGCTTAGCAATGCCCAGGATTCACTGTTAACAGTATACAGGAGACAAGTGGTGCGACTTCAGAGAGTTCCTGTGGAGGCAATGAGTTAAGAAAGCCCTGTGGGCCAGTACTCAGAGTCAAGAACCTGTACCTGTTCAATTAGAGAGGCATAGCTGGATCAAACTTGGGAGTCATCTGCAGCAGATCCTCTTGATAAAGATGTAACAAACATCCTATGTTTCAGATTATTAAAAATACTGGTCAGAAACTGTTGGTGATTGATGTTAGTGATTTGTTGTTGCAAGTTAACAAAACAGTTCCAAATTTTCCTTCTGCACTTGCAATTTCAGCCTCAAGAGTTTTGGTACCTGGGTCCTTCGATAAAGCGTATGCTGTGATGGATCAGTTTGTCTGCATAAACAATCATTGTGGTATGTTTTTACAAACATTCAGAAAGGAGGACAAGTTCATTCAATGTATCATATATGAGTGTTAAATCCAAAATAAACTGCTGTGAAGACAATCTTTTGAATAGACCTTTGCAAGTTTTTCTGTCCAACAATGATCTTCTTTCATCATAAAATTAAAGCAAGCACACAACGCTTCATAACTGTGCCACACGGCATAAACAGATCGAGATGAACTTGCTACCCATCTGCTGCTTAAAATATGGTCAATCTTTGTAATTTGTTCCTCTAGTTCTGCAGTGCACTCTGCAAGCTGTCACCGATTTTGAGGAGACTGACTGTATAGTGAATATAGTTTATCCATGAATGAATGAAAATGGTTAACCTCTTCCTACTTCAGAGGCCATGTCATTAACTGCCAGTTCTAACCAGTGGTTTAAACAGTGCCGTATAATAAATATCTGGGTATTTCTCCATATGTTTGTGTCATGCCTGACCTGTTACCAAGCATGACACTGGCATCATTGCTAGTGAATACATCAAGATGTTATTTTAGATACGAGTCATCAAAACAATAAGAAATGAGACATTCAAGGAAATGCGTAAGAATATTGTCAGCTTTTTGATCTGGTAGTTCAATGAGATCTAAAAACATGAAGTGTGGTTCAAGGTTTTTATCACTTTCACATTTAAGGTACACAATCAGTGCTGATTTGCCAGTCAAGCTGGTTGACTCATCAGTAAATATGGAAAGCTTACCATTTATGCTCTGAATATGTTTGCAAATTTTCTTCCTCATCTCAGAATCAAGTGTGGCAAATTATTTCCAAAGCACTGTATCAAGAGTGCAACCCAGATCCTAGGTCAGTTCCATTTTTTACGGCTGTGGGTAGAGTCTGCAGCTGACTTGCTGTAGCTGGAAAAATGGGATACTGAAGCACAAATTTTTGGAGTTTTCAGTGTATCCTTCCACAACTGCAAATCACTATGCCAGATGAATGAAATACTCCCTGTTCTCTGTTAAGTAGACCAGAGCCAACACTATTTTCTCTCTCATCATGCCTGCTTTAACTCATTCCCCACTCTGCAGCCTTTAGAATGTTGGTGATGGAACTCCTGTCAGTTTTGCAGTGAGATTCCCAAGCCTCTGTGCAGAATTCTAAGCACATTTGCACATATAACAAACAAATCTTAATATGTGACTAGCTGGCAGGCCCAGTGGTGCAGAGGGATGAGGTGCTGGGTGCCTTACCTCACACCATGCTGGTGACCTGGGTTCAGAAATGAGCCCGGGCCATTGGAGGCTGTCAGGTGGGGAGGGTACAGAGCCAGTTAGAGTGGCCGAAAGGCTGCTCTCCTCTCTGGGGAAGATTTTGTGCATCCCTCAGTGTAGGTCTGCCTCCTGGTGGAGGCTGGGGTGCAGAATAGCCAAAGGAGTGCAAGCATTAGGCCGTGGGGTGGGCAGATGGGGCTGTCACTCTGGCTGTAGTATGCATACGCACCTCCACGCACATGCGTCTGTACTCCTGGGGCCCCAGGTTAAAGGGGAGAAAATGGAGGAGAAAAAATTCCCCAGTGGCTGGATGAGGCCCAACCCTCCGCAGGCACAGCTCTCGGGCCTGGCATAAGGTAAGCCCCAGTAATTTTGGGAGTCGGAGCTGGGGGGAAGTCAATGGGGGCTCCCGGGGAAGGTGCATAAATCAATAACAAAAAACAAATGTGACTAGCTATCCAAAAACAACCAGCAGCAAAGTTGCTCAGGAAAAAAAAGACCTTTACAATGATGGTAGTCACTAAGCTGTACTCCTTATATTTTTTGATATGCAGTCATTTACTTAATCAATTTTATTATTGCTTTTTTCACAAAACTCACACTTTGAATAGCGATGTTTTAAAGACTGTAAGGAGTTCAGCTTAGTGACTACCCTCATTGTGAAGGTGTTTTTGTCCTGAACAACTTTGCTGCTGGTTGTGTATGTGTAACTGGTATGGTTTTCAAGAGATTTAGTTTTGTTTGGCATGTGCAAAAATATGTGAGAATGCAGTGCAGAGCAGTAGAAGTTGCCTTTTCACCATGAGCAAGCACAGTAGCAGGCATGCCAAACAAATGTAAATATCTTGAAAAGCATGCCAGCTATATATACACACACAATCAGCAATAAAGTTGTTTAGGACAAAGAAACCTTTACAATGAGGGTAGTCACTAAGCTGTACTCCAATTAATTTTTAATATACAGTCATTGAATGACCAGAAAATTCTTTTTTTTTTTAATTTCGCACTTCGGATGGCTATATTTTGAAGATTTTTTTTTCTTCTAACTCTATTTATTCTCTCCTTACCAACTGGCCTCTTTCCAGCATGGTCTCTTGGTCAGCTGGCTCTGCCCATCCTGCCTGAAGCATAGTCCACCTATTCTCCGGTGGAGGGGGCACCCCCACTCCTTGTGCAGCTTGCCTTAACCCCCCCAGGTCTGTGTCCTCCGAGGAAGGACCGCCATCTCCTACCGGCACCCTAGCTACAGTATCAGAGGGCATCTGTCACAGGAGGAGTTACCGGCATGGACATCCTGATGCCCCGCGGTTGACGTGGGGTCGTTACCACTGGAGCCACCTTCATCTACCAGTGGAAGGAGGGTTTTTCTTGTTTTATCCCTCCCCCAAATGTGGGACATGCAATGCCGCCCAGCCTGCTATGTGAGCACTCTGGCACACATCTGGAAGATGGCCGCCCAGAGTTCCCCTTTTTTCCACCTTGGTCCCTGCATCTGTAGTGCACCCAGTCTCCACTGAGTGCTGCTATCTGTGTGGGACATTCCCGCCCTCCCTCCCATGAGAGGAGAGGATAGCAGTCCTCCGGATCAGGGGCATAGCTACAAGGGTGCAGGGGGTGCAGACGCACCCGGGCCCATGAGGTTTGAGGGGCCCAAATCATAATTTTGATGTCTGTTCAAAACCAGGGGGGTCCTATAACATACCCTTGCACCCAGGCCCTCTAGGAATTTGCTATGCTACTGCTCCAGATGCTCAATCCTCTCCTTCCCCACTGACCCCCTCGAGGGCTGGAGCTTGCTCCTGAACCTCGGTCACCAGCGTGGCACAAGGTGTGGTGTCCAGCACCTCAACCCTCAGCACCACTGGGCTGGTATATTTTGAAGACTTAAGTTCAGTTAAGTGAATACCCTCATTGTAAAGTTTTGTTTGTCGTAGGATTCATAGGATGGAGTTCAGGTACAATTAGCATTAGCCATAACAGACCTGCACCACTTATAAGGGTACTTGATATTTTTCTGTCAGATAGTAATTGTCCAGTGTATGCTTGAACTGATTCATAGAGTCACAGGATACTACACTGTCTGGCAGAGCATTCCAAGGGTTCATCACTCTCTGGGAAAACCAGTTACCCCTAAGGTTCTTGTTGTACGCTTGACCTTGAAGCTGATAATGGTGATCTCTATTTATCCTTTGACAGTGTGTTGTATTTAGTCCTACACATTCCTAAAGGTCAGTATTTCTAAATGCTCTGTACACTAGGCACATATTGCCTCTGTGTCTTCTGTAGCATAATATATACAGCCCTAGTTCCAGTAGTTGCTCCCCATATGGCTTGTCCCTGACACCACATACCATTCTTGTTGCTCGCCATTGGACACCCTCCAGTCTACCAATGTCTCCCCTTAGTTCCAGTGATCAGAAGCTCCCACAATACTCCATGTGGGGGCATACCAGTGAGACATAAAGTGGCAGTAGCACCTCTCATTCCCTACTCCTTATATTCCTTGCAATTGCTCCCAGTATGCTATATCCTTTTTTGTTATCTGTCTGCAGTGCTCAGAGAATTTCAAATCATTGTTTACATGGATGCCCAGGTCCTTTTCAGTGTTATGTGTCTGAAGGGGACTTCCATTAAGAGTATAGGTAAATCCCTGGTTGTGTTTGCCCAGATGCATTATCTTATATTTGTCTTTATTAAAATGTAATTTTTTGGATGCAGCTAATCTGGCCAGAGAATCTATGTTGTTTTATAAAATGCCTACATCTTCACTATTCAGTACTAGGGCACCCAGTTTTATATCATCAGCAAACTTGGTTGCCCAGGTTTTAGATGTGCATGTAATTGATGAAATTAGAACATTAAATAGTGTAGGATCCAAGACGGATCCCTGCAGAACTCCACTAGGTACCTGAGCCCAGGATGATAAATGGCCTTTGATGCAGACCCTTTGCTTCCTATGATTCACCCATGCTGCAATCCACCCAATCAGGTTAACACTGATGCCTATTTCTTTAAGTGTGTGTATAAGTTTATAGTGAGAAATGCTGTTGAAGTCTTTCTCAAAGTCGATATATAAAACATCCACTGGTATATTGTTGTCTAATGCTTCGTTAACAGGTTCATAAACAATCAATGAGTTCATTAGGCATTCCTCTTATGAATCTATGCTGATTTGGATCTGTATGCCCACAATCAGCTATGTGACTTTCAATAGATTCCTTCATAAAGGGCTCCAGGACTTTACCCAAAATGCGTGTTAAACTTATTGGCCTGTAGTTTGAGCAAACCGATTTTGAACCTTTTTTATATATTCGGGTAATGTGTGCAGTTGTCCAATCTTCAGGAACCTTCCCCTCCAGTAATGATTTATGAAATATTGCCTGACGAGGGGCAGATATTACAGGGACCAATTCTTTTAATAATCTAGGGTGTAGTAAATCAGGGCCGGGGCACTTACTGGGGTCCAGATTTTGTAATTTTTCTTTTGATCATATCTGGTGTTATTTCTAATATACTATCTGAACCAGCTGTTATCAGCTTCTATTTTGCATCTCCCTTTTGATAAATACTTTCAAAGTATTGACTGAACATCGTGGCAATTCCTTGATAATCACTTATTATTTTGTCTCCTCTATTAAGGGCTCTATAATGTTGCTTGGAGCTTTCATACTACTTATATAATTATAGAAGGCTTTTTTATTGTCTGCCACTTTCTTTATAAGTCTATGTTCCATGTCCTTTTTTGCCTTTTTTATTGTCTATTTTAGTTTCTGTAATTTTTCTTTAAATCTTCTTTTGCTGCCTTCGGTGCCATCTCATATAGATTTTCTGTATGATCTATTTTTTGATTTAAGTAACCTCTGTATTTTGGGATTAAACCGTGGGAGGATTTTGTCTTTGATATTATATTCTTTGGAGGTTGGAATATGTGTCTCTACTAGTGTTAACAGAAAGGTTTTAAATTCGTCCCACATCTTGTATGTGCCTAGGCTGTGGAATGCCTTATCCCAATCCCATTCACTAGTCAGAGTTCATAACATATTATAGTCAGCCAAGTCATATCTCTTAACTTTAGTAACTCCTGGTTTTATGGATAAAAAAGTTTTCAAGGAGAATTCTACCATACTGTGGTCACTTCACATCAAGGGCTCTTTGAGTACACAGTTCACAATCACCCCACCCATGTTACTGAGAACTATATCAAGTATACTATTGCCTCTGGTACTATCTGTCACATAATTACTCATTGTCAGGGTGTCTAGGGCCTCAAGGAATTTCACTTCAGAAGATGTGGGTGCAGACCATGACTCCCAAGATATTCCTAGGAAGTTAAAGTCCCCTAGGACCAATAGCCTTTTACCAGCATCCACATTTTTTATGTTGCTAATAAAGTCAATAGTTCTATTAGGAGTCAGGGAGAGGGTCTATAGCAAAGCATTACCATTATATGCGTTTCCTGGTGTGGTGCTAATTTCACTATGAGTTGTTCAAAGTCAGGTTCTTGTAGTCGTTGAGTTTCAAGCACTTCAATGTCATTCCTTAAATACATCGCTATCCCCCCAGTTCTATTCATCCTGTCCCTTCTGAACAGCTTGTAACCCTCGATATTGGCTCCCCATGTGTCTTGTTTCCATCAAGTCTATGTAACGCTGCATATTGCTATGTTGTCTCTTCATAGGATTAGTTCCAGCTCCTCCATTTTATGTTTTAAACTCCTAGCATTCAGTAGTAATGCCTTCCATTCGGTGCATGAAACATTGTTATTAGAGTGAGCCTTATAATGTGTGGGTACCCCCCCCCATATCTAGTTTAAACTCTTAGAAATTATGTCATTGAACCTACTAGCCAGCACCCTCATGCCCATTTTGTTAAGATGGAGCCCATCCCCAGCATACAGTAGGTAGGCCCTGTCAAACATATGCCAGTGCTCTAAGAAAAGAAATGATTCCCAAATACACCACCTATGTAACCAGGAGTTTAACCTTTGAATTTCATTAATTTTGTGTCGACTAGCACGTGGAGCTAGCAAGACCTCTGAAATTATTACTGAACGGTTATTTTTTTTTTAATTCTGATCCTAGCACCTCAAAGTCTTTTTGGACATAGGATGTGCCCCATCTTCCTACATTGTTGGTGCCCACATGTAACAGCACCAGTGGCTCTGATGTATTTTCTACTAAACCTGGCAGTCACCTAATAACGTCCAGTGTACCTGCCCCAGGAAGGTATGAGACCATAGTATGGTCTTTCCTATCCTTACAAACAATCCTATCTGTTGACGGTACTAGGGGAATCACCAATCACAACTACAGGCAATTCTGCTTGTGGGCAAATGCTCAGGACTGCCCAAAATTGTGCACACAACCAAAATTGCACATAGCTGAAAATAGGATTCTACCATCCTCTGGCGGCATCTAGTGGAGTGATGCAAACACTGCAGAGGACTGTAACACTGTACTTAGCTGCATTAACTTAGAAAACAGTCACACAGGAGAAAGAGTTAATGTGAAAGCAAGCATACTTTATTAAATACTCTGTGCCCAAAACTTATAAATAAAATGTAAAAGTCTGTTAAAAGCCTGTTAGGTACTGTAGTTCATAACTCACGGACCACTAGATAGACCACTGGCAGACTTGCTCACAGCAAAGAAGTATGTCATGTTAAGCTGCTTTAGTTTTCTGGTGCTCAGGGATTCCTTTTTCTTTTCGAAAGCATAGAAGTAAGTAAAGTCAGACTGCTCTCTCCCATCGACATAGTGGCATATTTTGGTCATCATATGCCACACTTCAGCTGTCATCAGCACATCAACCTCTGGATCATCATCTTCAGCCTTAGTTTCACTAGGGTCTCCCAGTACTGAGGCACAAATGTCAGCATCTATAAGCTCTCCACTCGTCAGCTTGTCACTATCCACAGCAACCACCTTGGCAAAATGGTCAGCGAGCATTCCTTCAGGAGGTGTCACAATAGGCAGCTCAACCTCAAGCTCTTCCCCCAGATTATTTTGTGGCTGTTGGCCAATGCCGGTTTTCCAAAAACAGTTTGATATGGTCTCCTGGCTAACCTCCTGCCATGTAGCATGAAGGAGGTGAAAGGCATCAAGAATGGAAATTGACTTTGCCACCTTATTAAACTGCAAGCTGTCATCAGAGTCCAACCAAGTAGATTCTATACACAATTTTCTTCCTGTAGTGCTGCTTCAGGTTGTTAATGATGCCCTGATCCATGGACTGGATAAGGGCTGTGCAGTTTGGGGGGAGGAAAACTACTGTAACATTGCACAAAGAGATAGATTTGTGGGCCAGGCAGCTGTCAACAATCATCGCAATTTTTCGATGCTGCGGGCACATGTTCTTGTCCACAGTTTTTAGCCAGTCATGGAATATGGCTGAAGTCATCCACACATTTGCATTTGCATTGTACTGAACTGGCAAGGCACCAACATTTATCCCCTTGAAACAGCGGGTTTTTCGACTTCCCCACCAGCAGCAATGACAGTTTTTCTGTCCCTGAGCTGCTGGCACAGACCATTATGGATACTCTTTCGTTTGCCTTCTTGTGACCTGATATAATTTCTTTTTTGAACGAAAGAGTCCCACTGGGTGTGGCCTGAAAAAACAGTGCAGTCTTGTCCACATTAAAAATGTCTCAGGGAGCAAATGCAGAAGTTATGGTTGGTAAAACATCTTATATCCAACACTCAGTGCTTTCAAAGTCACTCTCTGCCCGTTCTCCATGGACCCTCTTGTACCGAATACAATTGCATTCCTTCCACCTTGATAACCAGCCTGCTGTGGGCTCAAAATCAATCCCCATACCCACAGCAAGGCTTTTGGCTTTTTCAGACAGGATTTGCCCAGAGAGGGGAACACCATGGTCTTCCTGTAGTGCTGCTTCAGGTTGTTAATGATGCCCTGATCCATGGGCTGGATAAGGGCTGTGCAGTTTGAAGGGAGGAAAACTATTGCAACATTGCACAAAGAGATAGATTTGTGGGCTGGGCAGCTGTCAACAATCATCACAATTTTGCGATGCTGCCGGCGCATGTTTTGTCCGCCAGTCATGGAATATGGCTGAAGTCATCCACACATTTGCATTTGCATTTGCATTGTACTGAACTGGCAAGGCATCAACATTTATCCCCTTGAAACAGCGGGTTTTTCGACTTCCCCACCAGCAGCAATGACAGTTTTTCTGTCCCTGAGCTGCTGGCACAGACCATTATGGATACTCTTTCGTTTGCCTTCTTGTGGCCTGATATAATTTCTTTTTTGAACGAAAGAGTCCCATTGGGTGTGGCCTGAAAAAACAGTGCAGTCTCGTCCACATTAAAAATGTCTCGGGGAGCAAATGCAGAAGTTATGGTTGGTAAAACATCTTATAACCAACACTCAGAGCTTTCAAAGTCACTCTCTGCCCATTCTCCATGGACCCTCTTGTACCCAATACAACTGCATTCCTTCCACCTTGATAACCAGACTGCTGTGGGCTCAAAATCAATCCCCATACCCACAGCAAGGCTTTTGACTTTTTCAGACAGGATTTGTCCAGAGAGGGGAACACCATGGTCATGGGCAGCCATGAACCACTTTAGTAAGGCATCCCCCACCCTACCATCCTTCCCCTCTCTTTTTCTTTTTCGGTCTTTCTTACTGCCAGAGCTCCACTCCTGTTGGATGGCATCCTTATTCTTAATTATCCAGTATACACAGGACACGTCAACCCCATATTCAACTGCCAAGTCTTTCCTAGACAGCCCAGGCAAAAGCGCCTTCTCTAAAAGCACTACCTTCTGCTCAAGAGTGAGCACATTTCTTTTCAGCTTGGGGGAATCCATTCTGCAGTTACAACAACTGAAAAGGGGCTGCATCAGCATTTATTTTAAGGAACACTGGTAACACCTACTCTGAGTCAAGCAATCAAGGTGATTAACATCTGAGCAGACTCAGCAGCAAGCCATTGTTTTACAACCGGATGCTAATTAAGACTGTTTGACACTGCCAAAGACAAGTGAAGTGCTGTGAAAACTGCATACAACCAAAAAACAATGTGCTCACAAACAAAACAAATAGCATGGGGGCTGTATGGGAATGAATCAGAACCAGAAAAAAGTGTGCACACAAGTGGAATGTGCACACAACCGAATTGCACATAAGTGGAATTGCCTATATATCCCTGGTAAAGGTGTTAATCTGATCACAGTTGCCATTTGGTGCTCCCCATTGTCTAGAATTATAAGATGGCTCAAGATTCCAGTTCTGTGTATCGGGGTGGTCATGTCTGGAGTTGCTGGTGGTGTGTTGGGTGGGATTTTTTTGGCTACGATGCGGGGGCCTCTTTCTCCCTATCAGGTGCTAACACCCTATTATCTCTTTGAAGGGGGACTATATTATTACATACAGGCTCTTCTATGACATACTGCGTGTCTACTACTGTGTGTGGTTCCAGGCAACTAAATCTATTGGATATATCTACACCTGGGGAAAGACACCTTCTTTTTTTCTTTTCTTTTTTTTTGAAACATAACACCAATCATTCTCTGAAAGACTATCTATATCGGAATCATTTCACATGTGCTTCCTTTTCTCATTCTGTACTCTACTAATTTCAGTTAGTTTATGGGTTTGTTCCTTTTCCTGCAATAGCCTTCTGGTTTCGCTAACAAATTGCTTGATGTTATCTATACCAGCTTGTATTTGGTTCTGTTCCTCAACAATGCTCAACTTAGTTCACAATTGCTGTATTCATTTACAATTCTTATATATTTGCCCCTCCATGTGCTCATTTGATTACCAGAAATTTCTTTTTTTTTTTAAATCTTGCACTTCAGATGGCTATACTTTGAAGACCATAATAAGTTCAGTTTAGTGAATACCCGCATTGTAAAGGTCTTTTTGACTTTAACAACTTTGCTGCTGGTTGTGTATATGCAGCTGGTATGTTTTTCAAGATATTTACATTTGTTTGGAATGCACAAAAATGTGTAGCAGAGCAGCAGAACTAACTTTTTTTGCCCAGAGCAAACACAGTTGCAGGCATGCCAAACAAATCTAAAAATCTTGAAATCCATACTAGTTACACACACAACCAGAAGCAAAGTTGTTCCAGACAAAAAGACCTATACAGTGAGGGTATTCACTAAATGGAAATCTTTATGGTTTGTAAAATATATCCATATTTATAAGAAATATATCATATTTACCAAATAATTTTATAATGTTGCAGCTCTATTTCCCAACCATAAATGCCATTTAAAATTTACACTGACGCATGTAGGTGCCATTCATAGTACTTTCAACATTTTCAGAGTTTGAAGTCAGTCAAACTATAAAAAAATTAGTCTGACCTTGAACACCAGGTGGCCGATTCTGGAAGGAGTTGTGATGTTGCCGCAGACTTCCGGCAGGGAATTTGACATAACTTGCTAGTTGTGTCAAACATAGTTGCAAGCACGATCCCAGAAGGCACATGCTGCAAGCACACTACCGCATGTACAGAATGCAGGGTGCAGGGAGAGTTAGACCACCTACTCCCTGGTCTAGTGTTGTGCCCTGGATTGCAGCACTTGTGCTAATCATTTAGCAGAAGGTGCCATAAATCAAGTCAACTGTTGCAATTGCACCAGCCATTCCAGAACTGGACCTGGTTATGTCTGAGGGGCTTTGGTGCAACTGCATCCGACTTTGTGATGGACTTGCAACATTGTCCAGCACCCACCTTCCAGAATCAGCCCCCAGGTTTGTCTTTGCAACAGAAATAGAAAAATGCCAGTGCACTACTTTTCCTCTTCACAGTTGTGGAAGTGACGGCCGCTATGTGCAACATGGCAGCGCCGACTTAAATTGCGCATGCATGAGTATCACACATATGTAGTCATGTCAGTGCTGCCATGTTGCGCACAGCTGACTCAGGGCAAACTGTGCATGCGCGAGTATCATGCATGTGCAGTACTGTAATCACTGCAGTATTAGTTACGGCTGACTCCAGTGCAGTAAGAGCACCGCATATTCTTTTCAACATTCTTGCCACTTCTAAAAGCTCTCCACAGCCGTATCGGCTCTGACTAGAGTTTATTGTTTTAAGTTCCAACAAACTGAAATGATCTGAAAAGGTCTGTCATTTTTGAGCCAAGTACTTTACAGAGTGAAAAATTGCACAGGTGAACTTTAAAGAGCAGCTGACGCCTTCAACAGAACTTTTACAAAACTTAATGTTTAGACACAGTTCAGCTTGTACAGTATTTCACATTAGTTCTGTATATCTCCTCCCCATTATTTATTATTGAGAACATTTTCATGAAAACAGGAGCTTTTCTCCTAAACATTTCATTTATTCCAGTTGCTTTCTCCCTACTTAGGGTCATAATGCACTGCTTGTGACATCACAGTTACTCACATGGCAACAGATTGTGATGTAACAACAGAGGATTGTGACTTGAAGTAGGGAGTAAGCTATAGAAGCAGATGAACTCTAAGCGATAAAGATCATGTATTCATGCAAATGTCCTCAGTGATAAATAAATTGGAGGAGAGATCTGTAGGACATATATGGAATGCAAACTGAATTGTATCTAATTATTACATTTTTCAAAGTTATCATGGAGGCGTCAGCAGCTCTTTAAATAAGACACATACATGTTGTCACACATTTTTTTTGAGAGTTTGTTCTTTTGATTTTTAATAATACATTGTGTTATAACAAGAGCTATTGACTGTTTGTGTTCTATAATTTTCTTTTGAAATGATTTTAACTGAGCACACCAGTTTGATCCATTGTATGTATGTTCATGGGCCTTCTGTTTTCTTCTCTGCATTTTCTCTGTTCAAATATGAGGCCATGGGCAGCAACTTGAGTCAGGCGGAGGGCATGTGGCTTCTGTCATAGAGAAATGATTTAAAGATGATGCCTCATTTCCAACTAAGTCTTCTTCTGTCTGCATTTTGGTACTGCTGCTGGACTGAGGAGTTATCTTGTTCTGCATACTTTTTCTTGAAAAAAGTAGCAATATTTTTTTGCTTAGCCACCAAAACAAAATGCAATACTGCAGTGCAGTGCGGGATGGAAGGAACACAAGCAGTCCCTAATATGTCACCCACCTAAGTGAGCCAGTTGCGACTACAAACTTAACAATTTTATATCAGGGCAGGCTGCATGAAGCATGTGATGTGAGTCTGGTCTGACCCGATTGCAGCAGTGCCTTCAATATCATTCTGGATAGGAAACAACAACTAAGCCAGCGTCCCAAGTCCCAAGACCGACTAGTCCCTCCTAATTCCCTCTCTCCCTGCTGATCAGGGACAGCACCGCAGGCACTGGTCAATGACTAAAACCCTCATTCAGGCTCTCCCCACAAAAAAAACTATGTTCACCATCAAACAAGGCTGGTGCAGTCCCTAATCCCTAACAACCCCCCAAGTCAGAAAAAGCTAGTGCGGATGTGGTGCAGCTGACCTGGGACCAGAGTAGGGAGGCTCTTATTTCTTCCATTATTTACCCCTCTCCAATGAGCCATGCATGGTTCAATCAGTGCAGAAATCCTAAAACACATCTCCTCCAGAAAGACTGTCCCCCCCTCTGCCCAGTGATTCTGACACAGGGCAGAGAACAGTGGTCCATGACTGATAATAGACAGAAGATCACCCAGTGATGCTGACCCTTATAGAGTGCTTGTCTTAATAGAACCCCCTGCCCAGTGAGTCTGAGCAAGGACTGGTCGAACTGGGACAGAGTTGACCCAGCCAAGACAGAGAGCACTGGTTCATTATGATAAGCGACAGATGAGATGACATTACTCGGGACTCAGTCAGAACTCCCAAAGACTGTCTTTTCAATGTCAGTAATACTGATGGATGATGTGGCTGAAGAAGAGGCAGCAGCAAGTCTGGGCTAGTACTGGTATCAGCTGCCCTCATCATCATCAAATGTCAATGCACAGTAATATTGATTTAAGTGCTGGAGAGCAGCTTTGCCTGTATTTCAGGTGCTGGGGCAGTGCTCCAGACCACTCTGGCAGCACTACAACTCTGCATTCAATTGATAGGGACCGGTTCCTCTCTTTTGACATCCTATTTGGTCACCTTCAGTACTGGGTGGGTAGTTTCACTTGTACTTTGTTGGGATAGCAGGGCTACCCATGACAAATAGTAAACTGAGTATGCTGTTTAAGTTATAGATTGTCTAGTAACTGTTGTTCAAAATAAAGTAACTGTCACAGCAGTAGTCATAATGTTTGCATGTTACAGCAGTGGACTATTAGCAGTGACAATGTAGGACCAAAGCAATAGTAACCTAAAATAACATATCTCCCTCTGAACCACATGGCTTATTTATACTCTGAAGTCAAATGAAAGTTTACAGTCCTCCACGTAATCCCACACATACTACTGCAACCAACAAAAAGTTCATTTTCTTTCTAAAATAACAGACTTCCAACCTTAAAATACCTAGCTGCAGGTGCAGTAATAATATCACTATAATCTTCAACTAAAATCTGCTACATAACAAATATTATAATTAACATTCAGATTGGTGCAAAACGTGGCAGCCCGGCTTTTGACAGGATCGGTTTGATCCTGTCACATTTCACCAGTGCTGGGTGAACTGCACTAGCTGCCAATACAGTGGCGGATCACCTTTAAAGTCGGTTTACTGACTTTCAAAGCCCTAGATGGACTGAGCTCAGACTATCTGAAAGAGCTCCTGGTCCCTTACTGCCCTGGTTGATCACTCCGCTCGGCTGATGAGGGGTTGCTAGAGATCCCAAGGGTGAATCTGAAATCATTTGGTGCAAGAGCTTTTGCGTATGCAGCCCCACCCTTTGGAATTCTCTACTGCGTTGCTTGCATTACTGTGCAACTGTGGAGGGATTTAAGCAAGGCTTAAAAGCCTTTTTTTTGTGGTACCAAGCCTTCTCAGTTAATTGATTGATTTTCTTTTCTGACTTATTATCTGACTTTAATTGAATTGATGTTTGTCTGATTTTGATTTGATTTTATATTGTTAGGTGCCTTGGCTTTGGATAAGGCGCATTATAAATAAAAATCTATTATTTATTATATAATATGTAACAAGATAGAGAACATATGTAGTTGGCTTGGTTGCAACTAAAAGCCCATTTTTTTGTGACATACACAAGGCAACATATTTCAGTTATATAGAGATGCTAATCAGAGTCAGGTTGCATTTTGCATTCATACTGGCATTATAAAGAACATCAACTAGTAGCTGATATGATATATCATAGTGAGTGATTAATTAGTGTCTGAATAACCCAACTTGTGGGGCTGACAGACAGTCCTTTTGATGTGAATCAATCATGGAAGCCACTGTACATTCCTCACATCAAGTGCCATGCAAAAAGTTAAATGGCAGCTCAGTAACTTTAAATACATTTTCTTCTCATTGTTTTTCATTGCTAATGTTTACCTGATACATATTAAGAAAATTAAAAATGGTAATATTTAGTTGATGAATCTGTGAATGCAGAAACAAAGAGAGCCCTTTAATGGCAGTCTTAGTAGGGGCCCCATGAGCCACTATTTTCAACATGAAGGTTAAGTAAAATTATCTAAGTGCTGGATCACAAAATTTCATTTTATTCTTCAATAGTCGCATGATGCAGCCAGCTGAGCAGCAGCTCTCACAGAGAGCTCCCGCTAACCCCTCTCCAAATATCTCCGGATAACTGTTCCACTAAACATTAGTGCTTTCACTTATCTTAATTTACATAGACAACTCGACTACCTACATCCAGATCCAAAAGGAGCGTATCTCAGTGATGAAATAGATGCAGAAGTGCAATCAGCATTGCCCAGGCATATACCGCCATCAACACTGGAGAATGCCAGCAAAAAGACAAAACCTCAACCTGCTACCACTATTCACTCCACAACATCCCAAGCTGATCAGAATATGCTCACAGTGGAGCATTTCTTGGCTGAATTTCAACCTTTAAGGGAAGAGCTTCGTTCCCTGACCACAGAGCTCAAATCCATGGCTGGAGCTTTGGAGGACATTACCAGGTGCATAGGAGACAATGAGGCCAGAATATCTGTAGAGAAGAAAATGGACGTCTTGACCCAGAAATTGTATCTACTAAACAGCGAATGGCTAAATTAGAGGCAAAGTAGAAGACTTAGAGGGGAGAAGTAGAAGAAACAATGCTGTCATTATAGACCTCCCTGAGAAAGAGGAAGGCTCAGATTTGGTGCGCTTTATTCAAAAACTCATTAGTAAACTGCAGGCCCTTATCCATTTGAGCCTAACTATGCCATAGAGTGCTCTCATCGAGCTCTGTGCACAATACCTCCTCTGGGTGCACCGCCTCGTCCGCTGATATTTAGATTTCTCAATTACCAAGAGAAGTAGCATTTCTTAGCCAAAATAAGAGACATACAAGAGGTTACTTGGGAAGGAGTTTAGATATGAGTGGTGCAGGACCTACCAGTAACAGTGCATCAGACAACAGCCTCCTTTCATCCCATAGTGACAAAGTTACTTGCAGCAGGCATCTGATTCAAACTGGGCTACCCTGCGAGGTTCCAAGTACTCATTGATGGCAACTGGACCACCTATGAGGACCCAAAGATTGCAGAGTCTGCCCTGACAAAGGCCCTACCAGAACTATTTAAGAATCGCTGAGGGGCATTGCGATTTTCTATTTGGCATTCAACTCTTAAGTTAGTGGGTGATTTTTAACCTTGGGCCCTTGGAACCCGAGTCTGGGCCATCATGGATTAAACCTGTTGGTGTTCATTCCCCCTTCTCCTTCAGCTTTGGGTTCATGCAGAACAACCTGTAAATCTGCCATGTTGCTCCTACTACACTGTTTTACAACAAGGCAACTAGACTGTTAGTGACCTGATCTACTTGAACTGTGAGTGACTTTTTTCTTTATTATGGAAGGGATCTTACTCTGGGGTTGACGTATCTGTTTAATTTCAAATTAAATCAAATCAAATTTTATTTATAGTGCGCTTTTCCAAAATTATCAAAGCACAGATACAATACAAGAAACAGCCAACATAATAAATATAAATTTAAAAACAATTAAAAGACAATGGGATGGCCTAATCAAAGGCTTGCTCAAATAAATAACTTTTTAAGGATGCCTTGAATATCTCTGTGGACTGGCACTCTCGAATCCGATGAGGTAAAGAATTCCACAGGGCTGGGGCCATAAAAGAAAAAGCTCTGGCCCCAGATGATTGAAGACGAACCCTGAGAACCGCTAGCAATCCCTCGTCGGTGGAGCGGAGCGAGCGAAGAGGGTGGTAAGGTTGCAGGAGATCTTGCAAGTAGTCCAGTCCCTGACCATGTAGGGTCTTATAGGTCAGCAATGTGACCTTGAAGGTGATTCTCCATCGCACTGGCAGCCGGTGCAGTTCACGCAGCACAGGTGTGATATGGCAAGTTCTTGGCAGCCCCATGACAACAACCTGGCTGCAGAATTCTGCACCAGCTGCAAGTGATGGAGATACACCCCCAGCAACCCTAGATATAGAGCATTACAGTACATACAGCATTTAAATTGTCTGTCCACCACCATGGGATACTTACAAGATTATTTACATGGCATCGAACTTACTCTGCGAAAGTCATCTCAGACTTTGTTGAGAGTCACCAACTGCAGTTGAATACTACAATGCTTCCAAACTGCATCTGCTTCTAGAGGAGGATCTTTGCTCTTTGATTTACTGTAAGAGCCACGAATGGGAAGTACGAGCCATGGATGGGAAGTGGCAATTTCCTCACCACAATACTGGTTTTGTTTTTGTTTATTTTATATCCTCAGGCATTTACCAGAAGAGGAATTTTGAAGCGCTGTTTTTCTGGTGTTGCTAGCTCTCCGATGCAACTTTCTGATATCTGGACCTTTCTACTTATACCAAGTCACTGTTTGCTGTTACTGTTCTTAACTGGGCGTTACCATTAGACTATCCTTTTGATCGATCAATCAATCAATTAATCAAGTCTTTATTTATCCTGGCAAACACCATTGAGCGGGCTCATTTACAAGGTGGACCTGTGTTCCACAAGGTCAAGAATAGCACTATTATGTACAGATAATAAATAGACATAATTATACAGAAACAGAAAAAAATACACAGAGCAATAACAAGTATTTCAGGTATAGGGTTAACAAGGTTAGGGAGAATGGTATGAGAAGGGGAATTAAAACATTCTGAAACAGCCAGCATATTAAAACATTTTCAAACAGCACGGCATATCATTGGTCAGGACATATACAAACTTAAGGGGCAGATATGGAGGGGGGGTACAGGACTGCAGATCATTTGTTAGGCACATTTACAGTTGGTCTTGTTAGCATTATGAAGAGACAAATTGAGTCTGTGACTCCTTGGGGAATAGTTCTCTATCAATTTTTTGGGAATATCTTTCCGGATGTCAAAGGGGAAACTCCTCAGATAGAACACAGTATATTTTACACTGGGGGGGGCAGGAGATGGTACTATGGATAGGTGAACATCATGTACCATAATAATTTTTTGTTGGAGGGAGGGGGTCAGTGATAACTATTATGCTGATAATGTGTATTTTCTTCACAGAATAGTTTGGACTGTGGATAATGGGGGACTTGTACTGTACTAGGGGTCATGGTTCTGCATGCATTTTAATTTTATGTTTGGGATGTGTTGTTGGGCCAGGATAGTATATGGTAGAAGGGGGGGGTTAATGGGCACTCTGGGCATCAGGGGTCTGGCTGGCACAAGTTCTTTCACTTTAAGTATGGCCATTTGAATACTGGATTTGTATCAGTTGCAGGAAATTATTTTCATGGAATATTAGAGGAGCTCGCATAAAACAAAAAGGTATCAGATCCTAAAGCACGTTCAGTACTTCAAGGGGGACATATCATTTCTACAAGAAACACATTTATTGGAATCTGAGGCTAACCTATCTAGGAGGCAATACACTAGGCAAGTTTACACTGCAGGGAACAGTATGCAAAGCAGGGGTGTAGCCATTTTGCTATCCAGACATGTCTCCTATTGATGTGAACAATGTATCCAGAATCCAAATGGCTGCTACCTGCTTTTGAAAGGGCTATTAAATCAGACAGAGGCTGTCTTAGGCTGTATATATGGCTCTAATGCAGACACACCAGCTTGTTTTATTGAGCTGTTGATCGCTCTTGCACCCTTCATCATGCTACCTATTATATTAGGTGGAGATTGGAACTTGCAATTCTCCCCCGATTTAGACAAATCTGATAAGAGAAAGAGTGGTCTTTCCCCAGCACAGAGGTCAATACATGACCTAGTTGATCAACCTGGCCTTTGTGGCCCTTGGACGGTTATTAATCTAGACTCTAAGGAATATACCTTCTGATCCATGGTGCATGGGTCCTTCTCAAGAATTGATTACATCTTGATCAGTCATATACTTCTATCTGGGGTATTAAAGCGTAAAATAGAACCCGGGGTAATCTCCGATCATTCTGCAATTTTGTGCCAACTGAATTTTTCTCTCAACCTACCTAGAGAAACAATATGGAAACTTAATAACCAACTGTTAAAAGATAGTAAGCAGGGTTTTAAATAATTGATTAGCAGTTTTTTCCTTGGGACAATACTAACTGTACAGAAAGTATCTATATAGGTTTTCTAGAAGTGTTATGTTTGTTAAACACAGTGAGGCAAGTGCTATGCATTTTCACAATGTTTAAGAACTTTTATGAGCAAAACGCTAATCAATTTTTAGAGTTAAATAAAACCCTGGTAAGGTACAGTATTTGAATGTATTACACAAGCAATAGACCAATTTACTGAGGTTAATCTACATTCCACAGGCAGAATGGACATAGAATGGAGGGCTTTAAAATGTGTCCTCAGAGAGGAATGTATACACTTAGCATCTACCAGGAAGCGTATGACAGAAGAAAAGGCTTTAGAACTCTTGTCTCATATATGCAGCCTGGAATCCCAGCTGTCACCAAACACCACAGAAGCAGTCAGATGTAAACTGGTAGGTTTACGGGATCAATACAGTGAACTACTAAGGGAGAAAGCAGAATTTGTTATTCTGAAAACCAGAGCAATGTATATAGACCAGGGAGAAAAGGCTGGTAGAATACTTGCCCTTAGACTTAAACACTAGAAAGCATCCAGAATTATTAAATCTATTCGCTTACTATATGATAATTCCATAAAACTGAATTCCCAAGATATCGCCAAAGAGTTCGCATCATATTACCAATATCTTTATAGCCTAATGCCGCACCTCCCTGATAGGTCTACAGTAAATGAATATCTTGATTTCATACCACTACCAACCTTAACAGAGGTGAAAAAAAGGGTTAATTACCCCCTTTGATGAAACTGAGATACAGTCCACCATCAGATCCCTGCCTCTGGACAAGGCTCCAGGTCTAGATGGGTTCTCCCTAATTTTTTCAACATTTTCACTGTGCGGTTAACCCCTTGGCTCTATAAGCTGTATAACTGGATTTTAGAGTCAGATACTATTGACCAAAGACTGCTAGAAGCCTTAATAATAGTTCTTCATAAACCCGGTAATATCTCTGCCAAACTATGATGTTAACATTTTAGCCAACCTACTTGCTAATAGGCTGGCCCGGGTGCTACCCTCCATAATTCAACATGAACAAGTAGGTTTCATGGCTGGGAGAACTTCATCAGACCACTTGTGCAAGTTGGCCCACATTTTCTCTGCGTCCAGGGATTCTGCCATTCCAGCTAGCCTATTATCCCTGGACACAGAGAAAGCTTTTTACCAAGTAGATTGGCAATTTTTTCTGCGCTATGAATAGATTCAGCTTTCCCCCACTATCTATCCAATGGATAACCTCCCTTTACCATAACCCATGTGCACGTATACTGTCTACTGTAATGTTTTTTTTTTCAGCCAACTTTCCACTATACTCGGGCACCAGGCCCGTTATCACTGCTTCTGTTTAATATCTACTTAGAACCATTATTAACTATACTAAGAACAAACCCTAGTATACAAGGCATACTTATAGGATCCCAGGAACTTAAATTGTCGGCCTAAGCAGACAATATTTTACTGCATTTAAGTCACCCACAGGACTCACTCCCAGCAACCTTAGAGGCCATTAAGGAATATAGTTCACTCTCCAACTATAAAATTAACCTGGACAAAACTACAGTCTTTCCCCTTAACAGTAAATTAACAAAGCATAATATCATGTATTTAGAGTTTCAATGGAGCCCCCATAGCCTGAAATACTTAGGTGTTACCCTAGCCAGAAGTGAATCCAAAATGATATGACTCAATCTAGAAGCTATCCTACAATTAGTTCAACAGGATCTAACTACATGGAAAAGTCTCCCCTTTATTGCTTTGGGGTGCAGAAAGTACTTACAGTGGCTCATCAAACCAAGGGATCTGAACTCTGTCTCATATGTGCATATATGGCTAAAACTAGAAAGAAAGTTGATACTATCAGTAAGTATTTCCCCAGAAGCTCTTTTACACACAATACCAAAGGACCTCCCACATAGTCTAGTTAACTCCCCAATAACAACTTCAGTTAAGATGCACACTCAGTTATGTTCCTTCTTAAAGTACAAACAAAGAGGAGACATAACCCAACCACTTTTAGGGAATCCTAACTTCAAGATAGGTGGGAAACTTATCCAAGCCCACTGGATCCCACAACTTGATGGGGTTAAGACAGAAGACTTTTTCCCAGAAGGTGTTTGTAGGGCTTTAGGAGACATTATGAGTAAATATAACATAGATCATTCTCAAGCCTTTAAAGTGTTATCAACTGAGACACTTACTAATCCAGAAAAAAGACTGGTTAACCTGAGATGACAAGACTGGTGAGTTTATGTGTCCCTTTCACCTATCACTAAGCTTCCCCATGCAATATTTAAAATCTACACTTCCTTATTTGGTAGCGCCTTCTCCTGTCTAGATGGCATACCCAATTACTGGTCTATGCAATTCCATGATTTGAGGGGAGGCTGAGGTCAGATTTGGCAGAACTGCTATAGATATGTTACTCAGGATAGACTGAGGTTAACACAATTCCAATGTCTGAATAACATGTTTTGGACCCCAGTTAAATTATATAAGTTGTATAGAATTCCCTCTCCCACTTGTGTCAGATGTCAGCAGGTTGATGGAACCTTATTACATATATTTTGGGAATGCCCACAAGGTTAGATCCCTCTAGGACACTATTAGAAGCAAGGTGGACCCATTTTTGGTATTGAAGACCTTTTTGTCCCTGAAGTCTGCTTGGCTGGAAACTTCGCAGGTATTGCAGTTCATCAATGCAGGTATTACATGGCCTTACTCTCTTTATCCCTTAAGAAATTAATGCTACAGCACTGGCTGGATTTGAATCCAATTACCTACACAGAATGGCTGCAAGAGCTACTCTTCAGTAAAAGGGCTGAACAGCTAAAAGCCAGCCTGCATAGTTTCCTACCTAAGTTTAAAAAGATCTGGGAGCAAATGCACACTCAATACCTGCTTCAAACTGGTGCCAAGCCACCTCAAGGACCTCCTCCATGATAGTGCAGGTTTCTTTCCTGTTTTTTTTAATTTTTTCTCCACCACTTCCTTTCCTAGTCACTGCCATTAATGCCTGATGCCAGAGGGATGAGGAGGATGTGGGGAGGGTTGGGATTGGGGAGGGGGGACATGGCACTACATATTTTAATCTATCTTCCAATGTAGACATGTTTTCTTGTTTCATGTCATGTAAATGATGAAACTAATAAAATGCCTAAATTAAAAAAAATGTACATATCCCTTCCCCAGCACAAAAAAAAAAATCATGTCTACTGAGCCAACATCTCAGCAACAATGTTGTGAACATACAGTCCATCTAGTGCCCCCAAAGGTAAATCTTACAAAGTTAAATTTCTTTCTGCCTAAAATGACTATTTGTCTATGTGCAAAAGTCTTCATATCCAAGCTCTTATGTGAATTAAGCCAAACTACCAGGTGTCATGGTGGTACCCCAAAGGTTTGGTCCTAGCTAAGAAGTGCCCACAGTGGCTTCTCTCATTTATAGGGAGGTTTAATTCACATTAGAACTTTGATATGAAGACTAAGAGAGACCCTTTTCATGGAGACACAGTAAGTAAACAGCCAATTTAGGCAGAAAACAAATTAACTTTGCAAACATTTAACATCGAGGGGTGCACTGGACTTTGTTGTTATATGCCACTATACCAGTAGTACGCCTTATGAGAAATGTGATTGGAATCTGAATTAGATAAAGTTACAGCTTCCTAGATTTGGGATTTGTGAGCCACAGCCCCACTATAGATAAAAGTGCTGTATATTACTGTCACATCCAAGAAAACAAACTCTGGCAAGAGACGACAGGGCTGCAGCCAAGGAATTTAGGGTAAAAATACTGAATACTTGTTTTTCAATATTTTTACTCCAAGGGCCGGATATTCAAACTGCGCCCAAAAAGTGCGCAACAGCAGGAGCAAGCACAAGTCAATTGCACACATGTGCAATAGACGCGATATTCAAACATGGAGCAAGACAAATTGCGCAACCAGCCAATGTCTGAATATCGCACAACCTGTGCTATAGCGCAACCAGGAAGGGGAAGCTGAGCAGAGACGATGCACCATAGCGCAACAAAGGCAGCCCAGCTGAGCAGTCCAGAGGCGCCATAGCGCAAGCAGAGAGACCCCCAGCAGCAGAGCAATGGAACTGCACAACCAGGGAGGTAGGCAGAGGCCCACCACCTATGCCACAGATGGGCACAGGGACACACTGCAGAACGAACAATGTACCCCCACACCCCAAGCACAGCATAACTGGGGGAGGGATGGAATATCCACCTGCCCATGGGGACAAGCAAACAAAGCACATCCGGGCTGTGTTACCCCAGCACACCCACTGGCAAGCTGAGACTGCCACACAAAGGGGGCAGACCACCCCAGTGTACATCAGCCCCCCCTTGTGCACAGCACACCCTGCACTGTGACCCCAAGACACCACCCATGAGCAGTGACCATCACTGCAGGAATCCCCATGCATCCCTCCATCACACTGCAACCTCGTGTACCACAGAACCATACAAGCCAGACCCACCATGAGCACCCAGCAGTGGGTGGCAGCACATGGCAATACTGACTGAAAGCCACACCCACACCAGAGACACCACCCCACACACACGCACACACATTCCCATGACCATACCACCCCAGATGCCATGCACACCATTGCAACTGAGCACCTATAGCCAGCTGCAAATCAGAGACCACCACAGTATTCATATCAAAATGTATAATTGTAATAAACAAGAATAAGAAGAACAACAAATAGAACTATGATATATATATATATATATATATATATATACACAAATCAGGGGTGGGGGTATGGGTACAAGGTAGGGGTGGGTAAGGGGCAGGGGTGAACAACCGGGAGAGGGAAGGTGGGGTGAGGTGATGGGCAGCTGCTGCCTGGTGCTGGGCCCGGGGCCTTCTCCTGCACCTCACTCCATAATGCTGAAGGTTCAACAGGATGGTGAGTGAATCAATGGCCACCTGTGTCAGCCACTGCAGTGACCGCTCCATGCGTCGCAGGATCTGGATACCTAGGACAAGGGATCAGAGTCAATGGCTGTGACTGTCCATATCCCTGAATCCCACCCATCATGCATGGCATACAGCCAAGTGCCCCGCTCCTGTGATGGACTGCACCCACCCACAGTGACTGCACAAGACATGCCCAACCAGGCAGCAACAGCCATGTGTACCACTGCACACACACACCGCCCATGTCCATCACAGCACAACCAAGGCTGTCCAGTGATGTGGCTATGTGGTGGGATGCTAGTGCCACAGCCATGTGCCCAGTGCATGCATGGACCACCAGTGGCACACTCACAGACATGCAGTGCCACTGGACTGTGATGACTGTCACTTGTTGCGTGCATGGTAGTGTTGTCCATGGATGGTGGCCGTGCCCCCCCCCACAGCATGCAATAGCATCCATGATGTAATGACACTCACCCTCATCAAGCTGCTGCTGCTGCTGTGGCCCAACACCTATGCCACCTCTGCCAGCCACCTCTGCACTGCCATTCCTTGCCTCAGCCCTGGCCCACCTCCGCTCCTCCACACCTGTGGGAGACAAATGTTGAGAAACACATCAGTGAGATCCCAAAGCAGAGAGCCCCCTGCCCCATTGAGTGTGCCTGCCCACACAGCCAGACCCATACATCACACACCTGCAAACACCGTCACAGCAAACCATAGCCCAACCCACCCCCATGCGCTGGTCACATTACACAGTGTCACCCATGCGGACAATACAAGTGCACAGACAGCACACCCACCTGGCCTAGGCACAATGCCCCTCCTGGCACATGACCTGAGGCGCTCCAGCAGTTCCTGCTCCCTCCTGCACAGGTCACTATACTGGTGCCTGCACTGCTCCGGTGTCCTCCGCCGCCCAGTGGCCTGCTCCAGATCGGTGGCCACCTGCTGCCACACATGGGTGCGGGCCATGTGCAGGGGTTCTCCCCCAAACAGTGACCCATGGTGAGGCTCCACCACAGCCACTAGGTTGGCCACCTCCAACGCACTCCACTGTGGAGCTCTCCTACGTGCCATCCCTGCAGTTGTATAGTAGGCAATATGGCGCTCCGCAGCGCGGCAACCCCACGTGGAAATGTTGCACAATACAATTCCATCAGTCCCTATTGCGCTGTTCGTATAGCGCCGTCGGTCCACATCACACTGTTACTGAACAGCGCGATAGAGCCGTAGACATGCCAGACGTACAGCGCCGGGGCAAGGTCGTGCACAAGGTCATGGGTATGTGGCGCAAGGCCACGCACAGCACCATCGGACATTCTACACATCCAGTGTGATCGGTCACCTGCATGCCAGTGCCACAGTGGACTATTGCGCAGTTGTGCCACAGCGCTATGTGGTGACCAGTGCTGTAGCGCCACTGGCACAATGGTGGCTGTGTCCTGAATTGCTGATCACACACAGCACATCATCAGCATGGCAGATGCCTGCGTAAGCTACCTGGGCATGTGCAATGCGATGTACTACGCAGTCACAGAAATGCGCCATTGGCTCAGCCGGCTCAACCGTATTTCGCAAAGCGCAACAGCGCGATATTCAGCCAACATATGCAAATCATCTGATCAGCCATTCAAAGGTGCAGTGGCATGATTTGCATCTCATTAAAGTTGCTCCACTCCTAATTTGCATGCATTGCGCTATAAATGTGCGACAGTAATCTGCGGTGGCCAGGTCGGTTACTGCAGGTGAGAGGTGAGTTGCATGCTGTGTGATGTTCTGGGCAATGGTCATGGGATAATGCTGTATACTGCACAGTGACAGGTGTCCACTTCCACCCATACAGACCGACATGGCGAGCAAGGACTGGGTGAGGAGGAGGATGATGGTGGGCGAAGGAGGAGGCCTAACTTCAGAAGTCTGAGACAGAGGCACTCTTCCAGGCCTACCTGGATGAGGAGCCACTACTTAGTGGATGGCGGGGCACCCCTCAGGCCCGTGCTGCTGCATGGGAGGGGGTAGCTGGCACCATAAACCTGCACGGAAGTCACCAGCGCTCCGTGCAGGAATGTGAAAAAGATTGGGACCGACAAGAGACGGGTGAAAGAGAAGGTGGCAGCTCTCAGGATGGCACGCGCTGCCACAGGTGGGGGCCAGCCAGAGGTGGTGCAGCTGACCCCAGCGAAGGACTGTCTGGCTGCATCCATGCAGTGCAGTGCAATCGAGGGTGTTCCAGGAGGTGGCTTCCAGACAGGTGGAAGCCCATCACTGCATGGTATGACATGGTGGTGGTGGGGGAGGTTGATCCCATGCACTAACATGTTCTCACTTTCTGTTACAGATCCTGTGCATCTGCAGGGGACAGTGGTGGTGGGACCATGCAGTGTGGACATCCAGCCAGAGTTGGAGGAGGGTCCATCCACCTCTGCTGCCAGCCGGCATGCACTGCACCAGTGTGCATGCCTGGCTGCCATCTCCGATGTCGGTGAGTCAGGTGTGGGGGGTGCCCATCCTGTGTCACAGCAGTCTGGCATGCAAGCATGCCAGCACGCTGTGACTGTGGCTGTTGCATGAACCTGCACCATTGATGATGCAAGGACCACAATGGGCAGTGACACGTGTGTGTCTCATAACGGACACACAGCAGGACAGCACATGCCCCTGGACCTAGCTGGTTCCAACGTGTGTGCCAGCACGTCAGCACAGTCCCAGGCTGTGCCTGTCGGCACCGGTGGGGCAGCACCGGTGGCTGTGCAGGTCTCTGGCACTGTTGCGGACACAGCAGTGGAATGACTGGTCCCTGGGGCACAGCAGTTGGAGGGGCAGCAGAAGTCACCCACCAGGTCTGGGGGTACAGGGTTCAGCGGTGGCACATGCACACCACCTGTTGACTTGCCCATACCTGGTCCTGGTGAACAGCGCCCACCCTCAAGGGGTGTTGAGCATCAGGACCTACCATACCCTGGGGGACAGATTGCTGATGTGGCAGATGACCCATTTGATGAGCACACCCGCCTGCTGTGGGCATCAGTACAGGAGCAGATGCGGGTTGCAACGTCCGTGGAGGCACTGTGCATGGCTGTGGAGTGGCATAGCAGGGACAATGCAATGATCCTTGCAGAGATGGTCCAAATGTGGATGGATGTGACCGCTGCCATTGACAGGCTGACCCAGGCATTGGTCGCTGTCGTGGCCGCATTGGGCACAAAGTCAGGTGCCCCTGTACTGCACACCCCACACAGTATGCTCTCCACTCCCCGTTCCGGTGTCGTGCGACACCCAGCCTGTCGACGCTGGGTTCTGCTGTGGGCAACCTGAGCACACCTGGTGCAGGCATGTTCGGCATGCTGCAGACCCCTGTGCGGACAAGGTCATGCTCGCGCAGTGGGACCCCTGGTGGTACATCGGTGGCACCCCATGTGGCCCATGCTCAGCCTGCCAGTGCTGCTGGGTCATGGCGGGGCTGCCCATGCATCCGAGGTGGCCGTGGTACAGTGCCACCTGACTGACCTGTCTCCCAGTGCGGGCCCTGTCTGGTGCTGCCCTGTGTGCAATGTGTGTCATGGTGGGCAGTGCACTGGTGGGTGCCCTGTCCAACACGCCAACACATGGACCACCTGCACACCCACCCGACTGCTGTCCACAGGTGCGTGTGCATGATGATGCCTGCATTGTACTGTACACCAAGGTGCAAGGGTGCCCAGCATCTGACACACTACTTGGACAGTACAGGTGGTGGGGGTGGTCCGTGGATCTGTGTGTTTCACATGTCTGTTCCTGCTCTGCTGTGCACCTGCCCATGTATGCTTTGTGCCTGGTGTGTGTGTGTGTGTGTGTCCATATAGCATGTAACTATTCACCCCTCCCTGGTGGTGTGTTTCTGCGCCTGGACCCTTCCACTCCCCTTGCCGTCATGCACCCCTGGTGTGTTACCCTGTGTGCCTGTGGGTTGCGCCTAGACAGTGTTGGTTGCACATGGCTCCTTGACTTACCTGTGTCATGCGAAATGCTCCTCCGTGATGGTGTCCCAGTGCAGCTGGGCCTGCCGGATCAGTCAGGGGTCCCGCCGTCCACGAGGGGTCTGCTCATCCCCATCATCACCAGCATCACCGGCATCCCCATCGCTGTCCCCCTCCTCGACCTGTACAGCTATCCCACAGTCTGTGGCCATGTTGTGCAGGATACAACAGGCCAGTAATATCCCACAGGCCTTTGAGGGGCTGTACTGTAGGGCACCGCCGGAGGTGTCTAGGCATCGGAAGCATGCCTTAAGCATCCCATACACCCGCTCAATGATGTTGCATGTGGCGGCATGTGCCTCATTATAGCGTTGCTGCGATGGGGTCGTGGGGTGCCGGTAGGGTGTGAGCAGACAGGGACGGAGTGGGTATCTGCTGTCACCTGTGTGGAGATAGTGGAGATAAGTATCATATTCAGGTCCATATTGCCCATAGCCCTGTGTGCCACTACCATGGCACCTGTGGCTTTCCCACCCTTGCCCCAACTTTGCCACTCCTACATGCATACTCACCCACTAGATGTCCTGTGGGGATGTCCCCACTCTCGAATCGATGGCACAGTGCAGATTGGTACCATTGAAGGCATCATGTGCTCCGCCAGGTGTGTGGCACAGACATTGATGATGCCCACTGGCATCACACACCACCTGGCAGTTGACACTGGTGAAACCCTTCCGGTTTCGGTATGCGGCCCCATTGGGGCCAGGTGGCGTGCGAATAGCCACATGGGTGCAGTCTATCGCCCCTAGCATGCCAGGCATACGTGCTACCCTGTGGAACTCCTGCATGTGTGCTGTACACTCTGCCGCATTGCTGGGGAAATGGATGTACTCCGCAGCATGTGGCAGCAGTGCGCTGAGGAATTGGGTGAGAATGCATGACGTGGCTGACTGTGTTATGCCTGTGGTGTCCCCTGTTGGCCTCTGGAAGGTACCTGTGGTGAGCAGGCACAAGCAGGCTGTTACCTTTGTCTCCACTGACAGAGCGTGACTCCGTCATGAGGGTGCCTGCATCACATCACTGCACAGCTCACACAGCCGCCTCAGTATTGCCCTGTTCAGGCGGTACTGGCCCACAATCTCAACACCCATGTACAGCTCAAAGCTGATGCGGGCATGGTACTGCCTGCTGGGGGCATACCGCCGACAGGCCCTTCCATGGCCATGTCCCCCTGCAGCATGCCTTCACACCCCACTCATTACAGCTTCCATGTGGAAGCTGGCACTGTCCATGTCCCTGGCTTGTGTTCCCCCCTGGCTGTTATTGCTCTGTTATCCCCGCTGTCCTGACTGCTACCTCCACTGCACCGGGTACACCTACTGGCCTCTGCAGTCTGTGGCCCCACACACCTTCCCTTGCCCCTATTTTGTCCTCAGATCTCCCTGGCCTGCCCTCTTTGTCCCTCTTGCCTTGTCTCTCTCCCTGCCTCATGTGGCTTCCCTGTAGCGTTCTTAGCCTCTTCCTTGAGCCTTTTTATTTTGGCTCATTTCCGCCGTGGCGCACCTTCCGGCTGATCCGCTGTTGCGCATTGCGCAAGCCTTTAAATATCGCATTGCGCTCTTTATGCATGGTTCCACCCCCTTCGGTTGTGCATGTCTTCATTTGCATTGCGCTGTTGCTCAGCATGTTTTCGGTAGTGCAACTGCCTCCCGCTGAATATCGCAGAATGGCACATTTTCAGACTTGCGCTGACGCATCCCTATTGCGCATAGCGCAACCCTTTTGAATATCCGGCCTCATATTTTTAACATATCCTTGTTATGACCCTGTCTCATGAAGAAGGGCAGAGAAAATGTTCAACACCTGGCCTAAAGGTGATTTTGTGCAGGGACTGTGAAATCAATTTTCAGGACACAAAAACAAATTTTGGGCAAGAGTTGAAAAATGACAGCCATCACATTCACGTCACATTCACGACGTGATGTAAGAAATGGCTGTGTTGTAAATCTGGAGTAAAAATATTGAAAAGTAAAAATTCAATGTTGGATCATAGCTTTATTGTTTTTTTAATATTTTTACACCACATTTTCAACATAGCCATCTTATGACTCACCTCATGGGCAGAGAAAATGTTCAACTCCTGCCTGAAAGGTGATTTTGCACAAGGACCACAAAATTACCTTTTGGGATGTAAAACAAACATTTTGGCCAGGATGTGAAAAATAACAGCTGTCACATTCATGAGTTGCTGTAAAGATATTACTATTTTGTAAATTTGGGGTATAAATATTGAAAATTACCAAAGTTATGAGCCTGCATTCACAAAATGCAATGTAGGCTCATAACCTTATTGCATGGCAGAGTGTGCCATGTTCCCCTGTGACTGCCGAAAGACTACAAAATAGTGCAGTGATGCTGCCAAAGTAGACAGTGTGCAGAGGGTTTCACAGGTGTGGAGGCAATTATGTTCCAACTCCAACATGTTTGGTCAGAAGGAATGCTCTGTCTGCTTTTCTGATAGCAAGAGATCTGCAGGGCTACACCCACTGCAGCCCTAACCACCTTGTCTTGCCCCTGGGTGCTGAACCATCACTCAGATTCAGTGGTATGTTATTTTAAAAAACTAAATCAACTACCAGGGGGGAAAAATGTAACTTTTGGCAGGTGACTGAAATAAATAGATAAAGAAATAAACATTTAAATAAATAAATAAAAGCGACCGCGGACCGTGCTGAAACCAAACCAAACCACGGCCACACATGAACTTCTCTTATTTTTATATAATTTCTGTGGTAGAAAAGGGAGATCCAGCAATTATATAAAATAAAATAAGGTGTGATGCAGAAACTCAAATTGTACACACACCCAAGGTGTTGGATGCCTAGATAAATCCCTCGAGCTTCACTCTCAGGGATTATGTGGCATCCAACACATTGGGTGCATGTAAACATCTTGTTACACACACCACCCCATATCTTATTCCATATTTAAAGCATGCCACAGGTGTGTAGTAAGGCACATGCCACATGTGTGTAGTAAGGCACATGGCCAAAAGAAGAATGGCCTTATGCTCTTGGGAAGTGCATTAAAATCCCATGATACAGACTGGAGGGCTTATTACACTTATAAAATGGCTCTAAGTAGGTTTATAGGGAAGGAAAATGAGATTTGGCACCTGACCATGTGTTTATAGAGATTTAATGCACAGTCAGGTGATGTCTCTTGGCCAACAACATTTCTAGATTTTTTCTAGCCATTTTATAAAAAATCTTAATTTTCCATTAGAAGAAATATTGGCAGTCATTGATCCCCTGGCTTCATGGAACAAATATGGTATTTAGCCAGTAGAGAGAGCATGACCGTTGTGCAGAGTCTGACCAGTGATTTAAATTTTATCCTCAGTATTTAGTTCCATGCTTCAGAGCAACACTCACTAAAGGGATGTTGCACTTTTGTATGGCTCCTTGTTGGATCCCATAGAGGAAAGAACATTACTACAGTGAGTCATTTTTTCATATGTTTGTATTCTCTATATACAATATCTGTATTTACCAAACTAACCACCCTAAGCCTTAAAGACAATGAAAGCTGCAGTATTTGTTAGCCAAAAAAAATTTCACCATATAGTTTTTTCTAAGTAATTATGTATTTCTGGCAAAATGTCAGTATATACATTTTTATTGTATTTCCCTCCTAAACTAAGATTTGGGGTTTCACAGTTTATAAAAGTAGCTATTCATTTGCCATGCCCACAGTGAATAAATAACATGTTTGGTGATGTGCTGTGCTGTTTTCCATCAGAAATGTGTGCTTGCACCCTAATAAAACATCCACAGTTTGAATTAAGTGTTTAAAATCAAAATAAAACTTCAAATGAAGGATTTTTTTTTAAACTGCCAGTGGTGGCCATCTTTAATGGCTTGAGTCATTATTTATAACATTGGTAATAAAATCTGCTTAGAAACATGTCAGAAATAATGCCATACTAATGACGACTCTAATTATCTCAGAAATACAGTATATTAATGCTAAGAAACTATATGATGACATGTTTTGCTGACTAACAAATATTGCAGCTTTAAAGGATACCTAAACAACATTTTGACAAACTGTTCAAATATCTGACTCTGTAGGTGACTAAAGGAAAGGCTGCTGTATTCATTAATGCTAAAACTACATTTACATAATTTACCTAAATGTTGTTCCAGAGCATTTGAAAATGGTAAAATCAGCCTTCCAATTTCAAAAAAACTGTCTTACCTGCTTCCTAAAATGGCCACCAAATGTGTTATGTGATGACAACATTGGAGCCAAAGTCAGGAGATATATGGCTCCCTATAGTGATAACTAGTTCTTCTTCCCTTTGTATAGAATTGTTTCACCCAAATGGTCAAAACGATGTGCATTATTTTGTATAATACACATGTTAGGCTATGGTTCTGTTCATTTTGTGTACGTTAACATGCTGAAAATGTGTTTTAATCCAACCAACATTCTCTGTGGCAAACCACAGTGCAGTACAAATCTTGAATAACCTGGTGGTCTAGTGGTTATGGTGTATCCAGGATGCTACAATGGGGTTGCTGGGGTGGTGTGCATACTTAATACGCAAGTTTTAACATTTTTATTAAACCTTTATATTTTCTGCTATTATTCTTTTCTAGTACGTTTTTGACAGAACCTACAAATGTAATCCATAGTTTGAATACAAACATTTGTACAATCAATAAATCAGACTTCTTCAACAAAGTGAAATGCAGCAGCAAGCAAGTCCATTACTATGTGGGGGGGGGGATTGCAGCCACACCCTTCACCACCCCCTAGAGCCACCATTTTTTTTTTGCAGCAAAGTTCTTGTGCAGTCCAATGGTAGAGTTCACACTTTCTCAAAACTCAAATATATGCTTGTCTTGTCTTCTTTTTCAATGGGAAATAATAATACTAATAAGAATCAGCATTTATACAGTGGTTTTCATACACATTGTATCCCAAAGTGCTTTACAAACAATGCTAGACTGGTAGTGAAGTGACTGAATGTGTAGTGGCAGCCATTTCATACATTAATATCCACACACAGCCTTGGACAACTGCGTGAACTGGTTTTATGGGAAGGGGAATGTTGGCCAGGACAACGGGGTCAGGTAGAGATCAAGGTGCTGGCCCCACATCTTATTTCTCACAGTAATCTGCTCATATTTCTTTCCTTCTGTCTTCCTCTTCCTGAATATAGCAGTACCTTGCAAGAGTGGCCTTCTCTGTCCCCCTCTGGTATTCATCCTTCACTATTCCTCCTCACACTGAAAACGGTTGAGCTCATCACCTTTCTGCATCATGAATGCAAGTAGTACAGTCCCGTTTTATTTTGACATATCTAATATAATCATATATTTGCAGTAAGTCAGGCTCATAGCAGCAAGGAACAAGGGGAATGATGGGCTTTCCTATCCTTAAAAGATCTAGGCTACCTTTGATTAGGCACTATTAAATGATGGGTGTGCACATCATTATGCATGTCATATAATAGTGCCTAATCATAGGTGGCTTAGATATTATATGGGTGGAAAAGCCTATTTTTCCACTTGTGCCATGCTGTTATCAGCCTGGCTTACCAAAAGATCATGTTTATTATTAATATGTAAACATAGCACAGGAGACTATACTAAACACATTCATGATGTGGAAGGGTAGTGAACTCACCAGTTTTTGGTGTGGGGAGCAGGTAAGAAGAATGAATGCCAGAGAGGGACTAAAGAGGCCATTCCAGCAGGGTACAGCTATATTCAGGTTAGTTGAAGACATGAAGGAGGACGCTGAGCAGATCACTGTGAGATCTGAAATGTGGGGCTGCCAGCATCGTGATCACTTCCTGACTGTGGATGAGAGCAGCCAGCGATGACAACTACTCAGAGTGGCAAGCCTGCACCTAAACTGTTACTTGAATTCAGTGTAGGGAGATTAACCTCGGGTGGGGGGAGGGATGTTGACGTTTGTTAGGACAGTATTGAGGGAGTTGTGTACAGCTTATTCAAGATTTGGAAGGGTGGTAGCCAGCCAACTCACATTGTAGAGTAGAGCACAGAAAAGTACTGGAGAGAAATTGCTGGGAACTGCCCTTCGGGGATCTGCAGATCACAGGTAAAGGAGTAGACTGACACTAGAAGTCAAATGGATTCGCTCAAGGTATTAGTATGCCTCTCCTGCTAATAATATTGTTATTCGTTGTAAGTGCAGCCCTTATGAGGACATAAACAGCAGTTTTTCTGGTGGGTCATGATGCTTATTGCTTGGCCCTTCAGGAAGACCTAGTTGTTGGTTAATGAGGTGGGAAACAAACACAACTGGGAACTGTACATACTACCTTCACTGTGCAGAAGGGTGGTGATCCACTCAATGTTTACTGTGGAAGCAGAAGTCAAACACTGAGAATGTGGACTGGAGAGTGATTTGGGAGGCATTTTTTAACAGTGCCAGCTGATGATGCATATCAGTACAGGTGTGCACAACTCTCTGGGGTACAAGATTTCAATCTGAGGTGTGATAATTCTCTCCATGAGACTGCAAGTCCATAGGCAGCCCCAGGCAGTACTAAGGACAGGGTATGGATGGTGGGGTGTTCAACAGAAGGCAGGCTAGGTGCAGGGGGTTCACATGGAAAAAGAAAGCCTTATTTGTAGATTAACAAGAGAGCATGAGCTTTGGAACTGAACAAGACCAGTGCATTGCTATGTGACCCTGAGCAAGTCATTAAACTTCCTTGTGCTCCCAGGCCACACCTGTAAACAAGCTTTCAGCTTAGTGTGTCTCTCCTGGTTAACAAAAAACAAAATTCAGTGCATCATATAACCACTAGATCATCAGGTATTTGAAGTGTTGTACTGTAATGCAGTTTGCCAAAGAAAAAGTCAGCTGGATTACAAAACATTTTCCGCAAGTTAAAGTAAACAAAATGAACAAAATCATAGCCTAACATGTATACTGAACAAAAATAATCCATGAGTTAATATGTGGTGTTGATCATTCTGGTACAATAATTCAAAATAAAGAGGGAAAGAAGAACTAGTTAGCACTATAGAAATAT
This sequence comes from Neoceratodus forsteri, assembly GCA_016271365.2. NCBI lineage: Eukaryota > Metazoa > Chordata > Ceratodontiformes > Ceratodontidae > Neoceratodus > Neoceratodus forsteri. The sequence continues at coordinate 1,508,579,441 of CM028130.1, forward strand.
ATGTGGATTTCTGTCTCTGGCTCCGATGATGTCATCGTGACTCATCACTTAATACATTTGGCAGACATCTTAGGGAGAAACCAAGGCTGTTTTTTGTAAGTGAAAGGCTGATGTTTACATTTTTCAAAAGCTATGAAACTACATTTATGTTATTTACATAAATGCAGTTTTAGCATAAATGTAAACAAAAGCCTTTACTTTACCTTGCTATGAAGCCAGATTTTGGAGTTTGCAATTTTAAAAAACTGCTTGTTTAGGTACCCTTTAAACACTGGTCTCAAAATTAAATTGCAAACAGTATACACTATGTTAGAATACACAGCAATCTCTGCCATAGAGAACCTATGACTGATAGAGCACCCTAGAGTTACATTTGTTGGTTCTTATTTCTGTATTTGCTGTATTAATAATTTCCATTATTTTTGATGTGCTTTACTATGAAGTTTTAATTATTACTTGAGTTCATGAAAAACTACACCCGGGTTTTCTACACTGAGAACTAATTTATTTACTGAGAGTGGTCCTTACCAGCACCATGTAAAGAAATAAACAGCTGACCAAAGAATGCAGTGTTCAGATGGTTCAAGTTTGGAAAATGTAACACATTTCACATTTTGGCATGGCATGACACCCAATGAAAGACATTCTATTTTAAGGAACAGGTACACAACATAATCAAATGTATTGACTGTAATAATAAAATGTGGAAAATGTTCCTGCTTTCTGATTGGCTAAATAAGTTATAAGACCCATACTGTATGTTACTTCCCCATGAATACACAGTTGGAAAATGTTCAGGCAGTGGCATTTTGGAATTTGGGCAAATCACATATAGAATTGATGCATAACTTTACTCTTCCCTGATTGCCATCAAAAATGTTGCTGCCTTCTATACTATTTGAAAACCTTCAACTGGGCCCAGAAAAGAAAACCTCCCTTATGTGAAAATAATAATAATACCAACATGCTTTTTCTTATCACGATCCCCTCCTTGTACACATAAATTAAAAAATGAAATACTGCTGGGCTGGAGTCAGCTACTGACCAATGAGCTCTACATGCACAGTGCCTCTTTCTGCTAAAAACATAATTTTAAAATCAATGTTCTGCAACCTACACTACTGTATCCTATCAGTCAGATCTCAGTCTGACTTTCAGTGGATATGTTTTTTTTTTCTGAAATAGCTGTGGTGAGACCAAGGAATCAACACCAAGTACGACCAGGAAGGGAAAGCAGCCCATGCTGGCAGAAACCTCAGCAGAGGAAGGAAGCATTCCGATGTTTGCTTGGAGGCTAAGCCAAACCTAAATGCCATTAGAGAAGTAGTCCTATGAGCAGTAGGAGAACTTTGTAAAAGGTGGGCATTTTTAATTCAAGGCTGACCATCCTTAAAACTAACATCAAGCAGCTGGCCATAGTGACAAAACTGGCCACAGACTCCTCAAACAAGATTTTTATGGTGGTTAACTGCCTGGAGAGTCCAGATAACTCAGTAATGTCTGCAAATATTCACCTGTTTGCTATTTTAGAGAGACCTGAGGGATAAAACCCTGCCCAGTTTGTGTCACAATTTTGTTCATCCTCGTTTGGAGATCTGCAAGGAATTTCAGTTTTTTTGGGATTAGATTAACTCCTTCAAGGAACCAATAAACACAGAATTACCTTACACAATGCTTGTAGTGACTGGAAGTCCACGTCAACGAAGAAAGCAAAAGAATGTAGCCCTTTACTTGTTGAGGGAACCACTGTTGTAAATTTCTTCCCCAACTTATGTTTCTCCATGAGGGACTATAGGAGAGCTTTTGATGGAGTCAGAGTGGAACTACATAACTAGGCATCAATCACTTACCTGCATTTCCAGACCATCTTAAAATATGGTATACATACAGACAGTTCTTTTTTAGTGATGCAGAGAAGCGGGGAAAAAATGGAGAAAATCTGAAAATGGGCATCAGAAATACAGCAGTCTGACTGGGTAAAGGCTGTACTCTATTTACCAACAGAGCCCACTTAAAGAAAAGACCCAGTACCACAGAGATCCTTTACCAAAAAAAAAAAATCCATGAGCTACTCATGGAATGTCCAGTTTTGAATTAGCCACAATTTTTTCCCACGCTTAACATCAAAAAAGAAAATGACAGCCTTAACAACATACCAACTGCTTGAATTGCTCACAAATAGAAGCCGATCGATCACATTTTGTACACACCCAAACACACACACATCCTAGTCTTACTTTTTCTTTTTAAAGTAGCTGTGCAAGAAAATGTATTTCTTTTTTGTAAATACCATATGATGACTGTATTCTGATGCTCATTGTTTAGTTAGACACAGTGCTGTCATTTGTGTTTCTGTCCATTATTTTATTTTTTTATTTTTAATAAAAAATCAATATTAAAAGATGTGCATCTCTTGCGTCTGTTTCTCTTTGGTTTCACGCAGAGTCAGATTTGCATAGCCACACTGATCTACAGTATGTGCCCAAGCATGAAACTGGATTGAGACTGGCTTGCTTGTCTATGTTACTGTCAATCAGAGCTTACATGAACAAGCACAGAGTGAGACAGTGCACCGAAATAGCAGTGACTTGCAGTTTATGTAAAATACTGGTTTTTGGACGTTCTTTTACTTTTTATAGTGCAACCATAAAGCTTTAGCCATTTTTTTACATTTGATGTTTAGTGAACAAGGTGCTCTGCTGTGTAGCTGTTTGGCAGCAGACCTTTGGGTAAACTGACTCTAACCTAACTCTACCATAAAAACAAGAAGTTATGCCACTAAGTTCAGAACCTCATTGAAATACACTGAACGGGATATCTGTTACTTCAATTCATGGTCCAACTTTGAAGAGTGAAGATGTGTCCAGAGAGGATTACGGAGTTGGACTCACGATCGATAAGTAAGGGCTTGGGGGGTTGCTGAGTAGGAAGGTCAGGTGGGGGGATCTAACAGCCGCAAAATACAATGATGGACTTTTTCTCTTTTTTTTTTTTTTTACAGGTTTTTTAAAAAATAGTGCACTGTGAGCAAAGTGCTTCCGGTGAGGCGACTGTGGCTGAAGTCCAACATGTTGTTCGGTCACAAAGAATGCAAAGAATGCAGAGTGCTTTTTTTGAAAGCAAGAGGTCTGCAGGGCTCCACCCACTGCAGCTATAAAAAGTATCTTGTAGCAAAGTTTCAATGAGAGCAAAACACTCACAGTAAATAACTTTTCTGTTGCCAGAATGGAGCATATAATTGAATTGGAGGGGGCTATACTACACAACATAAAGAGGCATAACAAAATGGCTCACTATTTTCACTGTGCCATGACCTTAGAATAGAGCAGACAATACTGTGCTGTTATCCTGTTTTTCTTTAAATCAATAAAGATTATAAAATTTGGAAAGAAAAAAAGAATGGATCAGACAATTGAATAGCAGGGGCTATACTATATGACAGGGTGTGGTATATCATGAGATATCATCACACCTCGGGTGATTGAGCGGCCACATGCAGTCACGTACAACTCCTGAGAAGTGACAATATATCATGATATACCACACCCTGAAGTGCATTATTGCTATTATGAACTAGGCTGTGAAAAGAAAGTGGTTAGTAAATTGATTGAACAGTCATTTTTTTATATTTAAAAGATGTATTTCTTGTCTGAATACATTTGTTTTTAAGATGACAAAAAATAGTACCTTTTTTATTGCGCTAATATGCAAATACACAACTGAAATGATCATTGTTGTATAATTTTTTTGTAGTTTCAGATAGGTTTAAACAACCAAACAGTAAAGCAGAAACATGTAGTATTTTATATTTTGTATGGTAACATCAAAACATTTAATATAAAAACAATTTATCAGGTACTTTTCTGCAGTCCTGGTCCTAACATCAACATTTCAAATAAAGCAGGAACTTATGAATAGTGAAACTCCTAGATTAATTTCTCCTTTCTCATTTTGTTTACTGTCTTTATAATTGTATGCATTAAATTGGATGTTCCCAGACATTGTGCCTACTTGGATATAAGGGAAAAACTGTTTCTCTGAGGATGGCATGCATAGCTTGTCAGTTAAGGTTTCCAGTCGGTTTTGTTTTGCAGGATACACAGTAGACGTTCGGGCTGAACTGCTTGAAGGGATATCCTGTTCTTGCTGCTGTGGGTGGAGCTGTAGAAGAGACAAGAAGAGTTAGTGTGATGCAGTGGAGAGTTAGATTCTTATTTTTTTTTTTTGTTGTTTGTGAGATAACGAGTTCGGGGTTATTGGGGAACACAGTTGTGTTTGGGGCTACTTTTAGAAGTGATTCCAATTACGTGTGAACATTGGATTCGTCAAATTTGTTTTGAAGAAATGTTTAGGAAAGGTAAGTGGTGCGAGGCAGAGGGTTCTGTGTGGCTTTTGGGAGATGGATTCTTGCTTTAAGGTTTGTGGCACCACAGGTTTGAACCCTGATAGTCTAGACGTTTTTGTCGTCTTACTACTTCTGCTGAATATACGTGGTTTGACTTTTTTGGGAATGATGTTCAGCTGGGCTACTGTTCTCAGTATTGCTGGTATGAAAATACTATGCCATTTTTTACTGTGCAGCATTACCGGTTTGACTCGTGAGGGACCTGTGGCATGCTGGATGACTGCGCTTTGTTCAGTACGTTGTTTGCAAGGTGTTCACATTTCATTGGGCTTTGGGTGTGACTGCTTGTATGTGTATGTGGGTGTGAATACAATCAGGGAAAGTTTTTTTTTTTTACTTTATTCTGTTTACCAGCTGTGGTGGTGATTCCATATGGGAAGGAGTAATGTTTTTCTTTTGTTCTCTGACCATGGAGACCTGTGGAGGAGAAAAAAACAATTCGTTAAGGATTATGAAGGTAAACTGTTGGTGGGGGGGATATCGGTAATGCTCTTACCAAATCGTTGTCGGCTACATGTTCACATGGGCTGGACTGCACTGTTGCTTTTGTTTTTTTTGCTTGGGACTGCTGTGTCTTTGAGGGGACTTTTGGCTGCTGCAGTCTGTCTTTGGATGCTGGTTAATTCACTTAGGGCTCGATGGGATGTTTCAGGCAGTTCTTTATTTACATTAACTGTCATCAGAATTTTGCTTCACTGTTCTCTGTCTGTTAAGAAGGGTTGCCAATAGCTACAAATTGATGTCTCAGATTTGTGGCTGGTAACGGACATTATTTCCTTTGTTTCTAGTCTGGCTTTAGAGAGAAGTTGAACTGCTGTACTCCGTAAGCTGTGACTGGTGTACTGTATATTGTGCCAAGATTTATTTCTTTACAGATTCTGGGGAGCATGGAAGCAAGGCAGTTTACACCCAAGGGTTCTTTAGAGTACCATATACTCTGGGTGTTTAGAAAGTCTTGCAGCAGTCATTAGGGATGTCAGTATAGTGCAGGGGCATCTGGTGGAAGCTTTTTAAGTAGAGCTCAAGGCTTCTGACAGGGCACAGTGGGTCAGTGGGGTTTTCAAACATAAACTCGTGTGTGCTTTCTCTGTTTCTTTCTAATGGGTCATTGTGATTTTTGGTGTACTCATTACAGGCAAGAGAAACATATCACAGCCCCTGTTCATTATTGTGGAACACAAAACTAGTTGGTTTTAACTGCCGGACTCCCTCTTTCCCTTGGTGAGCGAAGTGAAGCTGTACATCTAGCCAAACCTTGCACAATAAACTGGGTGCTGTGTTTGGGTTAAGGGCTGTGGAGTTTTTTATGAGCAGTAGATGTTCACAGATAATGCTGGGTGGTGTTTGGTTATATCCTTTCCTTCACATTTGATGTTTTTTATGACTCCAATAAATACATTGTTTGAAGTAGTGAAGGAAGAGTCACTCATTAAGCAAAAACTTCTGTTGAGCGGTGGTTCATTGAAAATATGGTTAAGCCCAGCTCTTATTCCAGTATAACTAGTAATTCCATACTGTTCCCCATTTGCTGTCCTGACACTGCCATAAAATTCACACAGGATTGTGTTTAAATATTCAGATGTCACTGATGAAAAGTCAATATCTAACTTTTTTTCTGTCAGCCAGTCATTAAAGACATTGACTGCCCACTTGGTTTCCCATTTGGTATTCTGCTCATTTTTACTCATTTCTATAGAATCTAATTCCTCCGCTGTCACCTGCAGATGGCATTTTACACCTTCTTTAACAGTTACTTTACTAATTTTGTTTTAATCTTTTAAGTTCTGTTCAATGCCCAAGTTGAAGTTTACCTGATAAACTGCTGCTTCTTTTTCCATTTGAGGTAAGTGCTGTTTTCTGTCAGCGGCTTAGTGATATGGCACTTGGTAGCTTCACTGTTTTGCTGGGTCTTTTTTTGGGTGTGATGATGTAGCTAGATATTATCACACCTTCAGAGAGGAACTGACCAATCAGATTTAAGGATTTGTTTCCCTAGTTCATGATACACAACATAAAGAGGCAAAACTAAATGTTTCAGTAATTTCACTGTGTTATCACCCAAGCTAAATTCAAGTTAGCTATATCAATAAGGGTCACAATTGTTCTATGGACATAAGAGAAGCCAACATTTGCGTTGTGTGTGGCATGATAAAAATTGGGTGGGATATGCACCACCAGCACGTAATTCCCGCTCGGTAGTGCATAGGCCCCATTTAGAGAGTAGAAATTATGCCCCAAAACACTGAAGGGGATGATCCCATTAATCTTATCCAAGACTTTCTCACTACAAATTTCAGTCTATCCTCAGTGCCTCCCATTTGTATGGCATACCAAATTACATCTCACAGGACCCTTGTGAGATTGGAAGGAGGGAGGAAACTGAAGGCTCTGTTATTATAATCTACAGTCAGAAATTGTATTTTAGAGAAGGCAAGAAGGTTGGGTCTGATCACTACAGAAGACAGAGGAAAGATTCCTCTATTCCCAGATATAAGCTTTGCGTTGAGGTCTCACTGTAAGGCATTGGACTGAGTCTGGTTGTCTTTAGGAGAGCTTGGAATCTCTCACAGCTTACAACTCCCAGCTAAATTCAGAGTGACTTATTCCAGCAAATCCTACATTTTTAGGGACCTAAAGGGGGCTGGTGACCTATTGATAAAGATCCAGAAAGACTTTGGCCTGCAGATGGGAGCATCAGATGAGGAGGGAGATTGAAAACTTGTGGATCTTTCTTATATAATGGACTGCAACTACATTCTTTAAGTACTAAGTTGAGGGGAGACAGATCAGAGGTTCAGCAAACATAAACCTATGTACTGTTATTCATTAATCTCTGGATATCCTAACTGCTATAACTTTGTTTCTCTTGCATGAATCTTATTCAAGACTTCTGACATGTTTTCATTAATATGGCAAAATGGCACCAACCTCATAGTTGCTTTTTCTATGACTCGTCCCATCCCTCTCCCTCGCCTCACAATGTCCTAAAACTAAGGAACGGATTGTTTCTAGATATACTATTAATTTTATATTCTATCCCAGAATTTTGTGAAATAACTGTATATCTGGAGAAGGGGGGATTACACTTGAAAGTGTTGTTTTTGCCTCTGAATTATAGTTAAGTCCACATGGTGGCTATTAGGTACTTTTATCTTGTTGTTTCAATTAATCCTTTACAATACATATCCGGCAGTTTGTCTGGTATAGTTCGTAACTGCGCAAGAGAGAAGAGTGCATTTACAAGATGGTGGCCTCCCTGTAGCAAAATTCGTGCCATATGCATGAGTTGTGATAGCGCTGTCATCCTTCTTCTCAGAGTATGAGGTAGCTGATGCAGCCAGGGAAACAAGATCATGTCAGCAACATGAACTGACATTTTGGGAGCTCATAAGGCCAATGTTGTGCAGAATACTCAAAAACTCTCCTTGCTCAGGTTTCTCTATTAGTGCCAACCAGACAGCCATTTCTGTGCAAACTGGTAGGAAACTTGAAAAGGTTAAATTATGCAAATTGTTAGCCTACTGCTGTGAAAATTTTTGCTGTGGTTTAAGTTCTCAACAGCACTGCATTATTGTTTGCATGCTGATTTTGTTTGACGTTTTATATTATAGATACAACACAGTTGCAGTTTGGGTACTGCACAGTGAACTGCTATAATTTTAATACAATGCTGTAGCAGGACCTTTAGTAGCCACAGGGCTCATTTATAAACATTTGGGACATTAAGATTTCATGCACAAGTCCTTAGTTTGATAACATTCTTGTCATCCAGTACTACTTTCTGAGAACCCTTTTGAGTTCATAATATTCCTGCTGCTAGCCCTCTTTGATGTAACGATCTGGGTGAGATGTGCCCACCACCCTACTGTGATGTACTGTACAACTTGAATAATTTGCTGTAAAAATACTTTCACTATCTTCGCTGGTGAGTGTTGTTCAGCAAAATTATTTTTACAGTGAAGATTAGTGGCAGAAGCCATTATACATTACATTGTTTTACAAGCTCGATACTCGATCCCCCTCTTACCTAGACACAAAGCATGTTTTCTAGAGTGTTTCTAGCAAAGATTAAACAAAGTTTACTTTGAGTTACTTTAGTGTACTTTAAGTTTACTTCTGTTCAGTCATCCACACTGACTGGTTGGTAAGGCAAACACTCATTGATTGGATTCGGTAATCGGGATTGGTGCGTTTTACTTCCTGGTTACTGGCTAAAGTTTTTAATGTGAATTATGAGTCACTACAGTGTTAAAATACCCCAAAAAACAAATAAAAGGAGTTAGGTTAGTCAAACTTTATTCAGTGATCAAGTGAAAGAAGCAAAACAAATTTGCTTGTCTCGGACTCTGGAGTTCAGCTGCAGAGCTCTTTGCGGCTTGTGCTTTGCTGCTTTACTCCGCTCGGCTCCAACAGAGTACTATATCAGCATCACTGGGGGTTTCTAATCTGAAAAGGAAATAGAGACAGTTAGTACATTTTGTGTGATCCCAGTAAGTGGCTATTTACAGGAGTGTTACTGTTCTTTACTATTTAGACATTCAGAATGGGCTTTCAGAATGTCTGCCTGCTCAAATCCACGCCTGCAATCTTCATCTCTTCCTGACAACTTAGCAAAACTGCTTACTAGCCACTGTGCATGGTAGTTTCTTATGTTGGTGGTTCTCAAATTGATGTCAAGCTTGATTAGCTTGTTACCATTTGCTTCTTGCAGTTTCTTTGCCACCTCAGATGCATACCACTCTGTGAAGTGCCTCTTAAGTTCATCTTTGAGCAACTTATTTACAGAGATGTCCAAGGGTTGCAGTTGGTCAGTGCTCAAAGCAGGCACATACACGGGTATAATGGTGTGTTTATCACAGCACTTTAGAACATCATCCATGGTGTGGCCCCTGAAGAGGTCCAATATTAGAAATGACCTCTGCACACTGGGCAGTTGCATTTTTTCTTTTATTGTGGCCACATAAGGGACTATCACAGACTCCACAAACTCAATTGTTGTTTCCAAGCTTGCCCAGTGGTTTTCTGTGTGAGTGACATGCCAGTTGGGGGGAATTTGTAGGCAGGATGACATTGCTCAATGCGGCCCTGATAAATCAGTTGTGGTGGAAAGTAATTGCCAGAAAGAATACAACACAGCACCACTGTAGTTTGTCATTTATCCCCCAAACCAGTCAGCTCTACTTGCTTTTTTCCAACAGTATCCATTGTCCATTCAGAACATGGAATAACGTTCACTCCAGTCTCATCTAGATTGAGCACTAGATCTGGGGGAATAAACTCCTGATGGGCAGCAGTAGAGATACAGCTTAAAAGCACAGCTTTTAAGGATATAAAATCTACTGGGGTTTTCCTGGCCTATTTTGTTCCTTTCCTCTCGCTATACCCCATCTGGTTTAGGAACAGCCAGAACCATTGTCTTATGAATATAAGATTGCCACTGTTTTCAAGGAGAAGCTCAGGACTTTTTGCTTTTACAATTCCTGTGGCAATTGCTATCAACAGCCGACCATTTAAGACAGCCCCGTCTGCCCTAAGAGACTTGACAATGTTCTTTAACTCTAATTCAATGTCTGCTAAAAGACGTGGTCACCCTCTGGGTTTCACTGGAAGTTCCCTCACAAGGTTCTCAGGGTGTGGGTTTGTTTTTAATTTATTCAAATAATCCCTTTTAAAAGTACAGACTGTGCTTTCGTTTATGTTTTCTTGTACTGCCCCTTACAGTATCGAACAGTGTTCAACACACCGTGCCCACATGAGTATTTGCTGACCTCAAAGCGAACCTCAGGAGGGTAAACTGTATACTGTGACTGCTGTTTTATTGATGGAGGAGAGGCAACAGCAAGCTCAGTGGTAACAGAGTCTGCCATCAATGTAGATATGCCTGCTGTCACCGCCAGAACATCAGCAACAAGATACGAAGTTTGCAGTGCTGTAAAGTCTCTCTTTTTGGTTCCCTTTGCACTAGGTGAGTTCAACCACCGAACGAGAGACATCCTGGCAGTAACCAGCTACAAAGTGACAGTACAGTATTCCGACTTCAACATCAGTAGGTGACAGACATAGCTAGAGCGATCAGCTGATTTTGAAGTTGGATCTTAAAGATTGTGGTGCGACCATGCAAGGAGGAAGTAGAGCTCAATCTAAACTTTGCGTGATTATATGTGGTTCTACAGAATGAAGTATATATGTTCTGTTTGATATGCTGTCTCATTGTGGATCAATTTTTAAGTAATACTAATAAAAAAACAGTAAGTTAAAAAAAATATGTTTCTGTACGAATAAAGTTAGAAAATTTACTATGAGAGTCATGTCCAGATGATCTTCTGTAGGGGTGGTTAAAATGTAGGTCAGTTTGAGCACCAAAAGTAAAAGAAATCAGGGCAACATGCAGGCAGGTCAGCAGGGAACTCAAACAGAGGAGTGTCCCCAGTACCATTGTGGATATGTATGTGATATGATGATGTGATATACTGTAATTGGGGCAGACTGTAAAGCACAACTTAAAAGGTTAAAGGAAATCTGTAACATTTATTGTTCCATTCCATTATCTTGATCCTCATTGCCAGATTTTCTTTATTTTTTATTTGTTTGGAACATACCGATATACCAGGTAAGCAAGTAATGTCCTATTTGGTTTGTTTCCAGCTGTGACCTGATTTAGTACTATGTATGGTAGCAGTAATTTTCCTCTTCTAAGAAACATGCTATTTTTAATCCTTACCCTACCACTGATACCTCTGATGCAAAGCTCGATTTTCTTATGCAGCGATCACATGCTGCAATCTCCTGTCATAGTATGTGATGTCTGCAACTAACCTAGCATGGCTGGTTTTCCTCAGTAATAAGAATTAAAATGTGTTGATAGTGTAGTGTAACAAGTGCAATTAATGCATTTGAGGACATCAAGCTTCTACACAGTTCAATAAGCTGTCATTAAGTTTTAAGCAACATATAAATATTATGTATTGTGCGGCTCAGTGATTCAGCAGATTGCACACTCACCTCTGAGGCTGGAAGATTGGAAGGCTGTAGGTTTTAGCCTCATTTCAGGAACTTGGGGTAAGACCCAATACTGACTCTGCAGTACAGCTTGAGTGGGATGCTATACTCCTGAGGTGCATCTCTCAGAAGAGATGTTTAACTGAGGTCCTGCCTGCCTGTTCTGGTGGTGTCCAGGTGGACGCTAACGATCCCATGGCATTTCTCAAAAGGAGTACGTGAATTTCCCCAGTGTCCTGGCCAAATTTCTGCCATTCACTAAAAATACCACCAACAACTTAATCTGGTTCAATTTCACTTGGTTTTCATCTGTAACCCCGGTCCCCACCCCCCCGGATGAGGCTGAAAGTAGGCAGAATTGCCTTTACTGGTCAACAAAAACTAAACACATAAATACTTACTAACAGCATGTACAGTGCAGAAGCTTGATGCCCTCAAATGCACTAGTAGTGCTCACTACATAACGCTATCACCACAGCTGATGCCGATCACTGGGGAAAGCTGGCCATGCTTGGTGAGGCCCAAAAGCCACACGCTATGATAGGAGATTGCAGAGCACAACTGCTGCTTAGAAAAATGGTCAGCTCCCAATCCTCCTCTTTCTCCATCCCTTCCTCAATATGCAATCTTTAGCTATACCCTGCTGCCAACCTCTGTTGGGTAATCTGCCTTCTCCTCCAGCCTCTCCCACCACTAGAACATCCTCTCCCTCCCTCCTTTTAATGCCCTCCTCAAGGGTCATTTTACCCCCTCTTCTATCTGTTACTAGCCAACAGTCCTATTCCCTCCCACTTTTCCTTCCCCTCACCTTGTTTCATTTCTACCGGTCTTCTGCCACCTGTCCTGCTGGTTTTCCACACACTAATCAGAATTATTACTTCCTTGTTTGTGTATTCTATTCCTTCTAGCCCTCTTGCTCCAATGTACTCATGTAAAGTCATCAATACACATTTGTGCATACAGTGTTACACGGAGGAGTCATCACTCAGTGTCGGACAGCTTTCTCAAGTACAGACTTTAAAAATATGCATATTATATTGACTATCAGGTACAGCAGAAAGGTTGGGAATCGAGCCTCTGGATGAGGGTATGATTTGGAAATTTTATTTATATTTTTCTTCCTCCCCCAGGACACCCCTCTTTCAGAGGAGCACCCCAGTCTTGTGACCCCGACGTTTGCTGGAACGTAACCTTCTGGATGTTTTCTCCCAGTACATGACCACCCCGGCAGGGTCGGTGGGGGTCCCCCAAGCCCCACCAAAACATGGATCCAATTCTGGCCAGCGTGCCGAGCTGGTCGAGTGCGGAGCCTGCGGGTGCTCCTCTTCATCCTGCCGCCAGCGATTTTTCTGTTTTTTCTCTTGTGGGGTACGTGGTGTGTGCTGACGTGAAAGGCAAGCATGCCAATGTCTGCCATGTCCTCCTGCCTCTTTTGGCTGGGGCTGCCTTTCCCTGGCTTCTGCCAGGGTCCAGTTGAGCACAGACCTCTTCCCCACTCTCCCCCAGAGAAGGAGAGCAGTCCCATGGATGCTCAATCCTCCTCCCCCTGGCTGGTTCTCTGACACCTCGGGCTCGCTTCTGCACCCAGGTCATCGATGTCACAAACAGTACTGTTACCGCTGCGCTGGTGGGCTGGCCATGATTTGAACATTTTATTTTTTTTAAATGGCAAAATAATTTATTTGATGGGAGGGAAGACACTAACAGTCACTAGAATTAAAATAGTATTTCTTCAAGCAGCAGCTGGGTAAAGCAGCTATGTGCAGAGTGATTCTTTTTATAAAAAAATTGTATAGCAGTCATTTTCAGCACTGATCTACATTGAACAGAGCATAAAGATTTATTGTTCAGATGTTGTACAATCGCTGTGATGTCAGAATGTTGGCACAACATTTTCACATCACAAAGACAGTGTAACAGCATTTACAAAGAAATACATTGTAGTATAGAACACACCCTAACAATATACAATGATAATTTTGCACACCATTCCAGAAAATTGGAGGATCAACGTATTCATGTTACCAAGCCTTACAAAACTGAAATATCAAATTCTCTTGCTGAATTGCTTTATTTATGAAATGGTTTCTACTAGCTTCATTTAGCTATTCTGACTGTGGGCAAACACTGCTGTAAGAAGGCTGTAACAAAAAGAAGAGGAGGAAAGGGTTCTTAACTTTCTGTCAGAATATACTATAATTAAAAGTTAACAACATGCTGGCAGAATAAATGTGTTAGGGTCACCCTGGTGGCCATGTTCCATGTAGGGCAAATGGCAAAGCTTGATTTAGTGCTAGACTGATTTTTAGTAATCCATTTAAATTCTGTGTTCAGGTTGTTTAAAGTATAGTGGCTCTGTTCTGGAAAGGTCTGCTGATTCCATGACAGCACTAGAAGACCTGCATAACTGCAGTGCAGGTCTCCATGGATCCTGACATTTCTGTACCTCCACAGGGATGCCAGCATTTCAGATTAGTTCAGCTAACACTGCAGATGCAGTACTCTGATCCAGTAATCTGTGAAATGAATTTAAAGAAACCAGCTTATTAAACAGTATCATACTTTCTTTATTCAACAGCGTTACAGGCATTATTTACATTATTACTTTGAGGCGGTATCATAGTTTAATAAGACAGGTGAACAGAATGCAGAAACCAGTCTAATCAAATAGAAAATGAAATCAGTGTTATTCTTTTTTCTTACTAAAGGTTAACCCTTTTTCCCTTAGCATCCTTTTTTCCATCCCATTCTTAAGCATGCCTCATTTTTTATCTTTATAGGTCATTTTTCTTGCATCAAAGTTACACAAACTGGAAGCAGGTGGGCTGCAAATACATGGAAACATACTATGCATAGAAGATGACAGCAGAAGGAGACCTCAAGGTCCATCTAGTCTGCACATGGTGTATAGATTTCTACCCCCCTCCCTATTATCTCCTCTTTTCAATGATTCCTTTGTGCTTATCCCAAGTGTTTTTGAACCCCTCGACCGTTTTGGCCCCCATGGCCTCTGAGGGTAGACTGTTCTAGGCATCCACTACCCTTTCTGTGAAGAAGAACTTTCTAACATTGGCCCTGAACTTCCCCCTTTCAGTTTAAGATCATGTCCCCTCATTCTGCTACCCTCCTTGTAATGAAAAAGTTCCTGCATTGGTGCCTTATTTATACCCTTAATGTATTTGAAGGTCTTGATCATGTCTCCCCTTTCCCTCCTCTGTTCCAGGGAGTACATGTTTAATTCCTTTAACCTATCCTCATATGACCTCTGGTGTAATCCTGTATCATTTTTATTGCCTTCCTTTGTACTGTCTCTATTCTGTCAATGTCCTTTCAAAGATGTGGCCTCCAAAACTGGAAACGGTATTCTAGGTGGGGACGGACAAGCACCCTATACAGCGGCTGTACCATTTCTCTTCTCCAGCTCATGATTCCCCTTCCAATGCATCCCAGCATGCCACTGGCCTTAAGTGCTGCCTTCTCTCACTGTCTATGCACTTTCAAGTCATCTGATATTAAAATCCTCAGATCACGCTCTCAACTGGTAACTGCTAGTCTTTCTTCCCCCCAAGTAGTATTCCCTTTTTGGGTTCCCTCTTCCTATGTGCATGACCTTGTACTTTCGGGCATTGAAATTCAGCTGCCATGTTCTAGATCATTCCTCTAGTTTCTTTAGGTCTGCTTCCATTTTCATTTGTCCTGCTGGGAAGTCCACTCTGTTGCATATCTTGGTGTCATCTGCGAATAGACACACCTTCCACTCTAGCCCATTTGCAATGTCAGCTATGAATACATTGAATAACAGAAGCCCCAACAGCAGCCCTGGGGTACTCCACTGGTTACCTTCTGTTCTGCTGATAAATGCCGTTTACCTGCACCGTTTGCATTCTATCATGCAGCCAATTGTTCACCCACCCCACCACCTCCTGTCCCACCCCCATGTAGTCCAACTGCTTTACCTGCCTTCTGTGTGGGATAGAGTCGAAGGCTTTGCTAAAGGCCAGGTAGACTACATCCACTGCCCTCCCATTATCCACTGTTTTGGTAACCCAGCTGAAGAATTCAATAAGGTCAGTTTGGCAAGACCTCCCTGCCATGAACCCGTGTTGTTTATGATACTGCTGTCTGTTGGTTTCAAGCAATGCTATTATCCTCTGAGCAATGATTCCATCAATTTTCCCACTACAAACGTGACACCCACTGGGCGGTAGTTTCCTGCTTCCTCCCTGCTACCAGATTTATGAAGTTGGACCACTGTTGCCCTCTTCCAGTCTTTGGGAACCTCCCCGCTCCCCAGTGATTTGGTGAAGAGTTCCACTAGGGGTGCTGCAAGTTCCTTCCTCAGTTCTTTTAGGATTCTGGGATGCATGTCATCTGGTCCTATGGCCTTGTCCACTTTTAGGTTGTTAAGTGCCTTCAAGATTTGGTCTGCTGTGAAAGGGCTTGTATCAACCCATAGTCCAGGGGTTCTGTTCCTTCTTAGCGCTGGTCCATTTCCTTCCCTCGCCTCTGTAAATACAGAGCAGAAGTACCTGTTTAGGACTTCTGCCTTCTCCCTATCTTCCTCTTCTAGGTTCTCCCCTTCTGCTTGTAGTCTTACTGTTTCCCCCTTGGTATTCCTTTTTTCCCTTAAGTACAAAAAATGGTCTTGTCCCCCCTTTTACACCTTCTGCTATCCTCACCTCAGTTTGGGCTTTAGCCTTCTTTATTAATTTACTGGCTTCCTTTAGTTCCTCTTTGTATGATTCCCTGTCTTCTTCTTTGTTGCTTTGAATTTCCTGTAGGCAGCCTTTTTCTCTTTCACTATAGCTGCCACCTCTTTGGAGTACCACAGTGGATTTCTTTTCTTTTTTGCCTTACTTATTCTTCTGGTGTATTTGTCTCTGATCTTCTTGATAGCTCCCTTTATGTTCTCCCAGATTTCCTCAACCCCTCCACCCTCTCGGATTCTAATTAAGCAATAACAACTGAGAAGCCGGTTATTTCCAAGAGATTAATGATCAGTTGAGGGAATGGTTGGCCTAAGGTGCAACCAGTCATTAATCCAAGGAAATGACCAGCTTCAAGGTTGTTAGTGCGATTATAAGTCTAATTGCAATAACAACTTTCATTTTTGCCAGTTTTATTTAGGTTTAGCTGTGTGGTACAAACCGTGCATGCCACACAGAATCAGTCTGCAGATGGATCAGTCATTTCCAAGACATAAATGACAGATCCAGTAGGCAATCTGGAGGGAGCCTCGCTAGGCTCATGAATAATTAATTAGACTTATAATATAAAATAACATAGTAATATAGTAATATAAGATCAGAAGGAATTCTAGGTCCAGCATGTCCACCTCCCCCACCAACTTCATAAGCTGGGAAAGACAAAAGGGGATACTAGAAGTAAGGTGGGGGGGGGTTAAGCCCAGAGACCGAATAGTGTCTGCAATGGCACTTTAGTTAGGGAAAACAGGGCAGCCTGGGAGGGCCAAGAGGTCCTTATCTGTCAACAACTTCTGTGTTTCTATGAATATGTATACTGTTCAGACACTTACAGGTGCACTTCCTACATGATCAGCCAAGCTATTATGTGATTTTCTTGGTATGGAAATATTTTCCAGACTTACCTTGAAGGTCTGTACCTTCATGCCCACTGTCTCTGCTGGTAGGCTGTTCCATAGGTTCACAGCCTTCTAGGAGAAGAAGAGATTTCTAATATTACCCTTGAATTTGCCAGCTCTATGTTTTAGAATATGTCACTGTGTCCTGCTGGAGGGCACCAGTTCAAATACCAATGTTTGCTACATCGTGTTGATGGCCTTCAATATGCAGAATGTACTACTGAGATCATGTTCCCTCGTAGCATCCTTTCTCTAATGTGGACATGTTAAGGGCCACCAGCCTCTCATCATCGCTCTTGCCCTCTTTAACCTTGATCATTTGGGTAGCCCTGCAATGCTCCCTCTTGATTGCCCCACTGTCGCAGTCACTTTGAGGAGCCAGAACAGCATGCAGTATTTTAGATGGGTCCTGACCAGGGCCTTTTAAAGAGGCAAGATAAAGTCCCCTGCCCTGTTGGTGACCCCCCTTTCCTTTGATGCGCCCCAATATTCTGCCAGCCTTCTTGACAGCAGCTGCACTTTACTTGCCATGCTTCAGCATCTTGTCTATTACAACACTTTAGTCATTTCCACCATAACTGCAGCAAGAAACACACCACATAGTATGTAAGACCTACCTACTTTTTTTCTCCCCAAGTGTATCAAATTGCAAGGGCCTACACTGAATCTAAGACTCCTGGGGCTCAATTTTCAAAACATCACAAATGATGCCAGGTGCTTGCATCAAAGTACTATGATGCAAGCAGCCCACTGTGCCACACCTTGCATCAGTCCTGATTTTCAATGTGAGCTTGCAGCATACCAGGGGTCACTTGTGCCACAGTGGCTTGCACCATGCTTGCACCGGCCACCCAGCTGTGCCATTGCTGTAGGGGTCATGCACCATCACCCTGTAGCAACATCCAAGTAAACTGGATTTTCTAAGCTGGCAGGGGCTACTGCTGTTTAGACAAGCCAGGGCTGGTCTAATGATCACAGTGGCAGTAGATACCACACTGAAGATGGTGGGGGAGGGGCAGAACTGTCCATGCTGTCATGGCCATTTATGTGTATGTCACTGACCAGTGTGCAGACTCTCTGGGGGTGACACTCCATGACTGGTACTATGATACTGGCAGGAGCTATGGGCAACACTGGCACCAATGCTGTGGGACACTCTGCCAACTGCCACTGACCATACCCTGCCATCTGTGCCACCATGGTACCAGAGCTAGCTACTAAATGTTGACTGCCACTACCACAGAACTGCTGGTGGCATCCCTGCAGCGTACAACGTGTGACTGACCACATGCTGTTGGCATGGACAGTAAGCTGGTGCATTCACACAAATACACATGGTGGTCTTTCCCTCTGGGGGTTCAGTGACCCATTATGGGCTTTGTGTACCCTGGTCTGCACTCAAAAATGTGACTGCATGGTATCGAGGTAGACAGCAGCATGACATTGTCTGACTCCTCTCTTCTCTCATATCTTCTGCCATATGTGCAAAACAGCATCCTGTCCTTCGGCATAGCTTTTGGGAAGCCAAGCAGTTGCATGGAGTGGTTTTGGGTTCAGAATGTGCCACTACAACTCCATGTGATAATAGGGAATGGCATCTCGCCATCATCATACCCCATATAGATACATTAGTGAAAGGAGACAGTCCAGAGGGGGTATTGCTAAGCTCAAAGGAGAAAAGGGGGCATGTGAGGAGGAGGACCCTGTAAAAGCATTTATCCTAACTAGATACTTTTGCTCAGTATTTACAGAACAGAAGGTAGGGCAGGGCCCACAGCTCAGCACCATGGACACAGGGGGGAGGGAGGTGAGCACTACTCCCTTCTCAAAAGAGCTCACTGAGCTCAGGGTGGACAAGGCAATGGGACCTGATGGCATACATCCCAGGGTACTTAAGGAACTAAGGACAGAACTAGCAGAGCCATTAGCAGAACTGTTTAGTGAGTCTCTGAGCACAGGACAGGTCCCAGAAGACTGGAGAGGGGCTCATGTGATCCCACTCCATAAGAGTGGTAGCAGGGAGGAGGGCAGGGAACTACAGACGAGGTCAGTCTTACCTCAGTAGTGGGCAAGATTATGGAGACATTCCTTAAGGAAAGGATAGTGCAAAACCTGGAATCCATAGGGGCACAGGATCCAAGACAGCATGGGTTTATAAAAGGAAGGTCCTGTCAAACTAATCTCATAGATTTCTTTGACTGGGTAACCAGAGTGGTGGACCAAGGGGGAGCAGTTGATGTCGCCTGCCTTGACTTCAGCAAAGCTTTCGACACTGTTCCACATAGAAGATTGATAAATAAGCTGGGTAGGCTTGGCGTGGGTCAGAAGTTGGTCAACTGGGTGGCAAACTGGTTGATGGGCAGAAAACAGAGAATGATGGTAAATGGTATACAGTTAGAAGAGATGCTCAAGTCAAAAGTGGGGTACCGCAGGGATCAGTCCCCGGGCCAGTCCTCTTCAATATCTTCATTAGTGACATTGCAGATGGACTAGAGAGTAAGGCTTGTCTGTTTGCAGATGACACCAAGATCTGCAACAGAGTAGATGATCCAGATGGGGTGGGCAGAATGAGAAGAGATCTGGATAAACTAGCAAAATGGTCAGAAGAGTGGCAACTGGGATTTAATGCAAAGAAGTGCAAGATCATGCACATTAGGAAGAGAAACCATGAAGCTAACTATAGGCTGGGAGGGGAGTTGCTGTCAGTCACAAAGGAAGAAAGAGACTTGGGCATCATCATCACCGATGACCTGAAATCATCCAAGCAGGCCTCTAAAGCAGTAGGTAAGGCTAGGGGGATGTTAGGGTGTATTAATAGGGGTATCACAAGTCATAAGAGGGAGGTAATACTGGTGACCATACCCTGCCATCTGTGCCACCATGTCACCCCCTCTTTACAAGACACTGGTTAGGCCCCATCTGGAGTAATGCGTGCAGTACTGGAGGCCACACCTTCACAAGGGCATTAACCAAATTGAGGCAGTTCAGAGAAGAGCAACCAAAATGGTGCAGGGACTGCATCAGAAGACATATGAGGACAGATTAACGGAGCTCAATATGTATACCCTTGAGTAAAGGAGGGAGAGAGGTGATATGATCAAAACATTCAAATACCTTAAGGGCATTAATAAGGTGAAAGAGTCTAACATGTTTAAATATAAGAAAAATAACAGGACAAGAGGACACAGCATGAGGTTAGAGGGAGGCCGATTAAGGGGGAATGTGAGGAAATTCTTTTTCACAGAAAGAGTGGTGGATGCATGGAACGGCCTACCTCAGGAAGTGGAGGCTATGAGTACAGTGCAGGGCTTCAAACAGGCATGGGATAGGCATAAGGGAGCAATACAGATGAGTATGAATAGACAGGCCACTGACAGAACAAAGGCCGATGGCATATTTATAAGGTAGAAAAAGAAGTGGGCAGACTGGATGGGCCTTGCGGTCCTTATCTGCCGTCGACCTCTATGTTTCTATGTTTCAGTGTCAACCTCTATTCTGATTTGTGTGTACCAAAAACAACATAATGATATAATCATCTGTGTACTACATGTTTGGGACTTTAGGGACATTCAGACAACAATCTTTATTATGACATAATTATGGGAAGGGTGTAGAGCCTGGTGTCAGCCTTTCCCGCCAGCTGTGTGCTCCTAGGGATGGCATCTGTTTTATATAGGACACTGCAAGGAGATGTGTCAAACCCCTCCCATGCACCATTAGATTGACGCATAGGATCGGCGGCAGCAACTGTGGGGAGTTTGGCACTGGGACCCATCCTGTACCAAAATCTGGTGCAGGGTCTTTGGTGCATCCAGAATTGTTGCAAGCAGGGGTTCAGTGCAAACTTTGTCAATCTATGGGGCTTTTGAAAATTGAGCCCCAGGAGTCTGACCAGTCACACAGTTTGTTCAGATCCTCCTGAAGTTGTCCCATCCTTGAATGTGTCCACCGCCTGACCAGGTATTGATGGCTAGTAATGTAGTTTCGTCATTACGCTACATTTCCATTGCTAGATATATGTGCTGTGAACAGCTCCACAGCACCCTCCCAAACCAAGGGATAACCTTGTTGTACAGTAATCTCTCATTTCTTTGGAACTTTCTCTAATAAATCCACTATCACTTCATTAGATTTACTGTCTTAGCTCTTCTGAAAATGATGCAAAAACAGTTGCTGCTCATAGCAGTTAGCCATTTCTTAGCTAGCTTAGTAGTAATGCCAACACAGGGTACACATAGCTTCAGACTGACAAATGAGTAGAAAACATAGAAACATAGACTTTGATGGCAGATAAGGACCACTTGGCCCACCTAGTCTGCCCATTTCCTTCCTACAGGATAAGCTGCAGATCCTAGTTAACCAACAGCCTATTTCTTCCTACCCCCCACAAGAATTGCCTTATGTCTTTCCCATGCATTCTTGAATTCTCCCACAGTTTTAGACCCCACAACCTCCTCAGGAAGGCTGTTCCATGCGTCACCACCCTCTCTGTGAAAAAATACTTCCTCACATTGCCCAGAGCCATCCCCTCCTCTATCATCAAATTGTTTCCCCTTGTTCTTGCACATTTCTTTTTCTGAAAGATGCTACCCTCTTGGACTTTGTTGATTCCACTGAGGTACTTAAAAGTTTCTGTCATGTCCCCCCTCTTTCTCTTTCCTCAAGTGTGTACATATTAAGTTCCTTTAGTCTCTCCTCATATGGTTTCTCTTGCAGACCCTGCACCATTTTAGTTGCCCTCCTCTGGACTGCCTCTATACAGTCTATGTCCTTGCGGAGATGGGGTCTTCAGAACTGGACACAGTATTCCAGATGGGGTCTCACCAACTGTCTGTACAGAGGGATAACAACTTCCTGTTTGCTGCTGGTGATGCTTCTCCCTATGCATCCCAGTATCCCCCTATCCCTCCCTACTGCCTTCTCACATTGCTTGCCAACCTTAAGGTCATCTGATATGATTACCCTCAGGTCCCTTTCCATTTTTGTTGTTGTTACTACCTCCCCCCATTGTGTAATCTTCCCTTGGGTTTTCCTTTCCCGTACCTGGTCATAATGCCACATGACATAATAGTGTACGGCATTATGGCAAACCCAAACTTGTGCCCACCCCGAGTTGGACCTCCCCCAGAGTTGAGAATCTTTAGTGGGAGGGTCTGAGGGGCACAGTCCCCCCACAGAACAAAGACGGAAGCCTTATGGCATAAATCACACAGCACGTTTGTGCCATGCGGCATTATGTTGTTCGACATAATGACCCTGTGCCTTTGTTTCCCAGGTGCATTATTTTGCACTTCTTTGCAACAGTCCCTGCACGCATTCAATACTGCAAATAGTGTGTTCTGCTGAGTCATTTGCATTAGGGAAAAAACTGTCAAACAACTCTGTACAAAAAACATTATTACACTGCCTATTATTTATTGAATTATTACATCACAATAACCAGGTTCCATTCTGTAATAACCAGGTGATTATTATGGCATGGGTGTCAGCCTGTTAATGAAAATGAGAGTAAAATCTGCTGCTGTCTCACCACCACCACTCGCTTGCCACCATTCAATACCAACCACACAGTCAAATAACCTGAAATAAATTGTTTCTTTGGACATGGTATAATATTAAAAAACTGTTCACATCAAAGTAATCAAGCGGATTGATGGCAACCAGACATGAAAAGTAAAAGCCATCAGCTCCGCTTTCGCATAGTCTCGTGCCACAGTCTTCCCTCTCCTTAATATGCTTTTTTCTACTTTTTCATCAGCGATTATGTAAAATAAAGTATGGGGTGCTACATTATTAGTTTTTTTACACCCCCTTAGTAAGCAATACCATCATGAACCACTCATTTATTTATTTATTTAGATTTTGGTAACCAGGTAAGCCCACTGAGACCACAGGTCCCTTTTTCAGGAGCGACCCGAATTAGTTACAGAAACAGACATGTAGAAACAGTTGTTTTTGGTTTTTTTTTACAGAAGTTACATATGTTACACAAATAGACATGAGCGACAGTATACAAGGGTAAAGTAAGGATTCACAATACAGGCTCAAGCATTATTTACAATAGTTACATTAGATACACAAGTATAGATTAGAACCAGTATACAGGTTTCGCAGACAGACTCTTATGACATTGAGTTTCATCAAGTAGATAACACAGTAGATTGACATCAAGGTTTAGGAGATCCATCCAGTAATGAAAGGAGGTTCAAGGCGGTGCAGCGGAAGAGAGACCTGGGCTAGGGAGTTCATGAATCACACTTGTGGTTCATGCGGTATTACACACCTTGGGTACGTTAAAAATACATTCTTCTTGATCTAAAGCATGAAATCTAAGAAATTCGACTTTCCAACATAATGCAACAACAACAAAAAAACTGATAGTTACTTTTCATGAACTGCAGAAAGGACGTTGTTAGCCCCTGACAGACGGATTCATATTTTATTTTTCCCATTTGCCTTACACTGCATTGCACTTCCAAGCCCCTTCTGCAACCCCCAATGGTGCAAGACACAGTTGGGTATACCACTTTAAGTGGAAGCACAATAGAACAGGCACAAAGCCAGCATTTTGCACAGCCCCTGAAAGCAGTTTAGAATTGGGTGTAGAATGTCTGCGGCAATCATTGTCACTTTAGTTGAGTCCAAATCAGTCTGTTGAGCACTGATAGTGCCCCTTAAATGTTACTGCCAACCAGGATTTAAAGGGGTCACATCTCACTCCCTCAGTCTTTTATACATGGTTTGGCCTGTCAAATCTTATTCTCTTCCAGTAACAGTCTTTTGTGATAAACTCCTGAATTTATGCAAAATCATTTTGACTTATTCTAATAATTTAGTAGAGATGACAGAAGCCTAGTATTTGGTAACATCCTTAAATGCTATATATATATATATATATATATATATATATATTTTTAAATAATCATGAGGCTGATTTTCCCCACAGTACAACAAAGACATAACCATCTCCCTGAAGAAAACAAATGGCTGGGCAATTCACAGATACAACACAAAATGGGGTAGATTATACACCCTATATTCTCTTTGACTTCCCCTTCGAGCAGCACTGTAGCTGTTATATGTTACCACTGACAACTTAGCAGTATTACTATTTTGCCCTCACCTTAGTGCGTTTCTTTTTTAGAGCACCTATATATTCATGGCACTTAGACATCTTTTATTTCTGGACATGTTTATGCCAGGTTTGGCCATGTCATATTGTAGTTATTATATGTATCCTACATTCATTTTTGGATCACCGCTATGGTGTTGGAGGTAGGGGGAGGGAAGAGGATATGTCCTGTTTTTTGTTCTATATTGTGATTTATTTTTGGGGTGTTGTTTTAGCCATTGCCTTTACTAGTACTGTTATGACGCTAATGGTTATTTTTGTTGTGCACTTTTCTCTTTTGTGAAAAACTAATAAAGTTTATTGAGTTTAAAAAAAATGGTAAGGCAAGCTTGCACAGGAACAAAGAAGGTGATGAAATAACTTTTGACCCTCACAGCACACATCTGTTGACATTTCATACATCAATCCATCTTTTGTCTCTGGGATTATCCATTCACTACAGAAAGGTCTAAAAGGATGCCAGTCAACAGTCTTTGCCACCTATGGAAATTCTGTTGCTACAGTACTTAGTGCATGTTTAAGGAATTAATGAATTAATAGAAAGGTTGTTTCACTGTTGTTAATCCAGATGTACTGGGCACTGAAGAGATCAAAAGTATACCACACACTGGCCCATCGGCACAGCGGTAGGATTTCCGCTTGCGACACCAGTGACCCAGGTTCAGGAACAGATCCAGGTCATTGGAGGGCTGGCCAGGGGAGAAGGATCAAGCGTCCCTGGACTGCTCTCATTCTCCGGGGGAAGGGAGGGACTGAGTGTTTGGTGCAGTGTTGACAGCCAGCGGAGGCTGGGTGTCCCACTATGCACCGACGCCAAATAGAATCATCAGGGGCAGGGTAGACACTGGCCATTGCACGTCCCTGCCCCTGCCTACAGGGGGAAAAACTTCTGTTCCCTCCGGGCCTCGATTAGCCTCTACCTCCGGCTCCCTGACTAGTTACTAGCATCTCGGCGACGAAAGGGCCACAGCTCCGAGACCCCCACCCTCTGGGAGGCAAGCCAGGGGTGACTAGAGAGTGCAGGCAATAGGCAGAGGTGGAGACGGGTGTGTCCATGACCAGATCAGACATTGATGGCTCGGGGGCACACAAAAAGTGATAAAAAAGTATACCACACAGGGTCAAATTGGTCAATGGCTTAGGAGGCAAGAGCTATTAGGAGAGATTGGACATACTCAAATTATTTAGCCTAGAAAAGACAAAGCTGCGAGGGGACACAATCACAGTTTTCCAAATACTGAAGGATGGTCACAGTAGAGAATACACAGATGTTTTACCTGATGAGTGCAAGCAGAAATAGAGGGTGTGCCCTCAAACTTTAGATCTCTTTGTAATGTAATTAATCATTTTCACTCAACCCCAAGCCATAAAAGCACTCCCTTGTCCCATCAACTGATTGTGATGAATGAAACCCCCAACCCCCCAGCTTTCACCTCCTTATGACCCCCAGCACCCAAAAAAATAAATTTTCCTAGTTCTGTAAAATAAGAACCCACCCCCATGCAGAGTGTCCACTCTGTTTAGTTTAAGTAGCCCTAATGACATGAATGAATGGTGACATTTGCCTATAGTAAAACCTGACTGAGCAGCACTGCACCAGGGATGATTTTCTTATTTTACAGACCAGTGAAAATAGATTTTTTGAGGCGTGCTCTAGGGAAAGAAGGAGGTGGGAGCCTAAGGGAGTTGGATGGTGGGGTTTCATTCATTATCAGTGTCTCTTCGGTGGGAGGTGATTTCTGGCACATGAGTGGGGGAAGTGATCAATTACATTACAAAGTGGTTTCAGTTAGCAGCAAACTTCTCCAGGAGGGGTGAAGGAGGTTTTCTTTTTCTATTCAGAGCATGGCAGGAAGGGGAGCATCCCAGGAGGGCTTCACAGGAAAGGGTAGGGGATAAGTGACATAAGGGTACAGTGGGTGGAGGGTTCTCAATATTTTGAAAAATGTGTTTTTCCAATAAGAAAGTGATATTTTGTGTAGTTTTACTCAAGCAAAGTGTTACTTCACTCTACAAAAAACTACAAGAAATGGCACTTTGCAAGCAACATTGTGGGCATAGTGCCACTATGCACTGCTGTCACTGAATGAAGTAGGCACTTAGCAACATGAAGAACTACACAAAATGCCACTTAACAATTTGTGAAGTCGGGAAATGGTGAATTATTTTGTGAAGCAAAGTTTCCCCACTTTATACATCTCTACTCTCGACTTATCAAAATAAACACTCCAAAAACACTTCTATAATCCACAAGGGAGGCTCCCTATCCTCAGCAGACAATGTAGTCAGCAGTGTCATTGCTTATTTCACCAGACCTTTTCCTTATACTACAAAGCTAAAGTCAGTACCTGATGACCTGACCCAAGCTACCCCAGTCCTACCCAAGCCTCCTAGTGTATTCAATAAGTCTCAGGGAAAAGGTTCCTTTCAGCTTTTTCATAATATGTGAAAGGGATGCAAAATATCTACCTAATCTTAAAGTTGCTTGCTTTAGTAAGATATACCCTAAGCTTCTGAAAATATCTGCAGACCTAGATGCTAAACGCCTGACCCACATTTATAGTACAACATCCCAGGCCTAAACACAGTTCCCCTAATCTGAAAAACAGCTGCAGTAAAACCAGTCTACATGTAACCCTGCCCTCCAGCATGTGAGGGTTTACCTAGCACCATAGAGCCCCAGCCACCCGACTGCCAATTCTTGCTCCCTACAATCCTGTGAACTTGGATTCTGCAACAAGGGAATGGAGTGGTTGCAGAGACAGAAGAAGTGCTTCATTCTTTGGTGGTGTTCACGTTATTCATCTTTGCAGCTACAGCCACACAGCAACTGCAGCCCCCACTGCTACTACTACAGAAGTGATCCTGTTCAAGTAGTGATTCCCCCAAGACCACCCTGATCTGACTGGACACTAGGATGAACCCATGCAAATACCACCTGGGGGCACAACTAATTGCTTTTAGGGCAGGAGACCTTTAAAATAAAGAACAAAGCAAAAAGACTAGCGCACACCCTCCCCCCCCTAGCATAACATTTAAACTTTCAAATGCCAAAAATGGCTATATTTACTTTCAAACTCCATGTGAGGAGAGGGTCCTCTTAGTTTCAGACTGGAATTCCAATTTGAGTGAGCTAAATCACCAACGTCAAGGTGGGGCCCTTCGATTTAGTCCCTAACCTTCCAATGCCTCAATGGCTACTAGCTAACTGCTTTTATACTGTGCTCAGCAAGGATTTTGCACAGGTGATTTAACTTCTCTCATTTATATACTGTCCCAGAAGGGATATAACACAGACATTTTAAAGGGAGCATGCTATAGAGGAGCACCATAAACTCCCCAAATTCAAGTAAAACCATAAAACCAAAAATAGCTGCTCAAACCTTTAAATTATTACACACTGTAATTCACATTTCTTATAAGGGGTGCTGCTAGATGGTGACAAATAACAAACAAAGCAAAAAGACTAGCGTACCCCCCCCCCACATAGCATAACATTTAAACTTTCAAATGCCAAAAATGGCTACATTGACTTTCAAACTCCATGTGGGAGAGGGTCCTCTTAGTTTCAGACTGGAATTCCAATTTGAGTGAGCTAAATCACCAACGTCAAGGTGGGGCCCTTCGATTTAGTCCCTAACCTTCCAATGCCTCAATGGCTACTAGCTAACTGCTTTTATACTGTGCTCCCAGCAGGAATTTTGCACAGGTGATTTAACTTCTCATTTTATACTGTGCTCCCAGAATGGATATAACACACACATTTTAAAGGGAGCATGCTATAGAGGAGCACCATAAACTCCCCAAATTCAAGTAAAACCATAAAACCAAAAATAGCTGCTCAAACCTTTAAATATTACACACTGGAATTCACATTTCTTATAAGGGGTGCTGCTCCTCTATAACATGCTCCCTTTAAGATGTCTGTGTTATATCCCTTCTGGGAGCACAGTATAAAATGAAAAGTTAAATCACCTGTGCAAAATCCCTGCTGGGAGCACAGTATAAAAGCAGTTAGCTAGTAGCCATTGAGGCATTGGAAGGTTAGGGACTAAATCGAAGGGCCCCACCTTGATGTTGGTGATTTAGCTCACTCAAATTGGAATTCAGTCTGAAACTAAGAGGACCCTCTCTCACATGGAGTTTGAAAGTAAATATAGCCATTTTTGGCATTTGAAAGTTTAAATGTTATGCTATGTGGGGGGGAGGGTGTGCACTAGTCTTTTTGCTTTGTTTGTTATTTGTCACCAACTAGCAGCACCCCTTATAAGAAATGTGAATTCCAGTGTGTAATAATTTAAAGGTTTGAGCAGCTATTTTTGGTTTTATGGTTTTACTTGAATTTGGGGAGTTTATGGTGCTCCTCTATAGCATGCTCCCTTTAAAATGTCTGTGTTATATCCCTTCTGGGAGCACAGTATAAAATGAGAAGTTAAATCACCTGTGCAAAATCCCTGCTGGGAGCACAGTATAAAAGCAGTTAGCTAGTAGCCATTGAGGCATTGGAAGGTTAGGGACTAAATCGAAGGGCCCCACCTTGACGTTGGTGATTTAGCTCACTCAAATTGGAATTCCAGTCTGAAACTAAGAGACCCTCTCCTCACATGGAGTTTGAAAGTAAATATAGCCATTTTTGGCATTTGAAAGTTTAAATGTTATGCTATGTGGGGGGGAAGGGTGTGCGCTAGTCTTTTTGCTTTGTTTGTTATTTGTCACCATCTAGCAGCACCCCTTATAAGAAATGTGAATTCCAGTGTGTAATAATTTAAAGGTTCGAGCAGCTATTTTTGGTTTTATGGCTTTAAAATAAAGACTTTGGCCTGTGTGCCATTGGGCCGACAAGCCAGCTATGTCCCCTAACAATATGGCATAGGGTGTCAAAGGGAGGCTGAACAGCCAGTCAAGCTACAGGGGCCTATCTGAAAGCCACACATGCCCATGGGACACAAGAGGACTTCATTAATTCACTTTTGAGTCAAGGGGGCCTATCAGCCATCAAGCAACAGTCCATCAGACACTCCCAAGTGACTTGACAAGAGGACGTGACTGATGGAGAGGCTATCTGCTTGTGGCTAGACTGAGGAATCATCTAACATGTCCTCAGTCTTTGGTAGAATGTGGCAAGAAGCAGACCTGCCCTCTGTTAGAGTCAGAGCCTGTATCTAGGGTTTGCAGAAGACAGTGAAAGAGAATTGACATCTCATCTGCAGGAGTAACAAAGGAGCTATGCAAAGGCTCTGAAGAGAGAAAAGAGCTTATACTGCCTCAAAAGAGAAAAACTGCTGTTTGCAGCACACAAAGTGAAAGATAGGCTAAAAACTGCACTGAAGGCTTCAGCCTATAAGGGTGAGCCATTCTGTGTCTGAGCTTCAGTGTACAGCTGTAAGGGTTTTCTCTGATCAAACTGAGGGGTCTGCACCTGAGACACAGCCAGCAAGGCCCTAAAGCCACTCTGCTGATCATCGCCTCTAAGGGACTGCTTGCAAAAGGAATTGTCTTGGGGCTTTGTAAAGGAGAACTGCACACACCTGCACTCTTCAAGACACCCCAAGGGAGCGACGGTGTAAGAGTCACGCTGAACCTGTGTGAGATTACCAAACAGAGTGACTGGCAGAAGAGAACTGGGGGATCTGTCAGAGGTGTGATGCATGACTGTGGAATGCAGCGGGTAATCCAGCTAGAATAACAGTTGGAGACAAAGACCTACCAGCCTCAGGGTAACCATGAGTACTGAATCAGGGCAGGTGAACTCTGCAACACCCATCCTTTATAGGATGAACTGGGCCACAGTTATGCTCCTTGCTTAATGGACTACATCATCCATCTGGGATAACAAATAATAGGGTTGTTGTATTAAATGTTTCATAGCATGCCACCGCTGGCCAATCACATGCATCTATCATCAAGCCTACTCCAAGCTAACACCTGATTACCCAGTCTTCCCCAAGAGCTCCATAGAATTAGGGGTGTTACTTAATTGGCACCAGAAGTATGGGGGTTGTTGCACTTTTTGTATCCGACAGTATACTGAGTTATGATATCTTAGGCACAATCAAAGAAGTTCTCTGTAAACAAGGTGGTAATGAATGAAAAATGACCAATGCTGCCATCTTTGGCCCAAAACAATTTGATCTCACATGCAACACCTGCTTACCCTGTTAACCTCCTCTAGCTCGCAAGTTGAAGTGGTGGATAAGCTAAAGTACCTTAGGGTCTATAATGACCAGGAAACCACCTTCAGACCAGGAGTCCTATGAAATCCTGACACTCACTTTCCCAATGTACAATAGCCCGATGCCATTTGCCTGACACTCACTTGCCCAACAGTAGAAATTTGCCCACAGTGGAGGTGATTATATTAAGTATGGGGGGCACAGGGGGTAAAGCCCCTGAAGCATAAAATTTCCTTGTGGCAAGCAAATTTCTATTGTTAGGCAAGTGAGTGTTGGCACATGGTGTCAGGCTATTGTACGTCGGGAAAATGAGTTTCAGGATTTCGTAGTAGATTCCTTCAAACTACATGTGGACCACATTACAAAAAACACCACACCACAAAATTGGACTGCAATACCATCTGAAAGATTTCCTAACCATAGATTTGAGATTGGCCATAGCTGACAGTACATTGCTGCCAACACTGTTGTTTGGGTTCCCAATCCCACAATCCCTCAGGAGCTTTGAGACTAACAAGCTCAATGTTCTATATCATAAAATTACTCCGTTTGCCTCTGGGACCCTTCCCTGAAGACATCACTGTGAGGGTCTCTCCTCCCTAAATGATGTAATGCTCTTTACCTAGGGTTGTCTGAAGGTTTGATGCAAAGCCTGCAGCTGGTCCAGAATGCTGCAGTCCAGATAATTGTGGACTACTCAAGGAGTGAGCATATTATGCCAGACCTGCATGCACTACACTGGCTGTCTGTGTGGTGATGCATCACCTTCAAGATCTGCTTGTTACAAGGCCCTACGCAGTTTGGGTCCTGACTACTTAAAAGAGCACATTTCCCTACCACCCAGTTCGACCCCTTCACTTCACTAATGCAGGCCTGCTCATCCCTCCATCTACACTGAAGCTATCTGGGGACAAAGCTTTTGGAGTGGCTGCTCCACTGCTTTGGAACGCAGTCCTTCTGAATATTTGTATGGCCAACAGGGAGGAGACCTTTAAAGCTTCTTTGAAAACTTATTTATTCACAAGCATTCTCTGATTAATTGTCTTGCCTCTACTTATTTTATAGTGTTCTTAATATTAGTGTTTATTTTATGCTTATTCTGTACAGCACTCAGAGCCTTTTTGGACTGGGTGGTGTATAACTAAATTTTGCTACAAATTGCCTAAAGTTGCCCACTCTGGAAGGGAGGATGTCATACCCCTCCTTTGCCTGGTATTTAAATTTTCCAAGATCTGCACCCCTCCATGCCTGAACAGTGTATTAGCCACAAAATCTGTGAAGCACTGCTCCAGTCCTCTGGCAGTTTTCTACTTGAGGTACCCAGGGAAAGAACCAATTTGAGCAAAATATCCTTTGCCTGCTCTGATCCTGTCCAATAGAACTCACTTCTGGCAGTGCTACTAAACACTTCCTCTCTTGGAGGATTTAAAAAAGGGCTTAAGCTCGTACTTCTGGAGTGCTGGCACTGTACGTGCTACCACTTATCGACTGCCTTGCCTACTGTACATCCTACACTTTGTCCAAATGAGAAATTTCTGATATCTGGTGCAGGGACTCATTGCAAGTTGTGTCGCTGTGTCATTGTGGTAATTTCTCTATGATTCTCAATGTTCTATAGGATTGCATTACTCCTATTCCCCTGTAAATGTTATATGCTTGGTACTTCTTTTGCCTGTATATTTGCAATAATCTAGCCTACGGAAATAATTGCATATTATATACCTGTACCATCTGTATCTTTACTTGTAGTTTACTTGTTATCACTACAGGGTAGCCCCTGCAAAATGAACTTTCTATCTCAGTGTGCCCACCTGGATACCAAAACCTAATAACTAAATAAATAAATAAACAAACAAACAACCCAATTCAAATGTAGAATCAGTCTGGGTTAAGGTTAAATTAGCAATACCAGCTACAGTTTTAACTGGTCTAGAGTATCGCCCTTCCAAAACTGTCTTGCAAGTTGTGTCGCCATCCCCAACTGATTGAATCAATAAAGCAGCTGATCGGAGCAATGTTCTTTTTATGGGGGATATAAATATGCCTAATATTATTTGGAACAATAAGGGAAATACAAGGGGTAGGGATGAATCACTTTTCTCTGGGATGATCATTGAAAACAAAATGATACAACACATCATAAAACCCACATGGGATGATATTTTGGGCATTGTTTTAACTACACCAGCAATAAAAATTGAAAAATCTGATACCAGGGAACCCCCTAGGCAACAGTGACCACAATATGGTCAGTTTTACTAGTGAAAATAATAAGAACCAGAGCAGTGAACAAACCATAAATTACAACCATAATGAAGCAGATTGGAATAATATTAAAAATGATTTAGGGTTATGAAAATATGAGTACGGTATCACTAAAGTTGTTAACAGCCAAAGCATGGGGATACTGTCAAATCCACAGTTTTGAATATTAGAGATAAATCTGCCCCCCCAAAAAAAAAAGAAAACAAAATAACAGTAAAAGTGAAAAAGCCACCGTGGCTAACAAATGGGATTTTGAGAGCAATTAAAAAGAAGGATAAGGCAATCAAAACCTTATCAAAACCAGGAAATGCAGAAGATAAGGTGCAATATGTGGCATCTCTAAAAAAATTGTAAGAACAAAGTAGAGAAATAATAAAAAAGCTTGAAAAGGAAGATGGCAAAAATAAAATTGACATAAAAAAAGAATTTTAGATACATAAATTCCTCCAAAAAAAGGAGAAGAAAGTCTAGGCTCACTGGTAATAGATGAACAAAAAAAATTACTGAAGAGAGAGAAATGAAAGAAGTAGTTAATAAATATTTTATATTTGTGTTTCAAAAGGATCACAATGAACCCAAACAGAGTGAGACAGGGGCTATAAATGAGCATATGAATATCACACTAGGGACAGTAAAAGAAAACATCAAAGTTAACAAAGTTGTGGGACCAGATGGACTCTCGCCTAAATTCATAAAATCAGTATTAGAAGAATTGTCAGGCCCACTACATATGTTTTTGAACAAATCTGTAAAACCGGGGCAGTCCTGTGTGACTGGAAGTGTGCTAATGTCACCCCAATTCACAAAAAAGGTAGCAAAGAACTTGTGGAAAACTACAGGCTGATAAGTCTAAGAACTATGTGTAGCAAAGTCTTGGAGTCCATAAAAAAGGATGAACTCACTGGTCAGCAAAAGTCTGTCACTAAGGATGATGAAAAACAACATGGCTTCAAAGAAGATAGAAAATAAAATGCTTTGTTTCATGCTGTAATTCAATAAAAAGTAAGAATAGACTGTTTTGTATGTTCTTTACTTATTTGGATGATTCTTGACATCCGAATACCTATTTGACTGTTTTTGTTTTTCTGATAGTCTGCTATCTGCCTAGCACGTGCTGCTGTTCCACTGATTGTGTTAATAACAGGAAATCCTTTATCTTCTGCTTTTTGCTGGTGTTTAGCTTTTGATATTAGTTTACTAAACAAGTATTTGCTGACACTGTGGCATCTGGTGCTGGCGTTTGCTTTTAGCTTGCAGATTACATTGAAAATGCCGGATGTCACATTCCCGCATAGTGTAGTCATGGCAATAGCAACTTTTGCTGATTTTGGAGCTCTCAATCAGATGCCAAATGAAGATGTAGAAAAAAAGCAAGTTTTAAGTTTATTAGGAAAGAGAGACTCATGCAGCCAACATACAGTCATGTATTGTAAGCGGAAGTAAACACAACTGTTTAAAAACAAAACACAAAGACAGCTTGTCAGCTCCTTGCAGAATGGCTACTCTCTCCCCCCACCCCTTAGACTTGTAGCACTGTACTGGAAACACACTAAGGACCACTCCATTCATCACAGAATAAAGCCAGCGTGGTTAGAGACTCAAATTACTGTAGACATACCTTCCTCATTTGGGGGGGAGGGCAGCTTTGCACATGAGAGAAGTAACAGAAATGTATTTTGATCCAGTGAGTTAGCCTTCTTAAGGCTACACAGACAATTAAGTTTCCTTGTTACCTTTGCCCTAAAGCAGAAGACAGAAATGAGTAAGACATTACGCACTCTTTAAAACATATAATTTGAGTAGCTCTGTGTCGACTAGAATGAAATCATGGGGGTTCAAAGGATGCTATCCAGTTTTATTGCTTGCTTATGACATGATGGTGGTAGAGGGTATCTGGCAATTAAAAGTTATGCTACCATTCAAACATTTTCATTTACCTGACTGTAATTTAGTTCATAAACTTACTTTCATTACATACTGTATGTGTCATTTCATGATTCAGGGCACCAAGGATGAACCAGTAGTGAGCAAGGATCAGCGATGAACAATGTGATTTCAACTTTTTGCAGTCTTAATGCAAGATGGCTAATTTCTTTTTAATTTATTATTTCTGGCTCAGACAGGTTGGGGGGGTGCACTATTTGTAAGAGATACTAATGAAATGGAAAGGCTGGATGAAGAGAGTTTGCTAAAAAACCTGAGGTGAGTGAGGATAGGTGGTGGACAGTGGACATTCTGCTGTGTTTTTCGGCTTACCCACTGAAGGACCCACTTCTGAGGACAGTCATATCCCTCCCCCCCGGCTCCACTGTCTTCATCTGAAGTGTTGCTTGCTTATGGACTGCCTCTGGGTCCCCACTTGAAGGTCTCCTCAATCCTGGTCATACTCATCTCCTTCTCCACCACCAGGAAGTTGGGTTTCAGGTTCTTGTTCAACTTGCCCACCCCTATGAGCAGGAAGCCCATGCATCTGCCTTCAACCCCAAGCACAGCGATCAGCTTCCCATGCTCGCATACACACACACACACACACACACACACAGCCCCCGAAACTGGCACCACAGCCCAAGGATGTGATACAGTTAACACTCACAATGCTCTACACACTGGTGACACCGAAACTTGAGGCATGCAGTCTCAACTCAAAATCATACAGAGCTGCAGTCATATATAAACAAAATCTGGCCAGAGCCAATAGGGCTGCAGCTAAGGAATTCGGGTTAAAAATATTGTAAATTGCAAGCCTGCATTTATACAGATGTGTTGTTTTGTAACATGTTTACACCAGATTTTCAACATAGCCTTATTATGACCCTGTCTCATAAAGACAGGCAGACAAAATGTTCAACTTCTGGCCTAAAGGTGATTTTGCGCAGGGACTGCAAAATCAACTTTAAGGATACAAAAACACATTTTTGGGCAGGAACTGAAAAATAACAGCTGTCACATTCATGAAGTGCTGTAAAGAAATGGCTATGTTGAAAATTTGGGGTAAAAATATTGAAAAGTGCCAAAGTTATGAGCCTGCATTCACAAAATTCAATGTAGGCTCATAACACTTTGGTTTTTCAATATTTGTACACCAAATTATCAACATAGCCTGCTTATGACCCCACCTCATGAACAAGGGTATGGAAAATGTTCAACTTCTGGCTGTAGGGTACTTTTGTGCAGGGACCATGAACTCACTTTTCAGGACAGATCTACATAATTACAGTTACATTGTTCATGAGGTGGGGATCCAAAGAGGACATTATGAAAATCTGGGCCCAAAATATGTAAAAATGCCCAAGTTATGGCATTAAGTTCAAAACCCCATTGAAATACATTGAACTGCATACCTGTGTCGTCAGTTCACAGTCCAGCTTTGAAGAGTGAAGACGTGGTGTCTGTGGTCCAGGGAGGATTACGACATTGGATCCCCGATGGGTAGGCAAGGGCTTGGCGGGGTGCAGGATGATGGGTGCTGAGTGGGAGGATCGGATGGAGTGTAAGGAATGGCCGCAAAAGACATCAGTGGACCATTTTTTTTATAGGAGGAAAAAAAAAGGACAAATGATCCCCGATCATAACACTGGGGGAGGGACTGGGCACCCCCAGTGTCACAGTTATGTTTCTGGGGGCCGATCATGATGGTGGACTTTTTTTTTTTTTACAGGTGGGGAAAAAAAGTAGCGAGGATCTCCAATCTCAAAACTGGGGGACTGGGCACCCCCAGTGTTACAGTTATGTTTCTGGGGGGGTGGGTGCTGACTGAGAGGGAGGATTGGGTGGGGAGAGAAAAATAATTGGGGGAGAACACAAACATGACAATGGAGTATTGGGCACCCCAGTGTAATTTTTATGTTTCTGGGGGGGTGCTGACAAGGAGGGTCAGTTGGGGGGAATGTGTATAATTATAAAAAAACTATAAATAAATAAAATAGGTGGTCACGGCAGAACACAGCCCACTCCACTGTGATCAAGATGGTCACATGCTACTGCACATCTGTGACTTCTAGCACATGAGCAACAGAGTGTGGCGGCTATCTTGGACACAACAGAGTATACCATGTTCCACCATGACCACCAACACTGTGAAATAGTGCAGTGCTGCAGTCGGTAGGGACAACACTGGCGGACTGCCTCACAGACGTGGAGGCAACTGTGATGCAAGTCCAACATGTTGTTTGTTCGGAAGGAATGATGAGTCCTTTTTCTCATCAATCGTAAAAAAGTCTGCAGGGCTCCACCCACTGCAGCTCTAAAAGGTATGTTTTCAAAGCTATCTATATTGCTTCCTACAGACAGTACTTATCAGCTGCTAGCAAACCCAGACTGAAAATACATCGGCTGCTACAAAACCAGTCAATTATCAATTACTATATTCCTTACCCATTTTAGAACAAAATAAATTTTAAAATAACAGTCAACAAGCTCTGTGTGATGAAATAGGAGGATTACATATATTTAATAAACAACAAAGGTAAGCAAGGATTCAAAGTCAAAATGAAAACTATGCCACTTGAATAAAACTGTCAAAAGATTCTGGCATGCAGGAGTGATCGATGTCACTGGTTCAAACACTCAACTTGTGCTACCATAGGGAGCTCCAATGTTGGAAGCTGAAAAATGGATAAACAGATAACAGTTGGAAAACATTATGAATCTCAGACACTGGGCCTGATTTACAAACTGGCCCCACAGTCGATGCAAGCTGCACCAAACAGCAGCTTGCACCAACCACTGGTGCCCCAGGGACCCTGCACCAGATTCCTGTATGGGAGGGTCCTACACCAAAGACCCCCAGCTTGCAGCAGCCACTTTTGTGCACCACACAAATGGTGCACAGAGGGTACTGCATGGAGCCACATGTTGGCAATGTCACAGGACAACCAGCATGCATATGTACTGCCTGGACTCTGTCAATGCTATATGCTGGTACAAATCAGTAATGTGTGTGTGGACAGTGATGCAGACCGTTAGTAACTCTGTGCGGCACTGTTACTCAGTATGTTGTGCACACGGCAAAAGACTGGTGGGACCACATGTGCCAGGACAAAGACTACATCCCCTAAAGTGCTGGTAGTTGACTGTTTTTTTAACTGTTCCCATGGCTGATACGTTTTCTGTTTATCCAACATACTTGTGCAGCTTTTGCCTGCTAATTTAGGCACTGATCCAGCTCATGCTCCCACCCAATTGCATGTACTGGAGTGGCGCAAGTGCATCAGACCAGCTTTTATCTAGTTTAAGCCCTGGTGGGTCTGGTCGGTTTCTGGAATCCCAGATTAGGGTATGTGCGGCTTGCATCCACTGCAAACCCCTTCTGCCTGGTGCACCCCTGCCCTTGACACAGTCTTGGCGCACAGCTGGTCTGGTACAAAGCATCCCCACTTTGCTGCAGCTGCCATACATAAATTGGAACTCCACAAGATGCCGCTTGTATCACTGCTGTTTGATGAAGGCACCGTGAGTCAACCGGCCTTTGTAAATCTAGTGCATCAAAGGCAGATACAAAAAAATCACCACAAAGAACAGTGAGAGTTCAATATTTAATTTTATTTAAACCATTATTATTTCCCATTTTCTTTAAAAAGGGAAGAGCATGTACCAATTTGATAAGTTAGTAGGAGCCTGGACATGAGACATCTTTTGGATATAATTCTACAAGATTTTAGCAAAACGTTTGACATGGTACCACACAATTATATAATTATTAAAGTATGCACGCTGGGAGTTAATATTAATCTTGTAAACAGAGTAAAGTCACGGGTATCAAAGCATACACAGAGAGTAGTTATAAATGGTTATTATTTAAAAAATGTTAATGTCACAAGCGGGGTCTGACTTGACTCAGTTCTTGGCCTGGTCCGATTCCAGATATTTGTTATGGATATGGATGATGGTATTGAAAGCTAGTTTACATGTTAAACTGATGGTACAAAGACAGGAAATAGGGTAAACTGATGTGATAGAAGTATATTACAAAATGACCTGAATAAATACCATCACTGGACAAAAACCTGAGGAATGAAACTCAACATATGAAAGATTCTGTTATTCATTTGGGAAACAATAAC
Source organism: Neoceratodus forsteri (assembly GCA_016271365.2). Classification (NCBI taxonomy): domain Eukaryota; kingdom Metazoa; phylum Chordata; order Ceratodontiformes; family Ceratodontidae; genus Neoceratodus; species Neoceratodus forsteri. The sequence goes on from CM028130.1 coordinate 1,508,618,079, forward strand.
AACAAATGTGCATATTACCTGGGCAATTACAAAATTAAAACAGTGGAGTCAGAGTGAGACTTTGGGTTTATAACAGATAAAGATTTAAACATTAGAATGCAACACAATGCAATAGTCACCCAAAGCAACATAACCTATTTTTATCTGTAACATTATTAGGTTACATATCGCTGCAGGAAGTTTTTTGACACTGATCCCTCAGTTTTATTTGAGCCCATAAAGCAGAGATAGCATGTTGTTATCTATGGTGACCCAGTACACACAAAGGTGGGGACAGATCCAAAATATCAAACTAAAGACCCATCTTCCAGGCGAATTGATAAATCATCAATCATGTTTTTTGAAGGTCAGTCATGACAGATCATTGTTAATCATCAAATGTTACCATATGATCATCAAAAGGCATAGTGATTTAAGATCATCATCTAGATCATGATGTACTCATCAAGCATGTAACTTTCAAATCATCAAGTGATTGGTGATTATTTTTATAAGCTTAAATCAGCATGATATTTTTTAATGATCTGTGGGTGATCAAATGATGATTGTTGATAATCATTGATGACTGTGTTAGTTCTGTATTATGACTGTCACATAAGTGATACTTATTTTTTTTTGTTCCTTATCTGAAAATATGTATGTCAAATATCAGCAGAAGCAAATAAATTGTAATGCAAGTCATGTGAAGTCAAGTTGTAATCCCTTTAGGAAGAGGAAATGTAATGTTCAATATAGCATACATATTTACATAAGTTGCATATTTAAATAGCACAGTTTATGAACCAAAACAATGGTAATTTCTATGTCTGTAACAATTTTGCCTTGCCAGTAGTATTTAGCCAACTTTAACAAAATGTTTTGAGCAGAAACCAGGTACTTGTAGAAACTCACCATAACCATAAAAAGAATAATGTAAAAGAGATATATAAACCAATTTCAGCCCTTCAAACAGTAGTAAGAAATAAGGTATCAGACTAAGTATAATTGAAGGCAGTGTGTTTACATGGAACAAGTATTATACCTGATGGTACCAGTAAAATGTCTAAATAGAAGACACAATAAATTTCAAAAGTATAGAAAGAAGATAAATTGTTTTTTTAATTTATTACAGTACTCTTGGCCATGAGAAATCATAAACTCCTGATGATATGCGATCATCATTAATCGCAATCACCATTTCCATAATATGATGTTTTTTGATTGGCGGCCATTTAAGGATCATGTTTAATCATTGTTAGTCATGATCACAATGATGATTTTTGAAGCTTCATCATGATCTTTGCACATAATTGATAATGATTATTAATGATACATCATTATAAAATGATCATCTTTACAGCTGGGTTCTGTCCTCCCTGTACTTTACAAAACACTGAAGAAATTGGAGCTTAAGCAAGTTATTTCCTTTTAAATAGAAAAACATAAAATTCATTCAAACCAACAAAATTACTTCAGAAAAGACTACAGCACTGGTCAACCAATGACATAAGCTATACAATTCCTTTGACAGAAGCAGGGCTACATGAGTACCATTTTTAGCTTTATCAAAGACTTTTGACCTTGTAAATAGCTAGATTCTCCTAGAAAAGTTATAGACTGTGTGTGCTGCAGAATTTACTCTAGTGTGGTCTTATAATAACATCATGCATTGATCAAAATATGTACAGTAAAAATAGGTAATGTCACATCTGAAACGTGACCTATTATAACGGGGGACCTCAAAGGATCTAACTTTGGTCCTCAGTTGTTCTCCCTTTTCCGAAAATGACATATCGACTATCTATGCTGATCTTAAAATCATAATTTATGCAGATGATACAATAATCTACCATACTGCTCTGAAATTCAGGGCTCCCAGATCTATAGAGATTCCTGCATTTTACAGGAATTTGGAGCTATCTAGAGGGAAATTCTTCCCACAGACTTGCACTGGTTATACAGGAAAGCAGAGCAATTCGGCTTCTGTAGGAAATAACATAATCTACAGGAAATACAGGGAAATCACCATTCAGTTCCAGGGAAAATGCCTAATCAGTCTGGGAGCACTATGAAGTCCAGCTGAAACCGCAACTTGCTTTCACAATCTGTAAATTTGGCTTACACTAAACAAACTTTTGCTAAATGAAAATGAAACCAAATCAGTCTTTGCAACACCTCAGATGTGTAACAACATTTTGCATCTCCTCACCAATGTCAGCACAACAGGTACACCCATGGAATTAGTTCCCATTGTCAGATACCTTGGGGTTGGGTTGCATGATGGCCCAGCAGAAGCACATCATGCTTCCTTACTAGTCCCCATTATAAGATACATGGGGGTCAGGCAGTACAATGGCCCAGTAGAAGGACATCGCACTTCCTTACGAGACCCCATTATCAGATACCTGGGGGTTGAGTGGTACAATGGCACAGCAAAAGCACATCATTCTTCCTAACTTGTCCCTATTATAAAATATCTGGGGGTTCTGCTGCATGATGGCCCAGCAGAAACACATCATGCTTCCTTTCTAGTCCCCATTATAAAATACCTGTGGATCAGGCAGTATAATGGCCCAGCAGAAGCACATTGTGCTTCCTTCCCATTTCCCATTATAAGATACATGGGGGTTAGTCGGTATGATGGCCCAGCAGAAACACATCACGCTTCCTTACTAGTCCTCATTATAAAATACCTGGGGGTCGGGCAGTATGATGGCCCAGCAGAAGCACATTGTGCTTTCTTTCTAGTCCCCATTATAAAATACCTGTGGGTCAGGCAGTATGATGGCTCAGCAGAAGCACATCATGCTTCCTTTCTAGTCCCCATTATAAAATACCTGTGGGTCAGGCAGTATAATGGCCCAGTAGAAGCACATTGTGCTTCCTTTCTAGTTCTCATTATAAGATACCTGGGGTCGGGCAGTATGATGGCCCAGCAGAAGCACATTGCACTTCCTTACTAGTTCCCATTATAAAATACTTGGGGGTGGGTGGAACAATGGCCCAGAAGAAGCACATTGCACTTCCTTACTAGTCCCCATTATAAAATACCTGGGGGTCGGGTGGTCAGATGGCCCAGCAGAAGCACCTCACGTTTCCTTACTAGTCCCCATTATAAGATACCTGGGGTCAGCGGTATGATGGCCCAGCAAACTCACATTGTGCTTCCTTACTAGTCCCCATTCTAAAATACCTGGGGGTCAGGCTACAGGACGGCCCAGCAGAAGCATCTTGCATTTCCTTACTAGTCCCCATTATAAAATACCTGGATGTCGGGTGAGTATGATGGCCCACCAGATGCACATTGCGATTCTTTACTAGTCCCCATTACAAAATACCTGGGGATCGGGACAGTATGATGGCCCAGTAGAAGCACATCAGGCTTCCATGCCAGTGTCCTGGGTTGAGGAGCAAACTCTGTAGGCTGGGTAGATGGGGAAGGAAAGGCAGCATGTTCTGGCATGGCAGCAGCTCCTGCTGTTGGGCTGGAGAGTAGTGTTGCTCAGATAGTATCCTAGAAATTAGCATACCAACAGATACCTCCCATTTGGTTAGATAGTTGCTGTGGTAGGATAGTAATCCTACCCTCTAGGATCCAATGCATGGATCCTACAAATGTTTTGGATCCTGTGGCTCCTAGCAACAGATCCACGCTCAGATACTAACTATCTGACCTAGGATCCCTGGATCTGACCCAGGATCCATCACTATCTGACCCTGGATCCTAACTATCTGTTCTAGGATCCCTGGATCTGACCTAGGATCCCTGGATCCTAACAAGAATCCATTGCTATCTGACCCCCAATCCTAATTATCTGACCTAGGATCCCTGGCTCCTAACTAGGATCCCTGGATCCTAAGATAAATCACTATCTGACCCTGGATCCTACATCTGTCTATGCTAGCATTTTCAATAGGATCCTAGATAGAATACCAGCACTATCTGACAGATAGTGGTAGGATCCATAAAAGTACTATCTGAGCAACACTACTGGGGAGTTTAGTCTGTCTATCATGAGTGTGCTGCAGGCATTCAAGGTGTCTGTCCCCCTTTCTGTGTGCTGATGAGAAGAGGAGCAGTAAAAGAGGGAAAATGTGGGCCACAGTGGGATGATGGGTGATCCTCTGCAGACCCTGTACCATCAACCATGGCTCCCATCTTGCCCAAAGATCCAGAGCATGGAGAAGGAGGACAAAAGCCCCCATTGGAGGGGGTGGCTTATCACTTAAAGATGGGGTAAGTCCAAACAAATTTATAGTTACATTCAATAATAGACACTGGTTTGTTCTGTTGCATGAGCAAGGACTTATCACTGTTACCTCTATAACAGCTACAATACTCCGCTGCTGAAAGGGATTTTACTGAGACTATACATACTTGTCATTAATATGGTTAAAGAGGGACTCTGGTCAAAAGTGCTACATTGCAGAATTAGAATAATCATACCCCCCAATGAATCTCATACCAAACATTAGGTTTCTGTGTTACCTCATTTTAAAGTTATGGGCTATTTTGTAACCCTGATTTCACTACCTGTTCAAAAAACCAGGTTCAGTGAAGAGGTGCTGATGATGTCATCTCCTGAACTCACAGTCTAGCTATCCCTGTCAGCAAGCTTATAGGATCTGTTTCTCCAAAGTTAAAAGACCATTCTGCAGTGGCTTTCACGAGTAAAACAGGCAGCACCATTCTAAAAACAGTGCTATAAAATCTGTGTGTTTCAAGTTTTGCAATAAAGTTGACAATTTGTATTTTAATGCCTTTTTGGTGTGGTTCATTTCTCTAGAGTTGCAGAATGCTGAATCACCACGCCTCCAGGCTGCTGATACCATGTGAAGTGCTATTCTGCAGTGCCTGTTTGGGAAGTTGTATTGCTACAGGTATTGCAATGTTGGTAACTGCATTGCTGTTTGTTAGTGTCTGCATTACAATAAGTTAGGGGCCTTATATGTGTTAATTCCTTCTAGGGGTGGACGTGTTAGCCCTGGTAAAACAAATGTTATAATATGGAGTAAAATGCAGATGAGATTAAATATAGATCAAGTAACAGCCTGTCAATGAGAAAACAGAAAATGAGCTCTGCTCAACTGAGTATCCCATTCATTCATACTTTGATGATGAATAAAATATTGATTGATTGAGTGATTGAGTGATTAAGCATTGAGCTGGCCACTGCATATAAACTCTTAGTAAGGTTTCAAAACAGCACTACCTCTCCCACTCCCATTTACAGGGTGATGGAATAATTGATTTAAAGAGCCATCCTGAGAAATCACCTCAATCGAATGATAGGTGTGAATGATCACAGTCTTTCATCACATCAGAAATATCCAATGGGCAAATCTCACATTAGTGTACTGTGACATAGCATTCTGCAACCCTGGAGAAAAGGACCACAACAAAAAAGCACCAAAAACAAAAATATGAATTTGTCAACTTTGTTACAAAACCTGAAACACACATAGGTTTTAAAGCTATGTGTATTGAATGGTACTACCTGTTTTACTGGAGAAAACCATTTGCACATATTTTTTAAACTTTGGAGAAGCAGGTCCTGTCAGCTTGCTGACAGGGAGGGATAGACTGTGAGTTCAGGAGATGACATAATCAGCACCTCTTCACTGAAACTGGCTTTTTTGAACAGGCAGAGAATTTAGGGTTGTAAAATGATTTGTAACTTTTAAAAAAAGTAACTTGGGGATCTCAGTTCTGGCATGAGGGTGATTGGGGCCATGTTGATCATTATTCTGAATTTATTAATGCCAGTAGTTTGTGACCATAGTCCCTCTTTAAAGCAAGTCAGCTTAGCTACCATATTCAGTCATCTCCTAATAAGTCAACAAATGCATAAACACAGAACCAACACTATAAAACAGTACCAAGAAACAGCAAGCAGAACAACATGAGAAATATCCTTTAAATCTTATTGTCCAAGGCTGCTGAACAATCTCCCATTTGATCTGAACTTATCTGAATCCCTAAACTCCCTCAGGACAAAGATGTAGACACACTTGCTAGGATAAGTAAGATGTATGTGCCTTTCATAATTTTGTAATAATATGAATACCTGCATTGTTCTAACAGTGTGTTCTATACTGTACACATGTTGCAACCGCATGAGGCTGAAAATGGGCTTGTCTCAGTCCACCTACAAGGTAAAACACATAAATAAAACAAATGCAAAAAAAATGTCAACATCTAGAGCCTTTGACATGTTTACATCCCTTTGTTGCCAGCAGCTGACAGGAAGAGAAATCAGCATCACAGCAGTCATTTTCCCCCAGGTGGGGCAGGATGATCCTCCACTACTACCTCCTAGTGCTCCATGGAGCATCATGTTCAAGGCCACTGATTTACAGTGATTAAAAGAATGAAATTCTGTTTTCAAGACTTCAGATTCCGGAAGTGCACTGGTAATTGTTACTGTAATTTTTGGATTTTACCAGGATTCTGTTGTCATTCTTTTAGTATGTGTATAAATAATCAGAATAAAAGAAGGTTTAATATACAGAGCATTAAATAAAGCAACCTGAAAATAGTACAGGAAGCAATTATAAGTGTCAGTGGCTCAGTAGGTAGCACACTGACCTCTGAGGCCGGGAGATCAGAGGGCTATGGGTTCAGTTCCCACATCTGGCACTTGGGTAAATATTCCAATACTGACACTGTAGTGCAGCATGAGGGGGGTGCTGCACTTCTGAGGTGCCATCTTTCAGATGAGACATTAAACTGAGGTCCTGTCTGCCTGGATTGGTGGTAGTTCAGGTGGATGCTAAAGATCCCATGGCACTTATCAAAAAAGAGTAGGGGAATTTCCCCAGTGTCCTGGCCAAATTTCTCCCATTCACTAAAAATACCACCAACAGCTTAATCTGGTTCAATTTCAGTTGCTTACCATCTGTATCCCTCATCTCCCTGATCGCCCCTGAAAAAGGGACTTCTAGGCCCAGTGGGTTACCGGGTCAACAAAATTCAATAAATAAGAAAAACACAAGTTTTGTAGATCTACTGATCTGGCTTAAAATGCCAGATTCCATGAAATCTTTGTTTTTACCGGTGGTCAGGTAGCCCTAATTCCAGAATTTTACCAGGTTTTCTGGTACAAAATGAAAATCAGTGGCCTTGATCATGTTAGCAGACTGAAGGTCTGAGGTAGGTGGGGACATGCGATTTCATGTGGGAGGGAGTGGGCATGACAAACTGTGAAATATGGGCACAATTCATCAGAGGTAAACATATCCACCCTTTATCCTATCCTTAATTACAAGACATCTGACTATCACACCTCCCACTCCACTGCTGGATTGGGTATTTGCTACAACACCCCCACTCAAGCTGGGTAACAGCACAGAAGTGGGTAAATGATGGGGATTTTATAGGGTGTTGTTGAGTGTCATGAGGTGCTTGTGACCAAAGTCACATCCACCTGAGAGGTTTGAATGACTCATGCTCTGGACCAAAAGAGATCTCTGGGAGCTACCATGGAAAAGGGGTCAAATAATGAAAAAAAAAAAAAAAGACTTTTGTCCAGAATGGGCATACTGAGTCAATGCTCATCACCAGTTGCATCTAGAGAGCACAGGGGAGTTAAGTTGCTTGTTTAGGTTCACACAGTATGCAAGTCAGTAGCTGTGGGATTTATCCATGTTTGCTGGGTCTCCTGGTTTACAGCTCAGTGCTCTCAACAATAGGCAATAATGCCATCCAATCAGAATTTTTAAATATATCTAATTTTTGGTCTAAGCCATAAGTGTGCGGAAATAATGCTGCTTATAAAATGGGCTTAAGAAATCCAAGTCTCTGATTGGCTAGTACATCATCTGAACCATGTCCTTATCAGATGATATACTAGCCAACTGGGACTACTGCCCACCAAGATGCCCCATGACAACTACGAATCAGTGAGCTCTTCCAACCGTAAATAGAAACGCTGACTAGCAGAGCTCACTGAAGCGGCAGCGCAATGGGAAGCTGTCTTTTGTCATGGTGCAGCAGCAGCAAGGAAAGCATAATTAGTTCACCGGTGGACCGTTACACCCCAAAAAAAAACCACATACAGAACTTGCTGACTTTCTACCTGCCCTTTTACATTTTTTTGTTCTCTATCCCCGTCATAATGCTCTCACTCCCAGCATTTCAAGCGGAACCAAGACCTGTAACTGTCACGCTCTCACTCACATCGCAGCAAGCTCCAGTTCCACAGAAATACTCTCAACATTTTTTTTTTTAGTCACTAGCCATCAGTTTTGTCATGACTGCATGTTTCAACAGTCACTCCCACTGCTCCAGACTGTATTCGGTGTCCAGACTCCATACCCTGTCCCCACAGAGACTGTATTCGATCTCCGGAATCCATACCCCACCCTCGTCTTTTATCGGAAGCAATACTATTAAATATGCAAGTCCCGATCACAGCATATAATGCTGTACTGTCACCTCACAAAAAAAAAGAGACTTCACCACGTCAAGTTTGCCGTTAGTAGCACTTTTAAATATGGGGGAAAAAACAACAGGAAACAGCTCCATACGGTAGCCGCAAACGGACACGCTTGGTATCAACAAAGTGGCACTCAAAACATCCAACGTGAAACAAAACTAAATTAAAATAAAACCAAACAGAATCAAAAAATTCTTTTTGGATGGTGGGAGGATGTGGTAACAGGAGAAAGAGAACACCTGAACTCGAAAACGCTTGGCAAAAGTAAAACTGAGTTGGCAGTCAGGTACACCTGAAATGCATACAGCAAGAAATACATGTTGAAATAATAATACAAAAAAAACCCAAAAGATGAAATGTATGGGGAAGGGAGGCTTACACAGGCTGTATAGTATTTTTCTACTTTGTACCTCATAAATACATAGGAAGACCTCTGCTGGGGACTATTTTTTTTACTATTTAACTTAATGAAACCTCCATTTTTATATTTCTAACTTTCTTTTGTTCTAATTATTTTTAAATAATTACTTAAGTGCCCATTTTATAAGTGCAATAACACACTCCAAGGTGTGGGTTACATGCTGATAAGAGCACGCCCAGGGGCATAAGGCACTCGCCTTGAGCATGCTCTTATCAGCACGTAACCCACACCTTGTCATGTGTTATTGCTTGCATATTCACTATAATCTGAAACAGGGCCACTGTAGACCTAGGCCAATATCAGGGGCATAGCTACAAGGGTGCAGCGGGTGCAGTCGCACCCGGGCCCATGAGGTTTGAGGTGCCCAAATCATAGTTTTGATGTCTATTCAAAACCGGGGGGCCCTATAACATACCCTTGCACCCAGGCCCTCTGGGAATTTGCTACGCTACTGGACAATATCTGTTGCTCTGCAAATGAGAAAATGGCTTGCATCTTCTCTCTATGTCTGTCTGTCTGTCTGTCTGTCTCTCTTCCTCTTTAAAAACTTACCCAGTTCTGTTCTAAAACTATGCCACTGTTGGATGCCCTGGGCAGCTTATTCTATTTACTGCCTTCTGTTAGAAAACATTTGCATACAATCTGTTTATCTGTCTGAAGCCCTTCAATATCTTTAGTGTGTGCCCCTTTGTTTTTGAATTTAATAAGGTACACAGACAGACAGACAGAGAAGAATGATTGTGCTCTAACTACAAGGCCACATTCTCCCACTGGCTTTTTACTTGCATTTGTCTTATCTTTTTCACTCCATGCTTGCAACACTGTTGAACCGCTGATGTTTTCAAACGAACACAACCTGAATATCACTGCATATTTTACTGAAAAAGCACAGTAAATGGCCTTCCTTACAAGTTCATATTTTAGGCAGGTGCAGTATAAAAACCCTCTCATACCAGTAGTGGGGAGGAGGAGGAGGAGGATCACCACTGAGTGTCAAGCTTAGAGAAGACAATCAGTTGGTAGCTTTCAGGGGATAGCTCAGAGAAAGGAGCTTAGAGTAGAAAAGGAGGGCACCTTCATGGCAGCAAGGCAGTAGGCAGTTGAGTTCCTGGGTGGTGGGTGATTGAGGGTAGCAGTTCCAAGGGGCAGTTGTGTCAGTTAACTCAAGAAGTTCAGCAGGCTTCCCCAGGAGGCAATACTTGGATGCAGATAAGAGGTGCATAGTCTGAAGCCTTCGAAAAATCCTGATGAATGAGGATCTGGAGACAATTCATTATAGCTCACAAATGCAACCCCGTCCACTTTAGGCAGTGCGCACAGCAGCCTGTATCAATGCCCTGGAATGGATGCAAGTATGATCCAGGAAAACCCCTGTGTCTGGGGGTATCGTAAGCTTGCTGAGAGCTCACTTGCACTCAATGTTCAGATTGCATACACATATTCTTGGTCGGTGAGAATCTTAAGGTACTTACTTGGTAATATGCTCCAAAAGGTTCAAGCACTAGACATTCACTGCAAGAGTTGATCAACGTTCACTTGTACAAAACACTTTCTCCCAGAGACCCCAATGCATCTGTTCACAATCAGGCTTCAGTATATTCCCTGGGTACCAGGCAGCATCCTGATCCTATTCCCAGTCTATCACAGATGAATCTCTCTCTCTCTCTCTCTCTCTCTCTCTGCTGAAACAACTATTAACCCTGTCTTGGTCACAGTATTCCCCATTCCTCACTCCAGTTTCATGACACTGTCCATCCTTCCCTTATGTGCACTGTGTACTTCACAAATGACCTCTACGTGATCATCAGATAATGACTCTACCAAGAGTTTCCCTATCCCCCTTCTGATTTGTCTTTCACTTGCATTTATCTAAATCAGGGGCTCTTCTTTGCTTCAAGTTTATTTAATATATTCAGCACTCCAGCAGGGGGTTGATGCTTCCCATTCCAGCATCCCAGTGACCCTCCTACAGCCTGATCCCAATGAGGGCCCACTGGATCACATCTCGCAAACAGCTGCATGTTCCACCTAGTGAACCCTCTGATCTGCTTACTTGGATCCCTTCCTCTGTATGTCAATTCATGGGCACTGCCTTGTAAGAGATTCCCATATCCCTTTTGCTTGAACATGCATCTCCTACTATATATGCTGCTTTAAGAGTAAGAACCAGCTTTCAACCACTGTTTTCAGGTGTGGTGACTCATCACAGTTACCTCCACCCAGGATCTCTCAATGTGTTTCGGAGAAACTGCCTCAGGCTCAAAAGTTGTTGGGATTTCTCCCTTGAGGGGAAACCCACTGGGGTTCCTGCACCCTCCTGGTTATCCCACTATTACTCCCTACTATGGGCAACATCTTTAATGAGATCCACAGATCCCAGCAGCTCAGGATCTGTCCCTAGTTTAACCTCCCTGACAGCCACCAGGGCCTCATTTGCTGTTTACATGATGCCTTCAAAGTCTTGAGGTATCCGGGACCTCTGCTGCTGTCAGTGCCCCAAGACCTGCTGGCACCCAGCTCCTGCTGCACTTTCAGGTAGGAGTCTTCATTCTGAATGCCCCCTACTGTCCAGTGCCCACCCTCCTAGACAGTCCAGATGGCATCCACAATGCTAAAAGGAACCCTGGCACTACCAGCCTTCCTGCTGGCCATGTCTGCTTCTCCCAGATGGGCATGTCTACTGATACTGTCCTAATATGCCCCTGTCTGGCACACTAAGGGCACCTACCAGCAAGGGCACCCAACTCTCCTAAAGGGTATCTGTGTCCCTCTGTCTCATAGTCTCGGGTGCCATGAGGGCAAATTTTTTTTTTCAAATCTCTTTATGGCTCCCTGAGCCCGATGTGGATGTACCCCATTGGTTCCCCAACCCCTCTACTGACCTACAGACTTATATGCACTGCAAGAGACTGAAGTAACCCATCCAGTGGTCCTCCCCCCATCCAGAGGAGAGGGAGGAGGGACTATGATAATTTGGGTGCAGGGTCAATGACTGGCAGGAGCTGGCCAAGGAGACACCAGCATCCTGCTATGTGGACCAGGGATTTTTTTTAACTTTTATGTTCCCCCGGCCACATAGGCATGAAATGACATCGTAAGCAGCATCAGGTGCGCACCCACTCCTGATGTACTGATGTCCACCATGCTACCAATCCTTTAGCTGCTAAAGTCTCTCAGCACACTGACCCCTAGCCACTGCTAGGGTTTAGACAACTACCACAGCACCGCACCCTTCCACTCCAGAGGAGGAGGAGAGCTGTTTGATGGTGATTCACTCCTCCCCACCCACCCCCGGTTGTCCCTCCGATGTCCTGGGCTCATTCCTGAACCCCAGTGATCAGCGCTGTGAGCAGTAGTGCTACCACTGTGCCAGCAGGCTGGTGAGAGCACCCTATTTTATCCGTACTAAGCCCCCCATATATACCTTCAGGAGATGAGTTCTGGGTGTGACTCACACTTTGGCCTATTGTGGTGGACAACCAACTTCCCCAACTGTAAGGAGGGGGTTGTTACACCAGTAAATGGGAAGTATGTACTGGGACCTCTGGATGGGTGAAGGAACCCCGGGGGAGTTACACTCAAGGGAAACAACCCAGTGGCCTCCATGCCTGTGGTGGGTTCCCCTGATGCCTTTAGGATGTTTTGTAGGTGATGCATCTTTTCTATAAATCTGTTCTCCTGTTTTGTTGTCTGTTTGTAATGTGATCTCATGAGCTTAATATAATGAAGTTGGCCTTGTGTAATTTTAGATGATACATATGATGGTTGTAATTTGCTCAGTAGTAATAATTTGCTGTCTTTGGTGATGGACAATGCACTATTATTGATAAGGATGTGGGTCCATGTTTGGATGGTCACAACTGCATTCATTCTTGCAACCAACTTTGTTTTAATTTAAACATATTAGAATGCACAGAGACCATCTATAAGAGAGAACTAAAAAATCCATGTCCTGCACTAAAAGAAAAGTGTTTATATTCTTAGTGACATCTCATCTTTTATGGAAACTGTCATTATATAAAAATATAAAAGGTGTTCATCCCCATGAGCTCTGGCAGGTTAGAAAGAAATTTTAGGGCGTCTAACTGAAGTGGCACCTTTTGTTTGTATACTGCCTCAATAAGGATCTTTTAATATCAAGCAAATTCATGGTGGTGTTATCGATAAAATTAAATGACTGGCTAATTAAAGTAAAAGATGGAAGCTACCATTTTAAATGATTTACAATTTGACCAACTGCTAAAACAGACGAGGAGATAGTGTTTTGTCTTTTCAATTATTTTAATTCATTTGCACTTAATTTTAAGCCCCACAAATGGGCTTATCTTTTGAAGCTTTGCTTCCCTGCTCCTCTATCATGCTGCCAGTGGTCCCTGGTGGGATTCGGACCTGGCGGTGCCCTGTTTGTTCTGCAGTTTCGGCCACATGGATTCCTAGTTGTCTTGGCCTGTGGCACTGAGTTTTTGCTTCCGCAACTCCGGGTGTGTTTTGGTCCTGAGTTGGGTTTTTGGAGTCGTCCAAGCTCAGTACCACGGAAGGAAAATAAAAGAAAGGAAGGAAATTTGTAAAGAGTTCTATTGTGGTCTGTGCTACAGCACATGCATGGCAGCCAAGAAGAAAAATTTAAAAGGAGCAGTTGCTCCATTTTCAGGGGAGTAGTTTGGTTCCATGTGAAAAAGAGAGGGAGGCGCATTGTAAATAGTTTAATAAGGACTTCATGTTCCGAAGGTCTATGAGGGATGCGTAGGTTTTGGCACCCAAAGGACGTGTGGCATAGAGGGGAGATAAAAAGGGAGATCATGCAGGAAAATAAGGAGATCAAGGGAGATCGAACTGGGGAGAGGAACGTGTGGGGCAATTCCCCGCTCGGTCAGCAGGACAGCCACAGTTCTTTAATTGGGGGGGGGGGCATTGAAGTGTTCGGAGGCCTGAATTGAAGTGGCAGCTGGTCTGTGTTGGAGCCCTGTTTTGGGGCTGGACTTGATAGCTGTCCACCTGGGAAAATACAGGACAGCTGTTTGACCTCGGAGGGAGGAGTGAGTCTGCATGAGACCTACAGCATGAGGGTGGGCTGTCAGCTGTTAGCCCGGAGGACCGCTGCTGAGTGGGGCCCCATAAGGGAAATTGTTGCCTGCATTTCGATAGAGACAAGGATCAAAGGAACAGAAGCAGTCTCTCTGGGGACAGAGAGAGAGACCAGGGAGAAGAGAAGGAAGGAACAGGGAGGTGAGGGGTCCAGGGCTCCTAGCACAGCCATGGTCGCAATATGCCCTAACTTTAATAGAGAGACTGTGATGTGAGAGGTCCAGTGAGGTCAGGGGGGGTCTGGGGACAGCCCCCTGGTCTCATTTGCCCCATGCTCAAGACTGCCCAATTCTGGGTTCAGGGCCAGGTGAAGACGTTCGCCTTTGCTGCCTGGGGCAAAGCTGCATGCCTGGGCCTCATGTTTAAGCAGAGCTTTGAACTGAGGGTGGCCCTGGTCTGAGTTGGCCAGCCTTTGAGAGGTCCATGCTCCCAACTGAGAAAGAGAGAGTAAGTGGAGAAAAGGAGGACCACTGCAACCTTCGGTGATGGCCCAATTCAGCCTCAAGTTATGCTGCCTGAGTTTGGATTTTGGCTGTCTAGCCATTTAGGTAGCTGCCTGGATTTTATTTTTTTTATTTCGTTTTTAGTTGACCGGGTAAATGCACTAGACAAATTCTGCCTATTTTCAGGCATGACCCGGGGAGGGGGATACAGATGAATGCCAACTGACCTTGAACCAGATTAAGCTGGTGGTGGTATTTTTAGTGATTAGATGCTCGATTGTTTTAGTTAGTTTATTGTTCTAGGAATTACTACCTTTGAGCCAGAGGCTCTTTTACAAAGGTTCCACATCAATTAGGTACAGTACAAAAGGTTACATAGATAACACAACAATTTGTGTTGTGTCAAGAGCAAGAAAACATATACAAATACATATCAAATCACTTGTGCAAAAGGACATGAGATATCAATAATCACATTATTATTACAAGAAAAAGGTCATGCCAGATTAGGAGAAACAAATAGGAAAAAGTCCAGAGCAGAGAGGGTAAGTGAATGGTGTGGGAGCAGACAATAGCAGGAGAAAGGTTTCCCAAACATGTCTTTGTCAAATAACGGAACAGGGTGGGTAGTGAGAAAATAGGAGGTTTAATCAGGGCAGTCACAGGAGCTGGAGGTGGCAAGGTGAGAGAAAAGCCTTGATTTGAAAATACCTAGAGAGGTGGAGGCAGTAATATGAGTGCTGAGGGCATTTAGCCAGCTGGGGGCATGATAGGCAAATGATCTTTGTCCCTGAGAAGTCCGGCATCGGGGGACTTGGAGAGGCTGGTGTTCTGATCTTCTGGTAAAACGGGTGCTAGCGCTCGGGCACAACAGGTCTTAGATACAGGGTGGAGTGAGGCCCAGAGTGGATTTTTTCGCCATCAGGCAGGTAAGGTACTTTATCCGGTTTGAGAGTTGCAACCAACCTGAGTCAGCATAGAGTTCACATGTGTGGGTACGTCGATGTGCACCAGTGAGCAGCCGACAGGCCTTATTTAGGGATGTTGTAATGCGACTCAAGTGCTGTAGTAGTGGCAGATCCATATATAACTAAGCCATAGTCAACGACTGAGATGATAGAAGATTGGATGGCAATCCTCAGTGCAGAATGGGTAAGAAGCTGTCGGTTCCGATACAGAATCCCAATTTGCTGATTAATAGTTTTGCTGTACTATCAATGTGAGTTGCAAGGTTAGGCCTTGATCAAAGTTGATTCAAGATATTTGAAAATTGGCACTTGTTCAAGGGTATTTCCCAGGTATGTATTAATGGTGAGTGGGACTTGCCGTTTCTTGTTTTGCGAGTTAGAGAAGAGCATGGATTTAGTTTTTTTGTGGTTTAGAACCAGCTTATGTTTAAGGAACCACATCTCAACTTTGAAAAAAGCACGCTGAATGTTGAGGCGTAAGAGGTTTGGATCTTTATGAGTAGCAAGAATCACGGCATCGTCGGCATAGAGGATTATTAGTTCAGGGCAGGATTTGGGGAGGGAGTTTAGGAAAAGGCTGAAAAGGAGGGGGCCCAGGATGGATCCCTGGGGAACGCCTGAGCGAACCGGTTTTGAGTCTGAGAGAACTCCAGCTACTTTTACAGATTGAGAGCCTGAGCAAGGTAATTTTTACCCAGTCACCAGGACTTACGTAGAGCCCTAGGGATAGAAGTTGTTTGATAAGTAGGCCATGGTGAACTGTATCAAATGCCTTGGTTAAGTCAATGTAGACTGCTCCAGTTAGGTTTCCTTTGTCCATGGCATTGTGGATTGCTCCTGAGAATTCAAGTAGGGCAGTTGATGTGCTGTGCCCTTTCCTAAATCCATGCTGCTGAGTGCATAGGATGTTGTGCTTTCCAGGTAGTCTGAAAGTTGGTCCATACCAAGCGTTCAAGGGCCTTAGAGAGGTGGTAGTATTGATATCGGGCGACAGTTATCAGGCATTGACTTATCACCACTTTTGTGCACTGGAGTGACAACTGCAGCCTTCCATTTCCTAGGGAATTGGCTGTAGCAGAGGGAGAGATTGAAAATTTTTGTGAGGGGGAGCAGTACTCCCTCCAGAGTGAGGGACAGAAGTTTAAGGTCAATAGTGTCGCCGCTTGCTTGGGACTTAGAAATGGCCTTCTTTACATATTTATAGACTTCATGTGCCTTTACTAGTTTGAAATGGAAGGGTGGTTTGGTTGGAGAGGCAGTAGTAGAAGTAGAAATTGGAGGTCAGCATCAGTGAAGAAATCAGATGAGAGGACACCACTAAGGTCCGTGAAGGTATCATTTAGGGTGTTTGCAATGATCTCTGGGTCTAATGTAGTGGTTCCATCACATTCATTATTGTAGGAGAGGATTTGGACTGCTGACCCATGATATTCTTTATGTTGTCCCAGAAGGATTTCCCTTCGCCCCAGGAGTTGGAGAGGGCATTCTTGAAGTAGGAGCTCTTAATCAATCGGATCTGTTTAGTACAGTGGTTGCGAGCCTGTTTATACTTTTGAATGTCCGACAGCGTGCCAGTAGCTCTTGCAGTGGCCCAGAGGCGATCCCTACTTTTGAGTTGTGCCAATAGCTTTGCCGTGAGCCAGGGATTTGTGAGTGTTTTGATTTTGTGCTTTTTTACTGGTGCATAGGTGTCACAGGCAGTGTTGAAAGTAGTAATAAAGTAATCAAGGGCTGAGTCAACATCTTGAGTTTTGTAAATCAAGGACCAGTCTATCTGCCTAAGACAGGTCTTGAGATGAGTAAGGTTGCCATAAGGTGGACTCTGCTATAGATGGTTTTGGGCGACTTACAAAACTTATTTGTCCAGGTACATATTATTGAGAGTGATCACTGAGCGAGTCAGGAGAACACTTACATTGGTTATACATGGTAGGGTGGCTGGTAAGGATCCAGTCAATGAGGGTGCTGGTACCTAATTTGTAGTTTTTCCTGGTAGGAGGTTTACTACTTGTGTTAAATTTGCTGCTAGGATGGCATCTTTGTTTGACCTTGCATCAGGAGCAAGCCAATTTATAGTAAAGTCCCAAGGAGAAGGAGTTCGATGTCAGAAGGTTGTGTACTACGAACCGAGGACAGCCTGTAGGCCGGAATCAGGATCTTTGGTGGGATATAGACAGCAGCAATCGTGAGGACTTTGTTTTGGGCACCAAGTAGTATCTTGATAGGAGGAGTTGCACTGAGGTTTCTGTGGTGGGGTAGAACCAGGAGACAGGTGAGGTAGTCCTTTATGTAGATTGCACACCCATCACCCTTTTTGAGGTCCTATCCAGCCTGAATATCTTGTAGCCCTGTATAGAGATGGCATGATCCGGAGTATTAGGTGTCAGCCAAGTTTTGACGATGGCAAAGATATCCAGGTTGCGTTGGCTGGCAAAGATTTGAAGGGAGGCCAGTTTTGGAAGGAGACTGCAGATGTTTAAGGTAGCAATTTTGAGCCCCC
The DNA here is from genome assembly GCA_016271365.2 of Neoceratodus forsteri. NCBI lineage: Eukaryota > Metazoa > Chordata > Ceratodontiformes > Ceratodontidae > Neoceratodus > Neoceratodus forsteri. The sequence continues at coordinate 1,508,635,913 of CM028130.1, forward strand.
CCTCCATTTTGGCAGGCTTTGTTGTACTGTAGGAGACAGGGCCAGGATTTGAGTGGACACTTCCTGATATCAAGAGGAGGAGGAGTAGGAGTTTAAGAGACAGTTGCTGTACTTTGTAGTCAATAGAATTACACTTCTGAGGCTTATGCGGCTTGGACCAGTGCAGGCATCTAGGGACCCAGAGCAAGGAGATTGTTAGTAATAGAGGATGATATGCCCATTTATCCTTGTTGTAGCTTGTCAGTTGCACCCAGTCGCTTGCAGATAGGTACCTGGTGGTTAAGTCAAAAGCCAAAAGAATGATCAACAGTTGAGGCCCAGAGTCACTGAAATGTTAAAATTCCTGAAGGTGATTAACTTTGCCTGCATATATGCAGGATGTGAAATCCCTTTGTCTGTATGCTTCTTTGTCATTCAAACAGGTTGTTGAAAAGCCCACATACAGATCATGGAGCAGGTCAGACAAAAATGTGGATTGCAGCAGGACCCAGAGTCACCAAGTTTGTCAGATGTAGTTGCTTCACTTATGTTTTGCTTGTGATCTCCACAGTCCAGAATGTCCATTTAGCTTTTGATGTGACCTTAATGGTCTAACATAAAGCAGTGACTGTTTCCAGCTCCATGTAGTGACTGTTCTTGTTTGGATTCACTGTTCATTAAATGTGATCCCCTGTTCTTGCAGTTTGGAGTGTTGCCTTGTTTGTTTTGGATGAACTGTTTGCTGTTGCCTCTGCAGCTCTGCACCCAGTGATTCAGAGGGCACCACGGTTCCAGCAAGGCCTGAAAAATGAGTCTGACAAGGTATGTGCTTCTTTCTGCTGTACACACACACCCTCCCCTTGGACTTCCACCATCATACTCCTAGACACAGGGAGGGGGGCTGCATAATCAATTGTGAACACATGCAACTAAGTATTTAAATAGTCACAGTTGAAGCACAGTAGCCACACCACCTGAGGAGCAGGCTTTTCACCTTAAAGAGCAGGTGCTCATCGATTGGGTGGTCCTGTCACAGTACTTTATTGTAATCTGCACAGCATTTTTGCATTTAATAGAAGGTTTTGCCCAATACAGCAGGAGTACTTGCTTGTTGCTTGTTTCTGACGTTGAAGGAAGCTCTGGTGGGAGCCAAAGAATGAGAAGTTCCACAGCAGAAGTTTCTGCACCTAAAGAATCAGGCTATACTCTAGCTAGAAGGTAAGTTGCCAGACAAGGTAGGGGATTTGTCATGAGTAGAGGCAAGGTGACCAAGGGTAGTGGGCTCTTCAGTATGGCCACCACTGTTCAGCTCTGCAGGGAAGATGGCCTGTGAAAGCACAGTAGCTGCTGGCATGGTCCAGGATCATACATGGCTGTGTGTGGATGATAACTGGGTGGCACAAAGTTTACACTAGGTCAAAGGAGTATTTGGTAGGTACCCTAGCAGGCAGACACTGGGCCTCCAAGCCTCCAATCATTTCACCTTGGAACATAAAAGTGGGAACATGTGAATCTGTAGCTCACACCTTCACAGTGAGGCAACAGTGACAGAACAATGGAGAACATTTTTTTTGTAAAAGGAGTTTGTACATCAGGTAGTCCTGATCCCATGCTAGTGTTTTTTTTTTTTGGGTGCTTTTAACTATTTCCTTTTAAAGAAGGAAATGCCACAAAGAACTGTGTGGAAGATTATATACCATCCACAAACCATAATGATTTAAATGCAGATAAATAGGCTGCCTATTGCATCAGTTGCCTCATATAGTCATTCTTAATATTTTCTTTAATAAAGCGGATTATTTATCACAGTTATAGTTTTGAAGTGCAGAAAGGAACAGTGCAACTCAACTGCCATTCCCCATCTATATCCAACACAGAAAAGAGACAGGACATCCCCTGTGCTGCATTACAGAGATGCAGTCAGGAAGAAGAACTGGATTTACCACATTTCAAGAAGCCCAGATGACAATATTTCATAATAAACCAGTGTTTTCCACGAGAATAATATGTAATTCTGTCTAGAGCACTAGTCTGTCTCACTAGATGGTCAAAAATAAACAAACCCAGTTTTAGTTATAGATGTTTTGAAAATTTCTCTCACTCAGAGGAATTTCTCTTCAATTATTTACATTCTTTGTTAGGTGATTTAGGTTCACCATTGCACACAAGCACTCAGCACTATACACAAAGATCAGGGCATGCCGCAAGGAGGAAATGTCCCCCAGCAACAGAGACACAATGCAAATGGGCAGTCTGGCTGTGACCAAGTCAAATACTGTTTATACCCACTAACAGGTTGTAGAGTACCAGCGACTGGATCACAGTGTGAAGTTGCACCCAGAGCATGGCATAATTTTGCTATGTTTTGAAAACAGCCATTCTGCTGGTCCCCCTGCTCCCCCAACTGTACAGTGCATAGGTGGTCCAGAGATCTCCTAACTTAATGGCCCTTTGGCTATTCACACAGTGGTCCAGTGGGACCCCCCCCAACATGCACGCATCCGTTCCTAGTAATGTATACTTTTATGGTGGTCAAGTAGTCCCCCTCAGACCCTTTGTATCCACATACCTGTTGGTCCAGGGGGTCCTCCTCCCCAAATATGACCTGACTGCTGGTCTGCTGCACCAAATCACAGTATTACTACTACTATAATTACCTAATGGTACTCTGTGGGAGGTGCAGGAGGATACAACCCAGCTTGTGAGGGCCATCATGCACGACAGCTTCCACCCCCTTTCCCAACCATTTGTAATGCATTTTACTCAATGGGGTCACAATGAGAGCAGTGGTACTAAGTAGACACCTCAGTTTCCAACCAAGAATGGGACCCCATGCATTTACTGTGTCAGGCCCAGACAACTTTCATTTTTTTTCTGTTACTGATTAGAGAACAGTCAACCAAAACAGGAATTTCCCAGTCAGATCAGGTGAGGAGCCAACCCTGGGGAGCACTGCCGTCAATAAGATGCCAGATTTCCCTGAGCTCCTGCACGCACAACACCCACAACCTTTTGTCCGTGCACATAGTCCTGCCAGCCATAAAAGAATGCAAACTGTAAAGGAAATAGCAAGGCTCTCAGTGGGGCAAAAATGGCCTTGAGTAATAATTTCCATCATTTCTCTACAGGGACAGCATACAGAGCCAGCCCTATTGTGCGGATAGGGCTGCTACTGCATCCACAACACAAAGCAATTCAACAGCTACCTGAACTCTTTAAACATCTCTGGAATGATCTTAATCTGTTGAGACTATTCATGCATTGCAGACAAAACATAAGAAATGTGTGTTACATAGATGTACAGTACATACTGGAATTGCATTCACCCTGAAAGTACCTTAAAAAACATTAGGTTTTCCTCCTTGTATACAGAATGCTAAACATTTATTTTGAAGTATAGTATGTAATACTCATGCAATATTCATCTATCTCCCTATTTTAAGATTTTTTTGGGCTGCATGTCAGAAAAAACATATTCTTTCAGTTTATTTAATAGCTAAAAGATAGATTCTCTTTAACTGCAAGGAGAAATTGTTATATTACCAACTAATTTATGGTAAGACAGCACTCAACATGATTACTATAGATGAAACATTTCATTTGTATGCTGATAAATGTATGCAATATAATAATATCTGGTACGCTAATGTAGACTATCTTACAAAAATAAACAAAAGTCAGGAATTTCATTGCATTTATATTCAGTTTTTATGACTGTATAGTCACAGGCAGCCCACGGAACATGACGAGAGAAGGCAGAGGTAATCAATGAATACTTCTGCTTAGTCTTCACATAGGAAGCAGACAGTAGTGGTCCAACAATAGGCAAAAAGAATATTCCACTTGGAGGCACAGACACGAGTCCCTTCACAGAAGAAAGGGTACTAGAGAAAATCAACAAATTAAAGGTGGATAAAGCTATGGGGCCAGAGGAGATACACCCGAGAATACTTAAGGAACTTGGCAGGGAACCAGCAGTCCCTTTAGTAGTGCTCTTCAACAAATCGTTGGAGAGTGGGGAGGTTCCGAGGGACTGGAAGAGGGCAACAGTAGTGCCACTCCACAAAATCAGAAGCAAGCAAAAGCCAGGAAACTATCGTCCAGTTAGTCTAACTTCAGTGGTGGGAAAACTGATGGGTCCCTACTGAAGGAAAGTATCATTATTTTTTTGGAGAAAAGTGGTCAGCTTGACACAGAGCAACACGGTTTCACAGCAGGGAGGTCCTGCCAGACAAACCTGGTAAACTTCTTTGATTGGGTTACCAGAACAGTGGATCAGGGTGGGGCAGAGGATGTGGTTTACCTGGACTTCAGTAAGGCATTTGACCTAGTTCCACACAGGAGACTAGTCAATAAACTGGAGATCATGGGGGTTGGGGTAAGGTAACAGGCTGGGTCAGAAACTGGTTAAATGGGAGAACACAGAGGGTATTAGTAAATGGCATTCAGTCAGAGGAGGGAAGGGTGACTAGTGGGGTTCCACAAGGCTTGGTTCTGGGGCCGATCCTCTTCAATATATTCATCAGCGACATTGCTGATGGACTGAAGGGAAAGGTGTGCCTGTTTGCTAATGACATCAAAATCGGCAATAGGGTTGACACACCAGAGGGGCAACAAAGCATGGAATATGATCTCCAAAAGCTGGAGGAATAGTCAAGGATCTGGCAATTGAAATTCAATACCAAAAAATGTAAAGTCATGCACCTGGGAAAATGTAACCAAGGGAAACTGTACTCGATGGGAGGGGACCAGCTGGTGGATACAAGGCTAGAGCAAGACCTGGGGGTGATCATACCAGATGACCTCAAGGTCAGCAAACAATGTGAGAGGCAGCACTAAAAGCTAGTGGCATCCTGGAATGCATAGGAAGGGGCATCATAAGTAGGAGGCAGGAAGTGAGCGCACCTCTGTATCAATCCCTGGTAAGACCCCACCTGGAATACTGCATCCAGTTCTTGAGGCCACACCTCAGAAGGGACATAGATAGGCCAGAGATGGTGCAGAGAAGAGCAAAAAGATGGTGCAGGGCTTGCACTAGGAAGCATACAAAGTCAGGCTCAGTGAACTCAATCTATACTACCAAGAGCAGCACAGGAATCGGGGGAATGTAATAAAGACATTTAAATACCTTAAAGGCAACAAGAAGGTACAGGTGCAGAACCTCTTTCAGGTAAAAAACTATAGCAGGACAAGAGGGCATGACCTTAGCCTCAAGGGAGGTAGGTTCAAGAGCAATATGAGGAAATTCTTTTTCATGGAGCATGTTGTTGAACCATGGAATAGCCTGCCAGCAGGGATGGTAGGGACAAAGATGGTGGGGGAATTCAAGTGGGCATGGGACAGGCATTGCAGGATACTCAAGCAGGCAGCTAATTGGGGGGGTAGGAAAACAAGGGAAGACTTGAAGGATCATAAGGTCCCCATCTGCCGACAACCCTTACAGAAATAATTATATGAAATGTTTTCATGCTGCACACATAAAACTACCCAAGTGATATGCGTGCTGCAAGTATGATTTAAATATTAAATTGGAACTGATTGCATGCATATGGCATGCATGCAGCAAGCAAGTGTGGAAAGAAAGACTGCATGCTTGTGACATGCGTGCAAAAAGCAAGTGGTCTTTGATAACTGCACACTTAAAACTTAAATGACTTGCTCAGGATCACACCATACACAAGTGGGGTTGATGAGATTCAAACCCAAGTCTTCATGCCACCAAGTCTCCTGGCTTGCAGTTCAGTGCCTTTAACCATGAAGCCATACTGTCTGCACTCATATGGCTTATTTGTACTTCAATACATACTGTATCTGACTACAGCTGCACGCATGAGGCATACTTGTAGCCACTGTTATGCTTTTCAGTTTGCTTCTTTTACTCATCTCAGTTTCACAGTTGAATTGTAGCACACATACCAATGGAAACACATGTGTTTTCCCACCTCCAATACACAAACTTACCCATAAAACTACTTAATTACTTTTGTCTGGCCTGTACTCCTATTATTTTCTCTCCATAGTTTTGAATGCTTCCACGCAAACAGACTTTAAGGTGCAAACACAAAAGTAGCAATAACTTGACACACACCCACATGGCCAGTCCACACCTCCCCAATACACACACACTGTAGTGGGTACAGCCATGCTGCGACAGACAACCTACCAAGTATAGATATAAGTAAAAAGTCTCTTACTTGTGTACTAGGGAGCCAGTGGCAGGAGTCTTTAAGAGATGATGTCCATAGGTCAGAGTGCTGGGTCACACCCCCTTGAAATGAATGGAGTTATTTTTATTACTATTTTATATGTTCTGATGATGAGTTGGAGAATAATGAAGGCCACTGTTCTTCTAACAAGGCTCTTGTTAGCTGAGCGGCGGCCTTCATTAATCTCCAACTCTCTATCAATAATGTATAAAATAGTAATAAAAAAAACATTCATTTTAATGGTGCACACCCCTGCAGTCTCCTTTGCCCTTTGTCATAATGTGCCTGAGCATGGGAATGTGGAGGTCAGCTTCACGGGGGGGCATTAGCCTGACTATAGTGGAGCTCCAATAGTCTGTGCATACCATACCACTCAACTGTCCGTGAATGCAAGGGGCAACTCTAGAATATCTGTAACATCTCTGAAAGGTACAACTTATTTGTTTTGACTGAAAAGTGATATGTAAATCAGGAAAAATTCAAATGTATAAGATTTATCTGTATATACCCCAGAGCAGTGCATCAGATTTGGGCTTAAACCCACCCGGTTACTGATCAATTTATTTCCTGGCTGAAGTTCTCCTCTCCCCCCCCAAAAAAAGAACTTTGTCCCAATTTTGCTCCCCGACTCCATTCCATTCAATGCCCATCCCCTATGGGTCATGAAGCCACACAAAGGTGAAGAAACGTGAAAAACACATCAATATTTCAGTCTTTCCTCCTTCCCCAATAACCATGTAACAAAAATGATTTACTTTTACTTACCCAGCCATATGGCCAGAACCTCCAGCCTGGCACAGTGTGCCACCAGCCCAGTTTTCAGTCTGCTCCCTCAATCCTTCCTCCAGAAGCTGGATGCTAGAACTGACCATCACAGGTCCCCAGCGTGGTCCTTGATCAAGTTACCTCATCAACTGAACTAACCCAACCTGGGTTGCTTGCTTCTTGCATGGTTACTGCTGTGGCTATTACCGCACTGCACTGATCAAGGCCTATTAAAGCCACTGTCACCACTGCTGCTGAGCCTAGCTTGCTGCCATGGGGGTCTGTGCTGTTTTTTTTTGCAAGGTGAGCCTAATAGAGTAAATAGGTAGCCTAGTCTTGAGTAAGCTTCTAGCTCACCCTCTGCCCCTTCAGCCACCAGGGGAGATGGAGACTCAGTAAGAGTAGATCAACAAAAATATGCTACCACAACACTGCTATTGAGAGTTCAGTGCTCACCAACTCCTCCAGGCTGTAGTGTGCAGTTTGTCTACTCTGTTGCAGGAAAGACAGTGTCGCACTTGCAAGATTCATGCACTCTTTCTAGATTGGAGTTCATCCACATCACATGTGATTGTGCCACTGCTAATAGGTGGAGAGAGTGGACAACACAATACAGTCACAGTCGAGTCTGGAGAGTACCTGCAGCAGGAGCACACACAGGCTAGGTGGGCACTTATTCTGCAAAAAATGTAATCCAAATTTAATGCCATTATTGCCACACCATAAGAACAACCTAGGCACAAACATGGGGGAGGCAACTGCCCCCCTCTGCCCTACCTAAATGGCACCTCTGCTCAATGGTAGAAATTCATTCTTAGGTGCTATTGCAATGGTTTCCACTGTGTTCTGAGGTACTGTATCTCCATGTTTCATGATGTATCCCTCACTGTCCCTCATTTTGAGTGTTCATGTCCCTCATTTCGTGACAAAATGTGAGGTATGGTGCATGCTTCCAAGACCCTACTCAGCACATAGAGTGCTGAGCATGGCCATAATATATATGTTCCACAAAGAATGACAAAGGGAAAGTAAGTGAGATGAAAATGTCACGGAGAAACACATTTGTAACATTAAATACACATAAGGGATCTGCATAGTCCAAAACAAAAAGGATAGGCTTCATAGCACAGAGGCGATCTTCATACATCTAGCATTGGGAATGCTGACTGGCTATATCCTAGGCATTTATTGCAGTAAGCAAACAATACTTTACAAATTAATAGTGATTTAATGACAAAAAATTAAAAGCCATTAAACAACTTACAAAAGGATCAGAATGAATTAGTTTATCTAATTTTTATGGGAATTCAAATACAAATGTTTTTTAATGACTCTAAATGCTAGCAGTAGTATAAGAAATGGAAACTGATGTGTTTTTTTAGATGAGATTTGTACTAGCTCTGCTGCTGCACATATGGCAAGTGTGCAACATGTGTACCTGATGTGATGTTCAAATGATGTTCACTCCAACTTAACTGCTGCACTCATGTCAAGTGCGCAACACGTGAACCTGATGTAATTTTTAGAAGATGTTCACACTAGCCTACCTGCTACGCACATGTCAAGCTTGCAGCATGCAAACCTAATTTGCTTTTTAGACCTGGTTCACATAGGTTCACTTTGTGTATGTGAATTGCATGCAAACATTGCACAATTAAGCATGCGGCATGCATTCTGCATGTACACAGCACATCTATATTTCTATAAGGGAACTTTTATGTTTCTATTGTATTATTAATGCTTATTATAACCACTATTTATTTTCATTTTCTTATTCTTTTGATAAGGTGCTGAAGAAATATGAATGCAGACAAGATGATTCCATTTTCAAAGCTTCTTTCTTTTATTATTTTAAAATTTGGCAATAAACTCAACGTTTCACCTACGTGTAGGCTTTATCAAGAGTTGCCTTTAGGGGAATAATTCAAATGATATTTCTCATTACTTGACAATCCTCTAAGAATGGATCTTGTTCAAAATTAACCCCCACACATCTTTTATTCCATCAAATGAGCTTGTTTCAAAACCACAGTAGTCTTCCAAACTAGTTTGTATGTTTAACAAGTACATTGTCTCATTGGTTCCTTTCTCAAGTTTTCAAATCTGTGTGGTGCGTAGAATACCAACTAGCTTTGAAAATGGAATCATCTTGTCTGCATTCATATTTCTTCAGCGCCTTACCATCTTCGTTGCTCTGATACAGGGAAATCATCTTTTTACATGAATACATCGGTAAAGGCTGCTTTGGACAAGAACAAAAATTCTTCATCATTTACTGCTCATTACCTGTCGACATTTTTCCTTTCCTTTCCCTTTTTCCCCTTCACACAGTTTATTACTCTTTTGATAACCAGGTAATGTCCACTAGGCACGAGAGACCAGTTTTCAGGGGTGATCTGGGAGCACTGGAGAGATGAAGTAACTTGTTCAGAGTCACAAAGTATGCAAGTAGAGGTTGTGGGAATCAAACTCAGGTGTGCTGGATGTACCAAGCTCATTTACAGCTTGTTACGTTAACCTCTGGGCTATACTCACAGCCTAATTCGCCTGACATGGTTTTCCCTTGCAGATTGCATCACTGCAGTTTTTTATATGGATATGCTATGCTCTGATAAAAAAGAATACTAATAAGTAGGCCACTGTTGGGCCAGTCATGCTGCTGTGCCTGTGGCCAGGGTTTGGGAGCAGATTCAGATGCTTAGAGAAAGCAGTGCCACCAACAGCACTTTCCAACTTGGCAAGGGATGGTGTTGCTTCCGGAACCATAGCCAGCCATGCGGTGGGCCAGAACCTTGCTCCTCCCATGGGCATCACTGCAGCATCCAAGGCTACTAGTAGTCAGTGTCGTGCCATCCAGTGGGTGGAGGGAAAGCATGCAACTTAAGGAGAAAAACTCTAATGTCATCTGAATGATGACTGAGAATACACATACTTGGGTTCCATGCTATGAAGCCAGTCACCCACTAGATTGAGCTAACGGGGGGTATAAGTCTCAGATGTTGGTTACTGAAATTTGGAACACATCTTCTAATATGGAGATAAAGTGTGAGCTCGAAACTCTATGGAAGCCAAAGAATGTATTTTTATAAAGTTCAAATCTGATTTAGTTCTAGAAACATAGAAAAATAGAAGTTGTCAGCAGATAAGGACCTCTTGGCCCACTTAGTCTACCCTATATTCCCCACATACTGTGCCACCACAGACCTTACTCGACCTCCAGTCCTCTCTCCCTTGCCTTACTTCTAAGGTCCCCTTGTGTCTATCCCATGCATGCTTGAATCCTGTTACCATTTTAGCACCCACCACCTCTGCAGGGAGGCTGTTCCAGGCATCCACCACCCTCTTCATGAAGAAGTATTTCCTCACATCTCCTCTTAGCCTCCCCCCAGCTTCACAGCGTGACCCCTTGTCCTGGAGAGACTTTTTCTATAGAAAATGCTACCTTACTGTGCTATATTAATACCTGTAAGGTATTTGAACATTTCCATCATATCCCTCCTTTCCCTCCTTTCCTTTAGAGAGTACATATTTTGTTCCTTGAGTCTTTCCTTTTAGGGCTTTTGATGCAGGTCCTGCACATTTTGGTCATCCTCCTTTGTACCACCTCCACTCTATATATGTCCTTCCAGTGGTGGGGCCTCCAGAACTAGACAAAGTACTCAAGGTGGGGTTTTACCAGGATTTATAGAGGAGTAATATGATTATTTCTGCTGGTGATGCCGCTCCCTATGCACCAAGCATCCTGCTAGCCTTCCCCACTGTCTTATCACACTGCTTGGCTACTTTCAGGTCATCAGAAATGATTATCCCAGATTCCTTTCCTATTTTGCGTTTGCTAATATCTCCCTGCTCAACTGGTACATTGCCCCTGGGTTTCTGTGGCCCAAGTACATGATTTTGCACTTTTTTACATTGAAATCCAGCTGCCATTCCCTTGAGCAATCTTTCAGCTTTTTCAGATCATCCCTGATTCTCCCCTTCCCCCCCAGCATAGCCACTCTGTTACGCATTTGTGTGTCATCCATGAACAGACATATTTGCCCTCCAGCCCTTCTGCAATGTCACTCATAAAGACATTGAAGAGGACCGGGCCTAGTACTGACTCCTGTGGCCTCCTGCTTGTCACCTTGCCTTCTCCAGAGTGGACCCAATTTACCTCCACCCTCCACTCTTATTGCTTAGCCAGCTTCTTACCCATGTAAGCCACCCTATTTTGGGGGGCTTACTACAAGTTAGATTGCTCTCCTCCTATTGGTCACCCTTGTGGATGGGACAGGCAGTTGGTGTCCACCCTCATGGGTGTGCCCTCTGGGCCCTTCTGCTATAAAAGGGAGGTGGTAGAGAGTCTGAGAGGCTGGCAGTGATATCGGTGTACAAATGGGGCTGGGGTTCAAACCCCAGCCCAGGGAGTTGCGGTCTTCTCTCTATGGCACAGCTCACGCTTGGGTTTTGGGGTGGCTGGCAGGGAATGCGACTGTGGGATGGTACCCCTTCAATGTTTGTGGGAGCCGCAGCCCCGAGGAGTTGTACAGGTTGCCCAGCCCATGCTCCACAGTACCGAGGTGGGCCTGGGCCCATTCCAATTCTGGTAGTGGATTGGCAGTGGGGGTGCCACAGCAGTGGCAGAGCCGTGGTGTGGTCATCCTGGTGGTGACAGCATTGGAAGGCTGCAACCGGGTGGCACACTGCTGTTGTTTGTTTGGTGGCCTGCTGGGAGAGATTTTGCTGGATCCACTGTGCCCACATGCAGGGTGGGTTCTGCTTTGGCTTGTAACTACAGGATGATGGAGAATCTGTAAGAGGGGAGCCAGTCACTTTTTAGAGCTATCTGTGCTTGTATTAGGAGCATGGGTGGCTTAGGAGTAGTGCAAGGCCAGTAAGCTTCCCAGGGGTGAAGTTTTGGTGAGCCCTGGTGTTGTGGCTTGTGTTTCAGCTTGGGCCGCCCTCGTGAATAGCCCCCCACCACCATCTCTGAGCCTTTTCTGCTCTGCGAACTTGCGTGGAGCTCATTCCTTGGCCTTCTTAAGCCTACATGATGATCGCAGCTCTATGCTGCTTAAGATCTGACTGTGTAACCTTGTGCCTGTACTCTGTTGTTCCTCCAGCCCCATGGAGCTGTGTAATTTTATTTTTTTATCAATTTTATTAATGAAATATTTTTTATTCTTTAAATCAGTGTCTCTGTTCTTTGGTGTTCTGCCTGATATGACAAATTTTGCCCCTTCAAGCTGCTGCAAGTTCCTATTCCTCCTGCTGCAAGCCCTGTTCCTGTTCTTGGGGTGTCAACATGTGTGAGACAGTGCCTGTCCATTATTAATTCTGTGGACAAGGTAAGAAAACCTATTTATTCCAACTGTGTTCCTGTTTGGTGATTTCCTGGCTTGTAGCCTCCTTCAGCCTTTATAACATCAGAACCCCTAGACATGTGCTGAAGGAAGGGTTACAAACTTGAGGGCTCATCTGGGATCTAATTTTGAGGGCTTGGGTGGCAAGGTGGTGTATCTTTGGGGTTGCAGACAGTTTGAGCCTCTGGGGTATTATCTTCACTTCATTGGGGGTTGCCATGTTGGACATGCTTCACACCCTTTTGTATAGAAGCCGCAGCAGGAGGTGCTGAATATTCATACTGCTGTGTCCATCTGGTGTGGTATAAGTGCAGTGATTGGCTGGCAGTAGTGAGGCCCATGTGGAAGTTTTGTTGCAGGCACCATTTTGTGTGTGCTTCCACTGAGTGAATATCTTGAGTTTGCAATAGCGGAAAAAGCCCCAATGGAAGAACCTCAGGCTCTTGTGCCTGCCTTACTGTTATCCTGGTTATGGAAGTCTGCAGGTCGGGGAGCTGCTGATGAGAAGTTTGTAAGGTGCAACTACCAAGGTGTGGGTGTTTTGCAGCTCCCTTTGTGTTCAGCCTGTGCCAAGGGCCCCATGGCAGGAATGTTTGAACTGGCACCTTATGCTACCATCTGGCCTTATCCTTCTGTGCCCTCTGCTGGTACTGCTTCACTACTATTGATGGGAAGCCTGGAACTGTGGGATGAGACCAAAGCTTTGCTTTCCCTCATGGAGCCCACTGATTTTTTGCCAGATGTGATAGTGGAAGCTGTGGAAGAAGAGAGCCCGGATGGTGAAGGTGGGCATAGATGTCTGCCCAGCCTTCTTCCGCCTGCAGCTGCTGACCTTCTCCATGGCAGAGGGAGATGACAAGGGTAGATAGTTTCAGCTGCTGCCCCCCTCCCCAGGGTCCAGGGGGCCAGCCCGTGCTTCCTTACCTGGCAGCGGTGGCAAAGGTAGTGGCTCTTGGGAAGAGGCATCTGAGAAGGAGTCCTCTCAGTTAGTGGAGACTGCAAGACCTAAGAATGAAGCTGCTTTTGAGGAGCTGTCTATTTTGCCCCCTGGCCAGGCCCCCAGTAACAATCAATTTGCAGACCAGGATGAGTACAGGGCCATTCCTTACCCTTAAATTAGGCTTGTGCTGTCCTTGCCAGATAATATTGCTTCTCTTCCAATCCTGAGTAAAGCAACATGTCTGAAAATGGATGGACTCTTGAGTTCAGACACCCTAAATGGGTGCTACCAAAATGGTGTGTGGCTGGAGCCTGGGAATGCCCGCAGAACCAGTGTTTGAGACCTGCCTGATTGGTCCTAAGTCGAGAGATGGGTGAGGCCTTGGATGCACTTGGAATATGCCCATATATAATATCCTTATACTGTATGTCCAAGCGTTTGTGGAATGTGGTGGAGGAGAAAAGGCCGGATTGCGTGTTGCGTGGAACGGTCCAGAAGTTACAGCCCTGCCATGATGACTGCGGACCCCCTTTGGGGGAAGTGACCAGGCGTGCACGACCTCTCTGCCACTCCGTGGCCTGAACCAGGCTTACCCTCTTTAAACACTTCTCGCTTGTCCAAGAAGTGGCTGGGTGATGCATGAAACATTACATTATCTCATGGATTCCTTTTTGGATGAGACCACTGAACCAGACCTTGCTTTCTATTATCCCCGTGGCAGGGAGCCTGCCATATGGACTGGGGTGCCAGCTGATTTATTTGCTGCCAGGACTGTTTTGGTTCTGTGAGTTGTAGTGACTGTTCTGGTTGAAACTTCAAGTATTTGAAGCAAGAAGTTGTGCCCAGAGGAAGTATCTGCAGAGACTGTGCCTTTGTTTGGACTGGAACTGTTTGGCCTCTTCTCTGTGTTTTGCATTCTGGACTGCAAGCATGATAACCCCCCCCCCCTTTTCCAGGGTGGGATGGAAAAAAGTCACAGTCATATTGAGTTGCCTGTTACAGTGTATCTACTGTTTCTTGCAGGCTGGAGTGGGATACAATGGATGGGTAGTGGGCTATGTTGGTGGAGAGTGAATGTGAGCGTGTTTGGTATGGGTGTAGGAATGGCAGTTCAGCTGGGAAGGTTACAGTGTGAGAAAAAAACTCTTATTTTCTGTTATTTAGTTATGGTCCTGGCATGCTTTCTGTTTAATAAGTGCAACGTTTAGTATCTGGTTGCATGAGTAATGGGCTCCACTCAGTCATTAGGTTGTGTGCTCTCCTGGGTCCCTGTTTCTGACATTCCTATGGGATGAGGTGGATGGGTAGATAGTGCGCATATGTATCTGGCATCTTCCCCATGGATGGTCGGGTGCCCCATTCCCTGGACAGGAATGGATTAAAGGGGGGGAGTGTATGTCACCCCATTTTGGGGGGCTTACTACAAGTTACCTTGTTGTCCTCCTGTGGGTCGGCTTTGTAGGTGGGACAGGCAGTTGGTGTCCATGCTTGTGGGTTTGCCCTCTGGGCACTTCTGCCATAAAAGGGAAGTGGTAAAGAGTTTGAGAGGCCAGCAATAATGTCTGTGTAGAAGTGGGGCTGGGGTTTGACCCCTGCCCAAGGAGTTGTGGTCTTCACTCTGCAGTGCTCTTCATGCATGGCATTTGGGGTAGTTGGCAGGGAATGCGACCATGGGATGGGACCCTGTCAATGTTTGTAGGAACGGCGGCCCAGAGGAGTTGTATTGGTGGCCCACCCTGTGCTCTGTGGCACCAAGGTGGGCCAGGGCCCATTCCAATTGTGGTGGTGGATTGGCAGTGGGGACACCACAGAGGTAGCAGAGCTGTGGTGTGGTCATAATGGTGGTGGCAGCACCAGCAGGCTGTACCTGGGTGGCACACTGCTGTTATTTGTTTGGTGGCCTGCCGGAGAGATTTTACTGGACCCACAGTGCCCACATCCGGGGTGGGTTCTGCTTTGGTCCAAAACTGCAGGATGATGGAGAAACTGTTAGGAGGGAGCCGGTCACTTTTTAGAGTTCCTTGAGCTTGTGTTTGGAGCGTGGGTGGCCTGGGAGTAGTGCAAGGCCGGTAAGGAGCCAGGGACAAAGTTTTGGTGAGCCTTGGTGTTGTGGCCTGTGTTTTGGTTTGGACCACCATCGCATGTAGCCCCCTCCATCTATGAGCCTTTTCGGCTCTGCAAACCTACGTGGAGCTCATTCCCTGTCCTGCTTAGGCCTAAGTGATTATCGCAGCTCCGTGTTGCTTAAGGTCTGCCTGTGTAACCTTGTGCCTGTGCTCCATTGTGCCTTCAGCCCCATGGAGTTGTGTAATTTCATTTTTTATCAGTTTTATTAATTAAATATTTTTTATTCTTTAAATCGGTGTCTCTGTTCTTTGGTGTTCTGCCTGCTCTAACAAATGTTGCCCCACGCTCCTATTTCTCCTGCCACAAGCCCTGTTCCTGTTCTCCGGGTGTCAACATGTGTAAGACAGTGCCTGTCCAGTATGAATTCTGCGGACAGGGTAAGAAAACCTATTTATTCCAACTGTGTTCCTGTTTGGTGATTTCCCGGCTTGTGCCTCCCTTCCACCTTTTTAACATCAGGACCCCCAGACATGTGCTGAAGGGAGGGTTACACCCATTTTACTAATTTTGCAGCTACTCCTAGGTTGCCCAGCTTCCTCACCAGTTTTCTATGTGGAACAGTGTTGAAGGCCTTACCGAAATCCAGGTAGGCCACATCTACTGCTCCTCATTGATCCACTTCCCTGATCACCCAGTCAAAGAACTCAATCAGGTTTGCCTGGCAAGACCTCCCTCCTGTGAACCAATGTTGCCTCAGAGCCTGTAACCCACTGGTTGCAAGGTATTCTCCAGTCCTTTACTTTAGTAGTGATTTCATTACTTTACCTACTACTGAAGTCAGGCTGACAAGTCTGTAATTTTCTGCCTCCTCCCTATTTCCACTTTTGTGTAGTGGGACCACATCTGCCCTCTTCTAGTTCCCTGAAACCTCCCCTGTTTGTAGTAATAGGCTGAACAGAGCTGCCAGAAGTGCAGCCAGTACCTCCTTGAGCTCCTTAAGTATATTAGGGTGCCTTGTCTACTTTTAGTTGTGCTAGTTCCTTGAGGACTCTCTCCTATGTAAAAGGACTAGTGTCCACCTCCCTTCCTTTAATGCCCTTGTCCCTTATCATTGGCCCATCACCTACCTAAATACTTAACAAAAGTAGCTACTCAATATGTCTGACTTTTTTGGTCCTCCTCCTAACCCCCACCACCTTCCCTTTTAACCTTACTATCCCTCCTTTGGTCTCTTTCTTCCTGCTTATATATCTAAAGAATGTTTCATCCCCCTTTTTTAACTGGTTGGGCAATACTCTCCACCATTCACACATTTGCACTCTTAACTGCTCTCCCTGCCACTCTTTGTCCCTCCTGGTAACTCTCCCTTATCCTCCTCTTTCTGTGTTCTCTTGTACCTTCTAAATGCTAGCTTTTTTTGCCCTTACTTTCTCTGCCACTTCTCTAGAGAACCACAGTGGTCTCTTTTTCCTGTTTTTTATTTATTTAGTTTTTGTTTGCCCTTGTTAACCTGCCTGACACAGAGATTTGTTGCCTTTTCCATGCTGCCCTTTATTTTTGCTCTTTGTTCCTCAACTTCACCCCCCCTCCCCCTTTCCCTATCCCTGTTACGGTGTCCCTGAGAGTCTAAGAGTGCTGCAGACACAAGGGGAGACTGGGCAACCGCATCAGCAGACGCTGAAAGGGGTCCCAGTTTTGTCTTTTTCATCTGCAATGGCTGTGGGTTGTTCGGGAGAGGCAGTGGGAGGGAGGATGGTCACATCGGCAGCTTGCTGACGGTCGCAATCGGCGACCAAACGAGGAGGAGGAGGAGCGCCAAGGTGCCTGGGCCTATCAAGAGGCCAGGTGCCAAATTCGAACACTCAGGGCTGGGCATTAAAGAGCAGGCCCAGCCATTTCCTTCATTACTGCTGCAAACACAAATGGGGGACTGGGCGACCGCATCAGCAGCCGCTGAAGGGGGTCCCAGTTTTGTCTTTGTCTTTGTCGACCAAACGAGGAGGAGGAGGAACGCCAGGGTTCCTGGGCCTATCGTGAGGCCAGGCGCCAAATTCAAACACTCGCAGCTGCCTTGCTGACTTTACTATTGAATTACTTGAGCTTTGACTATTGTGACTTGAACTTTGACTATTGTGAACAGTAGAGCAGCTATATTTACAGCAGAGCAGCTATATTCTTGCTGCCCACCGACCCACCCCAGCCCCGACCTCTATTAAATGGGCAGTGGAGGTGTGTCCTGGGGGAGGCAAAGCACTGATTGGCTAAGGGTCATATAAAGGGGTGGCCAGCAACCTCGGTTGCAAATTTAGTTTAAATCATTACTTAAATGGGGAGGGTCTGGGACTCTGCTCCTTCCCTTTGATAGTAATACTCTGCTAAAATATTTGCATCCCGGTCCAACATGTGGGTCTCAGGCTATGCTTGTTCTGTAGAGCTGTAAGAGAACTGCAGATATATTGCCCTGGTTAGAAGCTGGATAGAGGGCAAAGTGTAAAATTGTTTTTGTTCTGTTTAGTTCTAGGGAGGTGCTCAATATGTTGAACTGTTAGATGCGTAACTGTTTACCTAGTTTAAACTGTCAGAACTGTTAGATGCTAATCTGTTTGCCTAAATTTCTAGAGCTGGGGTCTTATCTGCTAGAACTGTTTAAATTGATTAGAACTGTTAGTTGCTAAATTGTTTATCTAGCCTAGGAGCTGGTTTCAAGGGCTGTGGTTTATCTGCCAGAACTATAAGGGGCTGTAGGACAAGATCTCATGCCACCCCAGTATGGTCACTTGAAGAGGGGTGAGGGGGTAGTATTCCAGGGGGAAGAAGCTGAGCAAAGGGGGATTGTCCAAATATGTTTAGAGAAGGACAATCAGGGTGGCCTTCAGCCACCATGGCAGGCATCTTTGGAAGGGTCGTAGGCTGCACAGGCTGTGGGGCGGCAATAATACTAAATTGGGCCTGGAGAGAGGGAGGGAGGGAGGCTTCCCACTCTGCCGACAGTTATTGCAGATCGGGGGGAGGTACACTGGCTAAGGAAGCAACTGTAGGAGTAGGGGGCGATGAATGGGAGGAGTTATGGGTGGCAGGGGGTGGGGTTGAGGCGAGGCAGAGACATGACTCAACAAATAGGGGGCACGTCTCAACAATCGGGGTGAGAACTTGGGGATCATGGACTTTTTGCCAGGGAAGCAGAAGCCAGGGGGAAAAGTAATAGGGTAAACAGGCCAATTCAGAAGAGGGGGGGAGGTGGTCAGTTCAGGAGAGACTGATAAGAGCAGCCTAGAGGAGCAGAGAGCGGGAAAGTAGATCAAAAGGAGGACCGGTCAGGAGAGATTGGCAAGGGGCAGACTAGGGGAAAAATAGAAACATAGAATTTGACAGCAGATAAGGACCGCTTGGCCCACCTAGTCTGCCCATTTTCCTACCTAACAGATAAGCTGCAGGTCCTAGTTAACCAACAGCTTCCTTCCTCCTACCCCCCACTAGGACTGCCTTATGTCTGTCCCATGCAGTCTTGAATTCCCCCCACTGTTCTTGACTCCATGACCTCCTGAGGGAGGCTGTTCCAAGCATCCACAGCCCTCTCTGTGAAAAAATACTTCCTCACATTACCTCTGAGCCAACCCCCCCTCTATCTTCAAATTGTGCCTCCTTGTTCTTGCACATCTCTTTTTCTGAAAGATGCTACACTTTTGGACTTTGTTGATTCCCTTGAGGTACTTGAAAGTTTCTATCATGTCCCCTCTCATCCTTCTTTCCTCAAGGCTATACATATTAAGCTCCTTTAGTCTTTCTTCGTATGTCTTCTGGTGCAGACCCTGTACCATTTTTAGTTACCCTCCTCTGGACAGCCTCCACTCTGTCTATGTCTTTGTGGAGATGGGGTCTCCAGAACTGCACACAGTACTCCAGATGGGGTCTCACCAACTGTCTGTACAGAGGGATAACAACTTCCTGTTTTCTACTATTGATGCCTCTTCCTATGCATCCCAGTATTCCCCCAGCCTTCCTTACTGCCTTCTCACATTGCTTGCCCACCTTTAGGTCATCTGATATAATTACCCCCAGGTCCCTTTGCATTTTTACTGTTGTCAGTATCTCACCCCCCACTGTGTACCCTTCCCCTGGGTTTTTGTTTCCCATGTGCATTACCTTGCACTTCTTTGCATTGAATCTGAGCTGCCATACATTTGACCATTCCTCCAACCTTGTCAAGTCCCTTCTCATCCTTTCCACTCCATCTTGTGTACCAACCCTGTTGCAGATCTTTGTGTCATCTACAAAGAGACATACCTTTCCTTCCAGTTCCTCTGCAATGTCACTTACAAAGACATTAAAAAGGACTGGTCCCAGTACTGAACCCTGCGGTACCCTGCTAGCAACCCTCCTTTCTTCACTGTGTACTCCATTTACTACTACCCTTTGCGTCCTGTTGTCTAGCCAATTTTTTATCCAGACTACCACCTTGGGACCCACTCCAAGGCTGGCTAACTTGTGTATTAATCTTTTGTGTGGGACTGTATCAAATGCCTTGATAAAATCTAGGTAGGCCATGTCCACAGCCCCTCCCTGGTCTTCTACTTTGGTCACCCAGTCAAAGAAATCTATTAGATTCGTCTGACACGACCTTCCCATTGTGAATCGATGCTGCCTTGGGTCCTGTGCCCCACTGGCCTCTAGGTACTCAACAGTTCTTTCCTTCAGAAGTGATTCCATCATTTTCCCTACCACTGAGGTCAAACTAACTGGTCTGTAGTTTTCTGCCTCTGTCCTGCTCCCACTT
This sequence comes from Neoceratodus forsteri, assembly GCA_016271365.2. Classification (NCBI taxonomy): domain Eukaryota; kingdom Metazoa; phylum Chordata; order Ceratodontiformes; family Ceratodontidae; genus Neoceratodus; species Neoceratodus forsteri. The sequence goes on from CM028130.1 coordinate 1,508,655,989, forward strand.
TTGTGAAGAGGAATCACATCTGCCCTCCTCCAGTCCTCAGGTACCACCCCATCCTCCCATGATTTGTTAAAGAGAGTAGTCAGCGGTGTCACTAGTTCTACCCTTAGTTCTTTTAGAATTCTTGGGTGAAATAGGTCAAAAGATGGGGGCTGTCATAGAGTGTTATAATTAATTTGAGCTATTACGCAACTTGGAAGGTGAGGAAGGGGCATGTGGTGATGAGGGAAATGAAAATGAGTCCAGTGGGAGGGAGTTGGAAACACAGAAGGGGTCGGGGACCGGGAAAGAAATTGCTAGAAATAGTTCCAATGGGGGAAGAGGGAAATTAAATGTCACGCAGAAGGGGGAGAGTCATCAGATTGCAGGCATGGCAGTTGAGGCCAGGATTGGTGAGAAACTGGAAGAAAAGAAGGAGAGTGAGGGGAGCCCCTCGAGGAGGCCAGACTGTGACAGAGAAGGGACCCGAGGTACAGGGAACATACAGGAAGGCACAGGAGGTGGAAATATTAGTATGAGTGGGAAGGAAGACGGTGAGAGAGAAGGGGCTATGATCATGGCCAGGGAGAAAGGTGAGACATGAGATGGATCAAGGGGCTACCAAATCAGGGTGGATCTGAGGAAAGTGGGCATATAAAGAGTGGCAGGAAGAGGAGGGAGACAAGGAGTTCCCTCACAAGGAGGCAGGAGGACACCCAGGGGAAAGAGAAAATGGATAAAGGGGGAGGGGGTTGGGGCGGGAGCACACAACAGAGGTAAACAAAAGGCCAAAGGGGTCACTAAGGTGCTCCTGCTGGGGGACTCCATGATAAGAGGTATACATTGGGAGGGACAGGGGGTGGGAATACCCAGCCAGGTTAAGGCAGTGGGAATCTCTGGTCTGATGGTGCACAGGGCAAAGTTCATGGTATGCGAACTGATAAAGGACTGTGGAGGGTCACTGAACTTTCTGGTGCATCTGGGGACAAATGATATAGAGGGAAATAGTGTACTGGAAATCCAGGCAAGGTTCTGAGAGCTGGCCAGAGTTTGTCAGGATAATGGATGAACTGTTACATTCTTGGAAATATTGCCAGTACCAAAGGCCTCTGTGGAGAACAAAATGAAGATCATGGAGGTTAATGACTGGCTCAGAAAGTGGGATGATGAAAGGCGGTCAGGGGTGTTGGGGGACTGGGCAGAGTTTGGGAGGATAAGGGACTGTATGCCAGGGATAGGCTTCACCTTAATCCGATAGGTAACGAAGTGCTAAAACTGGGGATGGTGGACTACAGTCAAGCTAGGTGGGCTTTAAACTTGTGAGGGGGGGAAACGGAGGGGCTGACTAGTTGTCCTTACCTCTTCCAGAGTGGCCTCGACTTTGGCCCCCGGGGGAAGTCAGGCAGAAGACTAGGGAAGGATGATACCGTAGGTGAGGAAGGAGGGCGGAAGCATAGAATATCCGGTGGGGCATGGCAAAGGTGGGTAGGGACATGGGTTGGGGGGTGGTGTTAGTAAATGCCAGGAGCCTGGGGAAATAAGATGCCGGAGTTCCAGGCCATGCTATTCAAAGGAGGGATAGTTGTGGTAGCAGTCACGGAAACTTGGGCCAACCCTAGTCACAACTGAGATCTTAATGTGAGTGGATACACAGTGCTTAGGAAGGATAGAAAGGAGGGCGGAAGTGGAGGTGGCATTGTTCATTAAAGACAGCATAGAGATTACTAGGGTGGAAGAGGCAGAGGGAAACATGGAGGCCTTGTGGGTCTCCTAGCGAACCCCTGCAGGAGGAAAGATCAAGCTGGGAGTGGTATATGGGCCCCCAGGGATGGAGGAGGTTGAGGAGGACTGTCTGCTGGATAGCATTAAGGGCCGGTGTGGACAAAGAGGGGAGAGAGTGGTGTTAGCGGGGGACCTAAATATGCCAGCTACTGACTGGGAAACCATGACTTCCACGGTGGCCAAGGAGCAGAGGCTGCTAGATGGCTTCCAGGATGTGTCCTTCACTCAGCGTGTGTTGGAGCCTATGAGAATGGGGCATGTCCTGGACGTGGTGCTTGCAGATTGGGATCTGGTAAGGGATCTAGCAGTGGAGGATCCCCTGGCAGGGAGTGACCACAATACTGTTTGGTTTCATCTAAATTTGGGGGTCGGAGGGGATAGTTCTAGGACATTGGCTGTGGATTTTGGGGGGGCGCATTTTAGGGGCATGGGTGGGATTCTCAAGGAGCATCTGAAGGGGATTACACCAAGGACGGATGTAGAAGGGTGATGGGAGGTCATAAAATGAGGACTTCAGGAGGCCGTTAGGATCTGTGCAAAGGTGAAGCGGAAGGGGGCAAGGTCACGAAAACCATGCTGGTGGTCCAAGGATGTTCAGGATGCAGTAAGGGAGAAGAAGGCTGCCTACAAAGGATACAAAAAAATGAGAGGGGGATAGGGACAAGGAAACTTACCATCTTGCATTCAGACAAGTCACCCAGATGGTGAGGGAGGCGAAATCCAGAAAAGAGCAGCGGCTGGCACAGGGGATACAGGGTGGGGAAAAGGGGTTCTTTAGGTATATTGAGGAGCAGAGAAAAAACAGGGGTCAGATCAGCAGATTGAGAACGAATGGGGGTGGAAGAGGAAAGGGATCAGGCAGAGGTATTAAATGAGTACTTTGCCTCTGTGTTCACTTGGGAGGGAGCTAGAAAACCTAATAAGAGGGAGCGGATGGAGTTGGATGGGGCAGCGGGTAGGATTGTCAGAGGAACAGATAAGGAAAGGGTGGGTGGGAGAGTTACCTCAGGGGTTTCATATCAGGATGGATCAGTTAACGTGGGGAGGGGGCTATGATGCTATCTCAATTGAGCGGGTGTGGAAAGCCCTTAAAGCCCTAATAAAGGAAAAATCTCCAGGGCCAGATGGCATACATCCAAGAGTTCTATGGGAGTTGGCAAATGTATTTGCAGCACCTCTGGCAGATTTCTTTAACATGTCACTTAAGACGGGGTGGGTGCCTAGGGACTGGATGGTGGCTCATGTGGTGCCCATCCATAAAGGGGGATCGAGGTAGGCACTGGATAACTATAGACCTGTCAGTTTGACATTGGTGGTGGGTAAAGTAATGGAGGTTATATTTAAGGAATGCTTGGGGGGGTTCTTGGAGGCGATGGGCTTCCTGGATAGTCACCAACATGGGGTTGTGCCAGGTAGATGTCAAACTAACCTTGTGGAGTCATCAGAACTTGATAGGGGAAGGCCTGTGGATGTACTGTTCTTGAACTTCAGCAAGGCGTTTGACTTGGCCCCTCACAATGGCCTTCTGGAGAAACTGAGGGGGATGGGGCAGGCCCATTGTTGGTTAGATAGATAGGAAACTGGCTGGCTGGGTACACTCAAAGAGTGGTGGTCAGTGGGGAGTTCTCGACTCCTAGAGGTGTTATTAGTGGGGTAACACAGGGCTCACTCCAGGGGCCGATCCTGTTTAATGCCTACATCTCAGATATTAGGGAGGGTATAGGGAGAGAAATGAGTCTCTTTGAGGACAACTCCAAGCTGGGTGCAGTGGTTGAGGGGGGGAGGAGGGGAGGTTGGCTCTGCAAAGGGACCTGGAGACCCTGGATAGGTGGACTTGCACCTGGAAATTAAACTTTAACTCCTTTAAATGCAAGTTGTTACATCTAGGGCGGGGGAACCTCAAACATGAGTACACCCTGGAAGGGAAAGAGTTGGAGGCCACGTCAGGAGAAAAAGACCTGGGGGTCCTGGTGGATGACAGCATGAATAACTCTGAGCAGTGCAGGAGGGTGGCAGTAAAGACAAACAGGATGCTGGGCTGTATCACATGGGGGATTACCTCAAGGTGCAGGGAAGTGATTCTGCCACTGTACAATGGCCTGGTTAGACCACACATTGAGTACTGTGTGCAGTACTGGAGACCGCACTTGAGGAGGGACATCCAGCTCCTGGAAAGGGTTCAAAGGACAGCAACCAAAATTATCTGGGGTCTAGGGGAGTTGACATATGAGAAGAGACTAGAGGAGCTCAGCCTGTTCTCGCTAGAGGAGAGGAGGGACCGGTGGGACATGATTGAGATCTTCAAGTATCTCAAGGGAATTAATAGGGTAAATCAGAAGGGGATCTTTATGATAAAGGAGGGTGGTATCACCAGCGGGCATGGTTTGAAGATGGAGGGAGGTAGGATGAGGAGGGAAAGGAGGAGGAGGTATTTCACTGAGAGGGTGGTAGAACCGTGGAATGCGCTGCCTGGTGAGCTGGTTCTGGCTTCTACAGTAAAGGGGTTCAAGAGAGGGTGGGACAGGTACAGAAAGGGGATGAAGCAGAGGTTGGCTTGCCCCGGGGGGCTGGGAGGGAGGTCAGGAGTAACAGAAATGAGATATGGGGGAATGGCTTCGGTACCCACCCTGGGTTCTGAGGCACGAGCAGAAACGATAAACCATAAAGCCTAATCTGCTGGCGACTAGTGTGTTACGAATTTATGCTTTAAGGCCTGGCTGTACAGCACCTTTCCTTTGTTGATAGTACCTTTTCCATGTTGGGCAGATGCAGGATACAGCAATTATGAGGGCTAAAATGAGGGATATCCATCTTAATAACACATGACTGTTGAGGGGTATCTCAGGGGGATGGATGACCCTCCCACTGGGGCCTCGCAATAGAGGGAAAAGCAATGGGGATAGCTGGTGGCAGATTAAGGGTTCATGAGGTTGAGTGGCTATGTCAGCCAACAGAGGGCTGATGTACACTGGTGGGGGAAAAATACTAAAAAAAAACCCTCTATAATGCATAGACCATTGTGATGAAGTAACATGGAGTTGGATGATATAGTACCAGACAAAAAGATAATTACCTGGATTGCATTACCTGGACTATAATATTTTGTTTCTTACAAACTAGAATATTGGTTCTCAGATGTACAGTACATGACAACCACATAATAGAGACAGACCAATGCAGTCTGATTAGCAAAATCACATTTCTTTATTAGTTTACAAAGATTTATGTTACTCCCTGCCATGCAAGCATCTCAGGAAAGATAACTGTCTAGAGTTACCTGGGACCAGGTTTCATTTTTCATTTCAGAGCTCATCTGGGAGTGATATGTCATTTTGGAGTGAGTGTGTGGAGTATCAGGGATTTTGTATGTATCACCTTCAAAATGTATTTTTCTCATCAAACAAGTCAGACCTATTCACATCAAAACTGTCTGTCTTTGGATTCTCATGTAGTTTTTTGCTGCTTTTTCCTTATCAGTCTTTTAATAGGCACTAGCCAGAATGCAGAAACTTTTCCCCCACACAGATTATATATTTATAAAGAAGAGACTCTTTTGAAAATATCCATACTACACTCGGCTAAAGGAAAGAATCTCAAAAAGTTAGCCCCATCCACAAGTTTGTGGAAGACTGCCACTGAAAAGTCAATTAAATCAAATGGAAAAGAACAGTGCCCCCTGTTCCCATGAACAAAATAACCACTACTGTGCAGCACATAAATGATTTGCTTCAGCACCATCACATTGCAGCCCCACCTAAACATTACAAATGAGGCAGTTGTAGTAGTCTTGTTCTTTGTCCTAGTGTGTTGTCACTATGTACTTTTTCAAGTCACAGACTGGGAGTAAAGTTAGCACTCCATGTTCCTCAGTATTAGAATTTAGGTTTGTTTTCGATTTCTGAGTTATATATGTGGCCAATCTAGACTCCAGATTACTTCTACAAATAAAAAGTGATTTAGTGTGAAAGCGAAAGCACAAACTCTATCAGCTGTGCCACCAGGCCACACTGGTGAATATGAAAGAAAACGTCAATACTGACAGCAAAACAAATGAAGAGTGCAGCACTGCAGGACCCTCCTGTCAAAGAGTCTTGGCACAGGCCAAGCATGATACTCGATGAACGTCTTTATGCTGGTTCCCTTCACAGCATTGTCAAAAATGGACAGGCTTCTCTTGCAGCCCTAAAAGACCACACAGGCATCCAGAGGAGGAGAAGGAGGAGGAGGAGGAGGAGGAGGGGTGGTAGCAAAGGAAAGTAACAACAGGCTTCCAATCATGAGTCCTTGCTGCCCACAGCTAGATCACTGAAATGCACCATCCCCTTTCAGAAAACATACAGCGAAGTCTGAGCAATGGCAGTTGGCCCTTCTAAACTCGTTTAATTGCTTTTTTCTACTTACAATTTTTTTCATTTCAAATAACAGTCAAAAGCATGACACTAAAATCTGTTTGGCACATGGACGAAGCTTAGTGACATAGGCAAAGTATATGGGGCATTTGCTACTACATTAAAGATTTATAACAACTACAGCTGTAGCAAAGAAGAAATGGTTGACCCAGGAATCAAGCAACTTATGAGAAATTATTTTGTATCATTTTAATGACTGACATACTGTAGTTAAATATCTGAAATAATTGGCAACAACTGATTAGATGTTAGAGACTGAATATGTTTGTATTGAAGCATACTTCTCAACTGTCCCTGTTTATAAGGGACATCCCTCATTTTACTCCCAAAACTTGCTCTGCCCTCATTCATCCCTCATGGAATAGGTGCTGCTCACACAGGGAACATGCTGTAAATTCAAACTTTAACGAGGACAGTCATAATATTTTAAGATGCGATGTCAAACATAAACTTTGTGCAAGTAAACACAATGGTTTCCATAGGGTTCTGAGTTTGTATCTCCATGTTTGAAGATGTGTCCCTCATTATGTGGGTCATTGTCCCTCAGTATCCCTCATGTTGAGTACCAGTGTCCCTCATTTCAGTGATAAAAGGTTGAGAGGTATGTACTGAAATGGTTGAGGTATGAATGGTTATTGTATGGTATGATGACTCATTAGATGTTAGAGACTGCATATGTTTCTGTTGAAGTGGTTGAGAGATGAATGGTTGCTGTAGAACATAATGTTTAAATCCTTATGCAACATAAGTCTGGATGTACACGATCCTTGTCCCTGTTACAGGGACTAATCCCCCCCTAATGGTCCATGAGATGGTGAGGAAATTTAAACAATATGTAGGATAGACAAGAGCATAAGTCACAGCACAGAGAGGGAAGGGGATGAGAACATGACCATGGGGCAGATCAAAAAAAGGGCAGCAAACTAAAACTAACAAAACACAAGGAGAAGGAGGCAGGAACTTGAGGATGGTGTGCATGAATATCAGGTACTTAGGGAATGAAATCTGAGACCTGCAGGCACTGGTGGCAGCCAAATACTCAGTTAGATTTGATGACTGTGACAGAGACATGGGCTACACAGCACCATGACTGTGAACTATCCATGACAGGATACACAGTTCTCAGGAGGGACAGGAGGCAAGTGAAAGGGGGGAATGAGTATCCTTCAACATAAAGGAGGGCATCAAGGTTACACAGGAGAAAGAAATGGAGAGGGCAGCACTACAGAGGCATGATGGGTACAGGTTGTCATGGATGGGGGAGGACAGTCAGGGTTGGAGTGGCATGCTGTATAGACCATCGCCTCAAAAGGAAGAAGTGGACAAGGAGTTGGGAGAGGTAATAAAAAGAGTGGCAAAGCCTGCTAATGGAGGATTTCAGTATGCCAAATGTGGACTGGTGTGTTCCAGTAGCAGTGAATGCAAGAAACCAGAAGTTGATAGATGCCCTATAGGATGCATTCCTGGTACAGAAAGTGAAGAAGCCCACATGGTGGGAGGCTGGTCGGATTTGGTTCTCACAAACAGGAACAGCATTAGACAGGTCACAGAAAAGGAACCCTGTGAACCAACAATCATCTCATTGTGTGGTTTGATATAAAAATGAAGCCAAAAGCATGCACTCAAAAAGTAAGATTTTAGACTTTAGAAAGACAGATTTTGGTAGAATGATGGAACTGGTTAGTGAGAAGCTGTCTGGGCTAGGACAGCAGCAAGGGTAGACAGTAAATGCAAATTAATTAAAAAGTGGTGTTTGTCCATCTACAGCTTACTGTCTGAATATGAGGTGGTATCAGAACAGCGAATAGTGAGCATGGGCTGAGCTGACACAGGCCCTGACTGGAAATGGCCCACAGGAACCCAGCAGAGATTTCACAGCCCAGATTGGGATACTGCCAGGCTCCTGTGTGCCATATTCAGCCCTACCATGCTAATGAGCCCACTGGGCATGCAAGAGGCTATGAACTATTTGCATGCCCAATACGGAATAATTAGCATGCATCCCCCCCCCCCAATTAGCCATCATGTAGTGTAGTGAACCCTGCAACCTATTTTGGATGCAACTGGTACTGAAAAAAGAGAAAATGTTTTTCAAGGAGTAGTGTGCTCCTGTGCACATTGAGTCAAACTCACTACTAGAAACAAGAAAAATAAGCACCACTCACCCAGTGTATTGAAAGCAGCAGTGCAAGGAAACTGGGCAAAAAAATGTAACCCTACCTTGTTTTCACTCTAAATGTTTCCAGACATCTCCCAGTTTATTTGCTGGTAAAAATATGTATTTCCACCAACATTTAATACTTTAATTTTTCATTTGTTTTTTTTCTCAATAAATACAGATGGCCACCAAAGTTGACTTAGAAAAATCAGTGCAGACCTGGTAAGGGTTAGGGTTGAGAAAATAACAAAACTCAGGGTGTACAGCATAGAAGGTCCCTAGAAAAAAGTAGATTTCACAGGTATACTAATAGTTGTATTAGTTGTAGCTGACACTAGCTTTATGGGGAAACATTGTTTTCATTGCCCTGCTACTTAAATACTAAACATTTTTATTTCTCACAAAGTACAGATCACCAGAAATAACCACCACTGTTTGGGGGATTTACCTAACCCCCTTGCTCAGGATGGAATGGTGGATCTACAAAGTAAAAACATTTACACAATTTTATATATTCAAAGGATACTGTCAGCTCTTTAGAGGATCTGAAGCCCCATTTTAAAAAGACTCCTGACCGTGTCTGCCAGGTTGCACATCAGATACTGCAACATAAACCATACATTTAGTGCTGTTTTCTTCAATAATTTCAACATTTACTCATCCCCACTTTATCTCAGGCAGACTGGGGCTCCAGCATGTGCACTGCTGAGGTGACATAAACTCTTGCACGAACGACTCACGGTTTTTGGCAGGTGGTGTGAGCCAATGTGTTTTCCTATGAGAAGGCAGCCTGAGCAGAGCGAAGTAACTGCAATGAAAAATGGAGGGCTGTAACACACTGTATTTACTTTTCTTTCTGAAATATAAAGCCATGATTCCGGGCATGCGCACTAGCATCGCATGAGTTTATGTCACCTCAGCATAGAATTTGATGGCAGATAAGGACTAGACCCTGGAGTCAGTTGAAAAATCAATTATGACTGATTTACAACATATTATGACTCATTTTTTCAACTAGTTTAAAATTTACAACTCTGACTCACTAAAAAAAAATCCAACCAATTTTTTCAACTTCCACCATTGTTGAATTTTATTTATGTACTAACATGATGTACTTTTTGAGTGCAATTAGTAGAAAATATTTCAGCTGCAAAACTTAATTTCAACCCTTGCAATTGCACAAATGCACAATAATCAGTTGCCAAGTTTTTATTTTAAAAGCTAGGTGAGTTAATTATAGCAGCCCCTGACTCCGATGGCATCATCCAAAGGAATGTAGGGACAGGAGTGGGCTACTGCATATCTTTGCATGTCATGGTCACCCTGACTCCTTAAAGGATTAAAAACTTTAAACAAATGCAAATCAAGTATTTACACCATCACCACAGCACCACCATTGTGAAATACAGGATCCAACACTAATGCCTTGATACTGGTAACTCTTACAGATAGCCATATGTTTTACATTATATTCAGCAAAACATTTCACATTTAAACAGTACTTCAGTGTTTCTCTGGATTTACTTTAAGCACCCGCCCCCCCCTTCAGCTTGTCCTGCTCATAGCTCTACTAGCCAGATAATGGTGGGTTGGGTATGGTACGTGACAACTTCAATGTCAAGGGTAAAATTAATGGTATGGGTCTGGCTTGCTAGGAGACCCCTTGCAGGACAGCGCCATATCGATAGAGACATCACTGTCCTCTCAGAAAGAAACAGCTCACCTGAAAATGACACCTACAGACTATGCTACCAGTCCAGATTGGTAGTTTAAATGGGCAGCCTAATAAAGACAAGGATACAGAGTATTTCAGAAAAATCTATTCAATGCAATGCATACATCATCAGGCCAGGGCCAGGCCACTATTGAGGGTCTGGTCAGCCCCCCCCCCCCCAACTATATTTCTTGTTGCAGTGATAGTTTTTTTTTTTTACAAAACAATTCTGGTCAGAAAATATATGTTTGGCACATTTTTCATACAGTTCAGCAAGGGCCTCCACCCCCGCATCCCCATGACTATATATAACAACCCAAGCCACCATATTTGTGACCCAAGAACTGCAGTCAAGCCCTTATGCCATGTTAAAGTGGTTGGCTTAGAAATGTATTTCAGGATGGAGAGGAAATGATAGAGGGAAGGGGAAATAAGGGCTAGCAGTAGTCGAGCCTATATATGTGACTGAGGTGATGTGGATCCACAACGGGTGTTCAACAAAATTCTCGTTGAATGCCCCGACAGTGAAACTGGCAGATCAACTGCATTTAGCAGTTGGCTGCCGGTTTCTCATGCCACGAAGTGTTTTCTTCGTGGGGCTTCACCCCCCCAACCCCCCCCAGGTGGGGAGCTGTGCCCCAGCACCCCCACACTAAGGATTATCAACTCCGAGTCAGAGCTGATTCACGGTGAGGTGCAGAACCCCCAACAGACAGTGCCCAGTTCCAGGGGGTCCCCTACAGTGGCATGGCACTGTAGTCACTGTGGGTGACCTCGCTGTCAAACTGTCACTGTCGGGTGGGTATACCAGGTGATGTCACTCCTAAGTCTGTTTTGTAATTTTCATTCTCAACGCAAGCAGGCATTTAATAAAAATTTCATAATCAGGCTACAAACAGCACTCCAAGTAAACAGAGGAGATGGTCACGTTGGAATGGACAATGCCATCACCCCAATAACACTGCTAGAACAGACGTTCACATTACAGCCTCCTACTGTCTGCCCTAATTTATGCACACCATTTCATGGGTATCAAGTCCCCAATAGCACCTTCACAATAAAACACAACCGGTACTAGTACCTGTTGCACATGCACATTTCACGCATGCTAGTTTACAATACAAATGCACTTTCACTGAACAATGAACAAAAGCACATAACTCTGCAGGGATTTATTTAACTCTAAAAATTGATTAGCGTTTTGCTCATAAAAGTGCTAAATCTTTGTGAAAAATACATAACTCTTGTCTCACTGTGCTTCATAAACACAGCACTTCTAGAAAATCTATATAAATACTTTCTGTACAGTTAGTATAGTCCCAAGAAAAAAACTGCTAATCAATTATTTAAAACCCTGCTCTGCAGTTCTCTTTCCAATACAACAGAACTGGTTTCAGGCAGCCAATGCAAAATAAAGCTTTAACAAACACTGAGGAAACCAGAATAAATCAAAAAGACTGAGCAGAGGGCAGCTGAGTGTCTTATAGGCGGTGACATGGCAACATGCGAATAAATGTGCAAATGATGAAATACTATTATTTTAGCAGCCCATTATGACTATTCCCCTCCCCGAGCTTTTGGCAGCTAAAAACTGAATGAAACAAAAGCATCTCATCAGCAATTTCAACATACTCACTAGGTTTAACATTACGAGAAGTAAATGAGGGGAGGAGATGTGAGGGGTGGGTTGAGGGTTACCTTATCCCCTGGCAATAAGTGATATCATAGTAATAACTGTGGCTGCCCACTCTAGACTCACAAACCAAAACCCTTTCCAATTATACCACTACAGGATCCCTGACCTAGGAGGGAACAGATTACATAAACTGTGGTACGCTGACTGAGAACAGCAACAACTCACCCTTACCTCCGAGTCCTTCTGGGTGTTGGCTAGCCACTGATGGCTCTCTCTAAGTGTCTCCACTCCAGTGGTGGTCCAGACTACTCCCTCAGTATTCCTGCAGCTGCTGTTACTCCAGGCTCCTCCTCAAAGACTGGGTTCATCTAATATTCATCTCTGGCACCCACTATGCTGATGAGGAGTCCTTCGTCCTCCTCTCTGTGCTACTGCCAACTGCCCATATGATTGGGCCTTCCAGTCCACCACACCCTCTCTGCTGCTGCCAGCTGCTTCCACTCACTGATTTTTTCTTTTGCTTGCCTGGCCTGCTGCTGCCTACCACAGCCACACAGCACATGTGGTCTGTAGGCTCGCCACCCGGTTCTGTGTGTGCACTGCCCACCACCACCAGCAGTCTCAACTTAAGTCCACCTGCTGCTGCAATGACTTTTTTTGTTGCTGCCACACTGCTCTGCAGTCTACACCACCCACTGCTCCAACCAGTACCTTTTTTTACTCTCCTGCCTCTTGGCCTGTATTAATGGTTTATCACCAGGCCTGGACAGCAGTCATTCACTAGCACAGTGTATGCACTCCACTGCTGGACGGTGACTGAGTCAGATTGACTCCCCTTCCCTCCTCAAATGGCCACCTTGCCACGTCAAATCCTCCACTCTGGATGACCGTTGTTGACTTCTCTACTGCGTACTGCTGCTCATAGACTACTCAATGTCAAGACTGGAGGAATCAAGCACTTTTTTTCCCTCCCACCTGACTTCAGTGCACTACTATTCAGTTCCGGCTTGCAGACTTTCTCCCTCGGCTTGCCCAATTGCTCGGCGGTGGTGCCCTAGCCCACCCAGACAGTCCACTGCTTGGCTCCCCTCCGACCTTATGCCTTACCAGATTTGCCCCCTGCAGACCTCCTGTCTCTCTTTCCACCTCAGACCCTTGCCACTTGCTCATTTCCTGCTCCTTTCCTGCTGCTGTGTTAGTGTGTTCTCTCTCCTCGACTGACTGACTCCTTAGTCTCTCTCTCTCTCTCTCTCTCGTCCCAACCCTGCATAATTCACTAGTCACATTTGGTTTTTGAAGATAATAGCACCACTACTCCACACACTCTTCCCCAATGCCAGAAATTATTTTCTAGTTCTACTGCCCACATGAGTGACAAATGGTGCTGGATGAACTCCTCGTGCTTGTGAAGGGTGCACAAATACAATCCTGGCTCCTCCTCCTCCTCCTCCCTCTCTTACTCATTGGATGCATTTTCAGGTTGAGGAGCCAGGGACCCATTTGGTTGATAACTCAGTTTCTCCACCGAAGTTTGAAACAGCAAGTCATGCAAATATAAATAATAAAAAAAACATTGTGCTGCTACTAGTGTGGAGTCTCCAAGATGACTTTGGGGGACGGGACAGCATGCCAGCTGGAGAATGAGTCATCGACTTCTGAAAAATCTGACTACACATGTAATCCCTAGATGGTGCTATCCCAGGGGCTACTACCCCTGCCTGATTTGCCACTAACAGGTTGAGGGGCCTGGATCCGATGGCAGGTGCCTCCACTCAGAGGTCAGGGTTTGCAACAGTTAAACTAACTTGGTCACAGCCCTCTGGGACACTGCAACCCTCCTTTCTTCCCACTAGTGGCCCACACAGTATATCAGAATTACCTTCACAGTATACACTTACCCCCAGGACTGGTTCAGGCACTGAGACCCCCTGTAAAATAAGAAGATACAGTGCAACAATCACAGTACAATACTTTAACATAGACAAATACCTCAGGCAGTATAACTTTGCTGAAACAAGCAGCTCTGATTTATTTAGGGGGATATAACAAGGACAGGGGGAAATCAGGTTAATTAGCTTATCACTTTACTCATCTACCTATGGCTCTGTGCACAGGCCTATCCCTACCAGTTACTGTCCCTGGGTACCCAAGCCCTAGTGGCTAGTCCAAACTGTGGCAGCTGGTAGGGGCCCTTTCACACAGAAAAAAGAAAAATTAAACAGTCAGCAGTACAGTAATTCGATTTGGATTCAATGTGGCAATTCAACAGGGAGCGACCCTGAATTAGTACTCACGACCTCCAAACAAGATAGGGTCCTTCAACGTCATCAGAGCTACTCTTGAGCTCCACGAGACTCCTCACACATTTATATGACAAACTGCAACAGGCAAAAGTCCTTTAATGGCAGCAGGATTCACTTGAGCTACAAGCCTCCTCACACATTTATATGGTAAACAGTAACAGGCAAAGTCCTTTAATGGCAGCAGGATTCACTTGAGCTACACAAGCCTCCTCCACACATTTATATGGTAAACAGTAACAGGCAAAGTCCTTTAATGGCAGCAGGATTCACTTGAGCTACACAAGCCTCCTCACACATTTATATGGTAAAAGAAAGTACTATACCAGGCAGGCTGCTTCTCTATCCCGATCGCAATTACTGCACAATACCCAGGAGAACACACAGCAGATTCAGTTCCTGACAGACCGAGCGCAATTCAGCAATTTCTCCAGTCTTCTACACAGTGAGCCTGGTTTCTACTCTTCAGATATCCTTTGATTCTCTTCACAGGATGGATTCAGTCCTAACAAGCAGTTACACAAGCTGCAGACCGGAACTCGGGGCCTTACACACATTTCCCGACTAAAACTGCACACCGAAAAAGCACAGGGCTCCTTCCCTCTTCACTGCCAGAGCTCAACTGAAACTCCAGCAGACAAAACCGGGCACTTCCTTGGAGTTCCTCCCAGTTCTTGGCTGGATTGGCTGTCACCACAAGAGACTGCCCTGTTGGTCCAAAAAGGCGCCGAAGTCCAAACTACATCTCCCAGAGTCACTGCCCATACAATCCTCTTGTGGCTGGCTCAGATTACGAGTCCAAGTTCTGATTTGTCCAAGGCACCATTTTAGAGCTACCTTAACCCACACTGATTGGTCCAGTTCAGCAGTTCAAAACTAGAATGGGGAACTAGGCAAACACAGTTCTGACTGCAAAAGCAGGTTAGACAAACTGTACTTTCATTATTACTCTAAATGATTTCTGGCAAACAGTTACATCTTTCAGATAAGTTCCCTTTGCACTCCTAGTGACTGCAAAAATGGAGTGAATTGGCAGCAGCTCGAGTGGTACTCAAGCAGAGAAACACACAGTCCCCCCCATACAAACTAATTATGTCTGCAAGCAGACAGCTCTTAAAGAGACAGTACCAGAGGCTCTAAAAACACTCACAGATAAATGGCTTAAATGCCAAATACCATTCAGGCTTGGAGCATTCAAGCAAGCTCCTGGAAGTCTTTTGGGAACCCCCATTTGCTGGGGGGTTACACCCTTCCTGGCCTGGGAAAGCTTGACGTCCGCGTCAAGCAAGTACCTCCATATGTTTCAGCTGCAACCATATACATTTGCATTAGGCTCACACATGTAATCATCAGTCAATATATCATTTTACCAAGAACACATTTCTGAAACATTGCAGTACATCACTCTTTACACAGTATTACACACACATTGTACCATAACTCAAGTTACTACCTCTCATACATGAAACCTGAAGAGAGGGGGCCCTTCCCTATCAGTTACCTTGGGGCTGGACGGGGCAAGGGCACCATACTTAGAGGGCAACACAAATAACTTGGAGTTAGCACTGACGCTCAGTTTGGGCAATGAGCTCGGGGACACATACACTCCTTTATGGACAACATTGAGAGGCAAGTCCACAGGCCTCCCAAGGAATCATAACTGAGGTGCACCACAGGCTTTACAGCTCGACCAGTCTTTCTAGGGGAACTGTTACAGTCCCTGCACTCTGAGCCTCATTTTCAGCATTGTCCTCACTTGTCAGGGAGTCTCCATGGGGGGGAGAGGCTAGGGCAGGGTACTTTCAGCTCCAGGAGTTACAGTTTCTGAGTCCACAACATTTGGCTCGCATGGAGAGCTTGGACACTGGCAGTGGACTGTCAGGGCACTCAAAATACTCTTCTTGTTCTGGTGTATCACCAGTCTGCCCCAATCCATCATTTTCCTCCTAAGCTCAAACAGTTCAACCATGCACAATGATTCCATTTCATCTGATCTGATGCTTTGCACTTCACTTTCTGGGAGCATTGGCTCCAGGGGACGAAGCTGAGGGCTTAGACAGTCCAGAAGGCCCAGCTTCATCTCCAGTATTGACTAGGGGATTGCCCCAAAACAATTGACTCAGTTCGTAAGAAGGATAGTATTCAAAGTCACTCTCACTTTCTTCTGATATGGACTGACAGTCATGCTCAACTGGGACTTGTGGAGGGGGAACACTTTAACTCTGCTTCTGTAGGCGCAGACTTTCTTGATCTTTTCTTAGCAGCAGCTCTAGTCACTGGTCAGAGGGCATCTTCTTGGGGCTCAGACTCAATCAAGATTTGTCCAATGGGCAGTAAATGATTTCTATGCATTGTTTTACATCTTTTGAATTATTCTCAGGCCTTACTTTGTACACTGGCAGATCATCTAGTTTGCCCACTACAATGTGAGGGAGATGGTGCCATCTGTCAGCAATCTTGTGTTTGCCATGCAGTCCCAGATTTCTTAGCAATACCCGATCTCCCTCCTGGAGTTCCTGTGCTTTCACCTTTTTGTCATACCTTTCTTTGCTGGCCAGATTTCTTTTGGTAGCCATGGTTTGAGCCAGTTGGTACGCATGAGTTAGCTGGGCCTTTAACTTTTGCACATACTGTAAATAGTTGTCAGCTTGAACCCCATCAGAAGACACCCCAAAACACACATCTACCGGTAGTCGAGCTTCTCTTCCAAACATCAGGTGGTAGGGAGAACCCAGTGGCATCACTTTTGGTGCAGTTATAAGCATGTACCAGGGTGCTAATTTGTTGGCTCCATCTAGGCTTGTCCTTTGGGTGCAGGGTGCCTAGCATATCTAGCAAATGCGGTTGAAAGATTCAGGCTGTGGGTCCCCTAGGGGTGGTAAGGAGTGGTTCTGGACTTTCGCCTCCCCACAGAGAAAGCATCTCTTTGATCAGGCGACTCTCAAAGTCTTTCCCTTGATCAGAATGGATTCTTTGTGGAGCCCCATAGTGAACAAAAGTTTTCTACAAGTACTTTGGCCACAGTGGATGCTTTCTGGTCTTTGGTGGGAAAGCTTGGGAATATCTCGTGAAATGGTCAGTGACCACCAGCACATTACTGATATTTCTTTGATCTGACTCCAAACTCAGAAAATCAATACAGACCAGCTCCATGGGTGCACTGGTGGTGATGTTAACAAGGGGCAGCCTCTGGGACAAAGCTTTCCTCTGTAAGCAGCGACTACAAGTTTGAATGTGTTGCTCACATCAGCCCCATCTTAGGCCAATAGAATCTGGATCTCACCAAGTCAAGTGTTCTGTCTATACCAAGGTGCCCCATGTGGTTGTGCAAGGACCTCAATACTGAGTCTCAAAGACAGTGGGCAGCACTAGTTGTTGTTTGTCTACTTGTCCCCCTCTGTCTACTGTTTCTCTGTATAACAGTTTATTGATCAGTTTCAACTTAGGACCTTCTTTGTATAACAGTGCAGTTCTCAAATCAGTGGAGCATAATTTGGACACATCTTTTCCTGCACAGAGGGCTTCTAAAGCTGATTTGATCATGGGATCGCGGGACTGAGCCCGCTGAATACTGTCATTGTCCAGCTGAGGCAGTGCACCAATGTCTATTGCAGAGAAGTGGCAATAAGCAGCAGGTATGCAATTCTCAGAGGGTCCCAAGCAATCCACCATGCAGTCCACTGCGTCCGTGGACATTTGTTCCTCCCTGTCAAACTTCCGGCAGAGTGCCCGAATGTCAGGTTCTGCTAATCTGACCCAATCATTCTGGGGAACAGGCCTCCAGGTGAGAGCATCAGCATCTGTGGTTCAGACCTGCTCGGTATTCGAGCATAGTCGTGTAGATATGCAGAAACCGCATACTGAAGCCAGTGGCATCCAACTTAGCTGAGGTCTGCATAGGTCAAAGGATTATTGTCATTTTTTACTAGTATTTTAGCCCCATACAAGTACTCATGGAATTGGTCAACAATAGCCCACTTCAAAGCTAAGAACTCTAACTTATGTACAGGATAGTTCTTTTCGGATGGGGTCAGGCTTCTACTGGCAAGGCCACTGGTCTCAGGCCATTCTCGTGCTCTTGGTACAAGACAACCCCAACCCTTGCAAGCTAGCATCAGTGTGCAGGACGTAGGTTTTCTTGGATCAGCATAGGCCAGCACTGGATCATGGGTAAGTTGATATATGATCTCATGAAAAGCAGTCTCACAATCAGGGTCCAGCGGGCCCCAAATACTTCACTCGGATAAATACACTCTTTCAGTCTTGAGGGCGCTGACTTTTGGTATTTTTGTGGGTTGAGGATACCCTTGAGTAAGGTTAAGTAAAGGGTGGATCACTCTTGAATAGTCCTTGATGAAGCATGATAATAACCACAGAATCCCAGGAATCTTTGCAGTTCTTTTAGATTTTTGGGCTGTGGCCAGGTGGTCAAGGCCTCAACTTTACTTGGGTTGGTCTCTATTCCTCGGTGGATACTATGTGTCCCACATACTTTACTGATGTTTGAAAGAATTGACACTTATCAATGGACAGTTTAAGGCCAAAGTCCTCCAGTCGTTCAATACCTTAAATAATCTGCTCTCATGTTCCTCTAGTGAGCTGCCAAACACAATAACATCATCTAGGTATACCAGGCACTCTAGTAAGTTCATGTCCCCACTGCACACTCCATCAATCGTTGAAAAGTGGCTGGGGCACCTGAAATCACCAGGGCATCCTCATGAATTCATAGAAATAGCGGACAGATAAAGGCTGTCTTCTCACGGTCCTCTGGGGCCATCGGGATCTGGTAGTACCACTGCGGAGATCCAACACAGAGAACCACTTGCTCCCGTTTTGGCAGTCCAAAGCATCCTGAATGCGGGGCATTGTGTACTGATCAGGGATAGTCCGCCGGTTTAAGGTGCGACAATCCATGCACATCCTTACTGTCCCATTATTTTTCCTCACTACCACAATGGGGGAAGCATAAGGGCTTCTGGATTCTTGTATTACACCAGCAGGTAACATCTCTTGCAGATGCCATCTCACATCATCTATGTCAGCAGGTGCCAGGCGTCGAGACCTCTCACGAAATGGTCTTTCGTCATGCAGCCGGATATTGTGCTCCGCTCCTTGCACGCATCCTCGTCCCATTCCTTAAAGAAACACCTGGTCTTTCTGGGCAAGCTTCTCACTGATCCTCACTTTCCATTCAGCTGGCAGAGTCGCCAAAATCAAACAAGTCAGGCATTACTCTGTCATTCTTCCTCAAACTCTTGCTGCTGGGTAGCACTGCAGTGTCTGCACAATGCACATTAGCCAGGATGCAACCTCTATTTACTCGAGTGTTTCTTTCAGACACATTATGAACTTGGACCACTACCCTTCTGGCATAAGCATGGGCTCTAGCGGGCAAAATACTAGGCTTGACCAGCAGTCCCTCTGGCAATTTTCCATCAGCTGGTGTATCCAACATTAATATTTTATTCTTAACATCCTTCCTGATACGGACCTCTCCCTGTAAGGTACACTGGGCATTTGGCGCCAGGATCAGAGACTCAGGATCCTTCTTCCATACAATTCCGACCGGTTCCTCTGGTTCTATTTTTTCAGCATCTCTCTGTGCCTCATAGGCCTTCTTAATTAAAGCCGGAACTCTTAAAGCTCTACTAGTCTTTGACCCCTGTTTTTCATAACACAATTGTGCCAGCCTTCCGAACATATGAGCATTTGTTCCAATCAACAAAGGGACACCATCATACAGTCCAGTGGGGGGACACACTAAGGCTAGGGTCTCTACTTGTTCAGCCACTCCAGCCACAGAGGTGGGGAAAGACAGCCAAATTCGGATATACCCGGAATAGGGGTAGGCCTTCTCACTTAACCCCCATACATGCAGTCCTTGTAATGGTTGTAAGGGTACATCTGACAAATGCTTCTGGAACATAATTGTCACTTGGGAGCCATTGTCTAATACAGCTGTTGTAGACACTCCATTCACCTTTACAGTGGTCTCCATGGAGGGACCCACTATTCTGGACCAGTCTGGAGAGGCGGTAGTGGGGGCCTGGGCAACTGACCTTGCCACAAAAGGACATGAGTTAGCATTTTGGTGCCCTCACTGGATCATTTTGTGCCTCTTAACCACTGATTTGTTCTCAAGCTCTCCTTGTAGCCTATATGCAACTTTGTCAGTGTCTTTTGAGGACCGGCATTCCCTTTTCATGTGCCCATCCTTCCCACACTATAGCAAAACATACTTTCTGGAGTTTGAGCTGGCGAGGTGCCACACTGGGAGCCAGGGCGGGGTATTACTAACTGGAAACCTTGGTGCCATCTCTGTCTCTGCTGTGATAAGCATTTGGAGACATCTCGTCAGTTTCTCCACTTCCATGGTCAAGGAATCAAGTTTGGAGCCGTCATCAGCAGGAGATACATGGGTGGATACCCCAACCCCCATAGCAGATGCAGTCGGATATAGGTCAGGGCCCATACTTGCAGGCATGGCCTTCATAAAGGGACTGTTTTTGAATTCCCGGATCTCTGTCAACAGTTCGCCCCATTGTGGGATATCTTTTTCCTTGTCAGAGCACTCATTGACTGCCAACCTCTGCCCCTGATCTTCACTTGATGGGTCACCCTCAGTCACTCGGGTCGTAGCCACAGCTATTAGTGCAGGTCCCTCCCGAGGTCACCTTTTCTCAACTCCTCGAATTTCTCTCATTAACTCATCATAGGAGGGTGGGGATTCCAGTCGATTTGCAGGCGTAGCTGAAGTAACACCAGTTCTGAGAAGGGGCAGACTTAAGGATCCTGTCCAGCCTGGTTCAGTCCAGTTCAATCACTGGCAAACTACCCTTTCTGAGGCATTCTTGCAACAATTTTCCAGCCGAGATACATACACAGACAACAACTCCCTTGGTACTGTTGTGCATTTCTTACTCTCCACCATGGGTCCTCATCAGAATCTGGGCTCCCACACATTCCCCAAGGCCTCAAGATAGGCGCTCGTGCAGTCGCTTCAGGGCGACTGGCCTGTTTAACATGGATGGTAGCCAGGGCAGGACCTCGGAGGCTCTCAATAATCCTCTTTCACTTTTCGGCTCGAGCATTGCCATTCTAGCACTTGGGGCAACATAGTCTATCCAGGTCTCCCAGTCATCCTCCCTTGGGGTGGGAGGTGCCAGAAAATCCTCAACCTTTGGTAAGAGTCGTGATAATGGCAGGTGCAGAAATAGGAGTCTGCATTGGTTCCAGCCACCATTACGGGTACTGGAGCAGGAGAGGTGTTGGGGAGGAACACCCCAGGTATGAATAGTTTCTTCAAGTCCTCCACAGTTTTCCTTCCCCAGTAACCATTTAGCAAATTTCTCCTCAAAAGTTTCAGACAGTGGTGAGGCTCATTCCCGGGTCTTTACAGTCATTAGTTATCACTCTCCAAGCAGTGAGGCTCCCTCTGGGGTAATGGTCTGTGGCACTTTGGAGCTATCTATGGGATCCTTAAACTCTACTGGGCCAGGAAAGTGTGGGTGAGTAGATTAGCATGCCGACCCACCACCACAGGGTTTATAAACCTTCCACCTTGGAAAATATTCCTGTACAGTGTCCGTATTGATACCCAGGGGATGTCCAGGATAAGCATAGCATTTTGGGGTCAATCTCCTCCCCAGTACACCACTCCGCCAGCGGTGCACAGCCACTCCTGTCGGGTACCCATTTATTTTTTCTTAACAGTGGTTTGTAAATATGGCCACTAGAGGACACACAATCCCAGCGTGAGCCTCCAAGATGTAACCCCTAGATGGCGCTATCCCAGGTGCTACTACCCCTGCCTGATTTGCCACTAACAGGTTGAGGGGCCTGGATCCGATGGCAGGTGCCTCCACCCAGAGGTCAGGGTTTGCAATAGTTAAACTAACTTGGTCACAGCCCTCTGGGACACTGCAACCCCCCTTTCTTCCCACTAGTGGCCCACACAGTATATCAGAATTACCTTCACAGTATACACTTACCCCCAGGACTGGTTCAGGCACTGGGACCCCCATTAAAATAAGAAGATTCAGTGCAACAATCACAGTACAATACTTTAACATAGACAAATACCTCAGGCAGTATAACTTTGCTGAAACAAGCAGCTCTGATTTATTTGGGGGATATAACAAGGACAGGGAAATCAGGTTAATTAGCTTATCACTTTACTCATCTACCTATGGCTTTGTGCACAGGCCTATCCCTACCAGTTACTGTCCGTTTTCCCAAGCCCTAGTGGCTAGTCAAACCGTGGCAGCTGGTAGGGGCCCTTTCACAGAGAAAAGAAAAATTAGTTAAACAGTCAGCAGTACAGTAATTCCATTTGATTCAATGTGGCAATTCAACAGGGAGTGATCCTGAATTAGTACTCACGACCTCCAAACAAGATAGGGTCCTTCAACGTCAGCAGGGCTACTCTTGAGCTCCGAGACTCCTCACACATTTATATGACAAACTGCAACAGGCAAAAGTCCTTTAATGGCAGCAGGATTCACTTGAGCTACAAGCCTCCTCACACATTTATATGGTAAACAGTAACAGGCAAAAGTCCTTTAATGGCAGCAGGATTCACTTGAGCTACACAAGCCTTCTCACATTTATATGGTAAACAGTCACAGGCAAAGTCCTTTAATGGCAGCAGGATTCACTTGAGCTACACAAGCCTCCTCACACATTTATATGGTAAAAAGAAAGTACTATACCAGGCAGGCTGCTTCTCTATCCCGATCGCAATTACTGCACAATACCTGGGAGAACACACAGCTGATTCAGTTCCTGACAGACCGAGCGCAATTCAGCAATTTCTCTAGTCTTCTACACAGTGAGCCTGGTTTCTACTCTTCAGATATCCTTTGATTCTCTTCACAGGATGGATTCAATCTAACAAGCAGTTACACAAGCTGTATACGGAACTTCGGGCCTTACACTTGTTTGCCGACTAAAACTGCACACAGCTACGGCTCCTTCCTCTTCACTGCCAGAGCTCAATTGAAACTCCAACAGACAAAACCGGGCACTTCCTTTGAGTTCCTCCCAGTTCTTGGCTGGATTAGCATCACTCAATAGACTGCCCATTGGTCCAAAAAGGCGCGAAGTCAAACTACATCTCCAGAGTCACTGCCCACCCAATCCTCTTGTGGCTGGCTCAGATTCGAGTCAAGTTCTGATTCGTCCAAGGCACCATTTTAGAGCTACCTTAACCCACACTGATTGGTCCAGTTCAGCAATTCAAAACTAGAATGAGAACTAAACAAACACAGTTCTGACTGCAAAAGCAGGTTAGACAAACTGTCACTCATTATTACTCTAAATGATTTCTGGCAAACAGTTACATCATTCAGATAAGTTCCTTTGCACTCCTAGTGACTGCAAAATGGAGTGAATTGGCATGCAGGTTGAGTTACTCAAGCGAGAAACACAGTCCCCCCACTTCAAATAATTATGTCTGCAAGCAGCTGCTCTAAAGAGACAGTACCAGAGGCTCTAAAACACTCACAGATAAATGGCTTAGACGCCAAACACCATTCAGGCTTGGAGCATTCAAGCAAGCTCCTGGAAGTCTTTTGGGAACCCCCATTTGCAGGGGGGTTACACTCAGAATTGTGGCTGCAACTGAAGGCAATTGCAACTGATTGTAACTGACTTGGATTGCAGTCCACGATTACAACTGCCGACGGTGGCTCCCGGGTCTAATAAGAACCACTTGGCCAACCTATACTGCCTATTTTCATACCTAACAGATAAGCTGCAGATCCTAGTTAACCAACAGCTTACTTCCTCCTACCTCCCACTAGGACTGCCTTATGTCTGTCCCATGCATTCTTGAATTCTCCCACTGTTCTTGACTCCACGACCTCCTCAGGGAGGCTGTTCCATGCATCCACAACCCTTTCCATGAAAAAATACTTCCTCACATTACCTCTGAGCCATCTCCCCTCTATCTTCAAATTGTGCCCCCTTGTTCTTACACATCTCTTTTTCTGAAAGATGTTACCCTCTTGGACATTGTTGATGTCCCCTCTCTTCCTTCTTTCCTTAAGGGAATACATATTAAGCTCCTTTAGTCTTTCTTTATGTCTTCTGGTGAGACCCTACACCATTTGGTTGCCCTCCTCTGAACAGCCTCCACTCTGTCTATGTCTTTGCGGACATGGGGTCTCCAGAACTGCACACAGTACTCCAGATGGGGTCTCACCAACTGTCTGTACAGAGGGATGACAACTTCCTGATTTTCTACTATGATGCCTCTCCTAACCATCCTGTATCCCCCAGCCTTCCTTACTGCCTTCTCACATTGCTTGCCCACCTTTAGGTCATCTGATATAATTACCCCAAGTCTCTTTCCATTTTACTGTTGTCAGCATCTCACCCCCCCATTGTGTACTCTTCCTCTGAGTTTTTGTTTCCTAGGTGCATTTAGTTGCATAATGTGAGCTGCCATCATTTGACCATTCCTCCAATCTTGTCAATCCCTTCTCATCCTTTCCCTCCATCTTGTGTTATCAACCCTGTTGCAGATCTTTGTGTTGTCTGCAAAGCATACTTTTCCTTCCAGTTCCTCTGCAATGTCACTTATAAAGACATTGAAAGGACCAGTCCCATACTGAACCTGTGGTGCCCGCTAGTAACCTCCTTTCTTCACTGTGGACTCTGTTTACTACTCTTTCCGTCCTGTTGTCTAGCCAATTTTTATCAGGCTACCACCTTGGGACCACTCACAGGCTGACCAACTTGTGTATTAATCTTTTGTGGGACTGTCAAATGCCTTGCTAAAATCTAGGTGAAGCCATGTCCACAGTCCTACTTTGGTCACCCAGTCAAAATCTATCAGATTCATCTGACATGACCTTCCCATCATGAATCCATGCTGCCTTGGGTCCTGTACCCCACTGGCCTCTAGGTACTCAACAATTCTTTCCTTCAGAAGTGATTCCATCATTTTCCCTACCACTGAGGTCAAACTAACTGGTCTGTGTTTCTGCCTCTGTCCTGCTCCACTTTGTGAAGAGATCACATCCACCCTCTTCCAGTCCTCAGGTACTACCCCATCCTCCTATGATTTGTTAAAGAGAGTAGTCAGTGGTGTCACTTGTTCTACCCTTAGTTCTTTTAGAATTCTTGGGTGAATCCTATTAGGCCCCATTGCTTTGTCCACCTTCAATTTTATTAGTTCTTTCAGAACCGTTTCCTCTGTAAATGGACTGGTATCAACCCCCATCTTCAGAGAGTTTCTCTTGTTTGGTTTAGGTACCTCTCCCTCCTCTTCCTTTGTGAATACTGAGCAGAAATATTCATTCAGTATCCCTGCTTTTTCGCTGTCACCCTCTGCCCATGTTCCTTCCCCTTTATTAAGCCTCAGTATCCCTCCTTTGGTCTTTCTTCACTCCCTAATGTACCTATAAAAGGTCTTACCCCCCTTCTTAACAGAGTTGGCTATCCATTCCTTGGTTTGGACCTTTGCTATTCTGACTGCTTTCCCTGCCTCTTTCTGCTTTAACTGATAAAGTTCTCTGTCCTGCTCCTTCCGTGTTTCCTTATATTTCCTGAATGCTTTCCTTTTCTCCTTAACCTTCCCTGCCACCTCTTTTGAGAACCATAGAGCTTTTTTCCTTCATTGTGTTTTATTGATTTGCTCTACACAAATGCTTGTTGCCTCTGTGATGGCTGTTTTGATTACTCCCCATTGTTCCTCCACCCCTCCTTCTTGCCTGTTTGCTAGTGCTTTTCTGAGGCACTTTCTCATTTTCCCAAAGTCAGCCCTCCTAAAGTCCAAAACTCTTGCTTTTGTATGGCTTGATTGTATAGCTATGTTTATCGTGAACCACACTGTTTGGTGGTCGCTTGTTCCCAGATGGCTACCCACTTCTAAATCTGAGATTCTTTCTCTGCCCCCATTTGAGAGTACCAGGTCTAAGATTGCTCCCTCCCAAGTGGGTTCCAATACTAACTGTCTGAGGTATGCCCCTGGTAGGGCATCAAGAATGACCCTGCTCTTGGATGTGCCTGCAGCAAAGGTGCTCCAGTTAACATCTGGCATAGTCAGGTCCCCTATCAACAATATCTCCCCTTTTTCTGCCATTCTAAGGATGCCTTCTATAATTTCCTTGTCCATTCTCTCCCCCTGAGATGGGCGTCTGTATACAACCCCCATGCGGGATTGTGGTGCCATTTTCTGTCTCCAGGGTGACCCAGAGTGCCTCATCTGCTCCCCTGTTTACTCTTTAGTTCTGTTGCTTTGATCCCTTCCTTTACATGAGAGCTACTCCTCTTCCTCTTTTATCCTCCTGTCCCTCCTGTAGATTGTGTATCCTGGTATGTTGACATCCCAGTCATGATTCTCTGTTGTACCATGTTTCTGACTGCCACAATATCCAGGCAACCCTCTTCCATCAAGGCCACTAGTTCAGGAGCTTGTTACACAGACTATGGGCATTGGTACTCATCACCCTCCACTTTTTGATGGCCTTACCCTTTAACCCCATCCCTGTCCTTACTGCCTTTGCCTTTTCTCACATTTACCTCTGTCCTGCTCCCTAATGACTTTTCTACCTTGGTGTTTACCTCACTAATTACCATGTTTTGTGGGGGGAGGCTGGGATTTCCCTACTCCTTTTTTAGTGCCTCCCCACTTGGCTAGTTTAAATGCTTGCTAATGAAGCATTTAAACCTCCCTCCTAGGATTCTGGTCCCCCCCCAAGACAGGTGCAGACCATCGTGCCAGTATAGGTCTGCATCCCTCCAGGTGGCTCCCTAGTCCCCAATGAAGCCAAAACCCTGGGCTCTACACCAGTTTTTCAACCATTCATTGAATTCCCTGGTGAGTAGTATCCTAGCATCACCCTTGCCATAGACAGGCAGCACCTCCGAGAAGGTTGCCGTATGTGCTACTTGTCTAAGGCCCTTCCCAACTCTACAAACTCCTCTTGCACTGCTCTGATCCCATTCCTAGCCAGGTCATTTGTCCCTAGGTGGACAACGACATCCATCTCCCTTGTGCAGCTGCTTCCATGATTCTGAGGATTCGCTTCCTGTTCCCTCCAAGCCATGGCACCAGGCAGGTACCTTACCTCCCTTTCCCCTTCCTCCCCCACTTCTACCCCCCTACTGATTGAGTCCCCCACCAGGAGTTGTTTCCTTCCCCTGTGGGGTCCCATGCCACCCTCCTGTGGGTCTCCTTTGTGAAGGTTCCTAGCATTCTCCTTGGTCTACACTGCAGGTGCCTCATAGAGAAACCACTATCCACCAGAATAGCGTATGAATTGTGGAGAGGTACAGCTGGAGGGATGCAACTCTGTTCCACCGCCCTCTCCTTCCCTGAGCCCACCCTGGTCCACAGTGTGACACTGTGGACCACGAGCTGCTACTCTCTTCCTTGCAGTCCATTGGCCTAGATCCACCCTCCCTTAAATGGTTTGGGTGTTACCTTATGGATAGGTCACAGCAGGTGAAAGCTGAAGGTGATCTATCCCTTTTAAAACCACTGCTAAGAGGAGTTCCACAAGGATCTATCCTGGGCCCTATCCTTTTTGCTATCTACATTAATAATATTGATTCAAATCTCACCAAAGCCACTGTCCACCTCTTTGCTGATGACACTGTTTTGTATGTCAGTAACCCATCACCTGCAGTTGCCCGTGAAATCTTGCAGGCAGAATTCTCCTTGCTGCAATATCAACTACTTGAGAAAAAGCTTCTTTTAAATGCAAAAATACAAAAGCAATGCTTTTCTCCAATCAAAGCTCCACCAGCACCTCCCCACTAAGCAGTCTCCCCCAGCTATGCACTATCCTTGGAGAAAATCTGGAGTATGTAGAAAAATTCAAATACTTAGGTGTGTGGATTGATAACAGACTTGACTTCACACATCATATTGAAGAACTGCTGAAAAACCTTCGCCGAAGGCTTGCCTATTCTAAGAATTAAACACTTCCCTAACAAGAGAATCAAAGATGAGGTTAGTCCAGGCCACTTTTCTTTCAGTTGTTGACTATGCAGACTTCTTTTATAGTCACTGCCCCATCTCCTACTTAAGCAAACTGGATACCCTGTACCATAGAGCAATAAGATTCATAACAGACCTTCCAGCTAACACTCATCATTGCTCTCTCTCTATGCTGCAGTTGGATGGGTTTCTGTACATCTCATAAGGAACAGAAATGCAGCACTATGGATCTAAAGAGCATTGTCTAAAAAATTTCCAAACTATATTCTAGACTGCTTCACCCAGGCCATAGCTAGCTCCTATGCCCTAAGAAGAAACAAACTCATCATGCTCAAAATACCCAAAGTCAACACCCGGCTAGGGAGGGCGGCAATCAGCTATTCTCTAGCTATGGCTTGGAATACTCTACAGAAATCCCTAAAGCTGTCCAATCTTATACCAATAGCATCCTTTAAACAGCTTTGCACAAGCTTTTTCGTAGAGAAATGCAACTGCTACCACAAGACCTAGACTTGCCATTTCATAACCCCCCCTTCCAGACAGCCACCATATATGGCATATTTTTGTTCCACAGTTCTCCCTCCTGGGCAGCCACCCTTTTTATAGTACCCCAGTTCCATTTAATTCTACCTAACTACCTACTACCTACCTAATCCTTCTCCCACTAATCACTGGCCCTTACATCATTCCTAAATGCTCCCCATTCATTCTAGTATTACATTATACTGTGTGTATGCCTTGACTCCTATATTGGGATATGTATATACTTTATCTTTTGTACAATTTTCCTGTAAACTACCTTGTCATGTATGTCTGAATCAACTTCTTACCCTTGATCATTGTATTTATAAGTGTTTTTTTTCTGTATCTGTTATGCATATATTAGTGAATTGATGTATATGTTGTGTACCTACTATCGAACCTTGACCTTATCAGGTCCATCTTGTAAATGAGCCTTGCTCAATGATGCTTGCCTGAATAAATAAAGATTTGATTGATTGATTGATTGGTCCAGCCTCTCCTCTTTCTTGGCAACCTCTGAGATACTGGCATTGGCTCTGGTGGTCCCTGGGTGGGGGAGAAGGTTTCACAAATCCTAGCCAGGTCAGCCTGGAGACGGGCAACCTCCTCCCTCAGCCAAGAGAGGTGCCTGCAAATAGGGCAGCATTGCAGCCTCCAGAATGTCTTCTGGAACACTGCCACCCCTCAGCCATTTCACTGCACTGCACCACTCCTATCATGTTTTATTTTGTGCCCCCTCTCCTGTTTCTCTGTATGCTTACACTCTCCTCTCCTTACAACTCTCACCCTTCCTTTTCTGGGACAGCAACTTTGTATATTCTTCAGTAGCCTCCTTCATCCTTGCTCAGTGTCAGACCACTATCAGCTGGGGGGGAAGAGCGAGTTGTTTTTTTTCTTTAAGGTTGCAAAACTAATGTTTCTCTATGATCTATCCCTTCCTACTGCCAAACACGAAGTTCCTGTTGTCAGTCAAATCAGTGGCTATAAAAGTAGAACTGGTTTAGGGTGGAGTGGGTGGAGGGTGGGATGGAGGGCAATTAGTAAGAAAAAGGCTAGCAACAGAAAATTGTAATGGAGTCACCTGCTTTTATATTGTTTAAGGCACACACCCAATTAGGCTCTCTCTCTCCTCTTACTGATTTAGCAAAGTAAGTTGATACAGTACCCTTCCCATCACGGAACATACACTGACTTTCTTTCTTTTCTTACCTAAATAAGACCCCTTCTACTTCTAATGAAGTATCTGTCTGCTTAATCTCAACAGACACTGACTCCTGCTGAGACATAAGTGTTAAATTAGTGTTAAAGAAGCTCTATTAACGGATTATCTGAAGGAATCATGCAACTGTTTCAGATGCCGATGGCCCCTAAGCCTCAGGTGCCACTCTCAAATCCTACGCCTAAGTATCTCATCCACCCCACATTCCTAACAACAGAAACCCAGGACCTACAAGCCTAGTTCCCTTAATTCAAGATGACCCTGCCTATTCTCTACCTTTTACCTATTCTGACCTCCCTTTTGGCTGCCTACTCTTTCACCCCAATTTCTACCCTATTCCTTAATACCTCCTTATTTTTTATCATTTAGGTATGAGCTCTTACTCAGCGGAGACTATATGGGATTGTTGTCTGTTCTCATTTCAGTAAAGCATATCATTATGTACCTTTGCATGTTAATTATGTTGACCGGTATGTATAGGCCCATATTGACCGGCACCTTCACAATGTTTTTTCTTTTTCCTTTTTGCACCGTTGTCCACCGTAATTGTAATCTTATGAAGTGTACTGTATTGTATTTATGCCCAGGACCACCTTAAAAATGAGCTTGCTCAATGGTGTTTATGCCTGGTTAAATAAAGTGATTGATTGATTGATTAGTAAGAAAATGGTAGCTTCTTTTAGTTAGCTGCTTTCTGCTCTACAAGCAAGATTTCAGTCTTCCAAAGGCTAGCAACAGCTTCCAAAGGCTAGCAACAATGCATGCACCGAAGCCGCAGTCCACCAGAGATAAAGTTAGGACAAGTAAATGTTGAAATTATTGAAGAAAACAGCAATGAATGTACAATTTATGTTGCACAAGTACTAAGTATATGATGCACAATCTGGCAGATATGTTCAGGTGTTATTTCAAAATGGGACTTAAAATCAGCTAAAGAGCTGGTAGTGTCCCTTTAACATAATATCATAACTGGCCTGGTGGTGCTGAAGGTTGAGGCGCTGGATGCCGCACCTCGTGCCATGCCGATGATCCAAGTTCGGGAGTGAGCTTGGGTGCCATGGGTTGGCAGGGGAGGGATCAGATTGAGCACCCAGTGGACTGCTCTCCTGTCCTGGGTGGGAGGGCATTGGGATGCTCGGTGCTCCAGCGGCCCCTGGTGAAGATCGGGGGCACCGCAGAAGCATGGGCTGCACATTACAGCGTGCCCAATGCTGGCAGGGTTGCCGTGCACCAAGCATCGGGGGATGCATACGTGGGGGGGGCTAGAAAAAGGAAAAACCTGGCTCAGAAGGATAGATGAAGACACCTATCCTCCATGCCCAGTGCCGGAACCAACTCGGCCGGGTCTCATCAATCCTCCACCCAGGCCTGACCTACTTGCCAGAGTCTGCCTAATTAAGGAGCCCAAGGAAGGAGTTGGGCTACCCTCCCCGGGTGGGTTAAACCGGGCGGGTGCTGGCAGCGGGGGGGAGAGGGCACTGGACTGCAGAGGATCTCAGGTGGGATGGCACAGGGAAGGATGCCTGAGAGAGTTCCCCTAAGCCATGATCAGAGGGAAAAAGAGTTGACAAAAAAAAACAACAACATAATATCATATCTCTTAGCCACTGTGAACAGGCATCATCATATATAGCACATTCTGATATCCTCCTATATAATTACATTTTTGCTGGGCATACTAGGAATCTATCTATCTTACTGTACATACATTCTAATCCTAATATACAGTATGCAAGAGAGAGGGAATCCAAATACAATATATGTGTTTTTAAGTGATTTGAATTATTGTAAAAGCGCCCTGATCTTGGGAAGGGTGCTTGATATAAATAACATTTTACTTACTTTACTTACTTACTTACAATGATACAACAAGGACATATATGGTGATGGCTAATAGTGGGTGTGAGATATGACAGTTTATTAAATATACAAAATTGAGTAATGGGGGTTAACTAAATCCCTGAAACTTTGGTGGTTATTTCTGGTACTCTGTTGTCCTAGGCAAGTGATAGTGGAATTCCAGGGACAGTAGTTGATAGGGCATCAGAAGGGGGCTGGTGATCTGTACTCTCTGACAAATAAAAATACTGAATATTTAACAAGCTGGGCGAGTGGCACTTATTTTTCCTGTGTCTGGAAGGGAGTCTACTGCCCTCCACGATCACCTGTCCAGGCTCATGTAAGAATTCTCTGGAAGTCTAGTGGACCCCCATCCATGATCGCCTTATAGGACTGATGTAAGGCTTCCCTGGTGGTCTAGTGGACTCCCCACACCACCCTGATATTTATGTATGGATTCCCTGTTCATCTAGGGACCTACCCCCAAAACTGCAACCAACTCCTCCCCTTCCCCGACCCATCTGCTCAGGATCATCCACTCCACAGACTCCTCAGCCCAGTTACTGTGACTGGCACAGCCCTCCACTCACTACCTTGGCTGACTGCTGTCTGAATGTCACAGAGACATTGCAGACCTACTCTAGAAACATCTAGCAGGTCAGGAGGGGGATCAGCTGCACTTTTGGGAGGCTACACCAGACTACCTGGGATGTTTTGCAACAGGCCAGTCAGGTGATCGGGGGTCCACTAGACTGACAGGGAATATTTACATCAGTTCAGATAAGCGATCGAGGGAGTCCACTAGACTGCTAGGCATTAGGACACCTACAGATCAGGTGATCAGGACATGGGGGTGCAAGTATACTATGATCTTAAATGGACATGCAAATTGCTCATATTACCTTGCATGCCCAATGGACTCATTAGCATGTTAGAGGTGAATATGGCCCACAGAAGCCCTGGCACTATACTGTTTGAGCCGTGCCCTCTCCATTGAGCTACTCTGGGCCATTTCTAGTTGGGGACTGTGTCAGCACAGTGCATAGTGACGAAGTGCTGTGCCAGCACAGCCCTATATTCAGACAGACAGCAGGCTCTGATCGCTGCATGTTAACTGTCTGAATATTACCCCAGCCAGCCGTGCACTATGTGCCATGCAACAGTCCCATCTGTGTGGCACACCCTGCCGGCTTTGAATATGGGGGAATCACATAATTTCAATGGTGACATAGTCTATACAGTTATGGTAATTTGCAAAAATAAATTATAAAAATCACAAAAGACAAATTTAAGCATTATAGAATAGGATGAAAAAAATTATGTTCTTTAATCGACTTACACTGAATCTGTTTGTTTTTGCATTACAAAAACAATAGAAGTATAACTACAAAATAACTGAAGTTTTACCACAGAAATACTTATGGTTGTGAGAGGACTTTATAAAAGCAAAATACCACCAGTTTAGATATAATCATAACAATAAATAAATATATTTTTTTCTTTCAGTTTTTAAATGCAGGTTTCGCTTCCAATAACCTCTTTTCCTTTTCTTTGGGGCCTTCTTTCTAGTGACTATCCAGCCTCAACTTCTACTAACCAGCTTGCAACTGCCTGATCTCCCATGGTTCTCAACTCCATGGTAGGGAGCTCCAGAGAGGGACAGGGATACACACACACACACACACAATCTGGTGGCAAGTGAGTGGCTACATGGTGCAGGGCCCAAATCTACCAGCCACTGTCATTCTGATGAAAGTTGGGATTCCCCCCCGTTTGTAGCATTCTCGACCACCACCAATTAATGTTGTGCAAATGTCCTCTGCATACTTGTTAGCATGTAGGCCTCCCCTTGCAGCCCACTGCATAGGGTTTGCTATGGCTGTGAAATGTTCCAAGGTTGAAAACATGCTGCCACTTGCAATACATTTTGACCATAGTTACCCAGTCGCCGGTCTTGTAGACTCATTTCTGAACTTTGGTGACCAGTTCCTTTATTTTATGGAGATGTGTGACATCTTAAGATGGACAGAAAAAAATCCTAAAAGCTGATTGGTCTGGAGACAGTACAAGCTGTGATATTCTCAGTACAACATCACAGTGTGAAACTAGTCTGAACAGAAAAATACAGAAAAGCCTTTTTTGTCCTGCAGGATGCACATTGTAATTGCAGTAGGCACTCTAGAGCATGTGTTATGCTGGTTTCAGATAGTTGAAGGTATTCCTGTGCCTCAGGGTGCACCCAAGGCATGATGGTATCCAAGCATAGCACACATCCAGAGATGCCTTGTTGTTTATTTCTAAAATTGATAAGAAAATTCAGACATGATTGGGCAAATGGGAACATATTACTGTGTTATTCCAACATAACCACAATGTTAAAAAAATTAACTTGATGAACTTTTAACTCACTTTTAAAGGAGAACTGTGCTGAACCCAAAAAGTACTTTTTTCCTTGTAGAAAGCTATATCTATATATGTGCGTGTGTGTGTGTGTGTGTGTGTGTGTGTGTGTGTGTATATATATATATATATATATTCTGGTATCAATTCTATTATTGTTCTATGTATATGGATTTATAGATTTATTAGTAACGTCAGTGAAAGTTTCTGATTTACACTCTGTGTTAAAGAGCAAGTGTTTATTAAGGATGTATATCTTGAATGATGGTTTAGTGACTTTAGATCCCTTTGTAATAATTTTGTTTGCTTTTATTTATTTTAATTACCTTTTCATCATTTTATATAAGCAATAAGACATGGTGGGGTGTGCATTGAACAGATATGACACATACCCAGGGGTGTAGTGAGGCGCGAGGCCGCAGACAGAGTGCTTTCTCTCCTTGGAAGTGCAGTCAGATCTGTTCAGTGCACACCCTTGGAGTGTCTTATTGCACTTATAAAATGGGATTTTTTTGTTTCTTGAAGTAAATAAATGCACTTAGATAGGTAAAAACAGCTACAATTAGGTGAAATCATTAATTTATTGTAAATTAGTCTTTGTGCCTACTGGAAAATCCAGAGGTTTTTTTTGTTTTGTTTTTTCTTTAGGGACATTTGTCCTCTTGTGGTCTCTGTAATGGCAGTTTTCCACAGCATGACTGAGCAGCTGCCCCCCCCCCACACACACATATACACATTGTGTAACATTGCTGTGGAAATCAGGGAAAATGTTCCCTACACTATTTATTTTTCTTTTCAGTTTCACCACAGTTTGGATTATCTAGAACTGCCACTCATAATAGCTGCTATAGTGGGAAAAACACATGCATGTGGTGGACGGAGGACAGCAGCTGAAGAGAGATGGTGAACCAGTAGAATGTGTCCAGTATGAACCGAACACACAAAAATATATAAATAAAAGTTCTGCTTGTATGCACATGTTTGGGACCATGACGTAATGTGCATACAAGCAGAACTGCATAAAACCAAAAATGACCATTGCCTGCATTCACTTCATCCTGATAGTGTCACATATTTCTGAATGACAAAAGGTACTAATTGCCATTGAAATTACATTGCTTTATTCAGTAGGTCTGCTGCAGCATTCTGCAGAGTGCTGCAAAATGCAGTAGAACTGGGTTTCATCCTGGGGATGCCACTGTATATATGTGTGTGTGTATAACATATATATATATATATATATACACACATATATATAAATATACACATACACATATATATATATATATATATATATATATATATATACACATACATATATACACACACACACACACACACACAGTGGCATCCCCAGGATGAAACCCAATTCTACAGCATTTTGCTACACTCTACAGAATGCTGCAGCAGACCTACTGAATAAAGCAATGTAATTTCAATGGCAATTAGTACCTTTGTCATTCAGAGAAATGTGACACTGTCAGGATGAAGTGAATGCAGGCAATGGTTGTTTTTGGTTTTATGCAGTTCTGCTTGTATGCACATTACCTCATGGTCCCAAACATGTGCATACAAGCAGAACTGACTGTACTAGAAGAAAAAGAATCTAATGGAATTCTTGTATTATGATGTCAGAAAAGATTTACTAGCAAGGTTGGCAGACGAGCAGTGTAATTGAATCGAAAACTGCAAACCTGTCTTCAGATTTTTATAATGAAATAACACACTCTACCACCAAAATGTTATATATTTAATAGAAATATGTGATTCTTCATAACCTGTGATCTTTTGTTATAATTTAGCAGGTGACATTTCCTCCGTAGCCTGATATTAACTAGGAAAAGGAAAACAAATGACGATTACTGTTTTAAAAATTGTAAAGTCATACAGATGGACCACAATAATGCTAACATGTAAAAGGCAGAATTTGTTGCTGAAAGAAGTATCTATTTCTTTTGAGAAATATATTTAGTTTTCTCACTGAAATGCACTCAGCTTAAAAGTAGTTGACCATTTTTGGCATCACAATACCAAGATTCTACTGAATTCTTTTTTTACTGGCAGTATGAAAAGCAAAGGTGAAAATCCACTACCTTCACTGCACTAACAAATACCATTGTTTCATTATAAAAGTATAAAGTAATTACTATCACATTAAAATACAATAAATTAAAAATCGTTACTTGTCTGTTTATTAGAGGTAAACGCCTACGCTTTAAATACCATTTTAGAATTTTTTTATATAGTTATGTTCCTCTCAACCATAGGGCTGTATATTAGCACACGTTTGCATTGTGTCAACAAAAGAAGAGCTAACCAGCTGAAGCGATAAATCATCAATCACGTTTTTTGAAGGTCAGTCATGGCTGATCATCGCTAATCAT
Organism: Neoceratodus forsteri; assembly: GCA_016271365.2. Lineage (NCBI taxonomy): Eukaryota > Metazoa > Chordata > Ceratodontiformes > Ceratodontidae > Neoceratodus > Neoceratodus forsteri. The sequence goes on from CM028130.1 coordinate 1,508,692,282, forward strand.
TAAATGTTACCATATGATCATCAAGGGATATTGTGAACTAAGATCCTCATTTAGATCATGATTTAATAATCAAACATGAGCTTTCAGATCATCAACTAATGTTTCTTGATTATTTTTCTAAGCATAAATCAGCATGATGGTTTTTGATGACCTGTGGATGATCAAATGATGATCATTGATGATTGTATATAAGTTCTGTATTACAAGCTAGTAGTAACTTGTAAGTCACAAGTACTATTTAGTTTTATGTGCTACTATTATGAAACTGTGAATGTCAAATATCAGTAAAAGCAAATTAATTATAATGTAAATCAAGTGAAGTCAAATTTTAATCTGTTTAGGAAGAGTACATGTAAAGTCATAGTATATACATTTGCTTAACTAAGTTGCATATTTCAAAAGAACATTTTATGGATCAAAACAATGGTAATTTCTATTTATAATATTTCAATGAGCTTATGCAACTTAGTATAGTGTTATGTTTGTGCAACTTGTGATAAACATTGTGTGACCACTCACATCTCTATATATACAGGATATACCACCCTGTAGGGGTACAGAATGATTCCCTTGGCTAAAGATCCCTTAGGAAGGAGCCCCTAGAGAGAGAGAGAGAGAGAGAGAGAGAGAGAAGAGAGAGAGAGAGGCTAGCCATTGAAGGAGTAGAGGAGGATGGTGGGACAATAAAAAAATGCTTTAGAAAGAAGGTGGAAGTCCTGGCCTTTTATGGCTCGAGCAGGGGGAGTGGTTAGTTGCCCCCCCACTGAACTACAGGAACAGCCTTCCATTTCAGAGGGCTTACGCAACTTAATACAGTGCTATGCTTGTGCAACTTGTGATAAACATTGTGTGGCTATTCACTCCTTTATCCAAAGGATTCCTTAAAGATCATATGCAAAGAGACCATATTTGAATTGTTTCCTTTACATTGTTCTGGTCACTGAGCTTAGTTAAGAAGTTTCCATAACTGTTTGAGAACATATCTATTGAGTTTACTATGTTTTTTTACCTCACTCTTTCACAGATGTCCTGTGCCTCATGCTGCAGATTTCAGTTCAGTCTTGCTGCTGTACAGTGTGTCCACACGACAAGAGGTGACATCACTGAGTGGTTGAGAGCTGTCAGTGCCATGATAGCAGCATCGGTTTGCGGCTGACTAATTTTTTTGGCACACTTGAACTAGCTTACAATTGTTATTAAGTGCAGCAATGTCATCAGATGACGATGCACCTCAGCTGGAAGCATTGTCTACTATCGATCTTTATATATTTGAGCCAGTGACATCTGCCAGCAGAACCTCAAACTGTTTGGTGATAGCCTCTGATCGCAATTACAGCTCCAGTGACAGCAATGAAGTTGCTGACACCCTTGAGATGTCTGTGGATGAATGGTATGGAATACCCTTCATTTTTCCACATATCTGAGTAGCACAACATCGCAATACAATGACAGGCAAATAGATGTTTTTTTTTATCAGTACCTCCCTACTGAGGTAAAATTGGTTCCTTTTATAAGAATCCATGATGTGCTATGTGAAACTCCTGTCCTGGGTTGTTGTATGGGTTGGGGGAGAAATGTTGGTTGTGCCTGTCACACAGAATGTGCTCATAATAGACAACTCAAGTTATGTTTTAGGCAAAGATTGTCTATTTTTACATGACCTCAACTTTTTTATTAAGACAGCTGTCAGACATGAGTTGCTGAAAATCAAATGAATGTATATGGAATATGGGCAAGAGCAATCTGCTGGTTGGCAGCGGATCCTATTTTAAAAAAAATCATTATACATCCAATTCACATTTACCTGGGTGATGATTACATACTGTAAGTTGTGATCCTTATATCGATCGAGCTGGAAAGACACCTTGCCGAAAAAAAAACATAGGTTCACTGAAAGGCTGCCATGGTTTGGACCAATGCAACGTGGAGGGCTACCTGGATGCTGATGCTGATGTACTTATAACTGAAAGGACAGCCTAGCATGGGAGTCCCCCCATGAGGACATACAGACTGCATTTTTCTTGGCACATACACGTTTTTAGAGTGCTGAGGGGTATCTTTGGAATTTTAGCAGATGATTGCACTCTGTCTATAAACATCCATAATTTGCATACATTTGATCAATAGGTTGGATTTAATCAGTGCCTCCATACTGAACTAAAAATGGTTTACTTTTATATGAATTCTCAGTGAGCTACGTGAACCTCCAGTTCAGTGTTTTTTTGTTATGGGTGTGGGTGGGTGGGGACTTTGGTTGTGCCTGTCACACTGATTATGCCAGTTTTGTACAAATCAGGTTATGTGTTAGGTAAAGCTTGTTTTTTCCACATGACAGTAACTTTTCTTTGGTTTTGTTTTTATGTTTTGGGTTTGTTTGATTTTGTTTTTTTTTCTTTTTGACACAGTTGGCATTCATAAGTAACTGCAAATAAACTGACTGCATATGGAAAGTGGACAAGATCAATCTGCTGTTTGTCCAGCAGATCCTATTGAAAACAAATCATTCTGCAGCCTGTTCACATTTACCATGATGAAGATTACATACTGTCAGTTGTGATCCTTACAGGGGTAGTGCTGGAAAGATACCATGCTGAAAATACCTTTGATTCACTGAAATGCTGCCATGCTGTGGACCAATGCAATGTGGAGGGTTACCAGGACAATCATGTACTTATAATGGAATGAGCAGCATAGCGTGGGTTGTCCTATCCCCCTCCACACCTCACCCATAAGGACATACTGTCTGCACTTTTCTTTGTCCACACAATATGTAGGATTTTATTAGTACCTCTATACTGCATTAAAAAGTAGGTTACTTTTATATGACTCCCCTGTGAGCTACATGAACCTTGGATCCTATATTTTGTTTTTGTTTTGGGCACGGGTGGGGACATTGGTTGTACATGTCTCACCGATTGTGCTCATTTTAGACAACTCAGGTTATTTGTTAGGCAAAGCTTGCTTTTCCCTGTATGACAGCAACTTCCATTCCAGGACTAATCATGAATTAAAAATTTGGGAATACAGCGCACTTATCAGTATAGGAGGTCAGGCGCACAACATCAGTACTAACATTTATAAATAAAAGACAGCACAAGAATTGACAAGGTTGTAAATTATTTCTGTCATACATGTGCAATGCTGGAGAAATGATGCTGTGCATAAGGATAGTAATTGTGGAAATCCATAGGTCATCTATAAAAACAAATTAGACAGCTTATACGATCAGGTAAAGCTGCAGTATATTGATTCTAGGAACCACAAGACTAACATGGCAAATGCAATAAATTAAACTTAAAAAATAATGACATGCAGCACAGCAGCACCCCCGATATAATTTTCCTGCAAGATCATCAGTCCAGTACAAATGATTCCTAAATCAGTGTAAACTGGACTATTTAAAGTATTAATCTCTATGCGACTGGGTAGATGAGGTTGTGAAGTTTGCAGCATGAAATATTAAAATGACCAGCTTATTAGACAGCTGATTTTGACTGTCTGAAGACCACAAACAAAGCAAAGTAATTAAATAGTAATTAAGTTAGACATTTAATTAGGATCATGAAGTTGTAAGAAATCTCAAATCCTTGTCATGGCACAACCTCTGGGCACAGCAGGAAATACAGTACAATAACCAGCAAATAAAATCGGCTTCAAATTGACATTGAAGGACAGTAATTCAGTAATATCACTTTAATCTTTGACAAAATCTAAATAATATTAGTATCAAGAAAAACAAACAGATTTCTTTGAGGAGTACAATACAACCACTCAGAACAGAGGAACAGCAGCGCTGTTACCGAAGTTAAAAATAAATAAATAAATAAATAACTAGACTGATATCAATGACAGTTTGCTAAGAGTTACGGTGTTAACAATAAAAGTAGACAACACAGGTTATTTGTACAGTCAGGAAACACAGATTGCTGTCAATATTTTAATTTCTTCAACACCACAACATCGACTGTCAACAGCAATTCAGGTGGGAACTACCAGCTTGACAGCTGTCAGAACAGTACCACTACTTAATTACATCATCTCATGCACAGGGTCTTTAAGGTCTGAGGACTGTTGTCAAAACAGATTGGTCAATGCAGGGCTTAGCGAGCAGATGAAATGAAGATATACTAAAAGGTAATAAATAATGACATGGAGAAAAACACACTGAAACTTTGTAAAACACTGCTATTTATTGAAATAGAACTTAATCACACAGCCTCTGTTCATTGCACATGATCTTTAAAGGAATTAGCAAAGTGAACTGCGGGGAACTATTTAGCCTGAATACCAATTCACAGTCACAGGGACATGAATGGAAAGTAACAGGAGGTAGGTTCAGGAGAGATGTGAGGAAGCACTACTTTATGGAAAGGGAGGTGGAACCTTGGAGCAGTCTGTTGGCTGATGTGGTGGATGCGAAAACAGTCAGGGGATTCAAGCAGGGCTGGGACATAATGAAGGGAATAGTGGTTGCCGGAGGTTGACGGGACCAAGGAGGAGAATAGAGAGAGGACAGGGAGGGTTAGTACCCTGGAGGAACAGTTGGTTCCAGGGATTATAGGGAACTGGGCAGACTGGATGGACCTCTGTTTTTTTTCAGCCATCATTATCTTTGTTTCTATGATATACCACTCTGTAGTGGTATGGAAGTCACAGAACCCTAGAGGAGGGTTCTACCCCTAGACGTGCCACAAGAAGTATTCCCTTGGCTAAAGTTCACTTAGGAAGGAGCCCCAAAAGGAGTGTCGAGCAGAAGCATTGCAGTAGTTGACGAGTATGTATCGGTATGGAGGACCTGCACATACTGTAGGTCAAGTAGGTATTGTGTAAGCAGGATCTTGATGTATAGTAACAGGAGACAACAGGTATGAAGATTGGTCATCTCGTAGGTCTGAACAATTATAGCAAGGGCGTGACTTCTTAAGGAGAGAGGGAATGGCAAAGGAGACCACCATCCACCTCCATCAAACAGTGGAAACCTACCAAAATAACCAAGAAAATGTGTTACTAAACCTAACTAGGTATTATTACCATTGGCAGGGGGCAGAGCAAAAACTTCCTTTGAGGAGTAAGCCCCTAGGGATCCAAGGCCTAGGCTACCTTCCCTCCAGGCTTTAGGATATTTTGTTTAGTGATGGCTCTGCTGCTGCAATTTAGAAGGCCAATCCAGGGGGTGGGAAATATTCCAATTTGGGAGAAAACTCTCACTCCATCCCCCTAACAGAAACACCTTGAAGGGTTGCGAGCAAACTCTGCTACAATGGGATATACTGCACAAGGTACCAGCCTCCAAGGCGGAAGGAGGAGAGTGACAACTGCTGAAGCACTCAACCAGCCTACCAATCTAAGAACAAATCAGATAAACCAGAGGTGGTCATAGGGAGAATAGCTTAGAAGGTGCCTCCGAACATACTCGGCTAGATAAAGGGGCCCTGCTGTTGAGGGCACCACTCATTGCAGCTGAAGTCTTAAATTCTATATCAAAAGGTGCCGCCAATGATTTGGATGACTAAAGCTCTGCCCGGAGCAAGGACATTCCCACTACGGGCAAGATAAGAAGAATCCTATACCAAGTTTCACATGCCCAAGATGCAGACTTCGTGGGTGTAGAGTGAGACCATCAGCTGCAGGCAGGCCCTGGGCCTCAGAAAGTAATGATCATTGCTGTCATGTCTCCAAATTATGGAGAGAGCATGAATTCGAGTATGAAGCACTGAGGACCCTCACATAGGTCATGCACAGCTGTATCAAGCATGAAAAGACTAAACTTCCACATAAGTTAGTCTGAACAAAAAGCTGACCCACATGTGGGTCTGAGAAAAGGGAAGACATCAACTCCACAACTTTTAGGGAATGCATACCAACTAATTCCATTAGGAAAGCCAAATTATGAGTGAAATTCAGAATTCTCATTACTGATGTGAGTAGATAATAGGAGGCTGGGTAAAGCCAGGGGCTGTTGGTTGGGTAGTAGGAGCAAATGTAGTAATAAGCCAATGAGATTTAGGTAATTGAGTTAATACGGTTTATGCATGAATACCATAAATGCCATGTAGGCTGCAAGGGAGAAGAGCAAAATGCATGTAACTTACATAAAAACATGTTCCTACTACCTGGAGCCATGATGCCCCACCACGACATCACAGTCCCCCACCATGGGAATAAAAGAGAAGCCACAAGCTGAGTACCATGGGAACAAACAGCTAAGTAAAGGACTGTTTCAATATAGATAAATTAGACACATATTGATTAAATGCCAGCAGCTATAAGCCAGGCCGACATACCGGGGATGTAATACTTACGCCACTAATTAGTATTTAATTTATGGTAAAAAATGCAGAAGAGCCTGATACATAGGACTAGGATAACATTAAATATATGAGTAGTGAAATGCAGATGATAGGGCAGGAAACCCCCAAAAGAGCACACGGTGGTTGAAATACGAGGTAGGGAAACCAAAAGATGGTGCCGGCAGTGACAGGCAGACACAGAAATGGTGAGTTGGGTATGGAGTAGTGGCTCCAAGGAGGAAAAAAAATCAAAGCAACAGAAAAGGGGTGACGAACAGAGGGAGGAGAGGGGAAGTAACCAAGCGGCAATGGACAGCCACAAGCTGTGGCAGTGGAAGGCAGACATAAGGGGGATGGAGAGAAACAAGACAGGGAGGGGGAAGGATCAGCAGAGGAGGCAACAACCAGGGAGTGGGGCAGACAGGACAAACAGCCACAGGGCGAGCAGCAGACATAGGAGGACAAGCAACGGAGCGGGAGGGAATGAGGAGGGGAAGAACAGACAGTCACAGGTGAACAACAAACAGAACAGAGGGAGGGAGTGAGAGGAAGCTAAGGCAGTGGCTGAAGGCAACAAAACATGGAAGAGACAGACAGGAGAAACATAAACAGAAGACAGTTACAGGAGGACACCAGGCTCACAGCAGTAGAAGTATGGGAGCCAACAGGAACCAAACAATGGGACGAACAAGGAAAGCCCAGCAGAACGAGTAGAGACAGGGGGGAGAAAGGAGGGACAAAGCCTCTAGCTGCAATGAAAAAATGCTTCAGGAAGAAGCGGGCAGGCCTGGCCTTTTATGTAGCTCCAGCAGGGGGAGAGGTTAGTTGCTCCACCCCATTGAACTACAGGCACAGACTTCAAAAATGTTGCCTTGACAGTATTAGTTTGCAGACTGTTAAGAAAGGTTTTGAGCACAAACGAGGTACACGCACAACCATAAAAGGAGCCACTAAATGTTGCTATATAAACCCATTTGAGCCTTTATAACACAAGCAAAAAAGGAGGTGTCAGACTAAGTATAACTGAGAGCAGTGCTCTGGTATAAAAGATATATCATAACCAATAATTCCAATAAAGATGTCTAAATAGAAGACAAGATACATTCCAAAAGTATATACAAAAGATACATTAATTTCTTGTCATTTATTACAATAATATTGACCATGGGCAAGCATGAAGAATCACGATGATATGAGACCATCATTAATCATAATCACCTGTCCATAACATCATAGTTTTTGATTGGCAGCCATTTAACATCCATGTTTAATTATTATTAATTATGATCACAATGATGGTTTCTGAAGTTTGAACATGATCTTTGTACATAATCGATAATGATCATTTATGACACATGATTCTAAAATCATTGGGCTCAATTTTAGAAGTGCACTTAGAGCATCACTCCACAGATACAGCAAATTCCAGTTACACCGGGGACCCTGCTCCCGATTTTAGAAAAATCAGGTGCCTGGTGTCAAACTCCTTGGGTTTACCACAAACTGACAACTGCACAAAACAGTTGGTGCACCTGCAGGAATTGCTGCAGGGATCCACCCCCCACCTGGCGCTACACTAGAAGGGCCAGGGCTGGTGGGGAGGTAGTGCCTGTGCTGGCAGGAAGGAGCTGGGGGCAGAAGGGGCATGGATGGTGGCATATGGGGAGTCTGGGAGACAGCTGGGCATTAATGGGAGTGTTGTGGCTCCCAGCGGGGCGCATTTGCTTTTGTATGTATTTACGTATTGTCCATCAATACCTACTAGAGTACCGCAAAGAACTGTACCTATGAATTATACTGTACAGGGGGTTCCAAGGACAGAATGTGACATGTCACCAGGTGGGCACAGCCCTGGCAGCAGCACATTCTGTCCCTGCCCCCCCCCTTAATTATGATGTTTATGGCTGCAGTTCAGAATGAATGTCTTATTTATTTGAATTGAAATGTTAGTGAGGGCATCTGGGTTTTCTTATACATTTTTGATCAGTGCCACAGGTTCTTTAACCCTCACCTGAATAACCAACAGAAAGGACCTCACTTAATTGACTCATCTGAAGAATGGCATCTTCAACAGTACTGCACCTCCAATAGTTTGCTGCCCTGTCAGTACTGGATAGGAGTCCAAGTTCTAGTGTCCAGATAACTGAGCCTACAGACACTTTGTTCCACATTTTGTGACAAGAAATTACTTTTAAATGACTGAATTTGTAACATTATATATAATTAAACACACCCATTTTTCTGTTTGCCATTTCAAAGGAAATTCAAGGCATGTGCATCTCACACAATATGCAGGGAACACAAGTCAGTCTCTCCTTACCTTGCCAATCACAGGAATATCGACAGAACCCCAGGTGTCTGCTCCCCAGTGAACCAGCCCTGAGGCAAAATCAGCCGTAATAATTCCAGCAACTGAAAAAGCAGAGACAAGGAATTTTAATAATAGTGGCTTAGTCAACAGATAAGAATGAGGTATAGCTGTGCTTCTCTGAAGCAAATAAAAGTTATAAAAAAATAATTATTCTACAGCAGGCTTTCGAAGAAAGCAAGCCAAAATAGTATAGACCAACCTCTTTGGTATTGCGCAAAAAATAAGATTAAGTTTTCTCCTTTATTAGTATTTTTAACAAATGAGATTTCTAAGCTCTAGTCCCAGGCAGAAAGACAAAATGTATCAATACAGTGATCATTAATAAATCACAGTATGTTCAATTACTTTGCAAGGAAACTTTTTTTAAGTTTCCTTTTTTTTTCAGTTAGTAGTTTATCTCCTGTTTCACCCAACCTACCCCCATTTGGACCAATGCCCACAACACCAGCTTTCAGCACCTCTGGGTCTTAGCATTTTACTCTGGTCTGTCCTCTGCCACAAGGTATTCAGAGTTGCCTACTTGCAGGTGTGGAGTCTGCGGTGGACCAGGCCATTATGCAGCTGTGGTCAGAATTTTTTTTCCACTGTTTTTTCTTCTCTAGGGTTTAAAGTGTGTGCAGTAATGCATTGTGGGGGTCCTGCTTCCACAGAAGCCCCCTCCAAACATCCTGTAGGTGAGATCCCTTTCCCTTGCATCTGACTGCACAGCCACCCAGATTCCTCTAGGTGGCAGCTGCCAAGCTGGACACACATACATCCCTCCCAGAGGGAGGAGAGCGGTTCTTGGGATGCTCAATCCTCCCACTCTCGGCCAGTCCTCGAGTGACCTGTGTCTGTTCCTGAACCCAGATCACCACTGTGGTAGGTGACATGGCACTCAGTGCCTCAGTACATCATGCCACTGAGATGGCCCAAAGTTTTCATTTTTTATTATAACTTACTCTAGCCATTGTTAAAAGCTGTGTTTTTAAAACTGTTGTGCCTCCTCATAATTGATGTTAAAAGAAAGGATTTTTATTTAATCAAATGGACATTCTTATAAAATGGGCATCCAAAATAAAGAAGTCTCATTGGTCAAAATATATCATGTGACCATGCATGAAATCTGTATACTAACTGGTTAGTGATGATTATCAACTGTGGGCAAAAGTTGTCAAAGTCCGGTATACAATGGTGATTATATACATATGTGTATAATGGAGTCTGATTATACACATATGTGTATAATTACTTGTGTATAATGAAGTTTGATTACCATATTTCATGCACAGTCATCCTGGTCCTAAACCACATCACACAATGATCAAATCAGTCCTCCTACACCCAGAACTATCTTCTGTCATTCCCCCTACAACCAGAATTGATCGTCTATCACAAACATGGCTACTACCTTTACAAATATGACTACTACCTTTACACTGTAAAAAACCTTCAACAGAGCCCTAAAAATAAAATGACCTTAAATAGCAAATTAATTAAATGTTGTTTCTCTGATCATCACACTTTCCTTACACACATAAACAAATTAGAAACACTAGGTATTGTTTATAGTTTTTATTACAGCTGTTTCTTTGCTGACAATGAAAAAAAATCTTCTATCTTTATCTGCTCATCAGGGAATCTCTTCTGCTTGCCCTGACAGTGAGATAATTGAGTCTCTGGCTGTAGAAGAGGCCTTTGTCATGTGTGTGTACAGTGTGTTAGGAGAGGAACATTCTGCCAGTGGAACTGAGCAGAATTCTGAATCCATGTATTTCATGGTAAACATTCCATATATTAAATTGTGATGCCAACAAAGGACAAACTTTGTCCAGCCGTAATACAATGACATCATCAATGACATTATTTACAGTGGGAGGAAGGACTATTCTATCATAAATGCACATACGTTAATCTATTGTTTCTACATATAAACATGTTTTTCCCAAGCTCAATAAGACACTTTAGGGGTATGCATGGAACAGATTTTACTGCACTTCCAGGGACTGAAGGCACTTGGCCTGTGGCCTCATGCCCAACTACACCCCTGGACATGCTGTAAAATCTGTTCCATGCACACCCCATTGTATCTTATTGCTTACTTAAAGAGCAGAGATCCATCTATTGTAATAATAATGATGATTTGTTCAGCTATTGCAGTTTACTAGTGGATGGATTTTTTTTTATTAATAGAGTTTGCAATACATTTTGCTAAAGTTTCCATGAAAATTGTACCATATAAAAAAAACCTTCAGAGCCTGGATTTAATTTTATAATCTGAGCACACAAAAAATTATGAACAGAATACCAATAGCAAGCTGCAGATATTCCATTTTGCATACTAGCTTTAACAAAATACTCTGCAGTCTTGCCAGTCTATGTGTAAACATCACACTGTGTTTGGCCTAAGGCAGTATGTAATACTTTAAGGAGGAGTACCAGTGTGTATGCGTGTGTCAATGGTTAGAGTCCCATCTTGGGAATCAGGAGATTGCAGATGGTTCAAGCCCTGCCAAAGCCAAATACAGTGTGTGACCTTGTGTAGATCACTTAACTCCCAGTGTTCTAGTCCATCCAGCTGCAGAAATTGGTAAACAAAATGCAGGACCCCCACTGAAAATTATATGTTGTCTCCCAGCAGGGCTATCCTGGTAAAATAAATTATGATATATAAAAAAATTAAAACAAGGTATTCCAGTTATGTTCCTGTGTCTCAAACACAACATTTAAAACTAGATTTCTAGCCTTGACTTTGAGTAAGATTTTTTGACATCAAAGTACACATATTTATGATGCAATAAGCCTTAATATGACAGCAGACTATGATGTCACAAGCACACAGCTCTGGTGAAGAAAATCAGATTTTTTAACACAGTATTATTTAAGCAATAAGGCATGACAGGACATGGGTTACTTAAGTAATAAACCACAACAGGGTGTGGGTGATGCTGAATTTGCCCTCGCCTGGCATGGTTCAGTCACGAGGCCACAAGCCGAATGACAAACCATGCTAGGCAGGGGGGGGGGGGGATAAACCCAGCATCACCCACACCCTGGAGTGGTTTATTGCAATTATACAATTGGGTTTATGGTTAAAAGTTAATTATTTTGTGTTAACATCTTTTTCCTTTTTAAAAAATTACCAAATGTGTTAAATATCCCTCCATTTAAAAAAAATAGTCCCACAATTACACTGCTTTAAATGGGTTGAATTTATTGTAAATGGTAATGGTAGATGTGGTAAAAACAGTTTTTTCAACATCAAGTATATAGAAAACTCTTGCACACTTGCAGTTGTAGGAGAACCATTGATTAGTAACTTATCAGCCACATTTGAAATCTGTTTGCAACTTTTCATGTAACCAGTTTTTTTGTTATAGACTGTGGCAGCATTTTACATAAATGAAGTATGAGTAGGTTTTATTCGTTTACTTAAAAACAAGCATCAAAAACATAAAGTAATGAATTCAGCAAGATGTCACTTTTGAATTTGCTACTTTTTTTATTTCAGTTACGGCTCATAACATTTCTTAACAGATGGGGGGGTGCTAACTTCATCATTTCAAAAGAAAGGCATTTCAGAAATGACAGTTTTTAAAACAGATTTTCTAACATTAATTGATAATCAGGCATGCTGTCTTAACATTTATAATGTAGGTTAATGTGGTCCACAATAATAATTTACTGTGCCGTAGTTAATCAATTTTTTGATGGATTGGTTGGAGGCAGTTTATTCATGTGATGATTGCTCTCATTGCAGGTTAAAGTCACTTGTCCCATGCTGCAATTGCCGGGGAAAACAGTTGGGTCCACAATGTGGGAGTCGTCCTGTGGGGGATAGCAGGCAGTTTCTGTAAGTTTTGCAGGGCGACCAGATTTGTTTCTCCATAAGGGTAATTTTCATTGCCTCAAGTTGAATCCAGTGCAGTGTTTAATGTTTGGGTGCAAATGACAGTAGTTTGGCTCAGATCTGCAGCTTGGCTCCGGGGAGGGGGAATGCTGCTCAAACTCATACAGCATTGTAAAGCAAGTCTTTTCACAGGTGAGCATTCATCTGTGGGATGATAATTGCATACCTCTGTTTGGTTTTCTGAGTTTTGTTTGGCTTTGACTGCTATCGGAAGAAATTATGGTGCCTCATCTTTGGTAATCAGCTAGCTGCACAAGGAGGACTCACTGTTATGACCAGTGATTGACATAATTTGGTGAACCTCCATGCCAGCATCGCTCAGCGGAGTCACAGCAGTGGCTTTAAAACAGTGATTTGTGTGCACAGTTTCGAGTCCAGCTTCTTTACAAATACGGGGTAGCATGTTTCCTAAATAATTTATATCCATGGGCTCTTGTGTATACCACATGTCCATTTTATCAAGCACATCTTGCTGTTGTCTTCTGGGGTGTCAGAACAGGGAGAGCAGGTTGGGAGGTAGTTTTCCTATGTATTTTGAATAATTTTCGATGGGACATAAAGGGTTCCCATTCTGTTCAAACATATAGCCCCGTGAAGACTGTCTTGTTTGGTCATTACACTGCTTGTGATTTTTAGTAGCTTCATTAAAGGCTTTAGTGATGTTACGTATGCCCTCTTCTGTTTCTTTACATTCAAAAGAAATCACTTTTAAGGCCCTGACTCCTTCATTGCCACATCTGGCAAAGTGAAGCTGAATGTCTAACCACACCTTTTTTACAAGGCTGGTTGCATTTCTTGGAGACACTGCTTCACTATTTCTAATTTGTGTAAGTTCAATCGAGGACAAGGCATGGTGGTGAACTAAATTGTCCTTCCCTTTATGGTGTTATTTCTTTACTACACCTTTAAATACATTATTTGTAGTGCTGAATTCTGTGTCATTCATGAGATTTACTGAATGACTGATTGGGGGTCATTAAGATGCCTGTTAAGGCCACACTGTAAGCTGAACTAGCTGGATAAAACATATTAATTGCCAGAACTGTTATGAACAGATCCATAAAAGTTCCTCAGAAGTTTGTTTAGTTCAGGTACTGGTATGGTTGCTAGATTGATGTTAATGTTTTTTTGGTGGCACCAGTCCACAAACACGTTTAATGCCCATCTTGTCTGCTTTTGGGTGGTTTCTTGGATGCACTGAAGCTCAAGAGTTATTATTTCAGCTTCAGATAAGTCTATATGGCATTTCTGAACACTAATTGCCTGCTCTGTAGATGTAGTTACAGACACACTAATGTATTCATGGTGCATTTCAATGCTGTGGCTTAAATTAGTGAGGTCTCTATTGTTCTTGCTTGGGTATGCCTGTAACAGTTCTTGGATGGTGTCTGTGCCCCTTCTTAAATTTGTCTGTACATTGTCTGCCACAATTGATAACATTGCTTGGTTGCTGAGGTTGGTAAGGTTATTATCTCACTGACCACTGCTGTCACTGCTATTCAGTAATGGTATACTTTCAGCGTGCTTCTCAGTACTGATTTCTGTGGTAAAACAAACATTGACATTTGGATTTTCTATTTCTGTATTTATTTGTACTTCAGAAATTAAGCTCATATTATTTTCCTGGTGCTGGTTTATAGGTACTGCTGCCAAATGAAGACTGTCACCTGTTACAGAGACATCGACTAAAGTCGCGCTGACAGGAGCATCCCTGATAGGATTTCTCACTGACAGCTGATTTGTGGAGCTGCTTCCATCAACTGTGATGAAGGTAAATTCTCTACATTTCTTTCCATGTCCAGTACTTGCTCACTGATAAAGTACTGTAGTGACTGGAACACTTTGTCTATTTCACTGCTGTATGGAATTTCAAAGTTAGTGTCCATCGCCGAAGTCAGGTCCATTTACCGAGGATTGCAAATGGTGGTATGTGTGTGTGACTTTGGGGGTCATATGGATACTTTGCAGGATGACATTCTAAATGAGGTTGCCTGGCACCTTTTGCATTGGTGATGCACAATTGTACCACACTGCAAAGATGCCAGACAACCAATCAAAAGACTTAGACCCCCACCCCCACCCTGAAAATCAAGGTTAATTTTCCTCCTGCTTCCCCCTGCCCCACCCTGACAATCATGGCTCTTTTTTTCCCCTACTTCCACCTGCCCTGACAATCCTAGTTAATTTTCCTCAGGCTTCCCCCTTCTCACCACCTTGAAAATCATAGTTTCAATGACTGCACCCTTACTTCAGCAAGAAGAGGGATGGAACAGCTGCCTTCACAGTCAGCACCAATGACGCTCCTTGGTTGGTCAACAGGTGGTGTGTAAAAGCCAGTGGCCCATGTCATCATTTCTTGTAAGTTTAGCATCTCATCCCCTTCATGTGGCCGTGTTCCAGCAGGCCTGAGTAATGAACTACAGGGGCCTACCAATTTTCTACTGACAGGACACAGGCACATCTCGGAGATAGAGATGTCACAGTATGTCAGTTTCATGGCGTTCTGTGGTGTCAGAAGACATGGTATTGCTACTATGAGCATTTTTTTTGTTTTATTTTTATTTATTTTTTATTTTATTCTTTGATAATTGGGCAACGCCCACTGTGTGCTAGTGTCTGTTTTCAGGGGCAACCCTGGAGCACTGAGGAGGTTATGTGACTTGCTCAGAGTCACATAGCATGCAAGTGGAGGTTGTGGGAATCAGGCCTTCTGGCGGTACCAAGCTCATTCACAGCTCGTTACTGTAACCTCTAGGCTATACTGGCAGCAGTTTTAATACCACAATAACTGTAGCTCACAGTATACTGTACATTTTAGATCTTTCAAGTAACTGATTTTTATTTTTAGGGACAACTGTCCCACCTATGCCAACATTTACCAACGCAAGATTTTGAGAAGAGTTCTTTTTGGTACACAAATGACTACTTCTGTAATATGATAGGTGTGATATTGCATGTAATGGTAACCATACTGTCAAAATGTCATATTACTGTATGGCATTCCTACTCTCAGATACACCTGCTTAGAAAGCACTTTCACTGAGTCTGATGTCCATCTGAATGCAGTAGGCATGATTTTTAAAATCCTCTTCAACTGAGGTAATCAGGCTGGGTTTATGATAAAAGAAGAGCACCGCCAGAAAAATCAGGAAGATGATCAGCTGACAGATGCCCCAGTAAGAGTGGCCTCACTGGTTCATGCAATTGTCCAGGCTGTGTGTGGGTGCTGATGTATGATTTGGTCGCCACTGTACATTCAGTCACTTCACTACCACTCTTGCATTGCTTATAAAGCGCTTTGGAATACATTGTGTATGAAAAGTGCTATATAAATGCTGATTCTTATTCTTCTTCTCAGTAGATATTGCTCACATCTGTCTGCTCCATCAGCCTCCTTTTACAGCCCGATACTAAGCCTGTCTGCTCCTTAACTGCATTCCCAGATGGACACAGGCAGACATAGCCTGAGGCTTCTGCACTTGACCTTCAAGAATTGTGCCTGGGTACAGAGTATTAAAAAAGGAAAAAGAGAAGACTAGCTAGATTAACTGGGATATTTATGCATCAGATTCTATGTTTCTACACTTCTAAAATCCAGCAAACGGGGCTGCTGCACTGCTGGGAAGGCCCAATCAGATTGTTTTTTCATATACTGCAGCTTTTTCTCCTCTGGTGCCATCCATCTAATCATCAGACCTGAGGAATGTTGCACCACAGCATCCTCCCAGCAGCTATCCCCACTGACCACCTTAGGTGGGGTCACTGCGGAGCAGGACCCTTGAGTGCCGGCCACCACTATCATCATGACGACAACCTGGTTTGTTCCTATAGATTTGCCCTCTCACCTACCAATGCATATGGTGTTGCCACTGTGGCTTCTTGTGTACATAGCGGACCCTTACGGGAGAGCTATCTCCCCAGCCAGCCACTGGGGTCACTGTGATGGCTGAATCTGGCACCAACCCTCTCCAGCTGACAGCACTGGCATTGCCCCAGCCCCACAGGCCTGCCCGGATGCTTCCCAGGTTTGTTTCCGAACCCGGATCACCAGCATGGTAGACAAAGCCATCAGGCAGCCCACAATCAGGTAGTTTTTAACCAACATGTCACTAGTGTATGTAAAGGTATTCAGAAGATCTATAATGGGCAAAGATATTCAATGCCATTGTAAAGAAAAGGGTTCTATATACAGTATTTGTATGCATTTACAGTACCTCCTCTTTAAAATTGAAATAATAATTTATAGCTGTTGTGAGTTCCAGTCCCAGCATTGACCATTTCTAAATGTAATCTAATGCTAATGCAGTGAGTACCTAGGACAGGATCTGCTCAGTGATTATTCATCCTCCCTCTTCCCAAACCCACCCATCCATCTACCCACAGAGGAGGAAAAATAGAACAAGAGCACTTCCCCCTCTTTGAGTCAAACACTTGCAGCTACCCAGGAGAAAGCACTGATGGGCACTAACTGTGAGAGAGTTGGCAGCTTCTTTAGTCCAAGGCTTTCCCAGCAGGAGTCCCTATAGGCAGTGGTGTAGTACCACCTACTGTGGGGATACAGGCAATGAAAGACCAAAAATAAATGTTAAAAGCATTCTGAGTCATGTTCAGCTTGCTGCTTGTTAACTGGAATCTGCTGATACTATAAGCAATGCTCTTGATGTCACAAGTCTGTGGAAACAAAATTATGGCCACATTTTTATTTGTACTCACACATCAAAGAGATGATTATTTTTTTTCAGCTACTAAATTTAAGCTGTACTTATATTATTTTTTATTGTTTATTTCCACAATATAGCTATCACTTTACAGGATTGCGGTCTAGTCACAGATGGCTATTAAAATTGAAATGAAGACCTTTTTATTTGAATGGACTTTTGGCAGTTAATCATTTAAATACCTTTTTTAGAAGTACCCTCAGATACTACAGGCATGGTAGTGCCCCTATAATTATGCTTACAGATGCTGTTCTATGTCAGACCCCTCTCTTTCCATGTTAAAAACGTAGCCATTCCTAGACAGAATAGCTTGACATTTGGCATGCCCATGCTGGGCTCAGGATCTCTGGATTAGGAAAATGTGGTAGTGGGTTCAGTGATTGCAAAGTTCTAGAAGGCTGAAAATATATAAATATATGATCATTGAGACTTTCTTTTTTTTTTTTTGCTCAGCTGTAGTTCAAAAATGGCTAACAGCTGAAACCTGAAATATTCAAATTCATCACAGTTTGACCCAAAAAGGTACCTTTGATAGGTGGTTCCACTGAAAAATGATTACTGTAGCGTTAAACTATAAAGGAAAGACCATGTTGTTGTTGTTATGCATGTATGTAGGTTTTTCCAAGGTTCTATTCATAAACAGTTTTTAGCAACAATAGCAGCTTCTGTTGTTCTCTTTCGAAACCTGATGATGTGAGCCATTTGCATAACTTTAAACACCTCACATCAACAGTTTTGAGCAACCTCCCACCTGACCCAGATGGTCATGTGGCTTGACCAGCGGCAGATGCCCAGCCCCACCACTGTCCCCCCCACACTGATCGCCCTCTTTTATTAAAATGTTTTACATCAACAGTGTCTGCTAAGCCCCTGTCTGAGCCAGATGATTGTAATTACCAGTGTAATGTGCCAATGATTTTTTTTGTCTTATATCTGGGAGGGTGAGGGTAATCAGCTGCAGGATTAGGCATCCCCTGCTGGTATCCCCTTCGTGCATAACCAAACTGTTCCAGTGATCAGCAGTGAGTGCTCAATCCCCCCCCACCAGTCCCCCTCCCTCCCAAACACTGAAAGAATTACTTTTTTTAACACTGTCAGTGGGTACCCTATCCCACTGCTGGTACACCCTCCCTCCCAGCCACCTGAGATATAAGAAAAAAACACATTCACCCTACCTCTAGTACCTATGCCACCCCCACTGGTACCCAACATACATATTTTATATGTACCCCCGAGTGAGAGCTTACCTGATTAGCTTTCCTGAGCCAGAACTGGATTGATGATCTCCCTGCTCTCTCCGGACTCAGAGGAATTTTCTCTGTGTGGGGGACTGGAGGAGCATTGCGGCCAAAAGAGTCTGTTTGTTTGGCACCTCCCACACCAGCCCAGCAGCTACTACTGTATATTTATTGCACTCTCTGTGCCCAAGGAATCTCATTAATGGTTGGGAATAAGAAGAGCACTGCTGTAGACAAGGGGCTATTTTTCTTTGTTGCCTCCCAAGCCAGAATGCATCATGGCTCAGAGCCACACATCAAAGGGACCACCATCCACCTGCTGATAACGAGGGAGAGCATGTTTGGTGCTCACAATGAAGCAGGAAGTCCCTTGCTATAATGTCCCTCACAACCAGACTACATAAGGCAACACAGCACTACCAATGGGGTCACATACTAATACAGGTAGTTTGAAGATAGAGGGAGAGATTTCCAAAAACCCTCAAAATTGGTGCAGGTGCAGGAAAAACCTGCACAAGAGGATCTTCATTTGCAAAGCCACAGTTATTCCTGTATGCACCAGATTTTCTATAAAGCAGTAGTTTTTTTTGTGGCCCACCCCATGATTTACAGCAGCTCACAGCTAATTTTTTGACACAACTGTGCCAAAAATGTTACACCTGGTTGAACCAGGCATAACATCCACTGCAGCTGTACCTGCCACCCGTGTGGGATATGGGCTGAAAACAGGGCTGCCACCCAGTGCAGAGATTATTTTTCACACTAGTGGACTGTGGCACAGGACTTATTCCCACAGCCATTTTCAACCATTTGAAAATCTGGCCCAGGAGCTGTATTTAAAATAAACACATGGGACCAGTGCCCATCAACCTCACAGGGCACCAATCTTTTGCTGACCCCTGACCCTAGAAGAAACCTATCAGGGAGACAGATGAAAAAGCAAACAGCAGAGGCCTCTGTGAGGCAGAAGATAATGGGCAACAAGGTAATGGGCAGACCTATTAGTCTGACGTCAGTTATAGGTAAATTGTTTGAGAGACTATTATTAACCAGGATAGAAGCCTACATTAATGAAAATAATTTAGCAGGCATATCCCAACATGGCTTCTTTCCTGGTAGGTCTAGCATAACCAATCTCTTGAGTGTTTTTGAAAATGTGAGTGCAACCCTTGACGCAGGCCTTCCAGTAGACATTATCTTCCTTCATTTCTCTAATGTTTTTGATAAAGTTTTCCACCATATTTTGAAAAATCAATTGATTAAATTAAAATTTCATTCAAATATTATAAAGTGGGTTGTATCATGGCTACATAATCATCATCAACAAGTGGTAATCAAAGGGCATAACTCATCATGGGGACAGGTTATGAGCAGTGTCCCATAGGGTTCAGTACTTGGCCCTGCTTTATTCAATATTATGATTTCTTCAATACAGACATAAACTAACATCTGGATGCCAAAATATGTGGATGACTATAAACTTGATTGCATAGTTAATAATAGTCAATCCGCACTTGCATTCCAAGAAGAATTATACTCACTTGAAAAATGGGCAACAGAGTACAAGATGTTTTTCAATGAACAGAAATGTAAAGTAATGCACCTTTGGCATAATAACCAGAAGCATGTTTACAAGCTTAATAATGTTAAACATCAGGAAACAACAAATGCAAAGGATTCAGGAGTCATAGTAAATAACAAACTTACTTTTGATACAAATACAATTACAAAGGTTAAAAAAATGCCACCGCATTGTTGATTGTATTCTTAAACACATAAAGAGCAGAAAATCCTGGACTCCCTTCAGGGTGCCTTCCTCAAGCAACTGGTCATGGAACCAACTCGGCAGAAGGCAATACTGGACCTTGTGCTCACAAACAGGGACAGTGTGATGGGGGTAACAGTGGGGGAGCACCTGGGTAACAGTGACCACCAGTCATTGTGGTTTGAAATCACAGAAAAGAGCAGAACCAAACCACACAAAAACACTATCCTGGATTTTAGGGGGCAGACTTTGGGAAAATGGGGAGATGCTTGAAAGAGGCATTAAGGGAATGGGACAGGAATCAGGGATTGAGGAACAGTGGGCAGTATTTAAAATGGGATTATAAGAACAACAGAATTATGCATTAAGCAGGTTAGCAAGAGGAAAAGAAAGAGGAGACCATTATGGTTTTCCAAAGAGGTAGCAAAGAAAGTGAAAGCCAAAAAGATTGCATTCAGGCAATACAAAAAGACACAGGCAGAAGGGGATAGGGAGAAGTACCAGGAGAAACAAAGGGAGGCAGGGAAGTCAGTAAGGGAAGCCAAAGCTCAGACAGAAGAACACATTGCAAAATCAGTGTTTAAAGGGGACAAAACCTTTTACAGGTACATAAGTGAAAAAAGAAGGACAAAGAGAGGGATAGTGAGACTGAAGAGGGAGGATGGGAGCCGCGTGGAGGATGACAACAATAAAGCTGACATATTGAACAGGTATTTCTGCTCAGTCTTTACTAAGGAAGAGGGGGGTAATGGGTCTGAAGGGAGTACAAGGGGTGAGAATGGTGCAGAAATGGACACAAGTCCCTTACACGCGAGAAAGGGTCCTGAAGGAACTGGAAGTAATAAGAGCTGATAAAGCAATGGGGCCAGATGGGTGCACCCCAGGTCCTTAAAGAACTAAGAGAGGTGGTGGCTGAACCTCTGGCTATCCTGTTCAGCCAATCACTGGAAACAGGGAGGTACCCAAAGACTGGAGGACAGCAGATGTAGTCCCTTATACAAAAGTGGGAACAAAGAGGAAGCAGGGAACTACAGACCAGTCAGCCTCACCTCGGTAGTGGGAAAGATCATGGAAGCACTACTAAAGGAGAGATTGGTGGAACATCTGGTTGTCAATGGACTACAGGACCCAAGGCAGCATGGTTTCACCAGGGGAGGTCATGTCAGACCAACCTCATTGAATTTTTGACTGGGTGACTAGGGAGGTGGATCAGGGAGGGCAGTGGACATGGCCTATCTGGACTTCAGCAAGGCCTTTGACACTATGCCACATAGAAGACTATTACACAAACTGGGAATATGGGTGTGGGCAGGACAGTAGTGTGGTGGGTAGGTAACTGGCTGGGTGGCAGGGCACAGAGGGTGGTGGTAAATGGCTATCACTCCACAGAGGGAAGAGTGACCAGTGGGGTACCACAGGGATCAGTGCTGGGACCGGGTCCTATTCAACATCTTCATCAGTGACATTGCACAGGATATAGAAGGCAGAATTTCACTGTTCGCTGATGACACAAAGCTCTGTAACAGAGTAGACACACCAGAGGGTGTAGACAGAATGAGAAGGACCTGCAGAAACTTGAAGAATGGTCAAGGGTTTGGCAGTTGAAATTCAATGCAAAGAAGTGCAAGATAATGCATATGGGGCACAAAACCCTGGCACAATATATCAGTTGGGGGTGAGGATATAGCATGCACCAAGCAGGAAAGGGATCTTGGGGTTGTCATCTCTGATGACCTCAAGGTAGAAACAGTGTGACAAGGCATCAGGTAACGCAAATAGGATGCTGGGATGTATAGGCAGGGGCATCACCAGCAGGAAAAGGAGGTCATAATTCCGCTTACAAGACACTAGTGAGGGGCCCCACCTGGAGTACAGTGTACAGTTCTGGAGACCACCTACGTAAGGACATAGACAGGGTAGAGAAGGTTCAGAGGAGGGCAACAAAGATGGTGCATGGGTTGCATCACAAGTCCTATGAAGACAGGTTGAAGGAACTGAACATGTACTCCCTGGAGGAGAGGAGGGAGAGAGGGATATGATAGAGACATACAAGTATCTTACAGGGAGGAACAGGTGCAGGAAAATACTATTTTTAAGTGAAAAAGATGTTTCAGAACTAGAGGCATGGGATGAAGTTGGAGGGAGGACGATTCAGAGGAAACATGAGAAAGAATTTCTTCACAGAATGGGTGGTGGACAAGTGGAACACCCTGCCAGAGGAAGTGGTGGGGGCTGAAACAATCACGGGATTTAAGAATGCATGGGATAGACATAAAGGAATTCTAGAGGTCAGGGGTAAGGGGAAATAGACTTCTAGGAAAACAAACTGAACTTACAAGCTCAAATGGGCAGACTAGGTGGGCCATAGGCCCTTATCTGCCGACACTGTCTATGTATCTATGTATCTATGTAATCTACCGTTATAATTTCACTATATACTGGATTGGTAAGACTCCATCTTCAGTATTGTTCCCCTTTCTCTGTACCAATGACAATTAGGGATAAAAAATTAATACAGGGAGTCCAAAGGAAAATCACAAAAAAAAAATCAGAAATATGGAGGATGTAGAATATGGAGAAAGGCTGATAAAACTTGACCTGTGCTCCATGGAATACAGGCAATCAAGTGGAGAGCTATGTTTAACTTATAAAGCCTTGCAAAATGTATCACTTATGGAAACCTTAGGACTAGAAAAGAGCAACTCCACAGTCCACACAAGAACGCACAATTTCAAACTCAAGGGTGACATCTGTCGAAGTCGTGGGAGGAGCCAGTGGTTCACCCAATGTATTGTCTCTACTTGGAATGCTCTTGCAACCTTACTTGTAGAAAGCAAATCTATGGATGTTTTTAAAAAGCAATTTGACCTGCTTATGGGCAGTAGGAAAACAACCTATCACTAATTGCTTACTATTCCATCTATGGTGGCAAGTTCACATAAGGCATCTACCTCCTGAGCCCATAATGCTCTATAAACCTATGAACCCTATGGATGGGCCTTGCAGTCCTTATCTGCCATCAATGTCTATGTTTCTGTGTAAGATCAAGTAAATCTTGGCACCCTTTTTATGTGCCAATGAGGCATCAAATGTTGAATCTCCATGACTGCCCAACCTGACTGACAGTTGGGAGCACTGATGGTTACTTTATTTTTACCCAGTGAAAACCAGGAGCTGTGAAAGGACTAGTTCATACTATGGCAAGGAGCAGGAGCAAAAGGCGTGAGCCCAAGATCACATCTATCGCTTTACCTGTAGTTATGAAACAGTAACCAATTATCCAATCTCTTTTTAAACTCATGTTTATATTTACTTAGTGTTATGCACAAAGGTAGAGAATTCCACATGACAATTATCCTATCAGTATAAAAATATTTTCTTCATTTAATTTTACTCTGTGTCATCCTTTAGTGAAGTGGATGTCCCCTTGTAACTATTGCATCTTGTCTGAAGTTAAATCCCATTTTGGTAAATAAATAATCATCTGTTATGATGTCCCAGAGAAATAATAAATCACCCCTATATCTCTTCACTTCTAAGAGCAATAACCCTGAAGTACTCAATCTGTTTTCATAATTTTTATCCTGTAATCCTGTAACTGATTTTGTAAATTTTCTCTCTATTTTTTCGAGGTCTTTGATTTCTCTAGACTTGTATGGGTACCATAACTATGAACAAAAATCAAGGTGTGGTCTTTTATAAGAACTGTAAAGGGGTAACATTATGGTATAATTTTTTTGAGCTAATATTATTTTTAATAGTCCAAGTAAGTTTGTTAGCTTTACAGATGGTTTCATTTATATGACGTTTGAAGCTCAGGTCCTCTGTAATATATACATTGAGATCTTTTTCACGTGATCTTACTGTGATGGGAAAGTGGACCAGAACTATGCATTCTTTTGATTCATTTATTCTTTTCTAAATATGCATCTGTTTCAGGTACAAGATGACTAACAGATCATATGATCAAGTAGTATATGACCGCTTATGTTAGCTAGGGTAGAAAGTCTGATGTTCTCATGTGAAAGTTAACAGGAAAGCTAGGGAGGAGGCAGTATAGCAATAACCCCAGTGGGGAGTCCTTCCTGGAGATGTTCCCATGTTGGACAAAGGAACCAGGTGCATGTCATAATGGTAGCAAGGAGGTGCTGAAGGGTGGGTGGACACACACACACACTCACACACACTCTCAAAGAGGGCTGGGACAACATGGAACTGTCACTCAAAGTGAGTGTGACCCCTCCCCATATGGAGTGAGAAATATATCACGGTACAGGAAGTAAGCATCTCCTCTTGGAACCTGGTACATCTGAAATCAAGAGCCCTGCAGCTAGAAATCTGGTAAGAAACACAAGCTTAGGGAAAAGTATTTTCTTCAGATAGCAGCAGGTAAAGACATAGATTTTAGGTGAGAATAGATACGGATTCTGCTGTACACTATCTGTCTGTTCAACCTGGTTTTATTTTCTTCTTCTTAGTAAATGTGCAACCCCTTTTGTTTTCCTGTTGTAAATACTTATAGTATTTTAGTAAAGCTATTTTATAGAATCAGTTACTGCTTGTTTTATTTAAAACGGTAATTCTACCATTTCTGCTGGATTCTGTTTGCAGTCTGTCTCTGAAGGGGCACTCTATCCATAGTTATTGTGTTGACCTTCCTGATCTTGAGCTAGGAGAAGGTAAAAAAAAAAAAAAAACAGGTTTCCTGGTTCCTGTTGGTTAAAAAACATGTAGTGGCAGTAATCTTGAAGTCCTTGGTGAGGGATTTTTGTCACAGTTGCCCTTAATAGTTTATTGCCCATGTAATATGATTGCTTTTGGTTATTATGTCCAAAATGCATGACGGTGCATTTTTTCAGTATTAAAATTCATGCCTCACTTGTTGGCCCAGGATACAATTTAAGTCTGCTTGTAGGCTACCTCTGCTTTTAGCTGTTTCAGAGAAGCCACCTATTTTTAGATCATCTGCATACTTAGCTGTCCACGAGTTCAAGTCACATGAGATATCAAATATAAATATATAGGAAATGTATGGTCCCTATACAAAACCCTGGGCATGCCACTAATCACGTTACCCTCATCAGATATGATCCCATTAATGACCACTCTCTGTTTCCTCCCTTCCAACCAACTTTCAATCCATCTGACTAATTTGAAATTAACCCCTATAACCTGTAATTTACCAGTAACGGTGTGATGTGGTACAGGATCAAATGCATCGGTTGCAGGTACAAGATGACTAACAGATCATATGATCAAGTAGTATATGACCGCTTATTGCATGGTGTTTTTCCATCCAGAGATTTGCTAACGTTGTTATAGAAGCAAATCAGACTAGTAAGGCATGATCTCCCTTTACAAAAAAACATGTTGATCATAGTTAATCTGCACTATATCAGCCATTATTATGTTTTTAATTATTCCTTCCAGCATTTTACAGACTAAGGAGGTTAGGCTGATAGGTCTATAATTTTCTTTCTGTTGTTTACAGCATTTTTTGAACAATGGAACCACATTTGCCATTTTCCATTCTACTGGAACCTCCACAGAATTGATTTTCTTTTCAAACAATATTTTGAGGGGTTTACTAGGTGAGGAGCTAATAAGTTGATAATTTTACCAGTTATCATGTCAGGCCCAGGGGAGCTGTCTTCTTTAATTTTCTTCATGCTATCAATAATATAATTTTTGGTAATGTTAATATACTCTGCGGTGTTACAGTAGAGATGCAGTGAAGTTTAATTTCATCAACAAAGTTCTGGCAAAGTCAGAAATTTCACTTGGCAAACTATTTCGCAAATTTCACGCAATTCACAAAATATTCCGAGGGTGCGAAGTGCAAAATTCCACCTGCAAAATGCAGAATTTCACCAGCAAAGTGCAACATTTCACCCACAAACAGCAGAATTTCACCTGCAAACAGCAAAATTTCACCCACGAGTGGCAAAATTCCACCATTCGCGGGTGAAATGTCCCCGTTCGTGGGTGAAATTTCACACTTTGCGGGCAAAAGTCCACATTTTGTGGGCAGAATTTCACATGTCGCACCCATGGACTATTTCATGAATTGCACGAAATTTGTGAAATATTTCATGGAGCGAGGTTTGCAGACGTCACCCATCTCTATGTTAGAGTCCAAATATTTTTCTTTTGCCTGCTTACTTTCATAGATGGAGCAAAAGAAATCATTAAAATGTTTACAATTTCATTTGTGTCATTAGTAATACTGTTACCAATCTGAAGGGGACCAATATTAGTTTTTTTTAATGAATTGATATAGGCAGAACAGGACTTAGTGTTATTTTTTGAGGCATTCATAGCCAGTTTTGTTTCCATCTTAATTTTGCTAATTTAATCTCCCTTTTACATTTTCTAAGTAATTTTTTTGTACATATTATGATGGAAGGTAGAACATTTTCTCTTATAGTTGTAAAACGTCTTATTTTTAATTATTTTTTTTTTTATTTAGCCGTTTAGGTGATCTATTGCCCCTCTGTGAATATTTCTTATACTTAGGTATAAAATTATTACAGGTGTTTAAAATAATATCTTTCAAGGTGTTCCACATTCTTATATTTTAGTATCTCATCCAAGCCTAACTTAAAGTAGAATTTATTTTTTGCATGTTTGCTTTTTCATGATAATAAAAAACTGACTGGGACACTTAGGAAGCAAATGTGAAATGGATGTCAAATAATATCGAGCTGAGGTCACTATTACCCAAGGGGGGGGCCTGTGATACACTTAATAATGTCTATACTAGTAGAGCTAAGTACAACATCAAGTATGTTATCACCCTTCATTGCTTCAGTCACATGTTGTTCTAGTGAATTTTGTTCACATGCAGCTAAAAATATTTTAGATTGAGGGAAATAGCTGTTTTTTCTTGTCAATCAATGTCCAGGAAATTCAGATCACCCATGATTATTACTTGACCGGTGCCACGGGTGTTTTCTAATTCATTAATAATATCTATTGTGATTTCATAGGATAAATCTTGAGGTCTGTAGTCAATACCAAATATTATTAGTTACTCAGTCTTTGATTCTTTGAAGAAGCACATGCAAGAGGCAGATCCCCTACCTGAAGCCTGGCTTTGGGAAGCCTGTCTGAGGCTTCCACAGCCAGAAGCAGGTGACAGCTGAAGACTTTTAGAGCCGTAAAGGAAAAGAATCAGAGAGGAGTGCTGTATCAGGCTGCTCATCTGCCCGATCTACACTGTGTGAAGGAGAAGGGGAATTCATGACTCAGTAGGGTGGTAATCATATTCTAGCCCAGTATGAAAGCCACATCTGCAAGACCCCAGCTCTGGGACAGACTTTGTTGCACTGCCACTCAGTTGGAGCTGAATCATAACTGCAGCCAGTCTTGGGAGAGCTTGCCAGTCAGTGATACAAATAGGCACCAGTTACCATCACACCCTGGAGACTAGTTGCCAGGACACAGCATGTGGGACATGTGGCACCTGAGTTCCTAGACTGGTCTGTATCAGAAGTGGAGGAGGTTGTCAGCCAAATGCTGAAGCAAGAGATCCACTGGCCTCATCAAAGGGACAACAGCGATATGCATTGCTGAAGGGACCATTGAGACCAATCAATCAACTGAGAGGGACCTGTACAAGCACAGAGAGAGGTTCACGTAGTTGTGAGGAATGTCTGATAGTGTCAGAAGTATGTGTACTCCAGGGCATGGCCCTGCAACTGAGACTGTGTAAAATAGTTGGAAACCAGTTAAATACATTTAGCCTTTGGGACAGCAGTTACAAATACCTCACTTGATTGTAGCTATTTTCTCTATTGCATGGCCTTTGGGTTTGGGATTTAATTTAAAGTATTGTTTTATTTGTTTAAGTGCACCACTGCTGGTCAGCTAGCTGCAGCACCAATAGGTCTATTCTGTTTTCATAGCTTGGAACCCAGTGAAGCACCAGGAGCTCCCTAGTATCACTAAGGGTATAAATTCTGGTACCAGTGGGGACAGACTAGTGCCCCAGTACAGTCAGGCAAGACAGTGAGGGACAGTGCACTGTACTGTGCACTATGGTGTGTGGGTGGCACTGTTTAAGGGTGTATCTACTAATTGCTGAAACTCAGAATCCTGACATTCAGATCACAAATTCAGTTGCCCGACACACACACACCCCCCGACAGATGGAAGCTGGTGCCAATGGGTAAGGTAGCAGATATGACAAACTGCTACCCTTCCCCATTTGGGCATCACAAGGGAGAGGAACATTCTGGGGTTGGCCAAGCTGCTTCCATGGCATGGAGGGCTAACCCTCTAGCATCCCAGACAGCATTGCATTACAAACCCAGGTTCTGTTCTGGGAAAATTATTTTGGCGCGACACCCTTTTGCCCCCCCCATAATTTATTTAACCTACTCCGATGTCCGCTCCCCCTTGGAGTTGGTTATTTTAGTTACAGGGGGTGGAGCCACACACATGGGGGTTGTGGGGGGGCTTGCAACCTGCATTGCACTAAGACCTTGTCAGTCTTCCAACAGTCGGTCTGCTAAATTTGGGCTAAGGAAGTCCAGGAGATCGATTGTTGGGATATCATAGTAGATCCCTGTTTAAGGGCTGCATATAGGACAGCATTTTTCATTACAGCCTAGGGAACTTGTCTGTTTGGCCATGTCTGCATAGCACACCTATGAACAACCACAGTAAAACTGTCTCACCATTTCCTTTTACCTCAGGACCTTGTTCTTGAGTGCCAAAACTCCTTTTTATTTGCTCAAAATCTTAACTTGTGAGCATACAGTATTATAAACTGGCAGCATATTATTAATAGAGTGCTAATAATTACACTTCTAGTAAAACTGTGATTGCACTGTGTGTTTTCATGGGTAGGATGCCCTTGTGGGGAGGTAAGTAGGTACTGCATCCCAGGCAGTTGTACTATACTGACATCAGGCCCACATAAAGCCTTTCTCTAGTGAAGTCAGTGTGCAGTTTAATCTAATTTGGATGCAAATCCCCCAATTAGGAATTTAATGACCCAGTTCCCCTAACCTTGTTTGAGCCCACAAAGCAGAAGCAGTAACCATAAAATACACACTGACCCAGTTACAAACTCATCAGTGGTGGGGGGGCGGTACCACCACTGGAACACCCCTCCATCCCTCCCAGCCAACCAAGATATATAAAGGAAAAAAAACCCTTACCCACACTCTAGCACCTACCCCACCCTCCTTCTCCCCACCAGTGTTGACCTGTGTTTCCTCAGCGTGGATCCACAATGTCCCTCAACGCAATTACTCAGTGTCCCTCTTGGTGCTCTTCTACCTGCAATAAAGAAAAACATAGTGGAAAAAAACTAAGCCTAGGCTGGCCAGGTGGCACAGAGGGCTGAGGTGCTGCATGTTTCTCACCTTTTGCTACACTGTTGACCTGGGTTCAGAAATGAGCTCAGGATGTCATGGGTTAGTGGGGTGGGAAGGCTGAGGGACAATGGAGCAGGCACAGCCAGCTGGCAGCTCTCCTCTCCTCTCCTCTCCCGGCCTGGGGTAGTGAGTTGTCCTGGCTCTTGGCTGCCACCAGGTGGAGGCCTGGTGGTACAGCAGATGTCTGGAAAGCTCATGAAAGTCAGGGAGGGTGTATGGGGCTGTGGTTCCAGAGTGCATGTGTGCCTCCACACACATGTATCCTCCATGCCACTGCAGCACCAGGAACCTAGGGAGAAAATTGGAGGAAAATGGTGGACCTGGGCTCTGTGAAGCCTCATCCAAGCCATTGCAGCCCACCCTGCCACTTTAAGGATCCAGGGGCATTTCAGGATGAGAGTCACTGGGGGGAGGATGGCCTTCCCCCTGTCCCCACCACAGGGGAAAATTCATGGGGGCACAAAGCCCTGGACCAGGGAAGAGAGGTAAGGGACAGCTGAAAGTACCTGGGAACCAGGCTGAATAGCCATCTGTTCTGACCTTGAATGACAAAAACCTTTATTAAAAAATGTTTAAAAAAACTAAGCTCAAGTATGTGTGTAGTGCACATGTGCCTGGTCTTATTTCTTCACACTATTTTATTTTCTTTTTGCCAGCACTTGGTCATTTTTAACTATTTTTGACCCACATCTAAAGGGCACTCTTGACCATATAAGTTGTAACTTGTTACTCTAATCTAAACTGTGTATTTGGGTGCAACATTTGAAGCAGGATGCACAGGGTCCTTCATCAAAAAAAAAAAACTCCCCTTTCTCCTATACTCTACCCATTGCAGCTGATTTACTTATGGAATGGGGTGTTAGGGCTGACTGACCTAAGGCACACCCTGACCCCTGTTGGTATGTGCAGTGTGAGGGTGTGGTGTTAGGGTTGGAAACCCTAATGCCACATTTCTCTACTTTTGTGGCTGTAACCCTAACTAGGGTATTAACACAGTTTTTTTGCAATTTATTTCCTTACTTTTTGAGATAGTATAATCGTATCCTTATTTGTCTGTGGGAGCACATGGCCCTCCAGGCCCTGTGCTACCATCTCTCCATTGATGCTTATATGTATGTAGCTGTAAAAACACAGGGCCCTCCAGGCCCTGCACTTCCATTTATAGGACAACAGTGACCAAATTGTTAGCATAGACATCTTATTACCCCACCTCATGTACCCAGTACAGAACATTTTTGAATCCCAGCCAAAACTTAGTTCTGTGCAACTACAATGCCATTCTGCACCACAGGTGCAAAAACAGATTTTGGCCAGAATTTGAAAAATGACAGCTGTGACATACATGAGGTGGGGTAATAAGAAGGCTATGTTGAAAATCTGGGGTCAAAATATTAAAAATGTCCAGTGCTACGAGCTTGTGTAGTTAAATTGTAATGAATGGTCATAACTTAGGCATTTTTACATATTTTACATAGAAACACAGAAACATAGAATTTGATGGCAGATAAGGCCCACTTGGCCCACTCAGTCTGCCCATTTCCCTACCTGATGGATAAGCTGCAGATTCTAGTTAACCAACAGCTTACTTTCTCCTACCCCCACTAGAATTGTTTTATATCTGTCCCATGCATTCTTGAATTCTCCCACTGTTCTTGACTCCACTACCTCCTCAGGAAGACTGTTCCATGCATCCACAACTCCAAAATTTGACCCCAAATTTTTAACATAACCTTCTTTCTGATCCCACCTCATGAACAATATAACTGTCATTATACAAATCCTGCCTGAAAGGTGAATTTGCCAAGTGACCGTGAAATCACCTTTCAGATGGGAGTTGCATAATGACAGTCATATCGTTCATGAGGTGGGGTCCCCAAATGACTATGTTGAAAATTTGGTGTCAAAATGTCAAAAAATGATTATGTTATGAATAAAAGTTGAAACCCCCATTCAAATACATTGAACCGCATTTACCTTAGTTTCTCATATTGTAGTCACTGGTTCCTGCAGCAAGACATGTCTTCAATTAGAGAGTGATTCTCAAACCTGGGACCTGTTCAAGTGAGTGAGGGCATGTGGGGGGGTACGGGGGTATAAGGAGGCGGATGCTTAGTGGGAGGTGGGGGGACTGATCAGCGAGGGACCATTTACTTTATTTCCAGGTTTTGGTTGTGCCTGGAATGGGAGGGTGGGTGGTGCTACTAGACACCAGGGAACAAGCTTAAAATAATGGAGATGGCGATCGGAGGGTGGGAGGTGCCACTAGACACCAGGGAATAAATACAATAATGATCTGAGCCTTCCTCAAAAGTGTGTTCTGTTTTCTCACTGTTCCCATTTTATAATGAAAGGTTGCTTATCTTATTCGACAGGTGTGGTGGGAATTTTAAAAACTAATTCCTCCCACAATTGATGCAGGCTGTGCTGTTTGTTGTTAGAGGGGGGCATTCAAAACTAAAATGCACAAGCCAAACTGAGTCATCAGCCTTTTGGTCTCGAGTTTATTGTTAGAGACCTAACCCACTCCAA
Organism: Neoceratodus forsteri; assembly: GCA_016271365.2. Classification (NCBI taxonomy): domain Eukaryota; kingdom Metazoa; phylum Chordata; order Ceratodontiformes; family Ceratodontidae; genus Neoceratodus; species Neoceratodus forsteri. Next base: position 1,508,724,468 of record CM028130.1, read on the forward strand.
TATATAGAAACTTCTTCTGGTGTTACAGGTCTGAACTTTATTATTTTTTTTAACAAATTGAAACTTTCTGGGTTAAAGAGAAACAAAATCAGTAGGCTAAAAATGTGATCTGCTTTCCAGTCTTGAGGTGCCGCATGCAGCGGTGATCAAAACAAATTGGACCTGCTGAAAGGTAAACTGACTCCTCCAGTATTAGAAGTGGGACTTTTGATAAACAAAATTAATCCTTCTGGGGTAATGAGAACCCACAAGCAAAAATTAGCCTTGTTAAGCTAAAGAAGTTTCAAGTAGCAAGCTAGAAAAATGCTCTGCTTTCCTTACTGTGCTACAGTGTGCCACACATGCCAGTAAAGGGAATAAAATAAAACCAATGGGGATAGCAAGGAAGCGCTCCTCTCACTAAACTGGGTACCCAGAATTTTGGGTGCCCAGAAAAGGTATTTGTGGGCAGCACACTAAAACACAAACATCAGAATCTAGCTAAACGGGTCTTGTTTAGCTAGGTTCTGATGTTTGTTTTTAAAAATCCCAGCATTTTTATGTATTTTCCACCTTTGCCAGTTCATGGAAAAATCAACAAGATGGCAGTTGGCACGGCGCAAAAAATGTTTGGTGCCTTGCCAAACAAGTGGTACAAAAGTGAAAAGGGGCATTTTCAGCATAAAGTTTTTACTGTCGACGCAGAACGTTATCTGAAACCTCCTACTGGACATGCATGGGTCAGAAAACACTAAATTTACCAGTCTTATAATGAGGGAACCCTTTTATATTTTTATGCAAGACCTGTTAAAGGCACTACCTTGGGACATGAAATGTAGGCTGTAGGGGAGAACAAAAGAAAAACATGTTAAGTATAGGAAAAAAGTTAGTTTTTTACAAAAAAACACACATGCTGATTTCAGAAACTGCACAAGCTGCTTCACAAAAATTTCCACACATCTCGACCTTGCCTCCTTGTCAACACATACAAAATTTCAGCTCATTTCATCAAAGAGAGCAAAAGATATTAATGTGCAAAATGTGAGGTTTAAACAGGCTACTCAACCCTAACTATAGGGCACTACCACACATGTATGTATGTATATATATATTCACTGCAAAAAACTTTGTTAATGCATCAGTTAGGGTTAAAGTGACAAAAGTGGAGAAATGAGATATTAGGATTGAGCCCCTAATGCCCCCACCACCCGACACCCATCCTCCTTGGATCAACAAGTGTCAGGGTATGCCATGGGGTCACAAGGCCCAACTCTCACCCCATTCCATGTGTAAACAGGTTGATATGCTACAATAAAGGAGGCTGGGGTGAGAATTAAGCCTCATGACTCCATGGCATACCCAGGCGTCTCTCAGTCTGTGGAGGATGGGGGGGGGGTGGTGGGGGAGTTAGAGGCTCAACCCTAACATCTCATTTCCCCACTTTTGTCACTTTAACCCTGATGCATTAATGAAGTTTTTTGCAATGAATTTCCTTACTTTGTGAAAAAATATAATGTAACTTGTAAATGGTATGTGTTGGTGGGAGCACGGGGACCGAAAACTGCCCATTTGTGCATAATGATATGTGTCTGTGGGAGCACAAGCCCTCCGGGCCTTGCACTCCCACTTGCACATAACTAAGTAGCTATGCAGCAGCCCTTTAGGGCAAGGAACACTTATAACACTAATCTGCCAATATCACGGTGACCATAGCAGCAATGAAAAAAATTCAAGTGTTGTTGTAATCTTGACAGTGAGACCTCTATGCAAGATAATCAACCAATTCTGTATATCACATTGTTTACAAGATACAGGCACCAAAAAGTGCTGAAAAGGCACCCTTGGAACCCTTATGACACTAATTTGCCAATATTCTCCGTAACCACAGAAATGAGGAAAAAAATCCCACTGCCAGTGTAGTCTATGACTTCAAAACCTGTTTCAAGCTATAGTACCTACAAATCCATATCTTGCTTCATTTTTGAGATATGGGCACCAAAAGTTGCTATGGGCACCACAGTGTTATCCGAAGGGAAAAATCAAAACTTCGTGATGGTATGTCTATATAACCGATTCACTTTTTAACACCTAAACAGCATAATTCACATCTCTGGGACATCCCCTTAATACCCTGCAAATTTCAATTCAAAAGAACAAATCATTAATTTGCAATGCAGTGGAAAAGTTTTTAAAACTTTAAAAATTCCTAGTTCATGAGGTAGCGAAGTCCCCGACCGCGGGGTCAATCTCCATTCACCAGCTGTCAAAAATCGCCATTGATGAGAAATTCTTGACTGTCAGATTTTGGTCATATGGTCACAAAGTGACGGTCAAGGTTTTTGCTACCTCACGAAAGGGAACTACTGGCAGATTGGGATTTTGTCAGCTCATGAAAGGGGATTCAAAACAAAATCCTTTATGAGCTGACAAACTTCAATTCGTTAGCTGGATCCCCTTTCATGAGGCAGCAGAATACTTGACAGAGGAAATCCTCATCCATGAGAGGGTCATCTGGTCACAAAGTGAGTGTCAAAGTTTTGCTACCTTACGAAAGGGATTACTTGTGGACTGGATTTTGTCAGCTCGTGGACTGAGATTTTGTCAGCTCCTGAAGGGTTTCAAAACCCAATCTGCTTTTGAGATCTGACAAAATCCCAGTCCACAAGCCAATCCCCTTTCATGAGGCAGCAAAATCCTTGACCGTCAGTCAATCCTCATCCGTGAGAAGGGCCATCTGGTCACAAAGTGATGGTCAAGGATTTTGGTACCTCATGAAAGGGTATCGGCTCGTGGACTGGGATTTTGTCAGCTTGTGAATGGGGATCGGAAGCAAGTCGCGGACAAAGAATTTCAAAATTTGAAATGGCTTTTTTTTTTTAGGCAAAATGAAGCTAACAAAAGGTATAGGTTTATAGAGAGAATTACCCTGAACAAAACCCATGCCTTACTGCAACAAGAAGTCACCCATGGAGGAAGTTAAAACATTTTGCTTTGGGAGAAAAATGAAAACAAGATGGCGGCTCGCGGATGAGGAATTTTTTCTAATGGACTGGGATTTTTTTTTTAAATCCCCTTTCATGAGCTGACAAAATCCTTGACTGTGAGCCCAGTCCCCTTTCGCAAAACATACATAGAAATCTTGGAGTGAACTGAGCATGCTCAGAACCCAAAAATTTAAAATTAAATAACTTTGGAATGGATTAGTATTTTTTAACCAAACTAATGCTGGATTGTTCTTTGACCCAAACTCTTTCTACATTCCAGATTGCAGACCAAAACACCAAACAGTGTGGTCACAGCATGATGGGCAAGAAACATGTCAAAAGTGGTGAAAAATGCATTTTTCAGTGCTTCACTGTACAAAAACTATAAGTCCAACCAAAATGCTACCGCACCACTATAATACCTTTACATATACATATATATATTATAGTGGAGTAGTCGCACCGCTATATTTAGGGTTGAGTAAGCACCTTAATGTTAAACCTCAAATTTTGCACGTTAATAACTTTGCAACTGTTCAACGGATTTACACGAAATTTGGAATACATAGTCTGGTATGGCAGATCTCTTGCTTTGCCAAGTTGTGTTTTGGTCAGATGTACAGTTGTTGTGCAGTGAAGCACCCAAAAAATTCACTTTTCGCTACTTTTGCATGTTTTTTGTCCATGGCACTGTGCAGTCACCGTGTGAGCTATTGGTCCAAAACATGGAATGCATAAAGAGCTTGGGCCAAGGAACATGTCAGCATTGGTTTGGTGAAAAATATTAATCTATTCAAAAGTTATTAAACTTTTAATTTCCCATTATATCCTATGGGAAAATTGATATGTATATTTTGCAAAAAAAGAATGGCAATCTGGCTATCTGGTCATTTGTTTGGTGAAGAAACATTAATCTGTTCAAAATACTTTTTAATACTGGTGGTTTAGATCACCTTCGCATGATCTATGCCACAGAAAAAAGATTTGAAATCACAGAGTAAGCCTGCAGTGGAATTTGTTTTGTACGTTGCATGGTTCATGAGATATTGTGAAATTACTGTCGCAAGGGTTCAAAGAGTGCCTGTCCAGTGCATTTCCATGCCCATATCTCAAGAACAATGTGAGATATGGGTACAGTCAGTGATTGGCGGGTAATCTACTCACTGTCACAGTTACAATGACACTTTAATTTTTTCTCTAGCTGTTACTGTTCCCAAGATATAGACAAATTACTGTTACAAGCATTCAGTGGCCTATAGGGCTGCTGTATGGCTCTATAGTTATGCGTAGGTGGGAGCGCTGGCCCGGAGGACCTGTAATACCATAGATGCATATTGTTATGCAGAAATGGGCAAGTTGGAAGGAGCATGGGGGCCCTCTCCCACCAATACATGTTTTTTAGTAGTTATTATTGGGGCACTGTCGCACCCCTATATTTATGGTTGAGTAGGCACTTTAATATTAAACCTCAAATTGTGCAAGTTAACAACTTTGCAACTTTTTAATGGATTTATACGAAATTTGGAATGCAAGGTCTGGTATGGTAGATCTCTTGTTTTACCAAGTTGCATTTCAGTCGGACATACAGTTTTTGAGCAGCGAAGCACCAAAAAATGCACTTTTCACCATTTTTGCACATTTTTTCCCATGTCGATGCATGTACGCCATGTGGACTATTGGTCCAAAACATGGGATGTAGAAAGAGCTTGGGCCAAGGAACATGTCAGCACTGGTTTGGTGAAAAAACATTAATATATTCAAAAGTTATTAACCTTTTCATTTCCCATTATATCCTATAGGAAAATGTGTATGTATATTTTGCGAAAGAAGAATGGCAATCTGGTCTTTCCTCATAGCTGAAGATTTTGCATGCTCACAGCAGAAGATTTCCTCACAGCTGAAGATTTTGCTATCTCACAGCAGAAAAATCTTTAAAGGTATAAAACTTTTAGGATTGCATATCTCATTAATGGTTAAGTTTTTTTACTTGAAATTTACAGGGTGTTGAGGAGATGCCCTAGAGATGTGAATTATGCTGTTTAGGTGTTGGGGAATTATTATACAGGTGCAGTGACATCCCTATATTTAGGGTTGAGTAGGCACTTTAATGCTAAATCTCACATTTTGAGCGTTGATAACTTTGCAACTGTTCAACAGATTTGCATGAAATTTGGAATGCTTGGCCTGGTATGGAAGATCTCTTGATCTGCCAAGTTACATTTCAGGTGGACATATGTTTTTTGAACAGTGAAGTGCCAAAAAATGCACTTTTAGGTACATTAATGTTAAACCTTAGATTTTGTGTTAATAACTTTGCAACTGTTCAACGAATTTGCACAGAATTTGGAATGCACAGTCTGGTATTGTGGATTTCTTTATTTACCAAGTTGCATTTCGGTCGGACATATGGTTTCTGCACAGCGAAGTGCCAAGAAATGCTCTTTTCACCAAATGTGCATTTTTTTGTTGGTGACGCTGCGTGAACACTGTGTGGTGTATTGGTCCAAAACTTGGAATGTAGAAAGAGCTTGGACCAAGGAATGTCCCAGCATTTGTTTGGTGAAAAAAATATTAATTTGTTCAAATGTTATTGCAATTTGAAGTTCCCATTATATCCTATTTGAAAATGTATATGCATATTTTGCAATGTCCATGGGAAAGACCAGATGCCCCTAGGGAAGACCAGATGGCCCAAATTTGGATGACCATATCTCCATAATGGTTTGGCCTTTTTACTTGAAATTTGTAGGGTGTTGAGGGGATATCCTAGAGATGTGAATTATGCTGTTTAGGTGTTTTGAAATTAATTGTTTGCATAGATATTCAATGACAAAGTTGACATTTTTCCCATAGGATTACATTGTGGTGTGTGTCATGACCTTCAGCACAATTATCTCAGAAACGAAGCAAGATAGAGACTTTTCATTACTGGTAACTTGGCAAAAACTGCATTTAATGCATCATTTAAGGTTTAAGCAAAAAGAGTCAGGAAATTAAACATTAGGGTTGAGCCCCTAATCCCCCCCACACCACCATCCTCCACAAGGATCACCTGAGGTCAACCCCTGATGGACTGCCTGTGTAGGATTTGTAAACATATACACTATCTCACCTAGTTCTCCTTCCCAAAGGCTTTTAGTGAACAGCTCTTGAAAACATTCAGCTATACAACATCTGCAATTTAAAGGCTGCTGGATATGATCAATCAGACTGAAGACCAAGTGTGTTGTCCACAGACATTTTTAAACCAATGTTACTTTATATAAAATGTCAGTCCAGTGGTGCTCCATGAAAGATGCCCCTTTTAGTCCAGTCATGTGCTACTTGCTTAATGCTTGTTTATCGCCATGCATGATACAGCAAAAATATGAGATGATTACATAAAGGATTAGCTTTCCAGGTCCTAATTGCACAGTGACAAACAATTGGATAGCGAGTAATCCATCCATTGAAGCTGGGCTGGTAAGGTAAATGATTTACTTTATATGGTATAGCGGGGTGTGCTTCTGTCTTTCTTTTTATTTGCAGGGAAGGAGTCTGGAATAGATGTTCCAGAATTGGTTGACGTAATCTTTTAACTTATGAACTGTTTGAGAATCATGATTCAATAATAACTCATAAACCATCTGAGAACTGATTCGATCATTGGTAAATAGTGAGTCCTCTCCAAATTAATACCAATGATGGGAAACATTGATTACAACCTTTATAAAGGGTGCCAGATCCCCTGAGTCATTATGATCAGGAAAGGCAGATGAGTCATTCTGATCAGAGAAAATGGAGTCCTCAGTAAATCAAGGAGAAATGTGAAATAGCCCACATTTTTTATTTTTTTTTTATTTTCCTTTTTACTCCTGAACCGCCTACCGCCTAGTCTTCAGCCCGGTCATGGGCCACCGGCTTCTGCCCCCCAAATCGGCCACAGCCCACCGACTCGCGGCTTGCCCTCACGGTGGGCCACGCACTGCCCTTATGCCGCAGGCACTGGGATTAGGGTTGGGGCTTGGCCTGGGGCACATCGGTCACGCAAGCGCATTTGCAGCGGCAGGTGGCTCCTCCCTTTTCCTGGTTTTCTCCCCAGAGGAGGTGGGGCGTGCAATAGCGCCAGCATCCGCCCGCCTCCTCTCCCCCATGTCACAGCGTCGGCTACGTGGCACTCCGGTCTCCACCAGGGGTCCCCAATGCACCGAATGCTGCCCGCACCCTCCCCCCGGAGTAGGAGAGCTGCCCATCGGACGCTCAATCCTACTCCCCCTGGCCGGCCCTCCGACGACCCGGATCCGTTCCCGAACCCGGGTCGCCGGCGTCGCAAAGCCCACACTTACAAAGAGAAAATATGTATATATATAAAGTTAATAGGAGATAGAAAAAAGAGCCAACCTGTTGAGGCTAATGATTACAGATTAGATGTTAATGGTGAACACATTTGCTCTGCAGGATCATACAGTAATGAACTTGATAAAATTCTCAGCTGGAAGTACTGTCACCTATCACCTAGCCTTTCATGGTCTTGGTAGATGCTATTACTGCCCTCATCTTATTTTTACATAGGAACCCAAGTTATGCCCACATTCAGGCCTCCCTTTAAATCTAGCACTATAAGTGGTCCACAGTCAGAGTTGTGCTACTTTGTAAGTAACTAATATACAGTGTGACACCTGTATAGCAAATTTATGTATACCTTCTACCAAACTTTGTACAGTTATTATTCAAGAGTAAAAAAGATAAAGACTTTAATACAGTGGTGTCCCCCAGGATGAAACCCACTTTTAAAGCACGCTGCAGTAGACCTACTGAATAAAGCAATGTAATTTCAATGGCAATTAGTCCCATTTGTCATGCAAGAAACTGTGGTATTCACTGCATCCTGGCAGTGTCACATTTTCCTGAATGACAAAAGGGACTAATTGTCATTGAAATTACATTGCCTTATTCAGTCAGTCTGCTGCAGCATTCTGCAGAGTGCTGCAAAATGCTGCAGAATTGGGTTTCATCCTGTAGTCGGATGTATACAGCCTCAATACAACAACCCATCTTTTATGACACACGGTGGCCCTTTCGATTCCCCTTGTCCTACTGCCTGAAAGAAAGGTTTAACGGTTATATCATTTGCTTCTTCTATGCCAAAACCTCTTTCTTTTGCTACTGGTAAAAAGTCATCAGATTTCATTTCAACATTAACATTGTTATCACTGCTTTTATGTTTAGTAGTCCATTGTTTTTTCTCTTTCTTCTTCTCTTATCTGGACTTTGGTGTCTTGCCAGGTACCCCATTCACCCCATCATCAAATGGGAACAATTGGCCCATTGGTTCTCCTGCTTCTTTTGTGCATGGGTGGTGACTGCACAAACACCATCATCCTGGGTGATCAAGAATCGAAATTCAGGACAGTCATGTCCAATAACCACTGGAACAGGTACTGTAGGTGGGGAACCAAGCCAACTGTCATATTATGTACTTTCCCTTGAACTTGTAAGTCAATGTTAGTTAGTGGGTAATGATGTATATTACCATGTATACACACAACAGCAGCATCTGCCTCTTTGCCCCCTTCATAGTGTACCAGATCTGTCCTGACAAGAGTTTGTCTACTGCCAGAGTCAATTAACCCTGAGACCTCCTGATTTACAATCCTTACAGGCACTGTGAAGTGCCCCCAGTTTGCTAGAGCTAATTGGGTTGGTGTGGTCTTTTTCTTGGGGCAAAACCTGGCAATATGGCCTTTCCCTTGGCATTCCCTATATATGATATTGGGGTTATAAGTTCTGTCGGCATTAAATGTCTTAGGACCTGCACTACCCTCTGAAGGTACTGAAGAAGAGGGGAGAGAAGAAGAAGTAGAAGCTCTTACCATGGGTGGGGTAGCACCAGCTCCTGGATGTCCTCGCTGACAATTGGGATGGGCAGACAGGTAGTCCTCAACAAGAGTTATTGCTTTTTCTACAGTGTCCAGTTGGTGCTCCTCACCCACACTTGCACATCAGATGGTAGAATTTGTATAAACTGTTCCAGGATAACCATTCCCAGCATCTGGTCCACGGTCTTTACCCCTAGTTGTAGCTACTTGTGGCAGAGATCCTTAAGTCTAGTGTAATCCTCCAGGGGGCATCTCCAATGTGAAACTTGAAAGTCCTGAATCTCTGCCAGTAGGTTACTGGGCTAATGTCATAATACTGAAGAATGGCCTGTTTAACAGCATCACAGTTCTCTGCATGGGTACTGTCCATGTGGCTATATGTAAGTTGTACCTTACTGGACAGATAGAGCACCAGACGAATGACCCACTGGGTTCTGGGCCACTCATATGACTGGGCTATCCATTCAAATGTAGTCATGTAGGCCTCGATGTCATCGGACATGCCTAGTTTATTTTTATGTCCTTAGGTGTGTCCACAGGTGGGGGATTTTGAGCTCCTATATCCCGAATGGCCCTCAAGGTGTCAGCCCACCAGGCTTCATTACTTTGGAGGTCAGCCACCCTTTGTTTGTCCATAGCCAAATACTTGACACACAACCATCTCAACAGGCTCTGCACATCTTCTGGGGGTTCATTAGTCACCTGTTCTGCAGTCCTTTCATCCTCACTCCCTCCTTCCAGCTCCTCATCCTTCTCCTCCTTGGCTGTTTTCCTCCGGACATCTCCAAGACCATGTAAGGGGGTCTCTCTGTATTTTCAAGCCATCGTTCTGGTAAGGACACTACTGGGTTTGGTGAGGATATCGTCTGCTGCCTGTGACTGCATCCATTGTCCACCTTCTAGAAAATACCAGTGTCACCAATATCCCCTGACACCAGTGTTGTAGGCAGTGGGATAATTGATGGACACAGACTGTAGAGATAGCAAGGCTTAATATTGCCAAGCCAAGTTTTATTTTCCAAAAATAAAATAAATGAAGTTAACAGCGGACTTGGTATGATAAAATAAACCAAAATAATGCTCAAAAATTCAAGTAAATCACAATACTTTGTTCTCTAGGCAATAACAGCATAAGGCCACCCTGGAAACAAACATGGACTGGGTCTGTAAGGACTTCTCAAACCGCTCCACCTTGGATCAGTAGCAGGCTGATCCCACAATGAATCTGAAGTGGATTCCCAGATGAACTCATTTTATACATGGGAGCCATCAGGTGACCACCTCAGGCTCCTCCTTAAAACACTTTGTGCAGCAAAGTAGACTTTATTATGTACTTTATTATTTTCTGCAACTACCATCATTTCTATATGGAAAATAACATGCCATAATATGCTTCTGGAAGAAAATAGTGCATCAAAAAGAAAAATAACTAACAATTCAGGAGTTGGCCCCTCCCTCCACCTGTCCCCAGCATAAACATGGAGGGAAGAGGGCCGGCTGGCTCCTAAGTAAACACTTGGAACAACAGGAGCAGGTTGCAACAGTGAATGAGGGTACTGAATTCATTTTATGGTAAGCTTATAACCTTCTAAGTCCACTATCATAAAAAGATAATAAAAAATGATAAAGCTTTTCAGACAACTATTTTAGCAGTTGTGCACACTTTTGTCCAAATGTCTCATTCTGTTTTAAGTTGTTTAGCAAAACGCCACGTAGCACAGATGAACCAAACAAAACATTACTGAAAGCACATTTTGTAGCTGTCCCTCATTTTGTCTGTGCTACTATGACCTTTGCTTAGCTTGGCTAACTGGCTTTTAATTCACAACAGCAAAAATAGAGAAAAAAAACTATTCAGGGGCACCCAGGTATCTCAACCTAGTAACAAGGCTCCCAGGGATTGAGCGACCGGGCAAGCTAATTTTAAAATCCATTCTTCGACCTGCCACAGTCTGTACATAATATAAGGGTTTTCTTATAATTATTGCAGTCTCTTCGACTTCTCACTAGTGTGAGGGGAATAGCTGGGTGAAGTTGCAGCATTTCTTGTGCTTGCAAATGGAGCATCATGCGGGGCTATCTGAGCAATGTAACCCCTGAAGCACTGCCCAAAATACACTCCCGCTACACCCTTTTACCACTCTGCTGGGCATACTCTAATTATTACAGTTTGAAAGCAGCACCAGAGTATATGCAGCCCAGTTTGACTGACACAAGAAATGTCAATTCCAAAATACCAAGATACCCTTATTTCTTTTTTGGAGGTGAAGACAGAGAGGTCCGAGACTCAAAATGAAAGCCTGCTTTAAAAAGAGGATAAAGATATAGCTAAAGAGAATCTGTTTTCCAGGTGGCCTGCCTGGAAAAAGGGGGAAACAAAAGAAAAGGAGTATAGCAAAGATAAGGGTGCTGCTGCAGTAGACTTGGAGGTATGGTGTAGAGCAGGTTTTTAGAGGGGTCATCAGCACACTTTCACAAATGCCACTGTATATTAAATTTAAAAAAAACTAAGTTGCAATCACATGTTTTAGTCATTAAGGCTATAATTGTGGTTAATCATGTTTTTTTTTTCCTTTAAATAACAAATATCTTCTTGTATCCATCTTGTAAATGAGCCTTGCTCAATGATGATCGCCTGAATAAATAAAGATTTGATTGATTGATTGATAAATATGTAAAGTCCAATCCCTGATGTTCAGACACATAATGGAAGAAAACACATGTAATTGACCCTTTCCAATTGAGGTGATTCAGCAATCTGCTGTCCACTTAGCCCTGACTAAAGACACCAGCATTTCCCATGATCTGAGAATGACGGGAGCAGAGCGGCAAGATGGCCACAGTGCTGCTCTGCTCCATGCAGGCTTGATTAAGAAGCAATGTTTACAGTCTTCTTCAGTGAAAAGCTTATCTTATTTTTACCATGAGTCAGTGAATGAAATCTATGCTGATTTTAGTCATTTTTGCTGATGCAGCTTTATCTTCTTCTCCTCTGTGTTGTAAATTGGGATTTCTTGCCAGTAAATGATACCCTAGTGGTGTTCTGACACTATATTAGAAGTGCAAAAGTTTTTGTTTTTGTCAGTTTCAATGTTTTAGTGAATGAAACTGATGTTATTTTTGCACTTAATTGGTCGAAATGGGCTACTTTCTCTAAAACAATTCATGTTAAAAAAAACTGTACTGAGCTCAACAACTGTGCTGGCCACCTGGAAAGTTTTTGGCATCCTGATGTTTGGATGTCAGACCGGAGAGAGATAAGATGTATGGCGGAACAAGCAAGCTGAATGTATTTGGTGTTCAGGGACAATCGGCATCTGGAGATCACCACTGAAATTTAAACATTTGGATAAGGAACTATTTGCTTGAAAATTGAACCAGATAAATTTTGAGTGGAAAAGAGAGTTACACTGGCACTTAAGTGTCTACGGGCTTGTATTGCCTTATTTAAGGTGTGCCAGTGTTGCCCCAGGGTGGGGATATTCATGTATGTTTCTTCATATCCTTAAGTTACTGTGCTCAGAGGAGCATCTCTCTTTCTGCTTAATTTAACAGGTACACATATATATATATATACACATATTATAGTGGCACGGTCGTGCCACTATAGTTAGGGTTGAGTGGCCGGTTACATACTAAAGTCAAAAGTTTGGACATTACTAACTTTGGACCCATTCAATGTGTTTGCCTGGAATTTGATACACATATTGGGGTGCACTAGATCTCTTGACTAGACAAATTGTGTTTCTGTTGGAGTGCTGGTCTTCGTGTACAAAAGCGCTGAAAAATGCAAAATTATCCATTTTTGGAGGCACCTTTTGGCATTCTAAATGTGGTTCTGCACAGCTGTTGTGTGGCCTGCCACTCTGCAAGATGGCTTATTTGAAAGAGCTTTGGTGGCCAAACATGCCACTTTTTGTTTGGTGAAAAAATATTAAGGCACTCAAAAGTTATGGCAGTTTTAAGTTCCCCTTATAAGTCAATGGAAAAATGCATATGTATATCTTGCGATCAAAGAATGGGAGTTCTGGCCATCTCATCCTGCCTGGCGGTCAAAGAATTTGCAGCCTCGCAGTTCAGGAATCTTTGTTACTGAGGAATTTCAAAAATTCTTTGACCGCGAGGTCCGCCATCTTATTTTTAATTTTCCAATGGCACAAACACAAATATCTCAGCGCAGGGGTCACTGCTGAAGTAAAATTTGATGGGTTTTACTCAGGGTACCCTGATCTATCAAGCCATGACTTTTGTTCCATCCAAATCAGTCAAAAAAGAGAGTTATAAGCTTTTAAAATCTTAATTTGCGGCTCGCTAACCATCTTTGAGCGAGAGCCTGCAAATTCTTTGATTGCTATCTTGCATCATTACATAAAAACACTAATATCTTGGCTCAGGGGTGGGCTAGGGACACAAATGAGGGTGGATTTTGCTCAGGAGGGTCAGTTCTATCAAGGCATGCCATTTTATTCAGTTCAAATTGATGAAACTTTCATGTTTCACCATTTTTAATTCTTTGTTCATGAGCCTGCAAATTCTTTGGTCATGAGCCTGCAAATTCTTTGATCGTGAGATTCTTAGATCACGATCGTGCATCGTGAGTGATGGCCAAGATGGCCCAATTAAAAAATCTTTTTTCTCAGCCCAGGAGTGTCCTAGGAGATCAGATGAGGGTGGGTTTTACTCAGGGGGCTTCGTTCTACCGAACCATTGTGGTGGTTTACCACAATTCCTTCAATTTTTTGATATATAAGGTTTTTAAGTCTTTGTTCATGAGCCTGCAAATTCTTTGATCGTGAGCCTGCAAATTCTTTGATCATGAGATTCTTTGATCGTCATCTTTGATCGCGAGAGAGGGACAAGATGGCCAGATTTTTTATAATGAAATAGATAGGGAAAGTTTAGTAAACTTTGAGATTGAATATCTTGGGAACGGTTTGGTCTTTTGACTTGAAATTTGGAGGGAAGAAAAGCAATATCCCACAGATGTGTCTTTTGGTGGCTTGGTCAAGAAATAGTACAGGGTGGAAAAGTTATGGCACTATGAAGTTGGCATTTTTTCCCATAGGATAACATTACGGCGTTTGAAGCATTAGAGGAATTATTTGCCGCACTGCTGCAAAATAACGCTGTGGTTGTTTGGGCTGAAATTTGGAGGGAAGTAAGCCAACATACCACAGATGTGCCTTTTGGTGGTTTGGTGAAATAATATTACAGGGCGCCAAAGTGATGGCACTCCAAAGTTGACACTCTTTACCATAGGATAACATTATGGCGTCCGTTGTGTCTTTCAGGGACCATATCTTGGAAACTGTGCGAGATACAGACTTTTTGTCAAAAAATGCTTAGCCCCCCAAATGGGAACTAAGCACAAAACTAGCCAGGAAAGTAATAATTCATACAAATTTTAAATTTTTTTCCTACGTCGTACGGTTCCTGAGATATAAGCAATTTAGTATTCCAAGTTGTTCTTTTCTGCTCCGAAGTCAATTATAATGCATACATTCTTTGTTTCAATTTTTTTTTTCAATGCAGTTTTTGGGGAAAAGAAGGGTTTGCCCTTTTGTTACTGTGTCAGTTAGCGTTTCCAGTTTCACTTCTGTTACCATTCGAATCACCGTTCCCATCTACTCCACCGTGTGCGTAACGGTTTGTGTTTTCGTATGTGCTTGCATTTCTGTTTATTTCATATTATTATTTGCTGTTACTGCTACCATTTGCATTTGCATTTATGGGTACCGCGTCTATGTGCTTTACCGTTTGTGCTGTGATATGCTATGTATGCTTCTCTGTTTCTTTTGGTTTTATTTTTGCTGTTACTGTTACCATTTACATTTACAACTGTGGTACCATGACCTTGCATGTAACAGCTTGCATTTCTATATGTGCTTGTGTTTCTGTTGGCTTTATTGTTGCTGTTATCGTAACAATTTGCCTACTGTTGCTGCTTACGTTTGCTTTACAGTTCCTGTTACTATGTAACAAGACATCACATGGCGGGAGTGGCCCCGCACTTCCACCACAGCATTCCATTCACTATTTATCATCCTCATTCTCAAAAAGAAGGTAAATTAGGGTGTGCGTTGGGGTCATCGGTCCTAACTCTCACCCCATTCACCTATGCCTCTGCTTCTTTACACATGTGATGGGGTGAGAGTTAGGGCTGATGACCCCAATGCACACCCTAATGCTGGTTGGCAGGGGTGGGCTGGGGGGTCCAAGGGGGGCTTTCAACCTTAACCCCAAATATCCTCACTTTTTTTTTGCTGTAGAACAACCCTAACGGATTCATTAAACAGAGTTTTTTGCCATATATATATATATATATATATACACACACACACACATACATGCATTAAAGAAAGAAGCCTGTTGAGCTATAAGAGGATCATTTGTGAAGTTTAAATGAATTCAAGGGCTTTTATTGGAAGTTAACAGTTTCCCTTAGGAGCATTAAATGAGAAATATTTGAAAGCAGTTATTATAGCTGTTGACCTTAATTGCTGGCAGTTGTGACCCCAAACACAATGGATTAGGAACAGTTTTCAACAAATCGGGGTAACACTTTTCCATGTGTAAGGACACCAGTTATAGTGACCCTCAGTATGGAATTTACTATGCCTCTAAGATTCATGTTTAAAAATGATCATTTGGTCTCCTCCTTTTGCTGCTTTTATTTGGACATTATTGTAGTGATAATGGGGATGATTTATGGAGTATTTTTTCTCTCCCCCTCCCCAAAATAAAGTGATGCTGTGCTTAAGGCTGGAGCCTGATTTTCCCTTCTTCATTTAACTTTTACAACTCAGACTCTAACACACTGATTTGAGTCACTGACTGCCTACTGAATTTGACAAACATCTATGCTAGCATTGACACTGGTCTGGCATTCAGTAAATTTTATAAAAAGACGCCAAAATGTGCAATGTTGATGGTGACTTTTTAGCATTCTGGAGCTATAAGAACTACTAGAATTACTTGACCTTTGAATGGAATGGACTAGTTTTATATATACTGTATGAACACGGGGCCCGATTCCAAGACACATATGCAGTGGCACAGTGCGACTTGCACCAACACATATGGCAGAAGTCTCACTTTGTGCCATGGGTACCATCTTATGGGATTCCAAGAGGTGCCCTGCACCATGGTGCAGGCTGCCTGTGCCCAGGGGGACCTACACCACCCAAGGCCCCTACAAAGCAGTGGAAGGAGGGGTTATGGCAGTACTGCCACCCTATTCCAAAAGGGCAGCTGCTGTTACCCTGCAACACCATTCCAGGAGGCCCTCTGGTAATGTGAGGTTAGATCAGCTATGTGCTAGTATAACAGGACTCCGCCATTCCCAACAGCCTGATGCCCCCCTGCATGGACCTGACCCCACACACTGCCATGGCACACCAACCCCCCACCACACAGTAGCCCCCAATCTCCAGCAATACTGGAGTTCCACCAGCCAGATCCTGGACCAGCCCCCCCCAGTGCCAGTGTGCTTCTGCCAACCTCCCATAGCCCACCAGGGTTTGCAGGCATGTTTTGGGGCTTGGGGCTGGGGGGCTGGTGGCTGCATCCTGTCATTGGGCATGTTAACTGCTTGTGGCACCCAGTTCAGGCATGTCCTTCCTGTGGTACAATGCTGGAGATGTCACAAGTTGCAGGACTGAGTTACTGGGGACCCTGCCTGTTCTGGAATCTGGCACAGGGGCCCCAGCATATCAGCATATGTCACAACTTGCAAGCATCAGTGAGTTGTGACATACATCTTGGAATCAGGCCCCTGGACTCCAGAGCTAAAAGTGCCTTGATCACTGATACAAAATGAATGGACTCCTGTACATAATGGAGCCATAACTTTGCCTACTGATATGCAGAAACCATTTCAAAATATTCAAAAAAGGAACACTATGGCATAGGACTCTTCATAGAGCCATTGAATAATAATAATAATAAATCTTATTTTTCAGAAGCGCCTTTCAGCTATCAAGGTGCTGTACAAAGAATAAGGAATCATAATAAAACTCAGAAACACAATAAAATATTCAGAGGATCCCAAATTAAACTGTGCCACCAAAAGCATGGCACCACAGATATGTTTTCATTGCCTGCTTAACCCCCCCCCCCACAGTTGTGCACTCCCAAAGCTGGCAGGGTACAGAATTCCAGAGGGCCAGGGCTGCGTGCGCAAATGCATGGGTCCCTGTGGATTTCAAAAACACCCTCAGAATCTCGAGCAACCCCTCGTCAGCCAAGCGCAACTGTTGCACTGGGTGGTAAGGAACAAGGAGCTCTTTCAAGTAGTCAGGGCCCTGTTCATGTAGGACTTTATAAGTCAGTAAACCAACTTTAAAGGTGATCCACCACCTAATTGGCAGCCAGTGCAGATCATGCAGCACAGATGTAATATGAGAGGATCAATGAGCTCCCATCACAATCATGCTGCCACATTCTGCATGAGCTGTAGGCAGCAGATATCAACCTCAGCCAGCTCTAAGTATAGGGAGTTGCAATAATCTAGGCATGAGGTCACAAAAGCATGGACCAGGTTAGGTAGATCCCTGGACAGAACAAGGTGCTTAATCCTAGAGATACTCCTAAGATGATAAAAGGAAGACTTGATGACAGCTGACACCTGAGCCCATAACGTCAGCCGATCATCAAGCACTACCCCCAGGTTTCGCATCCATTCCCCGTTCAGAGGAAGGGAGCTGCAAACCCTCCAGAACAAGTCCAAAGGGCTGATCAGTCCTCAACCCCCCTATCTGGTGACCCTGGTCCACTACCATCACCTCCGTCTTTCCGGAGTTCAACTTTAACCAGCTCGAGGTCATCCAGTCTTGGATATCAGTGAGGCAGGAATTAAATACAGAGACAGCTCTATCCTGGTCAGGAGCAAAAGACAGGTAGAGCTGGGTATCATCAGCATAGCTGTGAAACCTCAGCCCATACCATCTTACAATGTCTCTGAGGGGCAGCATATACACTGCAAACAACATGGGGGACAGCACTGAACCCTGAGCAACCCCACATGGCAGGGAAAATGGGTCAGAGGAAAAAATCCCAGACACGACTCTGAGTCCTGCTAGAGAGGAAAGATGTAAACCATCTGAGAACCAAACCTGTTAATCCACAGACATCCAAGCAGTACCCCATGGTCTACAGTGTCAAAGGCTGTGGAGAGATCAAGGAGCACCAAGATAGAATGGCTTCTCCAATCTCTTGCCATCAGGAGATCATTGAGCACCCAAACCAGCACTGTCTCAGTACTGTGTCCCTTTCGAAAACCAGACTGGAGAGGTTCATAGATGTTATGGATGGTCAGGTGGTCATCCAGCTGTACCGCAACTACTTTCTCAATCACCTTCCCTATAAAGGGAAGGTTTGAGATTGGTCTGTAGTTGGCAGAAATATCCAGGTCCAAAGAAGCTTTCTTTAGGAGGGAGGTAACCACCACCTCCTTCAGGGAGCTTGGAAACTCACCAGATTCCAAGGAGCACCAGACTATCTGCACCAGGAAGTGCTCCTTCTATTGAGTGTGATGCTTATATGGAGAAAATATATAAAAGAGTTAATACATATTACGGAAGTTCTGTGACTAAATGTTTCTCCTTTTGCAATGTTATCCTGTAATGAAATGATTGTTTAGAGAAAAGGATACTTTTAAATTAAGATGATACAACCTTGTTTGGTATATCTTAGAATATGTACTGCTTTTAGGAAATCTTTTTAATTAGCTTTGATCTGTACAGCATAAGGTATTACCTTATATTACTGAAATGTTACTTTATAAGTTTGTTTTGTACAGCCGTTTGCACCAAACAAATAACCCCTTTATACTTGTACTAGCATTTCCCACAGCATTTCCCCAGAGGTGTAAAGACTTGCAGGAATGAAACTGAAAAATACTGAGGGGGAATGACCAGATTGGTGGTTGTGGGCAAGGAGGGGTGAGTTTAGAGGGATATGCTGCAGGTAAGGTAGGAGATAAGAGGGAAAACACATACTGTACAATAGCAGAAAGACAAAACATTTTTATTTCCCTTTTTATTCTTTCTGAGGGGGGAGGGTGTATGAAAGAGTGATCTGTCTAGCTCTCTGTTAAAAGTGTTTAGTGTCTCTGCCTCTACAACCGTTTCCAGTAATCCATTCCACATGCCTACTACTGCATAAGGAAATGCATTCTCTCTCCCTCACCCAACCCCTGAGTAGCTCTTCAACTATCCTGTGGTCTCTACTGCTTTCTCTATCTGTCATAAACCAAAGGTGGACACAAGGGTGTCAGAGTGGCTCAGTTGGTAGCACATCCACCTCTGGGCCAGAAGGATGTGGGTTCTGGTCCCACATCAGGATTCAGCTCATACTCCAAATGCTGACACCCAAGTTCAGTACTAGGAGGATGCTGTACTGTCAGGGTGTGCCATCCTTCAGATGAGTTGTTAAACTGAGGTCCCTTCTGGCTATCTCTGGTGCTGTCTTGGTGAGTGTCCAAGTGGGAGTAAAAAAAAAAAAAAAGGCATTTTCACAAGAGGAGGGGATTCATCCCGGTGTTCTAGTCAACTATGAGTTGGGGACCACCAGGTCACTGCTCTATATTTTTCATCCAGCAGTGACAGTACAAACTCCCCCCAACATCAACTCCCTTGTTTCTATAGCTTCAACAAATTACACATACACACACACACATTCAATGGGCAGTATGCAGGTATTAGAGACTGCTGTTTCTGAACAACCCTTCCCCTCTCTGGAAGGTGACTCATCAAAGAGTGGCCACCAAGGCTTTAATATGATGCACAAACCAGTGTCAGTGGTGGCTGGGGAGGGGCAGATGGGATAGAAAGTAACCATACCATACTGCTCCACTGATCAGGAATCCAGAGGTTTCTTCCAATCATAAGGGGGGGTGTAACCACCCAGTCCCCTGGGGTTACTAGAATCCCATCAGTGTCAGTGCTAGGTAGGGAAGGGAGCTGGTGAATAACTAGTTAAATGTTTTTTTTACCTGCTCCCTCTCTGTTTACTTGGTCTCAGCTGAGAGGAGAGAGGTGATGTCATTTAGAACTCTTGCAGCAGCAAAAGCCATGGTAGCTAGCTATGAGTGGGAGCTTCAGAATTTTCAGTTAATCTGTCAGAGTCAGCCAGTTAGTTCTGAGTGGAGTTCAGTGTGAGCAGTTGGAGGAGTGAGGAGCTGCAGTGTGGGCTCTGTGAGGAGAGCCTATTTTCTCACCCTAGTGCTGAGAACCATCTAATAGAAAATAGACTTAAGTGCTGTGCATCAAATGGTAAAAGGACAAGTGCAGAAATAGGCTGCTGCCTCAGCAAACACTTAAACAAAAAGTAAATCTGCACTCCACAGGAATTGTGAATATTTAGGTCCCATAAAGAAAAAATCAATAGGCTTTTCAGATTTCCAGTGGTATAGACACCTATTTATTTTTGCTTTTCCTGCAAAATACTGTTATCAACAACGTAACTCCTGTGCTTCACTCTTTCGAGCTTCCTTAGGGAGTATCACATACAAAACATTCAGGGGGTTTATATAAATTGAAATGCTATGACATCATTAATTCCATCACATGTTCTCAATTACTTAATTTTGCTCATACTTTAATTAACCATTTCAATCCTCTCTGAACGCTATATGTGTATATCAGAGGGTTTCATTAGTAGGTCAAACAAAAAAAATGTTTTAACATTTTAAAGAAAAAAAGGTTTTTAAAAAAATATTATGGTTTCATCTTTCATTGTGATACATGTTACACCATAGTTTTACAAACATAAATTTCATTTAAACATCAAAAGAAAAAACGGAGATCGAAAAAATAAAATTGTCTATCAGTTACTGTATATATTTATAAACAATCTTATAACTTTGCAATAATAAACTTTTAATGTAAATACATTTCCACAATTTTTTGAATGATGTTATCTTGCCATGAAAGAAAAGTTAGTTAACATTTATAAAATAATGTTCAGGTTTAGGCAACATAGTATACTTTTTAAATAGTGGAAAAACACTTTCTGAATTGTAGTCCAGTACTAGAAGGAAATGAATGGCTATGCCTTACTCTTTGAAGATAAAATATTTTTAGAGTAGGGACATACAGAAATGTGTGCATCATTTCCTAGTAAACTATAATTATTATTTTCTTTTTAAACATCTTTTAACATTATTCAGGCTTTTTGGCTTTCAATTTTTGTCTTTTGAATCCCTTTCCTAATTCAAAGACCAAAACAAAAAGGGGGGAGCCAAAACCAGAGGCTTATATTTTGTCTAGGTTCCTGCAGGAATTCCTACGCTCTCCAAGACCCTTTAGGTGGTCTGAAAAGGAGAAAAAAAAGACAAAAAATTAGAAAGAATGCTGCAGAAAACCCACTTTGCTTCATCATTATTTAATCCTACCAAATTCAAGTACATAGAAAAGAATAAGTTAAATTACTTTAAATTAAGTGTAAGTGTTTTTTTTACAGGGGAGAGAGGGAGGAGGGGAAGAGGGAGAAAAATATCTAAATTAAATCAGAATCAGAGCTGAAAATTGTAGGGGAAGGGACTGAGGAAAAGGAAAAGGGGTCACTTCATTCTTCCAAATAAGGCTTCAGATCCCATTGCAAATTCAAACTAAATGGTTGAATTGAATCGAATTCAAAAATCCAATAGCGTGCTCTGCATAATAGTCTATTGGGATGATTCCCACCTCTTTTGTTTACAAAAACCTGTTCCAAGCCCATAAATTTTAAGGTTGTTGGATCTTTGTTATGGTACTCAAAAAAAAATGAGTTGCCACTGGGCTATACTTTTTGTAGTTTCTAATGTTCCTAATATGCTCCTGGATTCTCTCCTTTATTTTTCTTATAATTTTCCCTACATATATTTTGTTGCATGGACACCAGATGACATATACAATAAAGGTAGAGATACAGGAGATAAATTGCCTAATGTTAATCTTTCTCTCTGTATCGGTTTTTTGAAAGCTATTTCCATGATGACAGTGTGAACACACACTACAAATACCACACTTAAACATATCTTTTGTTCTCATTGGCAGTCAAGTAGTATTCTAAGTTTTTTAAGGGATATATTGGCTATTTGTCAGCCTATCCTTTAAGTTTTTGCCCTTAGTAAACAAAATTCTGGGTTTATTACCAATTACTGTGGCTAAAGCTTCATCATTCTTTAGAATGGGCCAGAACTTTATTAAAATAGTGCCAATTTTACCAGCCATATTATTATTCTCAATTACACAAGAAATTGTTTTTTCATCCATACTGTTTTGTATTTTTGGTGTAAGAAGTTCCTTTCTTTCTAACTTCTTAACTTTTCTAGTGTTCTACTTAATATATGTTCTTTATAGCCACACTCTAAAAATCTTTTTTTCATAGTCTGTGCCTGCTCCAAAAAAAAAAAACACCTCATCAGAGCAATTTCTTTTTAATTGCTGAAATTGTCCAAATGGTATGGAATCTCTCAATATTTTAGGATGCAAACTTGTTGCCAACAAGTAATTATTATTAGCTGTAGGTTTTTTATACCTTTTTGAGTGAACCTTTCCCTGTTCTGTCTTGTATAACGTGTTGTCCAAGAAATGAATTTGTTCTTGATCAGTAATGTTAAAAGATGTTTAAAAAGAAAATAATAATTATAGTTTACTAGGTAATGATGCACAAATTTTTGTATATCCCTACTCTAAAAATATTGTACCCTCAAAGAGTAAGATGTAGCCATTCATTTCCTTCTAGTAGTGGACTACAGTTCAGACAGTGTTTTTCCACTATTTAAAAAGTACACTATGTTGCCTAAACCTGAACATTATTTTATAAATATTAACTAAATTTTCTTTCATGGCAACATAACATTATTCATAAAATTGTGGAAATGTATTTACATTAAAAGTTTATTATTGCAAAGTTATAAGATTGTTTATAAATATAAATCTGATAGACAATTAATTTTATTTTTTCGATCTCCGTTTTTTCTTTTGATGTTTAAATGAAATTTATGTTTGTAAAATTATGATGTAACATGTAACACAATGAAAGATGAAACCATAATATTTTTTTAAAAATCTTTTTTCTTTAAAATGTTAAAAAAAATGTTTTGTTTGACCTACTAATGAAACTCTCTGATATATACAGATAGCATTCAGAGAGGACTGAAATGGTTAGTTAAAGCATTTACAAAATTAACTAATTGAGAACATGTGATGGAATTGATGATGTCATATTTCAATTTGCATAAAACACCTGAATGTTTTGTATATGATACTCCCTAAGGAAGCTTGAAAGATAGAAGTGCAAGAGTTATGTTGTTGGTCACAGTATTTTGTGGGAAAAGTGAAAATAAATAGATATCTATACCACTGGAAATCTGAAAACATAAAAACATAGAAACATAGAATTTGACGGCAGATAAGGACCGCTTGGCCCACCCAGTCTGCCCATTTCCCTACCTACTGGATAAGCTGCAGATCCTAGTTAACCAGCAGCCTACTTCTTCTTACCCCCACACCCTAGAATTGCCTTATGACTGTCCCATGCATGCTTGAATTCCACAACCAATTTTGACTCCACAACCTCAAGGCCGTTCCATGCATCCACAACCCTCTCTGTGAAAAAATACTTCCTTAAATTACCTCTGAGCCGCCCCCCCCCTCTATCTTCAAATTGTGCCCTCTTGTTCTTGCACACCTCTTTTTTTGAAAGATGCTACCCTCTTGGACTTTGTTGATTCCCTGAGGTACTTGAAAGTTTCTATCATGTCCCCTCTCCCTCCTTTCCTCGAGGTTATACAATTAAGCTCCATAAGTCTCTCTTCATATGTCTTCCGGTGCAGACCCTGCACCATTTTAGTGCTCCTCCTCTGGACAGCTTCCATCCTGTCTATGTCTTTCTGAGATTGGGTCTCCAGAACTGCACACAGTACTCCAGATGGGGTCTCACCAGCTGTCTGTACAGAGGGATAATAACTTCCTGTTTTCTACTGGTGATGCCTCTCCCTATGCATCCCAGTAACCCCCAGCCCTCCTTGCTGCCCTCTCCACATTGCTTGCCCAACTTTAGGTCATCTGATATGACTACCCCAGGTCCTTTCCATTTTGTTGTTGTTAGTATCTCACCCCATTGTGTACTCTTCCCTGGGTTTTGTTTCCCAGGTGCATTACCTTGCACTTCTTAGCATTGAATCTAAGCTGCCATACATTTGACCATTCCTCTAACCTTGCCAAGTCCCTTCTCATCCTTTCCACCCCACCCTGTGCATCAACTCTGTTGCAGATCTTAGTGTCATCTGCAAAGAGACATACTTTTCCTTCCACTCCTTCTGCAATGTCACTTATAAAGACATTGAAGAGGACCAGTCCTAATACTGAACCCTGTGGTACCCCACTAGTAACCCTCCTTTCTTCTGAGTGGACTCCATTTACTATTACTCTCTGTGTCCTATTCTCCAGCCAATTCTTTACTCAGGCTGTCATCTTGGGACCCACTCCCAGGCTGGCTAACTTGTATATTAATCTTTTGTGTGGGACTGTGTCAAATGCCTTGCTAAAGTCTAGGTAGGCCATGTCCACAGCCCCTCCCTAATCTACTACTTTGGTCACCCAGTCAAAGAAATCTATCAGATTTGTCTGGCATGACCTTCGCTGTGAATCCATGCTGCCTGGGCCTGTGCCTCTGGCCTCTAGATACTGACAATTCTTTCCTTCAGAGTGATTCCATCATTTTCCTATCACTGAGGTTAAACTAACAGGTCTGTAGTTTCCTGCTTCTGCCTTGCTCCACTTTTGTGAAGGGAATCACATCTGCCCTCCTCCATTCCACGGGTACCACCCCATCCTCCCATGATTTGTTAAAAGGGTAGTCAGTGGTGTCACTAGTTCTACCTTAGCTCTTTAGAATTCTGGGATGAATCCCATCAGGCCCCATTGCTTTGTCCACCTTCAGTTTTAAGAGTTCTTTCAGAACCCTTTCTTCTGTAAATGGGCTGGTATCAACTTCTGTATCCAGAGTGTTACTACTGTTTGTTTTATGTACCTCCCCTCTTCATTTGTAAATACTGGAGCAAAAAATATTTGTTTAGTATCTCTGCTCTTTTCGCAGTCTCCTCCTGCCCACCCTCCCTCCCTTTATTAAGCCTCACTATCCCTCCCTTGGTCTTCCTTTTGCTCCCTGATGTACCTATAAAAGGTTTTATCCCCCTTCTTAACTGAGTTGGCTATCTTTTCCTTGGTTTGGGCCTTTGCTGTTCTGACTGCCTTCCCAGCCTCCTTTTGCTTTAACTGATACAGTTAAAAGCCTATTGATTTTTTCTTTATGGGACCTAAATGTTCACAATTCCTGTGGAGTGCAGATTTACCTTTTGTCTGAGTGTTTGCTGAGAACCATCTGCTTTCCATTAGAAGTGGTGGAAACCATGTAGCAGGAGTTCCTGATTTTTCTCATCCATTGTGAGATGAGAAGGACTGCAGCATGGATCTAAGGGGCAATCCCCTCCCTTTGATCCAAGACAATGAAGCTGCCTGTTTGTGTACAACTGTGAGTAATCAGACTTTGGGTATCCCAGGAGGAATGTACCTGTTTTCTTTTGGGGTGTACTCTGATAAAGGGATATGTACACCAAGTTCTGTTCTGTTTTGAGACTGTTCTTATGCCTTTCTTAAAGTTGGCTGATAATCATGGAGTCCCCAGTGAGACTTGTCACATTGTTCAGGACTTTAATTTACACTCAGAAGTAGTGTGTTTCAAATTCTGAATTTGAGTCATTCCAAGGTGCACAGTTCTACTGTTTTACTAAATGTTTAAGGTGTAACTCTGAAAGAATGGCTAGGTATGGACATGGAAGCAAACGGTGGGCAACCCCCCCCCCATCTAGGGTGACTAGTTCAGTACTGTCAGTTCTGTAAGGGTGCCTGTTAATTTAGGACATGGTGGCCAATGCCTGAAGAGAAAATGTACCCCCTGGTTGTGCTAATTTTGAGCACCAGTGTGCTCCATCATGGCCTGTTGCCACACTGAACTGTTTAGATCCTATACCATATGGGAACTGTGTACTATGTTGTGGCCAGTGCCACTAGAAGAAATGTGCATTTCACCTGAGGCTTTGTCACTGAAGAGAGTCCGAGGTCCTATGCAATATGGGATGTTTAGAGTTTCTGTCCAATACAGACTTTTGTTGTTCTGCATTGCCTTGTGCCACAAAGTGTAAACCCTTGGGGGTCCACCTTTGCTTTAGTGTACCTTTTTTGGAATAAAGCCACACTCTAGAACCCCAACCTGGTTGTGGACATTCTTGTTACTGCTGCCTGTGTGGAATTACTGGGTAACCCTCCAGAAGTACAGACCTAGCATAGCCCTAGGCAAAAGTTCTCTCCTCAGGACCTGGGTTTATTTTGGTCACATTTGTAGTATTTGCTTTTGTACACCCCCACCCTTCTCTGACCTCTAGAAGTAATGAGCCTGGTATACATTCTTAAAGCTAGGGATGGTACCACAAAGTGCTCAAAGTGGTTTGTGTGCCTAGTCGAGGGTACCAAGAAGTAGCTTACTGTGCAAAGTAGCAGGGGGCGGTTACAGGAGCAAAGGATAAATCCCAAATAGGCTCACACTGAGACACCCAGGCTATATTAAATTCAACTACAGGGTGCTGATAGCTTTTGATGGGTAAACCTGCCCCCTTCACTTCCCCTTTTTTCTATACCTTTCTGATTTATTTTCTTACTTCCTACTTCTTTATTTTCACTTTTATCTCTCACTTCCACCTTTAACTCTGCTTTTTCTCTATAATACCTTTTACTTACTTTTTTTGCTCATCTCCTACCTCTTGTACCATTCCTCTACTCATGTCTCTACTCTGGCTACTATTGTTTCCCCACACTAACCCATTTCCCCTTTATTTCTACAAGTCTAACAGGATGATGATGATGATCTGTCCATCAAATAAGTACTGTTTCATGATTATCCTTCCCCATCTGTTATATTTTCCCCCTAAAGAACTATGAATCCTCTGTGACCCCATCACTACTCTTATTTTACAGGTATGATTGCATGTCGACCTGGGACCCTTATTCCAGATTCTTCAGGGTACAAGTAAGAGATCACTTACTTCTTAACTATGCTAAGTAGGTAAACCATAAATCATAACTCCTCTTTGTGTCCAGTGATGCCAAGGCTGAGAGAAGGGATGGGGTCATTCCCATGGCAACTTCATGGGCAGCATAAACAATTTGAATGCATAACGTCTCAGGGAAAAAGATCCTGTTTTAATTAAAATGTCTTGAGTAATAACCTCTGGTCAAAGCTAAAATAACTGTACATTAACCTGATATGAGAATAAAAAAGCTGGACTACACCCATAAACTTGTTTCTTTATGTTCACTGGCCTGAAGCATCCATCCCCACAAGCTGTCAGACCCATTATGGCAGCACTGCAAATAAACATCCAGGCTCTTCTTTCTCCAAGATAAAGGTTCACATTGGGTCCCTAAGGGAGGTAACAGTCTTGTAGGGCTGCACCTGGCCAGTGAACATACAAAAATAGGCTTCTATGCCTACTCAGCTTTTTGTGTTTTTTCTTGTATCATTTTAATGTATATCAGCTGTTTTGACTCTGACCAGAGTTTGTTTAAATTGCAGTTCCAATTGCTGCTGCAGTTAACACGTGCAAGACAGTATCAGTGATCATAACAGCTGTGTTTTTTTATTTTTATTTACATTGCTGTGCCACTCAGGCTTGGTGATTGAGGACCCTCACAGTCATTATGAGTTAGAAAAGACTGGCAGTTCCAGTGACACAGTACCATTCCTTTTGCACCCATTCCCCTTTTCTTTTTGATAACAAGCATGTCTTGGCAAATGGACATCTTCACCAGACAGCAAAGTAAGACTGTTCTAAAGTTATTCAAACTGTCATGTTGAATCCTCAGATTTTCTGTGCGTTTGCAGACCACATGCTATAAAAGACTGTGTATAGTCATCCATATACAGACCAGCCTGAGTCTGAATCTAGAGCTTGCCGAAGCAACCTGGGGACCTCTCAAGCTGTGCTCTCAAGGTCACTGGTTGCCACAGCAACCTATCAGTTCAGACACATGCTTGTTGTGTATGGATGACCATACACAGTCTTCTGTATTTCCACTTAGAATCTGGAAATGTAATACAGAGAACAAAGGGTCAGATAGCAAGTTTACAACAGAAAGAAAGGCAGTTTTAAGGTAAAGCAAGGCAAAACACTGAAAAGACAGTAAAAATAGTGTGGTACCTATCCAGTATATAATTAGGTGCAGTGGAATAACACATCTCAACACGAGTGGTAAAACCTTTATAACTAACTTGGTGTTTAGTCACTCATGCATTATGGGTCTTATCACTCAATAATGCAGTTAAATGTGTTATTCCACTGCCACAAATTATGTATTCCCTATTAATTTAACTAACGTATTCACCACTGGTGTGAGATAACTAGATAGATAGATAGATAGATAGATAGATAGATAGATAGATAGATAGAAAGATACAAACATATAATTTGACAGCAGATAAGGACCACTTGGCCCATCCAGTCTGACCATTTCTCCCTACCTACCTACACTATTACATCAGACTGTGCCTGATCTACAGCTCTTTCTCCCTCCCCCCTTCCTTTTCACTATGGTTCATTTGTGCTTATCCCATGCATTCTTGAATGCCACCACTGTTTTTGCCCCACCACCTTCGGTTGAAGGCTGTTCCAGGGATCCACTACTCTTTCTGTTAAGAAGTATTTCCTCACATCTCTCCTGAATCTACTCCCTCCTGCTTCACAGCATGTCCCCTTGTTCTTAAGCATCTTTTCTTCTGAAAAATATTCCCCTTCTGTACCTTATTTATCCCCATGAGGTATTTAAAGGTCTCTATCATATCTTCCCTCTCCCTCCTCTGTTCCAGGGTGTACATATTGAGGTCCCTTAGTCTCTTCTCATAGGGCTTTTGATGCAGACCCTGCACCATTTTAGTTGCTCTCCTCTAGACCGCCTCCAATCTGTCTATGTCCTTCCAGGGACGTGATTTCCAGAACTGGATACTCAACTCTAGGTGTGGTCTTACCAGCAATCTATACAGAGGCAACTTCACCTGCCTCTTTCTGCTGGTGATACCCCTCTCAATGCACCCCAGCATCCCACTTGCCTTCCCAACTGCCTTGTTGCACTGCCTGGCCACCTTTAGGCCATCCAATATGATTACCCCCAGGTCCCTTTCCTGCTTTGTGGTCATCAGTACCACTGCACCCATTTTGTACTCCACCCCTGGGTTTCTGTGCCCTAAGTGCATTATTCTGCCCTTTTCACATTGAAACCCAGCTGCCATACCCTTGACCGCTCCTCTAGTTTTCTCAGGTCTCTGCTTATCCTTTCTACCACCATCCCCAGACTGTCCACCCTACTGCAGAGTTTGGTGTCATACACAAAGAGGCAGACCTTCCCTTCCAGCTCCTCTGTAATGTCACTTATAAAGACATTAAAGAGGACTGGTCCCAGCACTGATCCATGAGGCACCCAACTGGTCACCCTCCCTTCCTTGGTGTGGACTCCATTTACCCCCACTCTCTGTCTCCTACTGCCTAACCAGCTTCTTACCCAATTTACCACCTTTGAACCCACTCCTAAGCTATTCAGCTTGCTTACTATTCTCCTGTCTGGAACGGTGTCGAACGCCTTACTGAAATATAGGTAGGCCCCATCTTCTGCTCCACCCTGATATAGTTATTTGGTCACCCAGTCAAAGAAATCTTTCAGATTTATCTGACATGACCTCCCCCTTGTGAAACCACACTGTCTTGGGTCTTGTAACCCACTGGATTCAAGATATTCCACAATACTTTCCTTCAGCAGTGATTCCAATAACATTCCCACCATTGATGTCAGGTTGATTGGCCTATCATTGCCAGCCTCCTCCATGCTACCACATGTGTGTAGTGGGACTGCATTCATCCTTCTCCAGTCCTCTGGAACCACTCCCGTTTACAGTGAGCTGTTAACTAGAACTGTCAGATGTGTAGCCAGTATTTCTCTGTGCTCCTTCAATACTCTTGGATGCATCTTACCTGGATCCATTGCTCTGTCCACCTTCCGATTAACAAGTCCCTTCAGGACTTTCTCCTCCAAAGAAGAACTAGTGTCCACCTCCCTCCCTCCAAAGCTTTTGTTAATTTTCTGTGGTCCTTCCCCTTCTTCTTCCTCTGTCAACACAGAACAAAAGTATTTGTTCAAGATGCCTGCCTTTTCCTGGTCCCCCTCTGCACAGTCCCCCCACCACTTCCCTTTTGAACATTACAATCCCACCCCTGGTGTTTCTCTTTTCACTTACATATCTAAAAAATGTCTCATCCCCTTTTGTTACCACCTAGGTTATTCTCTCTTCAGTTTGCACCTTTGTATTCCTTACCACTTTCCCTGTTTGCCTCTGTTTCCCCAATACACCTCCCTGTCCTCCAACCTTTGAGTCTCCTTACACCTTCTGAATGCTACCATTTTATTTTATTTATTTATTTTTATTTTAATCTTTGGTAACTGGATGAGGTCCACTAGGCACAAGTTCCCATTTTCAGGGGTGACCTGGGAGCACTGGGCGGTTAAGTGACTTGCTCAGAGTCACACAGTATGCAATTGGAGGTTGTGAGAATCAAACTCAAGTCTAGTCTTCTGGATGTACCAAGCTCATTCACACCTCATTCCTTTTTAGCATTTAATTTCTCAGCCACCTCTTTTGAGAACCATAGCGGTCACTTTTTCCTCTTGGTTATGCTCACTTGTTTGATACAGTGGTTTGTTGCCTTTACTATGTTCCCTTTTATCTTCATCCACTGCTCCTCCACCCCACCCAGGTCAGCCACCCCAGCTAGGTCATCTTTTTAAAATCTGCCCTCCTGAAGTCCAGGACACTCACCCTTGTGTGGTTCAGTTCTGCAGCTGTCCTTATATTGAACCACACTGTACAGTGATCACTGGTCCCCAAGTGGCTTCTCACTCTGATGTCTGCAACACTGTCCCTGTTAGTGAGTACCAGGTCCAGTATTGCCACATCACGAGTGGGTTCACTGACTAGTTGCCTGAGGAATGCCTCCTGCAGAAAGTCCAGGATGTCCCTGCTTCTGGCTAAAGCTGCTGCTGGGAGGCTTCAATCCACATCTGGCAGCCTGAAGTCTCCTATCAGCAGCACCTCCCCTTTTTCTGCCATCTTGTCAATGGCTTCCACCAGTACCTTATCTAATTCCTCCCTCTGTGCTGGGGGTCTGTAGATCACTCCAAGTGAGATCCAGACAGATAGACAGATAGACAGATAGATAGACAGCCAGACAGATACAGACAGACAAATATTTGTTATAGTTATACTGTGCCAGTAAAGAACTATAAATCTTTTGGCTGACCCATCGGTGCAGAGGTAGGGAATGTGCTTGGATCATTGAAGAACCAGCTGGGGAAGGAAGTCTGAGCATCGCAGAGAATGGTCCCTTTCTCAAGGGAGCGAGTGTGCTGAGCCTTGCTGTTACTCTGCCCCCTATGTGACCACAGAAGGAAGTACAGCTGAGCAATGAGACAGGAAGGGGAGGACACCACTGACATTGACATGATTACATGCACAAGTGTGCAATAGCAAGTCTGACGATGTCCTTTGGTGTCATCCTCAGGGGAAGGGAGGAACAGGAAAGTGGTAAATCCACATTCACGTGGCATGAAGGATGCCACAGCCTTCAGGCCCTGCACCTACCAACTCTGGCACTAGTCTCCACCATCATCAGTAGAATATATATTTCAGAAGGGCTTGGGGAACCCCAATGATGGTCGCTCCATGCGGGGGGAAAGCTGCAACAGCCAGAGAGGAACAGACAGCTATGCTCTGTGAGTCAGCAGGGTGACAGAGTTCGGCTATGGAGGTCCTGATGAGGTAGGCCAAGTGGAGTCTGGAGCAAAAACAAAGTATAACAAAAAAAGAACTATACATTTTAAGCAAAATGTCCTGAAATCTAATGACTTATGAAACCCATCCTGAAAGAACTAAGAACCAAACAGCAACATATTGCCTGTTCTTACCTGTCAAAAATATGACATTTGAGTCTGTAATGCAGTCTTTCAAGGCACTTTGGGTTGTCAGAACTGGGTCAAGGAACTATTTTAGGAAAGCAGACTCTCAGTTACAATTTTTTGCTTCAATTATTTAACAGGCTGTTTTCCTTCTTCATCTACTAAGTAACTTACTTCTACTTACTATAAACAGTTTATCTTGTTAAAGAGATGGACCAGCACTATTTAAGAAAGTTAATATCTGGTGTCAATGTGACTTACACAGAAAAATGCACTTTCATAGAAAAATTACACAGACAACCACAAAAAAAAAATCTAAGGACATATTTACTCCATCATCCTTGATGTGAATAGGATGTGAGATATAGAGTGCAGCTGTGACTGCAGAAATGGAAAATAAAACATAGAATAAAAATGCATGGTTTAGGAGCCCTGTGGGAGGAGATTCCTTCTGCACTGTAGCTGGTACTGGAGATAACCACTGGGAATTCTACCATTGTTCTTGAAGTTCAGCTCTTAATTTCTAGCACCACAATCCCTTACTTCAGGATAACAGATTTTACCAGCCAGCCTGGAGATAAACTAGAAGCCAGGCTGAAGTGAATAAAAGAGGTGGGTGTATGGAAAACAAATGGGCAGTGATCAATCATGCAGTATTAGCGGGCCAAATGGGAGTGTGTCAGCTACAAGATGTTACAAAGGATAAGAAACATAGGTAGCCAACCCATTTGGTTTAGTGACCATGTGATGATAGCAACTGGAGAAATAGAGTGCTTTTAGGAAATATAATTGGGATCAGACTGAAGCTAATAGGGAGAATTGCAATTAGACACACAAAGCAGCTAAAAAAATAGTGAGGGAGGCAAAGATTGAAATTGAATTGAGAACTACAGAAGGAGTTACACAAAATGTTAAAACCTTTTTCAGATGCTTAAGGATAAAAATGCAGATGAGGAGGAAGGATGGTGTGAATGTGGAAGATGAGTTAGGTAAGGCAGATATTCTTAACAACTTTTTTCAATTCTGTGTTCATGGTGGATGTCTCACATCCCATATCTGAAAGCAGGCTAAAATTCAAAACTAAGGTCAACAATGGTGGTAATTTTTTGGTAAGAGTAAACAGAAGGCTACAAGATCTAAAAAAAACACATTCCACAGACCATATGGTATTAACCCAAGGGTGCTAAAATAGACTAGGCTGACTTTAGCAGCCCCCCCCCAAGCAGAACTCTTCAACAGCTCTTTAGAACAAGTTCTTGTCAGAGCCACAATGGCTGCTGCTGTGATAGTATTGAAGTAATTTGGATGCACATGTTCATAAGCCCCCATCTTATTTTTTAGTGTACCATGCAGATGTACTGAGCTATGCACTGTATCTCTGTATTTGTAGAATGTTTGGGTAACCAGCTTATATTTAATGCACATAGAAATAAATAGCTAAGAGCGATGGGCATAGAATAAAGGGAAGTCAGATGATCTTAAAGTGAAAGTCAATAAAAATTATAGACTAATAAAGTATGTGTTGAGGATACAGGGACATATCTCCCATCTTGCTTGTATGTATCACTTTTATTTTATTTATTTATTGATATCTTGGATGTACACCTTTGAGCTAAAGTTCATTTACAAAAGTTCTGCATCTATGATAGGACAAGACACACATAACTAAATACAGTTCTTCGCTTGATAAGTTGGGATTACATAACATAAACATTCCATTTCAATAAGTTACCAATAAGCAAAATGAAGACAGTGAGTAAAGAAAGAACAGAGCAGGGAATCAAGGGGGGGATCAAGCAAAGGGGGTGGGAAAGGAGAAGGAAAGGGGGAGACAGCAAAAGCAGCTGAGGGCAGCCTTGTCATATTGCAGGTGCAGATAGTGCAAGAGTAATAGAAGGAGGAGTCACACATTGGGGTAGGCAGTGAGAGAGGGGTCTTACTAGAGGGAGGGAGGGAGTCTCCAGTGGATGAGGAGGGGACTAGCGTTTGCAATTGGAAAGTGCTGGGTATGTGCCAGGGTCAGGTAGCTGAGCAAGGAGGGAGTTAGGGTTCACAATTGCACTTGCTGTATCTGGTCTTCAGATGAGCCCCAAGGTTAGGCTTGAATTGACTGAGCTTAGTATAGGACTGTAGATCAGTGCTTAAAGAGTTCAGTCATTTGGGGCTCTGTATCCAAAGGAGCCCTGGCCTAGTGAGGTCTGACAGAAGGGCACTTTTTGTGACAGATTATTGGCTCCTCTGGTGTTCCTGGTGTTGTCATTAGTGTAGAGGAGGTTAAGCATCCCAGGGTTAGTGAGGCCCGGAGTGGTCTTCTTGGCCAGTAGACAGACTTGGTACATTATACTATTTTCTAGGTTTAGCCAGCCAGTATAGGTGTAGAGCTCACAAGAGTGTGTTAGTCGGTGGGCACCTAGGGTAAGCCTACAGGCTGAGTTTAGAGCTGTCTTAACTCTTAGAAGTGCTGTATCAGTAGCTGCCCCATACACAACCAGACCATAGTTGATGATCGATAGTGTTGAGCTTGATACAGCAAGGCTGAGGGCTTCTTCAATTAGACATAGTCTGTGCTTGTACAGAAGGCCAATACTGGTATTGACCACCTTAGCCACCTGATCGATGTTTTGTGTGAAAGAGAGGAAGCAGTCCAGGGTGATCCTGAGATATTTAAAAGAGTGTACCATGTCCAGTACTTCACCTGGGTGGTTGTGGATCTTCAGCTGATAGGATCTGTGTTTATTATCTGGTGAGGCAAAGAGCATTGTCTTTGTCTTCCTATAATTTATCAGGAGCTTGTGCCTTTTTAATCCATGATTCCACTGCTGTGAAGCTGGACTGCATATATTGTTCAAGGACGGTAGGGCTGGCATGACAAGAGAACAGCATAGCATCATCTAAAGAGGCTTCTGACAGAACGAAAGAAGAAGAAGAATATTGAATGTGCAATGGACTTAAAGTGTCCTATGTATTAGATGGAACTGATACAACACATAGAGGAACTTTGTATTTTATTGAGGTTAATTCACTGAACACTGAGGTGAAATGACATAGTTTGTGATGGGTTGTTTACTTAATTGATTCCTTGATTGTATTGGTTGGATGATTAAATAATTGTGTCTTTGGTTGCATTTAAGCACAGTAAACACTGTTCTCATTATCTCTGATGACGCCCAAATGAATGGGCGAAATATAAGACATCCTGAAATTGTACTGTTTCAGTGCTGAATGGGAGTGAAAATGAACAAACAAAACTCTGTTTGAGTATGACTTTGTTTTTATGGCTTTCTGTCGGGTGAATGCTCTACTTTGACATATTGTGTATGTCCAAAGAAATTAGAGGACTATCTTGCCGAAATGTATTTTATTCTGAATTAGTATATAAAACAAAAATTGCCCTCAGCTGGGCTTATGATAACTCTTTGGATTTAAGAACAGAAGTGAATAGTCTTTATCTAAATTGAAAATATCCATTCTGTATCCAGAATATCTGGTTTAATCTGGAGTACTATGTCAAAAGCAAAATTACATCATAGCAAGTTTCAGTATGGCAGTTAAACTATTTCTTAATAAAGTTAACTGGAACTCAAACATTTTTCTTTCTAATCACCTATGGGATAGAAACATAGAAACACAGACTTTGACAGCAGATAAGGACCGCTTGGCCCACCCAATCTGCCCATTTCCCTACCTATTGGATAAGCTGCAGATCCTAGTTAACAAACAGCCTGCTTCCTCCTACCCCCAATATAATTGCCGTATATCTGTCCCATGCATTCTTGAATTCCCCCACTGTTTTTGACCCCACGACCTCCTCAGGAAGGACGTTCCATGCATCCACCACCCTCTCCATGAAAAAATACTTCCTCACATTGCCCCTGAGCCATCCTCCATCTTCAAATTGTGCCCCCTTGTTCTTGCACATCTCTTTTTATGAAAGATGCTACCCTCTTGGAGTTTATTGATTCCCTTGAGGTACTTGAAAGGTTCTATCATGTCCCCCTCCCTCCCTCCCTCCTTTCCTAGAGGGTATACATATTAAGCTCCTTTAGTCTCTCTTCATATGGTTTCTGGTGCAGACCCTGCACCATTTTAGTTGCCCTCCTCTGGACCACTTCGATCCTGTCTATGTCCTTGCGCAGACTGGGTCTCCAGAACTGCACACAGTACTCCAGATGGGGTCTCACCAACTGTCTGTACAAAGGGATGACAACTTCTTGTTTTCTACTGGTGATGCCTATCGCTATGCATCACAGTATCTCCCCCAGCCCTCTTTACTGTCTTCTCATATTGCTTGCCTACCTTTAGGTCATATGAAGCGACTACCCCCAGGTCCCTTTCCATTTTTGTTGTTGTTGTTGTTAGTACCTCCCCAATTGTCTACTCTTCCCCTGGGTTTTTGTTTCCCAGGTGCATTACTTTGCACTTCTTTGCATTGAATCTAAGCTGCCATACTTTTGACCATTTTTCCAACCTTGCCAAGTCCCTTCTCATCCTTTCCACAACCCCCCTTGTGTGTCAACCCTGTTGCAGATCTTTGTGTCATCTGCAAAGAGGCATACCTTTCCTTCCAGTCCCTCCACAATGTTGCTTCTAAAGACATTAAAGAGGACTGGCCCGAGTACTGAACCCTGCAGTACCTTGCTAGTAACCCTCTTTCTTTGGAGTGGACTCTGTTTACTATTACCCTCTGTGTCCTGTTATCCAGCCACTTTTTAACCAGGCTACCACCCTGTGACCCACTCCCAGGCTGGCTAACTTGTTTATTAATCTTTTGTGTGGGACTGTGTCAAATGCCTTGCTAAAGTCTAGGTAGGCCTTGTCGATAGCCCCTCCCTGGTCTACTACTTTGATCACCCAGTCAAAGAAATCTATTAGATTCATCTGACATGACCTTCCCACTGTGTATCCATGCTGCCTTGGGTCCTGTGTCCCACTGGCCTCTAGGTACTCAACAATTCTTTCTTTCGGAAGTGATTCCATCATTTTCCCTACCAGTGAGGTCAAACTAATAGGTCTGTAGTTTCCTGCCTTTGCCTTGCTCCCACTTTTGTGAAGGGGAATCACATCTGCCCTTTTCCAGTCCTCAGGTACCACACCATCCTTCCATGATTTGTTAAAAAGTGTAGTCAGTGGTGTCACTAGTTTTCCCCTTAGTTCTTTTAGAATTCTGGGATAAATTCTATTAGGCCCCGATGCCTTGTCCACCTTGAGTTTTAGGAGTTCTTTTAGGACCCTTTCTTCTGTAAATGGACCAATTTCAACCCCCCTATCCAGAGTGCTTCTATTGTTTGGTTTAGGTACCTCCCCCTCCTCGTCTTTTGTGAATACTGAACAAGGGTATTTGTTCAGTATCTCTGTCTTAATATACAGATTAATGGTAGACTCCTATATTTGAGCCAGTGGGAACAGAAAAACATCCACAAATGGGAAGATATTATGGACAGAGGCAGGCTACATCCTTGGCAAGCTAGTCAAACTACATACAATCTGTTAATTTCAGATTTTTATAAACATCTGCAGTTATTAAGCATTTTGGAAAAATATTTTAAATGATGGGAAAGAGCTCCAGAGCAGACATATAAAATAGAGGAATAGCTTATAAAAAGAGTGGGTAATAAGAAAGGGTTTTTGCTTGGCTATATGCTTTTCTAACCAATAAACTCTTAAAGTCATACAATGATCTCCAAGAGAAATGGGAAATGGATGCCCAGTTTGCACTTTCTGATAAACAATGGGCTTCTGTGTTTTCTTCATCTTCACATTACAAAACATCAAGGGATAATACTACTCAGTACAAAATAATAGTGCACACTATACTCCACATAGGTTGTTTAAAGCCAAAATTATTTCTAATTCTAACTGTTAGCATTGCAACTCAGAACTAGCAGATTAATTTCATATGTTCTGGAATTGTGCTATGAGCAGACGATGGTGGGAAGTGGCACTAACAGTCCTAGAGCGGTTTGGTAACTGTTTTCACAATATTGATTTCTCTAATATATTACAGTCATACACTAAAAATATGTTTTCCGGAGCACAAATTACAATATTAGCAGTCATTATAAAGGCAACTAAATGAATCATATTAATGTACTGGAAAGGAAATAATAAGAACAACAGGTTTCCTGAGGAAGAATGGAAAGGTTTAATAATTTCTTCTCTCTTTGAGGAGCGCTATTTCTTTACCATATCTACCTACTGGAAACTACAACACCAAAGTGTCTGAATGGAAGGTTGAACTATTTTATCCAGACCCATAAAATTGGTCATTTAATGCTACTGTGATGTACTATATGAACCTATCCAAAGTGTATATTTATTGCATCCCTGTATTAACACAAATAATTTATTTCTATGCCCTTTTAAATCTCAATAAAATTATTAAATAAAAAGGCTTTAGTTGCATCTAGTGAAATCACTGTAGTTTCTTGAGGATGTGAAGTGATGTATTCTATTAATATATTGTACTTTATCCCCTTGAAAATTGTTCTTCCAGGGAGAAAGCCAGCCTGCCCTACATGGACTATTGATGATACATATTTATAAGTCTGCTGTTTATTACTCCAGTAAATATTGTATAATCACTATTTAAGTTAGCTATTGGAGAAAAGTCTGTTATGAGTTTAGTGTCTTATTACTTTGGATAATAGAGTTTTCACAATATTGATTTCTCTAATATAATATTACAGTCAAACACTAAAACTAAGTTTTCCAGAGCACAAATTACAATATTAACAGCCATTATAAAGGTAACTAAATGAATCGTATTAAAGTACTAGAAAGGAAACATTAAGAACAACAGGTTTCCTGAGGAAGAATGGAAAGGTTTATTAATTTCTTCTTTGAGGAGTGCTACTTCCTTACCATATCTACCTATTGGAAACTATATAACACCAACGCGTCTGATTGGAAGGCTGCACTATTTTATCTAGACCCATAAAATTGGTTATTTAATGCTATTGTGATGTACTATGTGAACCTATCTAAAGTGTTGTATATTTATTGCATCAGTGTGTTAAACACAAATAATTCACTTCTATGTCCTTTTAAATCTCAATAAAATTATTAAATAGAAAGGCTTTAGTTGAATCTACTGCAATCACTGTAGTTTCTTGAGGGTGTGAAGTGATGTATTCAATTAATATATTGTACTTAACCCCCTTGGAAATTGTTCTTCCAGGGAGAAAGCCAGCCTGCTCTACATGGACTATTGATTATACATATTTATAAGCCTGTTTATTACTCCAGTAAATATTTTATGATCACTATTTAAGTTAGTTATTGGAGAATACTTTGTTATGAGTTTAGTGTCTTTATTCACTTTGGATAATAGGGTTGTGAATGCTCCATTAAAAAACTCTGGCTTGCAGCTCATTACCTGAATTTGCCTAAAAATATATTACTAGCATTTGTTGAAAGGATAAGTAAAATGTGATCGTATACCCATCTAAGCCAAGACTTTTTCCTTTAGTTAATGACAAAAGATCATCAGTGATTTCCTGTTCTTGTACAGACAAATCCAGTTGGGCCAAACTTTTATCTGCGGTAACGTTAATAAAAGCCTGTTTACAGTACTAAACATGTCATGTACATCTAATGCGGTTTCTGTTTTATATAAATCTTTATAGAAGTCCAAAAAGTATTGTTCTATCTCTGCTTTTTCATGAATAATAGAGCCCTTATCGTCATATATATCCATTACCTCTGTCACTTGTTCTGTTGGGTTTTATTCTCTTTGCAAGGTATCTTCTGCAATTTCATTGTCCAAGTACCAATTTCTTTTTATCATAAACTGCTGCCTTTCTATGTACATTATATACATGTTTGAATAATTTTCTTAGTGTCGTAGTTTTTTCTTTAATTGTTCTAACTCTTCTCAAACTTCGGTTTCATAAAATTGTAATTTAGTTTCTTATTCTGTAATTTTATTAGTCTTTCTTTATTCCTCCAAGAGGCAGTTGATATATACCCTTTATTGAGGTTTTGATTTAATCAATATGTGTATTATCTGCTAAATTATTCAACCAGAAATCCTACACTGCCTTTTGGACTCCCATACAAAAATCATTTTCTTTCAGTAATTCATTGTTCATGTTCTACCTATTTGTCCTTTTCATTTACCTTCCAATGTAAGAGACACGGATATGATCTGATACAAAAGATGTTTCTGTCATTGCCATATGAATAGTACTATTTGACCACTAGGACTTTAGAAATCACTAGATAGTCTGTTCTGGAGGAGACTGTATTTTCCTGAGTAGTAGGTATACTCTTTCAAGTTTGGATTCAACTCTACAATAAGCTATTAAATTTATTACATGTAATGAAATGTTTTAATATTCTAGATTTATATTTATCCTAACTAAGAGGGGTGCTAGATTTGTCCATGTCTGGGTACATTAAACAATTTAAACCCCTTCCAATAATGATGGATATTGTATTCCACTTATTGACATAGTTACACATTTCTGCAATAATGTTTTTATAGATTTGAAAAGGTGCATAGGTGATAGGGAAAATGTAAAAAGGATGTGAGAAGGTTCTTTATGGAGGGTGCTACACATCCAGTATCACACCAACAGAATTAGAATGGGTATGCAGAATGAAAATGGTGGACAGGACAACAATTACTTAAAGACCTATATGTTTCCACATTTAAGAATATGCCAGTTCTGGCTAGAAACCCAGTCATAGAACTCCTGGTCTGCATTTGGCACAAAACACACATACAAAACCCACCACCAAGTGTCTGGGGCTACTTACCCCACTATGGGACAATCCACAGTACCTCAATTGTTAAAGAAGAAGGGATCCACAATATGGAAGGAAAGAGGAATTATCATTCACACAGTTATGTGATAAGTATGAAATCTCTGCCACACACAATTTCAGTTATCTATTAATAAAACATTATCTTTGCAACAAATTGGGAAAAGATGTAAACCTCATTACACTCTCAATAGCAATGATCATGGTGAGTTCAGAAACTGGAAGAGGACTTACAATTCAGTTACATGTATATAAAACTAATTATTTTCCACTCTATATCTCACTAATAATATTTAAGGCTGAGATGGTAAAACCGGCTAAATACTAAAATCACAAAGGATGACTGGGTACCACTCAAGAAGAAGATATGCACATTCAATTGAGAAGCAACCTTAAAACTGTGCAATTTATGTCAATCCATCAGGTATATTACACCCCTAGTAAATTGAAACACATATAATGCTCATCTACCATATATGCTATTACAATGTAGCAAACTACAAACCTACTGGGCAAAGATCATTTTCACACTGGGATGTATACTAAGAGTATAACTGGAGTTACCATTGGCTGACCGATCATAAACAGAGGGTAAGAATAAATGGGCTACTTTCTGAGCTGAGAGCAGTTAGTAGTGGTATCCCCCAGGGGTCAGTGTTAGGTCCAATATTGTTTGGACTACTTATGAGTGACATGAATGAGAAAGTCACGATTATTGTTTCTAAGTTTGCAGATGATACGAAAATATGAAGCGAAGTAGATACTATATCAAAATACCATGAAATGGTAACAGACATGGATGAGATTGAGCAATGGGCATCTAACAATAAAATGGATTTTAATTATGAGAAATGCACAGTGTTACACTTTGATAAAAGAAATCCCTATTACCAATACACACTAGAAAACAGACCTATCAAGGTGGTGGAAAGACAGCGAGATCTAGGAATTATAATAAATAATAAATTAACAGGATCTGATCATTGTAGGAAAACTGTACAAACTACTATTTGAACAGTTAAAACCATCAAACTCACCTTTGTTTCCAGGAATGAACAATGTATATCACCCATACAGTATATCGTGCATATGTGCAACCTCATCTGGATGAGCCCTTTGGAGCCCCCATCTGAGGGGGTGATATCAATACGGTGGAGAGGGTCCAGAGAAGAGTGACAAAGATGATCCCACATTTGAAGTATGGGACATATGC
Organism: Neoceratodus forsteri; assembly: GCA_016271365.2. Lineage (NCBI taxonomy): Eukaryota > Metazoa > Chordata > Ceratodontiformes > Ceratodontidae > Neoceratodus > Neoceratodus forsteri. The sequence goes on from CM028130.1 coordinate 1,508,766,310, forward strand.
AGACAGACTGCAAGAAACAGGGTTGTTTTATTTAGAAGGAAGGAGGACTGGGGGGACCTCCTAATGCTGTTTTAATATCTTGCAAAATCAACAACTAATGCTACAATGTGGACTCAAGTATGCAAGGAGAATGGTAAATTTGAGGTCACATGATAAACAGCTCATCCTATCCAAAGCAAATACAAGTAACAGGGATTGCTTTTAAACAGTAAGGGTGGCAATAGCTTCGAATAAACTACCACAGGAATTGGTTAATCTTATTACTTTTGATAGTTTTAAATGAGGTTTAGATGAGTACATGAAATCAACTTAACAAGGGTAAATTCACTCACTGTGATATGGGAGGCAATCAAGATGGGCAAATGGCCTGCTTTTGTCTTATAAAACCAAAGTAACCAAAGTAATCAAGAGCTATATTACTAAGGGATATGGATGAAACAGAAAACCTCCAGGCAGACCAACTAAAACTTATATATTGTACATTTCCATAGTCAGTACCAAGCTCTTGATAATAAGGGGTCTGAAAAACACAGCTCCCTACTCAAGGGATTAGCTAAACTACGTGTCAAAGAAAGCCATCTGAGAAAAAATCATTTACAGAGCCATAGGCCATGTAGGGGGCTACGAGAAGGTCCGATTGGACTTTGTAAATTTTTATCAGCCAGTAACAAAAAGCAGGCTCAGATGCCCCACAAATACAAACCAAGCCAAGTGATCAGACAGCAGGAGAGTAACAAGTGGTATAGGCTCACAGTAATCAATTTAATAGACTAGCAGAGGAAAAACTAACACAAATACATCTATATTAACACTGACTGTGGAAAACGTGTTAAGTTATTGGGCATTTTTATTATGTTTAGTAAAAGTATGGCTTAACCATTCTAAGTCTGTAACAAAAATGGAAAATGCTTTAATGAACACCTACATCATTTAAGCTGGCATATATAAAACATTATTACAACCCAGTGTCAACAGAGTAAACTTTTCTAAATGACAACACCATATTGTACAATGCAATGCATGGACAGCAAATGTATGGTTGAACATATTTCAATAAATTATTTTTGAAACAATAACAGCAGTAGTCAAGACAGAAGGCAATGAAGTTACTGGTAAACCAGGCAATATGGGACTGAAACGACTCAATTGTATGATTAAAAGCACCCAACCATCAGTGTGCTTTTTCTTTTCTGAAGCTTCCTGAGGTGCTCTATATTTTGTGCAAGTTTTTTTTTCCCTTGTCATTTCTTCTGCACTGATGCATAAGAAGCAGTGTGTGATAACATGGAAAACTTCTCTATCTGTTTAATCTGTCACTGTCTAAGGGTACTGTACCTGTGATGTAACACCCTAGTGTGCTTTAATATATATTTTCATTACAGATACATACTTTTCCTCTGCATCTCTACACTACACTACACATGCATTATTGTGTGATCAGTGCAACACCTCTCACTTTCTAATCTGTCATTGTCTGGTGGGGTACCACTATCTACTTACTGGGTTTCCTCTGTTCTGCTGCACCCAAGGGTGCTTTATACTTTTTCAGATCAAAAACACCAGTCCTTCCTCTGTCTTCATTCCATAACACCCAAGAATGATCAATTTGCCCTCAGTATTAGTGCTGCATGGACAGCATCAGTCAGTGTTTATTTACAGTATCAGTGCTATTCCAAGAGATCAGAGTGCTTTACAATTAATGATAAAATTCAAGGCATACAAATAAAATTACAATAAAAACAACTGATACAGATATAAAATACAAAATACAGTACGCCTAAATTTAACCCTAATCAGGGAATGCTTGACTGAATAAATAAGTTTTCAGTTCAGTTTTAAAACTATCAGTGGTCCGGCACTCTCTTATCTTATGAGGTAGAGCATTCCACAGGGTCAGGGCTGCAAAGGTACATGCCCCAGAGGTCATGAAACAGACCCTGGGAACCTGTAGCAATCCCTTGTCGGTGGAGTGGAGTGAGCAGAGGGGGCAGTGGGGCACAGAAGATCTTGCAAGTAGCTGGGTCCCTGTCTGTGTAGGGCCTTATAGGTCAGTAATCCAACCTTGAAGGTGATTTTCCAATGTACTGGCAGCCAGTGCAGATAGTGGAACACAGGTGTGATACGGCAAGATCTCAGTAAGACAGTCAACAGCCTGGCCACCACATTCTGCACTAGCTGCAATCAGTGAATATCAACCCCAGTAACCCTAGGTACAGGGTGTTGCAGTAATCAAGGCACGAGGTTACAAAGGCATGAACCAGAGTTGGCATATCACCAGGTGGAATCGGGCATTTGATCTGAGTGATGTTCTTCAGATGGTAGAATGAGGTCTTTATGACAGCCAACACCTAATATTTTAGTGTCAGGCCGCTGTTAAACACAATGCCCAGATTTCACACCTGATTTGAGGTCTGTAGCTGGGCATCTCCATGCCAAAGCCCAGAAGGCTGACCAGCCTGCAACCCTACGTCTTGGTAACCTGGATCTACCACCAACATCTCAGTTTTGTCCAGATTCAGCCTCAGCCAATTAGCACTCATCCACCCCTGGAACTCAGTGAGGCAGTTGTTAAAAACTGAGACCACATCATCCCATTTGTGCACAAAGGACATGTAGAGCTAAGTGTCATCTGCATAACAGTGAAAACTCAGCCCATACCATCTTATAATGTCCCCTAATGGCAGCATATGCACTGTGAACAACATGGGAGATAAGATGGAGCCCTGCAGAACCTGACATAATGGGGGAGAGGGGCTGATGAATAAATCCCCAACACTACTATCTGTATCCTGTCAGTGAGGAATGATCTAAACCAGCTGAGGACTGTACCAGACAGTCCACAGAAAATCCTCAGGCACTCCAGCAACACCCCATAGTCCACAGTGTCGAATGCCACAGAGAGATCAATAAGAACTAAGATGGAGCGACTCCTTCAATCTCCCGTTATCAGGAGATCATTTAGTACCTGAACAAGGGCAGTCTCAGTACTATGCCTCTTCCTGAAACCAGATTGGAGAGGATCATAGACATCATGCATTGTTAAATGATCATCCAGTTGTACAGCCACCACCTTCTCAATAACCTTGCCTATGAAAGGCAGGTTAGAGACAGGTCTGTAGTTAGCTAGGCAGTCCGGGTCCAGAGAGGCTTTCTTCAGGAGTGGTACTACTACTGCCTCCTTCAGAGGGTCTGGAAAGACCCCAGTCTCTAATGACCACCGGGCTATCCCAGCAAGGACCGGGCCAATAACTTCAACACACCCTACACGGAGGCGGGTTGGGCTGGGGCTAAACTACAGTAGGTGGGATGCAATCCCCAGATGATCTGTATGATGTCCACAATCACCAACTGGTCAAAGTCTGACCAGACATGCCAGGTGCTTGCAACTTCTGGCCCATCACTGCAAGGCCCATTGGAGGATGCTGAACAGATCTCTGATCTGATAGTGGCAATCTTATCAGCAAAGAATTAAGCAAACTCATCACATCTAACCTGTGAAAAAAGCTCCCTGAGACTGAAGGCAGGTTGGATTGCACAACCCGTCAATAGTCCTGAAGAGCTGAGCTGGTCGATTCCTTGCTGCAGCAATCTCCTTGAATAGGAATTCTGCCTTCTTACAGGAGATTGTTGATTGATAGTCTTTTATAGTGAGCCAAATCAATCTATGTTTGTCATCCGACAGGCCAGATTTCCTCCAACACTGCTCCTGCCTTCGACCCCCTCGCCTCATCTCCTTCAAAGTCCCATCAAACCATGGGGACTTCTGGTGAAGAGAGAGGGGGTGAACATGAACAGGAGCTATGGAGTCAAGGGCCCCAGACACTGCCCTATTATAGGCTAGTACCAGTTCCCCTGGCTCCTCGCATACACTTGTCACACCTGATAGGTCCAGTACCTCCATAAGACCATCTGGGGTCAAACCCCTTAAAGGACAGTATCAGATAATTTCCATAGGAGCAGGTCTATCTGGGGGGAAGCCATGATCCTGAACCCTATAGTATGCTGGTCCGAACAACTGACCAGCTCCACCTTCTGGTCAGAGATCTCCATCTCCAGTAGGAAGACCAGGTCCAGAGAATGGCAGTGAATATGAGTTGCAGAGGTAACCACCTGTGTAAGGCCCAACAAACTCATAAGTTGGAAGACGTCTTGTCCAAATTGTGAGAGTTCATCATCAACCCAGGCATTGAAACCCCCAAGAATAATCCATCACTCTGTGATACCCACAGGAGCATGAAAAACATATTCAGATCAAAGATACAGAATTTTTCCCTGGTTATGCACTGAGCACACATCATTGTGGGATTGTAGATAGCCCTTTCTCTGACCTGTTTCTGCTAGTTGTGGGGAGCAATGCCTAGCTACTGAGTGTCTTTGGTTTGCACTTTTATTCATGGATGCTTAAAAAGTTTTCTTTTCCATCACAGATGCATATTCTGTCATCTGTATCATTACTACACAGACATTATTGTGAGATTTTTAAAAAGCCCATCTCATACAGCAGAGCCCTTTATAATGATAAAATGGAGAAGCCAAGTGAATAGCTGAGTGAGGGAATGAAGAATGTTACCCCTTGTGAACAAGAAGACATTACCCCCCAAAAAGAGGAAGACACTAAATAAGGGTGGTGGAAGCAGTTAGCAGTAATAGTTGTACACAAACAAAACAAATAAACAAAAAGTCACCTATGGTTGCAGTGGCATCAGAATCAGAGTGATACTGCCTCTCCAAATGCCTAAGTCAGAAGGTTGTAAAATCAAACCACCAGCCAAAAAAAAGTTGAAATTTTTGGGCTTGATTTTCAATAGGTGGTGCAGGATTGCAACAAGCTAGACCAGAGAAAGTTGGTCTTACTTGCAGCAATTGGTGCACAGGAGCAACAATCTTGATCGCCGACCATCAGACTGCCACAAACTGAGTGCACCATACTGTCAGCACACCTGGGGCTTGCAGCAAAGGTGAAGCTTTGAAAATCGAGCCACTCATTATCATACTGAGGTTCATTGTAACTTATAGGGAGTAGAAGAAGCTGGTAATGCCCATTTGAACTGCTCCCCCACTTCTCAGTGGTAACAACTTATAAGACTGTTCCCCCATTGTTAACCTGCCTGGGTTAGCCTTAAAAATGTGTTTAGTCGAGGGGAGTGGCGCCAACTGTGGAACTGTAAATATGCATGGAGAAGAGCTCTGATCAACTTCAGCCTAAAAACTGACAAAAATACTTGAAAACTGTGCAAATTTGATTTCTGCAACACATCATCAGTTAGCTGCAAGTTCCTTTCTCAATTGGATACTGATTTTAGATTAAGATGGGCAGAAATACTAAAGGAGCAATGTAGGGAGGAACCCACCCAAAAACTGTCCAACAGCCAAGTGGAGGAGATGGGCTGACAACTTCTATGACTCTCAAGGCTGCACAGCCAACATAAGTAGCACTACTAAAGGACATACAAACAGTGGATCAGAAGCTGGAGGCTTCAGTCACAAAAGTCACTGTTCTGGACACCAAAGTTGTTGGAGTGCAATCAGAAGCCAAAGATGCCTCTGATACAGCAAATAAAGATTTACTGTGGTATTGGGGGAGGTCAGAGAAAAAACACTTAGAGAACCAAGCCCATTCCAGAAACATCAGAGCAGTGGATATGCCTGAGGGTGCAGAAAATGAAGGGGATATCAGATTGCTCATGCAGGTGTGGTTGGAGGAACGGTTACATATTTCTAACTTTAACGTGAAAAAGGCATACCAGATTACTCCTCGCCATACCATGGATGATGATCCCCTGGCATGCACCATCACAGTTATTGTGGCAGACATCTGTGAGGACAATGAACTTCCGAATCCCTGGACCACCACAGACAACAGGAATGCTTATTCCTAGACCTGAGCTACACCACTAGGCTCAGACATATATCCTTCAACAGTACTCATGAACAGTTAAAAGCTCTGGGCATACAACATGTTTTAATGCTGCCAGCCAGGTTTAAAATCATCTATGGTGGCTGTACCTACATTCATACTGACCCCAAGCTGTTGGAAAATTGGTTTCCAAGTTACGGACTGAATTTGACCTCCAAGCTGCTGGAAAATTGGTTTGCAAGTTACGGGCTGAATTTGCTGCATGTCACGTGGATATGCTACTGACTCAGATGAAATCTAAGTACTTTTCCCTGTTGTTTGATTGTTGAAAGTCCTTGGGCTGAGGCTGTGCAGTCATTACTGAGAGTTTTATTTTTTGAGAGCATTTTGATTGCTATGTAAAGTGCTCTTTCTGAACTTAATATGTCCTTGTTTTTTGAGTGTTTAGCTTGACTTACCGTGACCTTCTTTTGGATGAGACATTAAACCAAGGTACCATCTGCCTGTTCTGGTGGTAGTTCAGGTGGATGTTAAAGATCCCATGGCACGTCTCAATAAGAGAAGGGGAATTTCCCCAGTGCCCTGGCCAAATTGTCCTCATTCACTAAAAATACCACCAACAGCTTAATCTGGTTCAAGGTCAGTTGGCATTCATCTGTATCCCCCTCCCCCGGGTCATGCCTGAAAATAGGCAGGATTTGTCTATTGCACTTACCTGAGATCAACAAAAACTAAATAAATAAATACATTTACAATTGATGTACTTAACTGCATCAAGATGGTGCCTTGCACATGCCTATATGTAAGCCCTTGGTACTTTCTTTGCAGTAGCGGTATTAGCAAAGCTTCCTTCCTACCACCAAGACACTCGGATATTGTTACTGCATCATGGTGTATGACAGCCATGCAGTCATTCTAATGTGTTTAAAAAAGCCAGTCGGCAGCCAGGTCAGTTCATTTTTATAATAGCCAACCCTGGAAACTGACTCTCTAGACAATACCTTTACTTTCTTTTTGAAGTCAATATCCAAATTCAATGTTGTTCTTGTTGATGTTTTATAGGTATTATACTCTATTCATTTTTTTACAGTTTTCAAGTAAAAACAAATTACTTGCAATAGTGGTTAATTAATAGCACCTAGGGCTGAGGTGTGGGCCATACTTGAAATCATGTCCCTTTTTCTCTGTTATCAGTTTTATCAAAAATGGAGTACATACATCCCACCTTTGTAGGAGGTTTAACTTCTTTAGAGAATTCTCTGAACATTATTGGAAACATTCTCATTCTTGACAGATTTGGTAATCCTAAAACAAATTTTATATCTCCTTTAAATTATCCTGGATTATTCTCCCAGCAAGCTGTACTCGATCTGGGATTTCCAACCGATCCTATCATTATATGCTGAATATACGTGCCATGTAATTTTGATGGATTCCAGATGTAACAATTTGTATTGTCTTGTTTCAAATGCAAAATAAAATATAAATTAAAAAAATATGTTTGGTCTGACATTCTACAACATGCCTCAGAATCTGTTCCACACTCCCACCATGATCTGTGAATAGAAATATTTTCTTTATTTTAGTTCTAAAGGTATTTGCTTTTGAGCATAAAGTGCATCCCATTTTATGTGGAATATCCCCCTTTAATTCCAGTTTAATTTCTCCATAAGCTGTTTGTTCTACACATTATGTCATATAATAACAACATATCCTCATCTATTCTTCTGCTCTCCAGACTCATGAGGTTAACCTTCTCCAGTCTGTTGGTATATGGCACATTATTCAAGCACAAAATCATTTTTGATGCTCTCCTCTGGACCTCCTCTAATCTATTCACAACTCTCCTAATATATGGAGCCCAGAATAGTGATCCATAGTATATGTATGGTCTTTTATAACATCTGTACAGAGGAACAACAATCATTTCATTCATACTGTAAATATTTATTCTCCACCACTGCCTCACACTGTTTTGTTTACTACAAATCACTAGGTATTACTGTCCCAAGATCCTTTACTTCAATGGTTTTTACAAGGTTTACTCCAGCTTAGTAATAGGTTGCCAGTCTAGTCCTGTTTCCTAAGTGCATCACTGCACACTTCTCCTCATTAAACCACATGCCCTATGTACCAACCCATGGGCTGATTTTATCTAAGTCATTATGACATTTCTTCACCTGACAGTCTTCAGATACTGGCCCACTGAACTTCGTATCATCTGCATATTTTTCTATCCAACAATTAATACCATCATTAATATCAGCAATGTATAATTGGAAATATACTGGGCCCAGAAATTAACCTTCAGGAACTTTAGATTTAATGCTACCCTCCACTGACAAAAAGCCATTTAAGCACATGCCAATCCTGGTTTTTCCAGCTTATTAATAACTGCTTTATGTGGCACTAAATTAAAGGACATACTGAAGTTGAGGAACGTCAAATCCACTGACTTTCCCTTATCATAAAAACACAGCCGGTTTGTCACACAATCTTCTCTTCACAAAACCATGTTGTTTATTATCTGAGGCCAAGCTACTCATCAATTTGTTCAACAACAATTCATTTATCAGACTCTCTATGATCTTGCCCACAATCTATATCAGACATATTGGTCTAAAGTCTGAGACCTCAGATATATTTCCCTATTTTATGGCTGCATAGTGATAGCTATGCATGATGTAGTGTAATCAAATTGAAAAGGAGGTTTTGGTAGCACGAGACTGTGAACACACCACAGCTGTGGATAGCTCTGTCCTTCCACCGCAGTGGAACTGAGTTTCTCTGTGTCCTCTCCAATAAGTACATTGTGGTTGCTCCCCCCCCCACTGCACTATTTTCTTGCTTGTTAAAAACGCAGCCTGAGTTGAGTGAGTCTCAGCAGTGGAAAGTGAAAGCAAGGGACTGCTCCAGCTGATGGCTCTGCCTCACTGCATGATGTCACATGCATGCACTAAGAGTGCCCTGCAAGCCACGTCATCTTGACTCTTCTTGTACTGTGACAGCTGGCACAGTTATTTGAATGAAGATAGAGGAACTGAAAGATTCCCAAAAGGATGAGTGCTGGGACAGCGTTTTTGCCTCTGAACTGAAGATGAGTGTAGGACTTTGTTAAGTAGGAAGGGCTGGGATGGGAGTGTAAGGAGCTGCCTGGGTTTGGAAATTTACAGAGACAATCCCAGAGAGAGAGAGAGAGAGAGCACAACTAGCCTCCTCCAGTCACCGAAGGTCAAGAGTGGAGATCATGGATGGCCATACCAAGGGAGTCACACAGCCAAGCTGAGATCTAAGCCACATTTGTCCTGCTCTTCATCTTAGCAGGTAACCACACAGCAAGCCAAAACAAAAGTATCTTAGAATTTTGAGGAAGTGGTAGGGCGAGGGAGTGATCATTTGCTGTTTTGCTCTCTAATAACCTCAGCTTTGCAGAACCATTGTAGTTGTGGGATGCTGAGAAAATCTGTTATGCAACTTTTGTTTGTTGCAATCACATTCTAAATGTCAGTTGTTTTGGGCCGCATTAGTGTAATTTTTTTTTCTGTGCTTTTTGTATCCAGGTTAAATCAGTAAAGCACAATTATAAGTCTGTTGATTTTGTAGGCTTTTCCAAAATCATTTATATTTCAGACAATGGACAGGTAAATGGATACAACAGGTTATGGCGGGAGAGAAGTCGCTCAATCCTCATGTTACAGTAACTACCTTATTCCTGAATTCTTTGTGCAAGAAAAGCATTTCCTGCATTTCCAAAATGGCTCTGCCAAAACCAAAACCTGCCTGGCAACAGCTGTTGAAAAATAATGGAGGGGAGGGTGCTGTTTTTCTTCCAGCTGCAGGGTACATGGAGATATGTCTAATAGGACCCATGGCTGCGACCTAGCTCCTCTGACCCTGAATGAGCACACATATGTTCAGAGCTGTATTCATTCCTGACTGGATTCAGGGATGCACTTTCTCCTACATGATATAAGACAGTAATGGGTGGGAGGGTGGGTGGGCAGGAACAGAGTGAGTGGCAAAACAGCAGTGAGATTTCCTCTCTCATCCTGCTATCAGTTGGAGGAGAGCAAGTGGGGGTATTCAGTCTGGGACATATCGGCTTGCTGATCCATAAGTTCAAGTGAGTTCATCACTGAATGTTATGCTAGTTTGTGTCAGAGAAACAAATAAAACAATCTATGTGTTTACCATTCCATGTTCTGATAGACTGCAGCACATATGAACTAATGAGGTTCATTGCATTGTCAGTTTGTCAGTGTTTCTGTAGTGCTTGTGGTGTACATCATAGGAAGGATGACTTCACAGTATTTTTTTGTCACTGAAACTGAGGTTCATTTACCAAGGCTACACAAACTGGACCATCATTAAGCAATGCAATTATGGTTTTGAAAGGCTTCAGCACATAAGAGTGAACAAGATTCACTCAGTTATTAGCTTGACAGTGTTTCTCTTTGTAACTAAAATAACGTGCATACTGCAGGTACCAAATGATTTATATAAAAGAACAGACATCGCTCCATGAGTACTTACAAAGGATATAAGAGCTAGGATGCAATGACCATCAATAATATAATTTTGCAGCCATATTGGCTTTGACCAGATCCTGTAGAAATAGGATCCACATTTGCATTTCTCCAATCCTTGGGTACTGCTGGATCTCCTAATACATTGTTGAACATTAACTACAGTATACCTGCTATTTCTTTTCTTAATTTTTTAAGTGCAGTCAGGGACCGAGTGTCTGAGTTTGCTGCTTTGTTTGCCACTAATTTATTTAATTTATCTACAATACTCACTTTGGAAAATACAGTGCATGGTTCCAACATGGCTGTATTTTTACCTCCCATAAACCCCGTCTGTCAGTGTTAAAGTCTCTGCTGACAACTGATCAGAAATATATACCGAATTCTTCCATAATGTATTACAAAAGAACAAGACACATTTTACACAACACAAAGTGGTACTGTACTACCCAAGTGAACACAGTTACAGTACATGCTGAACTCATAATGATGACAGGATAGGCATCAGGATTTTGGAAATGAAGGTCCAAGCATTGCTGGAGGAGGGTTGGTTCATGGCTTGCAGAGTTACAGGAGATTAGTCAAACTTTTTAAATGCAAATAAAGGCCAAGGCCTTCAGACTACTGCCTAACAGCAGTGCTTGCTCACCAGGATTAAGATATTTTGGATGATTGTTTATCTTAGGAAGACAAGTAGTCTGAAGAAGACAGTGTTAATGATCATGAAAAACATAAGCAGTCCTCTCTCACAATATGGCAGGTCATCAGCAGACTAAAGAACGCATCCCAAAGCTTAAGTCAAACTGAAAAGGCTGACCACAAAAAAGACACACATACACACAGTATAACTGCCCATTAGTCAAACAGATCTAATACGTGTGCCCTCATTATGAAGGAAAACATTAGAAGTAGGGTCTTATTTCACAATGACATTTGAAGACTGTTCTCATGTTAAATGCCAAGTACACTTGAAGGTAATACAATCAGGTAAGTGAGGTACCAATCTTGGCACAATACAATTTGCTGCAGCACATGGAGAAGTTACATCTACTGGTTGCAAAGAAATATAGACACAGTAATAGAAGATCAATGGTTCAGCCAGTCTACCCAAATAGCTACCTTAAGGGGATAAGGTGTGCACCCCTAGTTGCCTGTCCTACCTGAATAGGTTTCCCGACCTCACCAATTGCCATCGCACCTTCTGTCCTTGTGGGGTTTCCACATCTACCCCTCCCCACCTCTTCCCCATACTAACTCCCCTCAGTGTAGCTATCAGCCACTTTGCCCTGTCTGAGCTGTGCTTGAATCTAATGATGGTCCTTGCCTCTACCACCTCTACTGCTAGACTCTTCTATGGCTCAACCACCCTCTCTGTGAAATAAAACGTCCTCACATCCTTCCTGAACCTTCCTTCCACCAGCTTCCAGTCATGATTTCTCATTACTATCAGTTCCTCTTAAATAAGTCGTTGCTGTTCACCTTGTTTGTTCTGCTTAGGAATCTGAACATCTCAATCATGTCACCTCTCTTCTCCCTAGTTTCCAGCAAGTACATATTCTGGGCCTCCAGCCTTTCCTGATAGGATCCGTCCTGTTTTCCCTGAGTCTTCTTTGTGATCCTTTACTGTATCAAGTCCTAGCTATCACTGTCTTTTCTCAGGTGCAGACTCCAGAACTGGACACAGTATGCCAGATGTGGTGCTAACAATGCCCTATACAAGGGCAATACCAACTCTTTCCTCCTGCTATTGAACCCCTTCCCAATGCACCCCAATATTCTGGTTGACTTACAGTAGACTTTGTTGCATTGACTGGTTTGCTTGAGGGCACTATTTATTATGGTTCCCAGGTCATTTTCCTTGGTAGTACTGGCCAACTTGATCCCACAATCCAGTATTCTGTCTTAGGGTTCCTTTTACTTATGTGCATTACCTTGTACATCTTGGTGTTGAATCTCAACCGCAATACTTTAGACCATCTCTCAAGTTTTTTTTCTATAACTTTTAATCCATCAGGGAGCCCTGGCAGGTGGCTGCAGAGACTTACCTGCATCCCCATATTGCCAACCTGCTCAGTCACCCATGGATTGCCTCCCACGGTGGGGCCAGGAGGGAGGACACTGGCACCCCCCCCTCGAGACCCAATCCAGATGCACCGGGCCAACACCTGTGGATGCAGGAGCCATCATGGAACCTACCAGGCTCCCATTTTCCACTTTTCTCCTGTCCCCCTTCCCCACTGACATAGTGATGTTGGCACATGTCTCCCAACCCATACTACCCTCCAGCCACCACCACAGGGCAGTCAATGAGCAGAACAACAGGTCTCCCTCCCCCCGAGAGAGGAGACCAGTCATCTGGATGCTTGATCCTCTCTCACCCCTCCCGATCCCTGGCAACCCGAGCTCATTCCCAAACCCGGTTTACCAGCGTGGCACGAGGTGTGATCATCTCTCAAATTTTTCAGGCCCCAATGCAACTCCCTCACCGTCTTTTTGCTGTCTACCTTGCCAAAGAGCTTCGTGTCATCTACAAAGAGCTACATCTTGTCCTTTATACTGTACCTTCCCCATGTCACTTATAAACATAGTAAAAAGGATTTGTCTCAGAGCTAACCCTGTGGCATGCCACTCATGATCTCTCTAGCCCCCATTTTGATCCCATTAACCACCACTCTCTGCTTTCACCCCTGGCCAGTTCAACACTCTTCTTAATTTGTTTCTATTATTTTTGTCTTGTTGCTTCATACCTGTTTCTCTTTCAGTATAATTCACAGCCTTTGAGTATTTTGGATCCCCCTCTTTATTAATAAAACCCCCTTAACTATCAATTTCTTTTCTGTTATATTTCATTCTATTTTGCTGTTTTTGTTTAATATTCTACATTTTATTATTTAGTTTGCCTTTGTTGTCCTCTCTGCTACATGTGTCTTTGTTTCTTTATTTCTCTCTTGAATTTATCAGCTGCTACTATCTAGTTTAACCATATTGAAATATAATATTTTTGTATTATCCTACAATACTTCTCAATGTTTTCTTAGGCATTAGTTGTATTTATCAAGTCAAAAAAATCATTCCTTAAATTTGATATGTCAATGTCATTTTGACTCTATTTTTCATCTGTTTCTTAAGCATCCCAAATCACTGATTTTGATACAAACATTTTTGTGGACAATACCATCTATGAAGGCCAAATCTTGTTTCTTTATTTCTCTCTTGAATTTATAAATGAAAATACTAAAACACCCTCATGGTGTTGTCAGTTCTAATAATTTTAATTGCCACAGCATACATACTTAAATTTTATTCAACCTGTAGCTGTAGTAAAGTTTAAGCCCAACATTCAATAACTTAATTAGTTCTTAATTGACAGGAAAAGGGAAACCTAAAAAAAGAACAGCACTGTTTTTGCATTTTTTTCTTATTTAGGAATTATAATAAATGTTTATAGACTCTTTGACCCAGTGTCCACTGTCTCAGTTGGTTTGCTTCCCAACCACCTTACTAGCTCCTCCCCACTCCCAAATTCTCTAACTTCTTCAGCAGTCCTGTGCAGCTTCAAGTCAACTGTCTTGTTAAAGCCAAAGTAGAGTGACTCTGTTGTCTGTTTCTTATCTACAGCCTTTAAAATGTAGCTGAAGAATGCTATCTGGTTGAATTGACATGCCCTCCCTGCTATAGGTCTGTCTTGTTTATTATGCTAGAGTCCACTGCTTTCCAGTAAGGCCACCAGAATCTCCTTGACTAGTATCTTCATCAGCTTATCTAAAATGGAGGTAAGACTGATGGGTCTATAGTTATTGGCTTCTCCCTGTTCCTTCCCTAGGGAGTGGAACCACATCAACTATACTTCACTTCTTTGGAACCACCCCAGACAGTGGTAAGCTGTTTAATTGCCCTGACAAGGGCTTAACCAGTTCTGACACCAATTCACAAAACACTCTCACATGCATCCCATCTGGTTCTGGCACTTTTATTTACAGGAAGCAAGGCCTTTTCTTACTCTTTCTATTGTTAGCTTTACTCAACCCATATCCTGAATCCCCTTGCTGCTGCCTTAATCCCACTTTCTAGAAAAGGCCAACTGTTCTTGACCATGAATACTGACCCCCCCAACAAACTAACAATTTCTCCTTACCATCTTCCTTTTCTTCCTGATGTAGCAGAAGCACTCCTTCTCCCCTCTCTTGATCCCTCTGCAATTTGCAGCTCTGTCTCTGCCTGTGCACTCCTAACCATCTGCTTAGCTTCCTTCACTTTATTTTGGCACTCAACTCACTCCTCCTCCCCTTGGTGATTCTTGTAATTAGTGAAGGCTCTCCTTTTTGCCCTTAGCTCCTTAGAGAACTAGGTTCATCTCTTTTGTTCTTTACCCTTGGAGAGCATTATCAGGCAACATTTAGTTGCTTTAAGAAGAGTCCCTTTAATTTCTCCCTCATTTTGCTCCACCCCTGACCTTATCCATTCCTTTCATTCTCTGACTATTTCCCTCATCTAGCCATCATCTCTCCATCTGAAATCCAGAACCACAGCCTTTGATGAGGATTTAAGTATATCCAGAGCCAGCTCAAACCATATGGCATTATGGTTATTGGATCTCAGTGGTTCCACAACCTCCACTCAGCCCACCATATCCATGTTGATAAACACCCCCACAGAGAATGGCAGATTGTCTTGTGGGTTCCTTGACTAGTTTCACCAGTATGCAACCCTGCAGTCTGTCAAGCAGGACCCGACTTTTAGGACCCCTTGCTGCTGGGATACCCTGATCTACATCTGGTAGCTTGAGTGCCCCACCACCATTAACTCCCTTTGTTCAGCCCCTTTCCAAATGTCTTCCCCTAGCTCTTTATCCTCCTCAACCCCTGGCCCAGCAGCCTACAGACAACCCCATTCATAACTTTTTAATGGAGGTGGTTGTTAACTGAAACCAGAGTGCCTCACTCTCTTCCCCTGCTTCCTTGATGGCCCACTCTATGCTGTCCTTAACATAATGGGCTATTCCACCCCCTGGCCCTCACCCTTATTCCTCCCATATAGGGGATACCTTGGCATTACCAGGTTCCAGTCATTGTCCCCAGAGGTCCATAATTTAGCAATGGCAACCAGGTCTAACTCTGCAGAAGGATAGGAGGGCCAGGAACTGTCCACTGACCTTGATTCACTTAAGTAAAGTAGTGGTAGTACTGCTGGTAAGGAAGCTGGTGATAAGCTGGAGAAAGTAGAGTAAGATAGGATTAGGTAAACAGCTATGATTAGTGATTAAAAATAGTAGTAGGAGGTGTATCTTAACAGTCACCTTCTGATGAAACAGGAAGTTAGGGCAATGCTGGCAATATTGGCAGCAGCACTCCCACTGGTAGCAAAGAGATGAGCAGCATGGTTACAACATTCAAAAAAATGCAAAAGCGCATTTTAGCAATTGACCCTAGCAGAACTATGGCAAAATAAATTGTCATAACTATCTGAGAGTTGTGAAGCTTGAAAATCTCATAGCTAAAATGCTATAATTTTGACATATTATAGCTTCTGTGGTGCTTAGTTATACCGTAATCTACTACATTGGAAATGCCTTTCAACTGTGGTCATCGCCAAGATGCAAGAGACAGCAAAAAGAACAAACTCTGGTCAGAGCTAATACGGCTGTTATACTGCTATTTTAAGGGACATTATCCACTTAAAATTATCAAAGTTATGAGTGTGCTTTATCCACTATGCCTTCCCAGATTTATTCTCTGTGTGCGCTGTGTAATTGATCTAACTGTGAAGTATCCTCCATATCATTTTCACTGGAGAACTAATGCTTATCACATTCCCAATATATACAGTACATCCCAGTGTGTTTAATTAGGAGGGCAGTCCTTCATTTTGCCCCTTAAAATTGCTCTGAGCCTCATCCCTCCCTCATGGAAAAGGTGCAGCCCGCACAGAGAATGTGTTGTAAATTCAGACTTTAAAACAGAAATTCATAATATTCTAAGATGCTAAATCAAAAATACATTTTCTACAAGTAAACACAATGGTTTCTACAGTGTTTGAAACCTGTAACTCCATGTGTGAGGATGTGTCCATCATTCTAAGAGTCTGGGTCCTTCACTGACCCTCCTTGTCCATGTCCCTCATTTCAGTGACAAAAGGTTGAGAAGTATGACCCCTACTATTTGCCAGAAATTGCCACAAGTCCCCTGTGCATAACTCTCTCAACCTCTTTCCTGGCAAATCAGGGAATGGGCTTAAAAGAATTAATGACAGATTATCAAAATCAGGTACAAATCTTAGAGACTGGTAACATCAGATCAAGATGTTACAGCATTCTCTGATGGAGAACTAAACTTTAACACTGTCTGATAGTATTTTATGTTTCGCATCACTACTTTCAGTGACAGACATAATAATAATAAAATGTATTTGTATGGTGCCTTATCTAAAGCCAAGGCACCTCCCATTTTAAAACAACAATGACAATATAAAATATAACAAACTTTAATAAAATCATAAGGATATCCATAAACTAAAACAGGAGACTCAGTTATTGAAAGCTTGATGGCATTAATATGTTTTTAATGATTGCTTAAATCCCTCCAGAGTTGTGCACTCCCGAATCTGACATGGTAGAGAATTCCAAAGAGTAGGGGCTACAAACTCAAAAGCTCTTGCCCCCGAAGATCTTAAACATACCCTTGGAATCTCTAGCAACCCCTCGCTGGCTGAGCGGAGTGATCATCTGGGGCAGTTGGGAACCAGGAGCTCTTTCAGGTAGTCCAGTCTCAGTCTGTGTAGGGCTTTAAAAGTCAGCAAACTGACTTTAAAGATGATCTGCCACTGTCACGCAGCACTGGCAAAATATGACAGGGTCATAAAGATCCTGCCAAAAGCCCGGGCCACTGCATTCTGCACCAGCTGCAAGTGGCAGATATCTACCCCAGGAAGCCCTAGGTAGAGGGAGTTGCAATAATCTAAGCACGAGGAGGCAAAGGTGTGGATCAATGTAGGAAGGTCATCGGATGGAACCAGATGCCTAATCCTGGCGATATTCCTAAAATGGTAAAAGGAAGTTTTGATGACAGCCAACACCTGCGAATGTAAGGTCAGCCCTTCGTCAAAAATTACCCCCAGGTTACGCACCTATTCAGAGGTCGGGAGTGAAACACCACCGAGAAAAATTCCCAGGGGCAAACCTTCCCCCGACCCCCCTATCCGGTGACCTGGATCCACAACCAACACCTCAGTTTTATCCGAGTTCAACTTTAGCCAACTGGAATCCATCCAAGCCTGGATTTCTTTTAGACAGTTATTAAAGACCGAGACAGCTCCATTCTGGTCAGGTGCGAAAGAAAGGAGCTGGGTATCATCAGCATAGCAGTGAAACCTCTGCCCATACCATCTTACAATGTCTCTGAGGGGCAGCATGTACACCACAAACAACATGGGTGAAAGAACAGAGCCCTGAGGTACCCCACATGACAGGGAAGTAGGACCTGAGGAACAAACCCCAGACACCTTTCTCTGTGTTCTACCCATGAGGAACGATGTAAACAACCTAAGGACTGTTTCCAACAGTCCACAGATGAACCTCAGATGGCCCAACAGCACCTCATGGTCCACGGTGTCAAACGCTGAACAGAGATCTAAAAGGACCAAGATGGAGCAGTTCTTCCGATCTCTAGCCATCAGGAGATCATTGAGCACCTGAACCAGCACTGTCTCAGTATTGTGTCTCTTATGAAAACCAGATTGGAGTGGTTCATAGATGTCATGGATGGTCAAATGGTCTTCCAGTTGTGCTGCCACTACTTTCTCAGTCACCTTCCCTATAAAAGGATAGTTAGAGGTAGGTCTGTAGTTTGCATGGCAGTCTGGGTCCAGGGAAGCTTTCTTCAAGAGAGGTGTCACCACTGCCTCTTTCAGAGAGCTAGGAAACTCTCCAGACTCCAGGGAGCACCAGACTATCTGTGCTAGGACTGGACGATAACATCAATACATCCCAAAATTAGGGAAGTTGGTCCAGGATCAATATGCACATTTTTAAGAGGGACAGAGGGAATTTTTAAGGCAAAATTAGGGATGTCCCAGAAAATCAGGTACAGCTGAGAGGTATGCCCCCATGTCAAATGCTTATTTCTTCAGGAACTTGTGGCAGACAATTAGTTTTGAAAAAAATGGCCCAAACAGTTCAGTTATTTCTACTCACCAAGTGCACTACCTCATGGAAATTGCCACCTCATGCAACATCTGATACCTGTTTACCACCTCGCAGCCTCTGAGCTGAGCACCTGTTTGGTCAGTATCTATTGAGTCCCATTCAAATCAGAGGCCAGATAACACTTCAGTATATTCAGTTATTTCCATAAATTGCCTTTTGTCCATAACCAATAGCAAAATGAAATAATCTACCAGCTTTCACCATGCATTTTGAAGTATAGTCTCATCATCTAATTGTTCTCTACATTAGCTTTTTATCTTACTTATCTAAGAGATCAGGTAATTTGCAAGACCTTGCCTGTGCAGCTTTTCATCATTCTTTTTAGAAGGTAAAGATCATACAACTCAAGTGGTTACATGTTAATTTTTTGTTTCATGCAGTATCCTCGATCACTAATTCTAAGTAGCACAGTCAGGATAAATCAGCTAATAGAACCTATGCTGATGTGCTCTCTCCTAAATGCAAAGGGTGTATTTGTCCTAATGTATTCCTCCACAAACTATTTACTGCAGAGAAGAAAAATGTGTGAATTTGTGAGTAATACAGACCTGGCCCTTGAGCTCCAGCATCTGTGACCCCTCGGGCATGTTCTAACAATTTAAGGCACCCGCTAACAATTCCTTTTGAATGACTGAACTAATATTGGTCACCAATTTGAGAGTACTTAAAAGATAGTCTCTCTGTCTCTCTCTCTCTCTCTCTCATAAAACTAGCTTTTTACTCTGGGACTACTGTAATTTGTTGCATTGAAAAATAATTTTTGTTTTATTTATTCAAGCATTTCACCAGGAAGGCATACTGAGCAGGATTGCTCATTTCCAGATGTGTCCTGGTGGGAAGGGGAGGTAGAGTACAAATAGCATAGTAGCATGTATACATTGAGAATAAATGAGAATAGCAGTAGTAAAAGTAGACATTTCAATAACAGCAATATTTACAATAAATATTACAGCAATATTTACAACATAAATATATAAACAGGATCAGGACAGGCAACCAGATTGAGCAAATAAGTGCAGCAGTTGAAATGAGCTAGTTGGAGCTGCCCAACTAAGGTCCATGTCCTGAGAATGCCAGGTAGTTAGCTGATAAAAACATTGTGGGAAAACTAGATAGACAAGATTGGTGTAGAATCTTGAAGGGGAGGTGTGGGGGGAGGGAGATGAGGATGGGAGGAGTGTAAAGAAGATTGTACAGGATGAGTGGTTGGTAGGTTTTGGCAAGAGCAGGTAGGGATTGTGTATTCATGCAAAAGGGAGGAGAGAGAACTGTGTGAGGTGGCATTACAGATGGAAGGGGGAGAAAGTTCCACAGTTTAGGACAGCAGAAAGAGAAGGCAGATTGTCCAGTGGAGGTAGATAGATTGGAATAGCGAAGAATTCTGAGTCAGTGTTATGGAAGGAGTAAGTGTGTTGGGAAGAAGCACAGATGAAGGAAGAAAGATAGGAGGGGAGATTACCAGACCAGAGTTTGGCCATTAAACTGGCAGTGTGGGACAGGCATCTGAACTCTAGAGGTCAGAGTGAGAGGGCTTTATATAGACCACAGTGATGAGTGTAAGGGGGGCAGGATAGAACAAAGTGGCAAAAGGAGTTAAAAAGGGTGTTCAGTCTGGCCAGGGTAGTTTTTGATGCAGCACTGTAGACTATATTAGCAGAGTCAAAGGTAGAGAGGATCATTTTCTGCACAGTTGCATGGCGTGCCATTGGTGGAATGCAGTCTTTGTTCCTGTATAAAGCACCAAGCCTGGGGTGCAGTTTCTTTTGTATTCCATACACGTGTTGAAAAGTCTAGGTGCTGGTCTAACCAGACCCCAAGGTATCTGAAGGAAGTGACATTCTTAATAGGAGTACCATCCAGGGTGTAGAGGCAGGGAGGGAATGAAGCTCATAGAGTCTCTGACTAGTGCCAAATGTCATAGAGACAGTCTTTTTTAACATTCAGGAACAGCTGGTTAGACTGGAACCAGAGCTGAACCCTGTTGAAGTCCTGTTGCAGTCTGGCCTTCACTTCATTATAAGAAGCACCAGAGGTGTAGTGGACAGTATCATCTGTGTACATGTGAATGTCAGCAGAGGGAGGGATGGCGCATGCGCGCAATGAGGATGCCAGCCTGAATCGGGAGCTCCTATGCCAACCTAATATCCTTTAAATTAACAGTTCAAAATCTTTTTTTTTTCATTCGCTAGCCAGTCAAATATATCTCGTTTTCATAGCACGGTTCCAACTGTGTATAAAAAGTGTAATTTGGTCTATTTTGTTTTTTTATTTAAATACATTTGTTAAAGTCAGTGGCTTATGGTCTGAATAATGGCCGGCAACAGTAAGCATTCGGTGGCTCACATCAACTGCCACAACGGAGCGAGAGCTAGCTTCTCTTCTGTGCTCCCTCACAAAAACAGACCTCTTCAGGTCAAAAGCACTACCTCTAACAAAGGAGACAAAATTGACAGAAGTGACATAAATTTTATTAAAGACATTAGTATCTATTAAAGCAGATATTGCTGACTTAACCCTTAAAGACAATATTACTTCTTCAAAAATAACTGACATTATCACACATCTGGATTCTTTTGAGGAACGATTATCTTTTATGGAGGAATCTCTCACAAAACTTGAGGACTTTGTAGAAGGGGAAGCAAGGCAAACAGGGAGACTATTGGAGAAAATAGAGGATTTGGGGAATAGGCGTCGGAGAAATAATTTAAGAATAGTAGGCATTCCTAAAGGTATGGAAGGGTCCATATGATTCATTTTTTTGCAAGAATTCCTCCCAGTTCTTTTGAATTACCGGTGGAATTGGCCTACTGAAATAGAAAGAGCCCATAGATCCCTATCTGCCAAACCTAAGCCAGGCCAAAGACCCAGACCCATTATAGCCAATTTTTTGCGGTTTATGGTCAAAGAGAAAATTATTAGGATGGCCAGGGAAAGAAAAGGCTTTTCATGGAATGGGCAAAAAGTTTACATATTCCAGGACTTTTCAGAGAATTGGTAGAAAAAAATTGGCAGAAAAAAGGAAACTTTTTGCCCTGTCAGGAATACTTTACAGAAGCTAAACATTAAATATTTTGTCAAATACCCAGCAACACTGGTTATTTTAAAAGGGGGAGAAATGTTTTTGCTTAATAAAGTTGAAGAAACTTGGTCTTTTATTCACAAAAACTGGCCTAATTTCTCCATTCAGATGAATTCTCTGAGGAGAAGAGATTTTCAAGGCCCTGAATATAGTTTTACCAGTTTTACCATTTTTACCACTCTCCCATCCCCAGAAGTATTTGTTCTACAACAGATAATAGTATTTCTTGTTCGTCCATTACATCAGTTGGGATTGTAGGGAGCTTTCTTTCCTATTAAGTTGATATCTGATTACTGGATGTACTGTGGTTTTGGGCTATACTTGTGACACACACTGTTCTTAATGTGGATGCTTTTGGCAAATTACTCATTTAAGTTGCTAACTAGGGCCTGGAGACCATATGGATTGAAATCTATAATTGCATGTTTAAGAAGGTAGAGTTTGTCTGAAAAGATAAATACCAATACCTAATGTTTTATTATTCAATATTTTAGTTCTTTTCTATAGGTAGGAAAGTTTTCCTTTCAGGACAGACCCAAGCCTTTTCATTCAGCAAGGAGGTGCCTTGCTCCTGAATCACATTGAATGTTTCTAGGAGGGGTTGTGATAGGCAGCAGTGATGGACTGAATATATTTTTAATTTTGGAGATTCATGGTTATTGCAGACTGCAGTTGCCTACTGATGAGTCCTTGGAAAAAATAATGTTATGCTGTGAAATACTATAGGAAGGTTTTAATGTAATTTTACCTTTTATGTTTACAGTACATGATACACATTTCTGAAATGGTTGAAAATTCTAAGATATGTCCGTGACTGCTTGCATTCATAAATATGTTTATTATTTGGCATTGAGCTAAATGATCAGCTATCTGGCTTTGAACCACTGGAAGTACCTTGAGATAGTTACTTGGTACATTTTCCTTAGATTCTTCCCTAACTGCTCCATTTGTTGTTTTTGTTCATATATATATATATATATATATACACACACACACACACACATAACCTTTTTAAGTGTCTTGCATAGATTGGTTTATAGTAAGATTTCAGGATTTGCTGTACTTGTTATTATTTTCTTTAACCTTATTAAGGGTTGATTTTTTTAAATTTAATATATAATATTTGTAGAGTGTTTCGTAGTTAGTTTGCATACAGGTTAGACTTAACTACTGACAGGTGTTTAATTGTTTGAAATTTAGCACATATTCTGTGACATTATTTGAAATAATATGTCAGTATTGAACTTCATTACATGGAATGTACATGGTCTTGGCTCCCCCATTAAGAGGAAGAAAGTCCTGACTCACATACAGAAATTCAATGGTGATATTGTTTTTTTATACAGGAAACACATCTAATACCTGATGAGGTGGATAAACTTCATAGACAGTGGGTTGGGACGATGGATCATAATTGTTTTTCATCCAAGAAAAGAGGACTAGCTATTCTGATTCAGAAAAATATCCCTTTTATTAGAAAGGAACAAGTGGCTGACTTGGAAGGTAGAATACAAATTCTAGATGGATCCATACATGGTACAGATATTACTTTATACAATGTTTATGCCCCAAATGGAGATCGAGCCGCTTTCTTTCAAGAACTACTAGCACATCTACTACCATTTAAGGATTCTGAAATTGTTTTTGGTGGGGATTTCATTAATGTTATGGACCCTTTGCCTGATAAATCAGGATCCCTGATGCAGGCCAAACAGCTCACTTCAAATAACCATCTACAGGAATTAATCAAGGACATGGGACTTTTGGATGTCTGGCATCTTGTTAATCCTAATGCCAGACATTATTCTTTTTTTCTCTGCACATCATAATACTTACAGCAGGATAGACTACCTTTTTATGCCTCTTACAGTAAGTAAAGAAGCCTTAGATGCTAATTATGACTCCATCATCATTTCAGACCATGGTCTTCTTAAAATATCCTGTCTCCTTGTGGGAGCTCCTAAGAAACAGTCTAGATGGTGCTTCAATTCATCATTACTTCAGGAGCCTGAGTTTAAGGTCTGGCTAACTAAAGAAACAAAGAAGTACTTTGATCTCAATAACAACAAAGAAACCTCATATCTGATTCTGTGGGATGCATATAAAGCTTACATTGGGGATTAGATATGCTTCTATAAGGAAAAAGAAGAAATAAAAAGAGTTAGAACAAAAAGAAAATCTTATTAGACAATTAGAGGATAAGCTTAAATGAAATTCCAAAGCGAATCAGGATTTAGTATATCAACTGATAGCTTTGAAATATGAAGTCAATAATTTGTATTCCAGTAAAGCAGAATTTGCTCTTTTTCATACAAAACAATTATTTTTGGAGAGTAGGTAAAAAACAGGGAAACTTTTAGCATATAGACTGAAAAAGCAACAGCATCAAAACATGATTCCTAGGATATGTATGAAAACTAATTCTGTATCTCACAATCTTTAAAAATTAATGATTGTTTTCTAGAGTTTTATGAAAATCTTTATAAGCCTATTACTAACAAATCTAAGGCAGACATTGACAACTTTTTAGAAGCAGCTAAGCCACCCTGTTTATCTGAAATGGAGAAAGAAATATTAGACAAACCTCTTTCAAAAATAGAAATTACTCAGGTTATACTACCCTCGAGTTTTCAAAAAACTCCAGGTCTGGATGGTTTCTCTAGTGACTTTTACAAACAAAATAGTCCAATCATTTTTGATGATCTAGGGGAATTATTTCAAGAAGTCTTAAGGATGGTTGAATTATCTGGTTTCTTGAATGATGCTTACATATGTTTGATTGCAAAGAAAAATGAAGTTCCCTTAGATCCATCAAATTATCGTCCAATATCTCTTTTAAATTTTGATTATAAAAGTTTAACTAAAGTTCTAGCTAATAGACTTATTAATATCATCCAGCACTTAATTGGTAAGGAGCAGGTGGGGTTTGTCTGTGGTTGTCAAGCTTCAGATAATCTCAGAAGACTTTTATCAATAATTTGGGCTGCTAAGAACAATGACTCATCTGCAATTGCCCCATCCTTAGATATAGGGAAAGCATTTGATTCTTTAGATTGAGCATATTTACAAAGGGTCCTAGAGAAATTAAATTTTGGCTCCACCTTTAATCGCTGGATAGCAACAATATATTCAACTCCCAAATCTGTTATTATTACAAATGGGCTTATTTCTAAACAATTTCAACTATATAGGGGTACCCGTCAAGGTTGCCCACTTTCCCCATATCTCTTTATTTTAGCATGTGAATCTTTGTTAAGACACATTAATCTTTCCACTCAAATTCAAGGTATTCAAACAGGGAAAATTGATAATAAAACTCTTGCTTTTGCAGATGCTTTGTTAGTAACTCTTTCACACCCAAATAAATCATTAGACGCTTTGAATATTGTATTGAATGAATTTGCTGCAATCTCTGGGCTAACTGTAAATTGGGATAAATCAGAGGCAATCAAGCTTCAAGTCTCCAGTCAGGATCACTTAACTATAAATCAGAGCCTTGAGTTCTTGGGGGGGGGTAAAGGAATTCAATATCTGGGGATGCAAATCTTTAGTTCTATTTCTAAAATGGTGCAAGTCAACTTATCAACACTTATAGGAGCTATTCAGACAGAGATCAGAAAATGGTCTTAGCTTAGCCTTTCCTTGTGGGATAAAATAAATTCAATCAAAATGATTCTTGCGCCCAAGATTTTTTATGTTCTTAATAATTTATCAACTAAAATATTTAAGGATTGGTTTAAAAAACTAGATAAGATTTTTTCACAATTTTTATGGGATAATAATTGTTGTTGTTGTCAGATTTATTTTTTTCTGTCGGTTTGTCTTTTTTTGTATTATTGCTGCCTGTACTGTACCATGCATGGGTATGTATAAGCTGAAACTTCAAATAAAGTATACTGTTTGAATAAATAAAAATAATTAACTACATTTGCTGTGTGATGTATTTTATTTGCTGCTAGCAAAAATAAGACAACAGTCTATAATCCTTGCTTTTAAGTCATACATAAAATCATAATATTCTGTCAAGCTATGCTCTAGGAAAATTACCACTGCTGTGACTGTATTTATCCTCTTTATTCTGTATTGCCCCCTTCCCCCTTCCTCCATGATGACACATTTGAAAATGAACTGCTGCTTGCAGCTCAGATTCATGCTATGTGGGTAAAACAAATCTTTACACAGTTTTTAGAGGTTGAAAAGGAGTAAACAAAATGAAGTATAACTGCTGCTTTATATTTCTAAGGCTCAGATGTCATGATGTCTTCAAGACTTCCAATGTAGAAGTTGGCAGTAATGCACATGTCATGCATTTACAGGTCTAAAGTCCTATATATCCCTACTCACCTCACCTCTTTATCATACCCTGCTCCTCCCTCCCCCACCCAAATATCCCCCCATATCCTGAGTTTCTAAGAAGGGATGATCTGTGCTGGCATTCGGTCATATTAGGATTTATTGAGTAAGCAAGATGGAGAAAATGAGATCAAGAGGAAGAAGAACTGATGGGAGAGAAACACTGGTAATAATGAGCAAGGCAAGGCTGCAGCCCACCCTACTGACAGAGCTTCTGAGGCTCGAGCAGTATGTCCTGCAGAGGTGGCAGCATGAGCACAATGAGCAACCGTGGTCAGTTATTCCTCCTCCCCTCAGCTACTGCTATGGCAGTAAATACCAGCTTGGAGAACCACTGCATCAAGAGCTTCAAGAACAAGGGCAGAGATGTTGAGGTAATAACATTAGGTGGTGAAGCAGGTGATTACACTGCTCTGGGGACAAAGGGCTACCTTGAACTGTATGGCACAGAGGAGCCCCCTCCGCTGGCAGCTGGTCACAAAAGGAGTTACATGCAGCAGCAGTTGCAGGCTAAGGGGAACCAAAGCCTCTTGGATGTGTAGTGTGGAGTTAGCAGGCACTTCTAGTTGGAGTACAGGGCTCTCTTTCTGGGGGAATGAAGTTAGGAGTGGGGAGACAGAAGTGGTCTGGGTGTTTATTTATATTCTCATGTAATGTAAAACATTCTGACACCGTGTTCTGAATGTTGCACTGAATACCATGAAAAGTGGGTAGGGATGAAGATAAAAACATGCTGGTTGTGATTGATAGAGTCTGGGATTCTGTGCAGGCCTGCATTATCAACTCTAATATTACAAAAAGTGTGTCTGTATGATTGCCAGTGCTGAAAAATCGGTGTCTACTTTATGGCAGCCGGACAAAACAGAGTCAGGTGCAGGATAAGAGGAGCCAAATCCTCACAAATATGCGGTGTGGGGTTGGCGGGTGCTTCTAGATAACATACTAAGCCCTTCCAAAAAACATGCCATCCATTTTTGATAAAGAAAGCTCCCAGAGTGATGTAAAAGTGCTCAAGATAAGTTTATTAAATGGGCTAGCTATATAAATGGCATAGGGAGTGTGAACCACTGTTCCATTTACTTAATAGCTGTGTGCCAGAGTTTTGTTCACAAATTTATTTTCATCAAGGCACGCAAGCTCCAAACCCAGAAGTGATCCAGAAGTGAGTGTGGAGCATGAAAATAGTGCATGGAGAAAGCACTCTTGTCAATGGGCAGGACCATATGTGTTTTGTGCTTTGATTCCACAGTGGAAGGACACAGTCCAAGTATCTGGTCACATGCTTCCACAGTCCCTTCTCTCTCCTACGTCATAGCAATATGTCAGCATGGCACCGCACAGTTATAAAAAATCATGGAAGGACTGAACTACAAGCTGTAATAGCTGCAGAAGACCGGGATGTCCTAGCAATAACAGAAACATGGGTGAATAAAGAAAAAATAGCCAGGACCCAAATTTTCCTGGCTATACTCTTTTTAGGGCTGACAGGGAGAGTGCCAAGAAGAGGATGGTAATGTATGTAAAGCAAGACATAAAGGTCTCAGAGGATAAAACAGTCTGGAGGAGGGTGTTGAGTCACCATGACTCCAGTAAACACACAACAGAGGGAAAATGTGGTATAGGAGTAATCTATAGGCTGCCAAGTCAAGAAACAGAGGTGAGGAAATGGAAAGGGAAAGGGAAAGGGAAATTAGGCGGCAGCTAATCAGGTAGGAATACTTCCCATGGGGGATTTAAACCTACCAGTTGAACCTACCATAGACTGAGAAACTCCAATGGCAAAAAGTAATCAATATCAGAAATTCCTAAAAGTAACTCAGGACAACTTCCTCACATGCTGAGTGTGAGAAACAACCAGAGGGGAGGCAAGTTTAGACCTGGTGATATCCAACCTGCACATTATTAGAAATATCATATTAGAAGGCCCAATCAGACAGCGTGACCATAGCACAATTAAGTTCGGCATTGTGTTGGGATATGAGCAACTGAAATCCAGCTCTGTTGTCCCTGACTTTAGTAAAGTTGACTATGGCAAAATTAAGTCAATAATAAAAGAAGAGCCAAGACTAGATTAATAGAAGGGCAAAGGGGGCAATGTTCCAGGGCCCTGAGCTTGAGGGGTGGCCCTTTTTAATTTTTTTTTCCACTGTGCCCAGGCTAGTCAGCCCCTTGGCTTCATGGCAGGATTGCCACCCGCATACCCATGCACTGCCGACAACTTAAAGCTGTTTTTCTTTTCTTAGCTCCTGACCATGACCATCCATTGCTAGGAGATTGTGGTGACCCAGCTGTAACCATGTGCAGGCTGCCATTATTGGTAGCAAAAATGTGTGGGAGAGGTGAAACGTCAGGACATACCCTTGAAGAAGTTTAACACAGTCACCGCAGTACTGGCGGGAAGAGAATCAATTTGTGAAGTCAAACTGACTGATTTTGTGAGGAGCAGGGAGAAGCATATGCAGTGAGTGGCAGTTAGGCTGCAGGCCGAACTACAAAGAAAGAGAGATCGGAAAGGACTGGAGACTTGAGTTGGGGGAGCGGGTCGGGCAACGTGTCACTTGTGGCTGTCTGCCATGCAGCACAGCCATGGTGCAGCAGAGGCAGAGCAGCATGGAGTGCTGAGATTGAGTGTGGGATGCAGTTGCAAAAAGCCTAAAGCTAAAAACTCTTACCAGCCAGTACAATAAGACTTACAGTAAGGCACTGAGGATGCTGGGGTGTATCAGGAGGGGTTTTAATAGCAGGAGAAGTGAAGTAATACTGCCACACTACAGATCACTGGTGAGGTCTCACCTGGAATATAATGTCCAGTTCTGGATCCCTCACCAGAGAAAGGACATAAACAGGCAAGAGTCAATACAGAGAAGAGTCACCAAAATGATCTAGGGTCAGCAAGACCAATCCTATGAGGAATGGCTGGTGGCCCTCAACATGTACGCGCTAGAGGCCATATGCGAGATTGGGGACATGCTAGAGATATATAAATATCTGAGGCATATAAACAGAGAATAATGGAGACTTGTTTATTAGAAATAGAGATGCAGGGGGCGTGGTCTGACCACCGGGAAAATGGCAGCCTAAAAAGAGAGCTCCTGCCTAGATAGTGGCTATCCATGCTCGATCGCCGCCATCCCATGGAGTCCTGACAAAAATAAGCAACTTTATGTACGGGTGACATCCGGTACTCCAGGCAGCGTACATTTTAAATGGATTTCAGGCTGATCCTGTTTTAAATACCCGGCACCATGCTTATGAGCTCTCCTTAACCTCCAGTAGGCTGTTATGGCCCAACTACACCACCAGATTTATTGTGGTGGCCATCAGAGTTCCTGATCAAGCGTGGCAGAATATTTAATGGAAAAAATGTGTCTCTTTGGGATCCAGCCTTGCCTCCCTCCCTCCGACGGTCAAGTATGAGCTCCTCAAATCCCACCACTGCTCCAATCATAGCCTCTTTAAGTGGGGACATGCCTAAGGCTGTTGGTGATTCCCTCCAGCATATTACTCACTTGTTGGAGGCCTTAATTTCCAGGGTGGATGGCCTCAGTCTGTCTCTCTCTAGCACAGTTACCAAAGTCAAACAGCTCCAGGACAAAGTTAATGTGCTGGAACAAAAGGCTGAAGTCAGTGAAGACCAGCAGTCACAAATGTGGCAAAAGCTGAAACAGCATGAAGAGCACCTTGCAGCACTTTGGGGTAGAGCAGATGACCACGAAAATGGAAACCGCCGCAATAACCTGTGGATTATTGGTATGCCAGAGGGAGTGGTAGGGCAGGCCATGGAGAAATTCTTGAGTCATACTATCCCACTTATTCTGGGGGAATGATGGCAAGGCCCCATAGAAATTGAAAGGGCCCACAGGGTGGCCACTTGCTACAACAAACAATCCGACAACCCGTGCCCTATAGTAGCTTATCTGCTTCATTACTTAACTAAAGAAAGGATCCTGAGGGCTGTTAGGGATGTCAGACAGCTGCAATGGCAAGGAGCACCAATTCAAATCTTTAGAGATTTCACACAAGAAACAGCAGCAAAAAGAAGGGCTTTTAGCCCTGTCAAGTGATTTCTGTATCAAAATGACTTTAGTTTCCATTTCAAAAACCTTACCAGGCTTTTTGTCAGCAAAGGGGACCATGAGATTGTTGTAGATCACCCAGTAGAACTGGAAAAATGGTTGGCTCGATTTTGGCCTGGTCTGTATCTTCAAACTACCACTCGCATGAAACTTTGGGAGCCCCATGCAACCCCGCCTCCTCCTAGGAACCTTTCCACTGGTCAAGATATCCAGGGGGCCATAATGGTGACAGGACTTGTGCTCCCATCTGGCAACCCCCCTTACAAGAGAGGCAGCAAACAATCACATATGCCCAGCCTGATGTCCACACCATAAAGGTTGGAAGCTGCTTTTTCCCACTCTTGACAGCAAGCAAGAAGTAGTCCTCAGCGCTCGCCTACTAAGGTCCCCCCTGCAAAAATCCCGAGGGAGGACCCTCCTCGCTGCATCTGACTATAAGGATTTGGAACTCTCTACTAACTCGGAAATGGAAACCAAGATCACATGGGACTGGGTAGATTTTCCAGACTCCACCTTGCTCGAAGTGGCAGAAGATCCCCAATTGGCAAAGCCTGGCTTCCTCCCGTATGCTGCGGCTGCAGCGAAGGTCGTCGACCCTGGTACACTCCCTCAGGGTGCTCCTGAGCTGGCCAAAGGACTGAATACATGAACATTTGATATGGTTTGCAATTCTGGATAAGCGCTGTTTAATACTGGTTTTTTCTTATCAGTTTACCCTCGTCCCTCGCTTCTTATTTCCGCATACAGAGAGGATTACGCAAGTGGCATCCTGTGCTGCTCTCACACAAGGGGGATGGACTCTCACTACTCCTGAATGGATCCCAAGGGTTCCTTGCCATCTCAGCCGTATACTCCTGGGTGACTCATAAAAGGATAGGCTGATTCCCCCCCCCCATGTACATTTAGCCTGCTTGAATCTGGTGCTGCAGGGCTCTGCTAATAGAGCTTTATTGGATTATAAATTATGAGCAACTCTACGGAGTGCAGTGCAGTATGGATGTCCCACCTAGCCCCCTTTCCCCACCTGACAGGAACCCCCCGCTACTCTGCATATAGACACCCTGTTCAACTTGCCTCAAACATTATACGGGTGGGATTTATACCCCCCCACACAGGGTCGGGACGACCGACCATCGATGGTCACCTGGCAGGGAATATCTGTCAATTTTGTTTGTGTGACCACTCGCTTTACTTGCAACCCTGTACTGAAAGCAGGAGCTAGCATAGCTGTAGGGTGATATCACAACCTTCTTGTGCAGTGATCTCCACTCTCATAGCTGAGATATAATTGGTGTCCCTTCCGGGGATATTTGGTGGCTTATTAATATCTCCAGTTGTTTGTTGGTATAATATTCTTCTTTAGTCAAGTGAAATTGATTGTTCTTTCTCTTTCTCTTGTCTTATAGCAGCAGTTTGCAGTTTGACAATTAAGATTTCCAGTTCTCTCCGGGCAATGCTTCCACCCCTGTTTACGCTATTCCTGGGTTGGTCTGTACTGCTTGATGTAAGGCATAATGATAAGTTGTTAGACACTCCTAAAATTCTCCTTCCTCCTCTACGCATCGCAGTAAGTATGCATCCTTTATTCTCTATGAGAGGAATGATGAAGTCGAACCCTTCCCCATCCCAGACCCGTAGATGGGTACCCTGGAATGTTAAAGGGCTCAATCACCCAATTAAAAGAACACAGGTTTTGCAGCATCTAAAGTCTCTGAGGGCAGAAGTGGCACTACTTCAAGAAACACACCTCATAGCCAAATCCAATGCCCAGCTAAAGAAATCATGGGTGGGTGAGTAACGCTAGCTCCGCCCCCTCAAAGTCTAAAGAAGGTCGCTATTTTGTTGAGGCACTCCTCAATCTGGAAAATTGACAGGGTAAAGAAAGACATGCAGGGCAGATGGTTAGTGCTATGGTTACCCTCACTAGAGGGAGCTTTGATATTGGACAATCTTTATGCCCCCAATAATGACCATAGAGATTTTTTCCCAGCAGTGAGTCAAGAAATCTTGGAACTCCAAGTGGACGGGAGCCCCCTTCCCATCATACTGGGAGGGGATTTCAATTTGGTGCAGGACATTTTCCTGGACAAATCATCACCCATCCCACATGCCACCCCTAAAGCAAGGCAATCCTTGGCAGACCTACATGAAGAGTGGGCCCTAGTAGATGCCTGGAGGAAGGACCACCCTACTGATACGGACTATTCTTTTTTTCTACCTCGTACCACTCACACAGTCACATTGACTATTGGTTGATGAACGATGCTGCAGGGAGAGGGGTTATAGATACAGGGATAGGTTCGATAGTGATCTCTGACCACTCCCCGATCTGGCTTTCATATCTCCCCTCTGTGCAATCCTCCCATAAAGTCTGATGGCACTGTAATCCATTGCTCTTTAAGGACCTAGACTTTGGCCAAATGCTGGCCTCTACCACAAAGGAATAGTTCTCTCTAAACTCAGACTGTGGTGTTTCCCTGAGCATAGTGTGGGAGGCCTTTAAGGAGGTCCTACAGGCTGCATTATTGCTTTCTCAGCGGCAAGGGATAAAACCCACAAAAGCCGATCTTACTTCCATGCAGGCTGAACTTGTAAGCTTAGAGCTTAGGTTTAAAGCTAATCCACAGCCCAATGTTAATAAGGACCTACATCGCAAAATACTTAACCTTAAATATCAGATTAATGTAATACTGCATCAAAAAGCCGAATGGCACTTATTACATTCCAAACAGGAATTCTGGGCCAATGGGGAAAGGTCTGGAAAACTCCTGGCTTACCGCTTGCATATGCAACAGGCGGCTACCAGGATACATTCTCTCTGGACTGCATCGGGAAAAATAGCCTCTACCCCAAGGGATGTGAACCAAACAATATGGCTTTTCTATGAATCCTTGTACCAATCCCGTTCCTCTATTAATCCTGCTGAATTGGGCCAGAGGCTATTGGGTTTTTGTAACTAGGCACAACTTCCCTCCCTATCTCCCAAGCAAGCGACCATGCTGGAAGCACCGGTGTCCTGTGATGAGTTAAAACTCGCTCTAGCTAATATGGCCTGAGGGAAAGCATCTGGCCCCGATGGTATGTCAGTGGAACTTTACCAGGCATTCAGTTCGGACATCTTCCCTCCACTGTTATCGGCCCTCCTAGACTTACATAAAAAGCATATTTCCCCACCACCATGAAAGATGCTATCATCACTCTCCTTCCGAAGAAGTCATCCGATCCATTGGATTGTGCAAACTTTCAGCCAATATCCCTACTGTCAGCTGATATTAAAATCATGGCGAAAGTGCTCACCACTGGATTGAGTTCAGTGCTCCCCTCTATCATTCACCCTGCTCAAGCTGGTTTCCTTAAAGGGAAAACAGGGATGGACAATACACGCCTTCTACATGGCCTTAAATGGCTGGCTTCCAAAGCCCCCCACCCTGCGGCTGCTTTGGCCAAAGATTTTGCCAAAGCTTTTGACTCTTTGGAATGGGTCTTTCTGCAAGAAACCCTTAACATGTTCAGGTTTGGGCCATACTTTAAGCAGTGGGTACACACTTTGTATGCCTCCTCGATGGCATGTATCCTTACAAATACTGATATCTCTCACCCATTCTCCCTTCATAGAGGTACCAGGCAGGGGTGTCCACTTTCTCCCCTTTTGTTTCTCATTGCCTTAGACCCATTGATATGGGTAATTATCACAGACCCTCGGATACAGGGCATTGAGAGCAAGGGGCACACATATGTTGCCATGGCATATGCGAACGACCTCCTTCTGACTTTGACCAATCCCCGACAAGCACTACCCAAGATACTTCTGCTTCTGGAAGAGTACGCCATACTCTCAGGTCTCCAGATAAATCAGAAAAAGACTATTCTGGCCCCTCTCATTGTGTACAAAGGACTGTGTACAAGGCACCAATATTACCTGGGCGGAACACAGTTACAGTTACCTCAGGGTCCAAATCCCTTTTAAATGGACACCCCTGGAAACAGCCAACTTCTCTCCCCTGTGTACTCAGTTAGACATCGAAGTGGAACGATGGCACAAACTCAAACTGTCTCTCCCAGGTAAAGTAGCAGCCATACGCATGCTGCTCTTGCCATGGGTTTTGTTCCTCATAACTGATCTACCCATTCCCCTCTCTGCAAAACTCTTTCCGCTCTTGGACAAGTTAGTATCTAATTTCATATGGGACTATAAACCACCAAGAAGGAGCAGGCACAAGACTAGAGCACATTGGGCCAGAGGTGGACTCGGTGTGCCTTGGTTTTATGGCTACCACCTAGCATGTTTGGCGACCCAGGCCACCAGGTGGTCCATGCCGAGTACATTAGCAACCCCCCTTGGGTTCAAATGGAAACTGATTTGGCATGTCCTCATACACTCTATTATCTCTTAACACCTCACTCAAGGATTGATTCGCAACTCTTCCCTATAATCGCACATACTGCCCAAGCTTGGAAGTTATTATTCTCCAAATCTCATACACCTAAGATGGCAGGGCACCAGCCGATACTATTTGCACTTATCTGGCATAACAAACTAATCCAGATTGAGGGGGAGGGAGTCTGTTGGTCGTGTTGGCAGCAACAAGGTATCCGGACAGTCAGAGAGTTAGTTGTTCCCGGAACTCAACAGCTGCTGTCATTCAAGCAACTGAGGAGTAAATATTTTTTGCCGAACAAAGATTTTTGGCATTACCTACAGATCTGCAGTGCCCTAACTCCCCTCCTCACTAAATATACAGATTACAAGCAATGGCAGTGGCTTACTGACCATCGGGTGCTGGATACCCGGAAAGGTCTTATGGGTCACTTTTACAGTACTTGGAGGGATTCTTAACCTGATCCCACACAGGCCTGTAGGGCTCAGTGGGAAAACTTCTGGGGAATCAGTTTCGGAAGAGCAATGGCTATCCTATTGTAAAAGTATCCATTACTCCTACAGGGACCCTAATAGTCATTTTATACAACAACAAATACTATTGTTTTGGTATTGCACCCCAGAGCTATTGCATAGGAGGGGTTTGCTTAACCACAGCCTTTGTTGGTGATGTGCACAACCAAATGCCCACATTAAACATATACTTTGGTCATGTCCTTCTTTCACTCTCTTCTGGGCAATGGTGGTTAAAGACCTCTCTAAGGTACTGAAGGGCACAATTATCCTGTCTGCCTCGTTGGTGCTTTTAGGGGATACAAGCCAATTGATAACTCTCCCTAATCCCCTGCAGTACTGGGTCCTCTCCACCATACTGGAAGCCAAACGCCTCCTACTCATGCATTGGAGACAACCCATAAAACCTAGCAGACCTGTGTGGCATGCGGCTATCGCATGCCTTTCTCAGTTTGAACAGCTCTCTTCACTACAAGGATCAAACATGCTTCCATATTATGCCAAATGGGGACCTTATCTTCAGTCTGACTTTTTGAAAATTCCAACCCAGCCCAGGAACCCTCCCTGAATTCCCAGGGGACTTTGAGATCTCTTCCTGCCCCGGGCTTAGTTGTGTTGGCACAGGAGTGCTTTAAGGTTAAGGTTGGGGTGAAAGCATTGACCTTTTTTTGTTAGTATGGTAAGAGGTACACAATGTATACTTACGACTGACATTATTATATATCAATATGCAATTAGAGTATTTTTCATAGACCTATAGAGTTTATGGTTACTATTGGTGTATTAACGCAGTGTGGATTCCACATGATTGTATCTTTACACTTATGACACTGTGAACTGTAGTACGTATGTTAACAAAAAAGAAAGTCAATAAAAAACATTATACGATAAAAAGAAATAGAGATGCAGTCACAACAGGGCATGACTGGAGGTTGGTGGGCGGTAAATTCAGGATGACTATGTTCTAATTCACTGACAGGGTGGTAGAGACATAAAATAGCTAGTAGAAGTACTGGAGGCAGGTACTCTAAATGGATTCAGACATGAATGGGACATAGCAAGAGGATTCATAGTCCCACAGGATAGTACCGAGGGGGAGAGTTGTTGGTGGGGGTGCAGAACAGGGTAACCCCTAGAACACTAGGTCAGGGTGAGACAATATAATACAAGCAGACTCGATGGACAATCAGTCTCTTTCCGCTGACAGATTCTATCTTTCTATATTTCTAACTAGGGATAGCGCAGGAAGTAAAGAAAAATGTCAAAATGTTATATATTTGCAGGGATCTAGTGAGTGCCAAGATGGTAGCAAGTTTCAAGAAAGCATGCGACAGCTATATGGGATTGGTAAAAACTAAAAGAGCATGGGGTGCAGAGTAGGGGAAGGGGTTAAACTACCTATGGGCATTTAACCTACATATGACCAAGGGTGATATGGCTCAAGTAAGAAAATAGGCAGAAAAGATGGACTATGAGTCTTTTTCTGCCAACATCTTTCCATATTTCTAGTGGTAAACATAGAAGTTGTCAGCAGATGGGGACCTTATGATCCATCAAGTCTGCCCTTGTTTTCCTAGCAAGTGATTTGTAGTTAATCTTTTTATTGAAGTATTTATAAGATAAACAAACAACAGGTATACCCTATAACTTTACTATATAAAGTTATATAAATAATAAACTAAGTAGCATAACATCTAATAAAAGAGGAAAAAAAGACTATTCAATGGTAGTATAATAATTTTTGGATTAACGACTTAAACTAGACAGTTACAATATTATAATAAAAAAAGGCTTAGCACTACATAATACAGAGTGAAAATAGAAGAAGTAGAAGGTGAGAGAGGAGGTATGAATAGTCATAGTTGTACATTACTATAATATATATATCGTTAGAGTGCTACTAAAACTTATATAGAAAGGATTAAGAATAACAAGAGAAGAGGAAGAAATAGCGAAGAGAGAGAGAGTATAAAGTGAGTAGAGAAAAAGCAAGACCACAACCTGAGGCAATGAAAAAAAAAGGGGATATCAATAGGAGGAGGAGAGAGAGATATATAAAGTATTTCAATCCATACTTTAAGTGCCAGAAGGGCTAGATGAATCCAAATATTTAAAATATTCCTGCCAACATTTATTATACATATTGAGTCGGTCAAAAGAAATATGTGTCATACGATCCAGGGAGGCATATTAAGATAAATGATTAAGAATATCAGGGAGAGTGGGAATTATATTAGTTCTCCAATACATAAGTATAGTACGTTTAGCTAGAAGAAAAAGTATAGTTAACCATCTGTTCAGGGATTGGGGGATATTATGGGGATGAGGGTCAAAAATACCAAGTATACAGTGTTTGGGATCTAATACAAAGGATTGACCAGTCACTTTCATTGCAAGTATATGAATACGATGCCAAAACTTTTTTATGGGGGGACAATCCCATAAATTATGAAGTAAGTCGCCATTGGGAGAGTTACATCGCCAGCAGTTATCATTGTCCGTTAATCCCATTTTATGCAGTACAGTTGGGGTCGTATACCACAAATGAAGAATTTTAGTCTGAATGAGCAAGCTACGTTTATCCTTAAAAGATCTGTGGCAAGAAAGCCAACATCTATGCCATTGCTCATTTGTAATGTTATAGTGTAACAAGTTGCTCCATTTATTTTTTGCACTAATGGACTGGTCCAGTAGTGATTCTCTAATATCTTTATAGATGACGCTATTCAATTTACATGTTGTTTTTATCCATTTGGAGATGTGCTGATCATATAAGGATTGATTCGCAATAAGTGAGAAATAATAAGTGCATGCTGTATGAAGCTGTAGATATTTCCAAAAATCCTGGCGGGGAAGATTCCTTTGAGTACATTGATCAGAATATGATTTTATTCTTAACGTATGGGGTTATAGCAAGTGATTTGAATGTAGGAGAATTGTGGCCTTCTTCTAATTAAGCTCCTTATTAGACACATGTGAGCCTTTCATTGGCCAGAGCACACTATAAGTAATGAAGCCCAGAGAGTGGTCTCTTCAAAAATATAGAGAAAGCAAGGAGACCTCAGCTCTGATGAGGCAAGTTAAAACGTGATGCTTTTTACCTGACTGATGGAGGTGGTCACTTTGCTGAAATGGTCAGGCTTAATCATGGTTCTGCTGGATGATGAGAACCAAGAGTCCCTCCAAAATGTATGAAAAGTAAGAATATTAGAGTTAATTTGGAAAAAAAATGCAGGCTTTAATGCAGCAAAATGGGGTTGGGGGGTAAGGCCCTGGAACTTTAACCATATGTCAAGTAAGAAAATAGGTAGAAAAGATGGACTATGAGCCTTTTTCTGCCAACATCTTTCTAGTGGTAAACATAGAAACATAAACATAGACGTTATCGGCAGATGGGGACCTTATGATTCATCAAGTCTGTTCTTGTTTTCCTAGCAAGTGAGCAACCTATTAAGGTTAATCATAAAGAAACAGTTGATATCCTAGGGGAAAACAGCCTAATGGATAGAAATCAGCATGGGTTCTCAAAGAGAAGGTCATATCAATGAACTTATTTCACTTTTTTAGTTCAGTGATACAGATAGTAGACAATGGTCAGACAGTCAATATTCTGTACCTGAACTTCAATAAAGCCCTGATTTTGTGCCCCATAGGAGGCTTATTCAGAAGGTGGGAAAACAGGTCTATGGGATGGACAGACTAGATGGACTGGTAAGGTTGCCAAATAAAACACAGAGAGTGGTCATGAATGGTAAATTCTTTGATGTCAGTAAAGTCTCAAATGGAGTGCCACAACTGCCTTTTTTCGGGGCCTGTAATCTTCAATATGTACCTCACAGAACAGCACTAAAGCACCCACCAAAAATAAGTCCATGCACAAACAGATGGTGTTGGCCTGCAGATGAAGCTGTTTTTCCACTATGGTGTGGCAAAGTTGAATTTTTTGTACTGTATGTGAACAATAAAAATGGAAAGAGTTTATCCATTTGTGCATGGACTTGCTTTTTGGTGGGTGCTTTAATGCTGTACTGTGATTTCTACTTTTTTATAGCACCATCATAACAACCCAGGTGTTATAATTTTCCTCTGTACTCAACATGTACCTCAGCAACATTTGTGGCAAACATTTCTCCATCCATAAACCAGGGTCTTGTACCCCCATGCACGTGGAAGCAAGTTATCACAGCTCAGTGTGCTTTTCCTGGTAAAAATTACAAATAAAAATTAGGATGGGCAATAGGGGTGTGCAGGTCAGATTTTACAGTTCTGTCTGGTTAGGTTGAAAAAATCAGAACCAGAACCAAAACCAGAACCAGAATAAAAAATGTAATATGTATCAATAATTAGGGGTGCAATCAATACAATAAAACAACACAAGATTAACGTTGCATAGCAGGTCTGGATATGCTGAACTGAAAAAGCTGATGTGAAACAAAACCATCATTTCTTCCTCTATCTGTTCCATACCACCACCTTACTCAAGTGGTACAGTCTCACACATGTATAAGACCAGCCTTGTCAGTGCAACAGATATTTGTCCTGTAATAGAGGAATGGAATATGTGCATAGATAGATACAAGGAGTACTGTCTGCATGTAACTTTCTTTCAAAATCAGTGAAGGGCTTCTAACTACCACTATGTGTTTTATTTTCTCAGTGGAAGATATGGCAGTAAGAGTGACAGTGCAGTGGTCTGGGACATGCAGTAGCAGCAAGATAATTATGATGAAGAAATGAGAAGAGGAGTCACATAAGGATAATTTACAACAGGAAGAACGGCAATGGTCTGAGGCATCAAGTGGCTTCAGACAGCAATATAATTGTGAGAGAAATGTGAAGAGGAGTCACAAAGGGGCAATTTATAACAGGAAGAGTGACAGTGCTCTGATACATGCAGTGGCAGCAACAAAATTATGAAGAAGAGGAGCCACATAGTAATAATTTACAACAGGAAGAGTAACAGTCTGGAGCATGCAGTGGCAGTAACACAATTTATGTTGGCAATTATCAAATTATAGGGAATTTAACTGTAATTGACATAATGGTGGCATGACTAGAAAAAGAAACATATTTACTGAAATAGTTATGTTACACTCCCAACAAGTGTGCATCTGCTGCATTGAAAAGGCTAGTGTGAATGAGCCAGTAGCATCATGTCTTCCTCCACGTGTTCCATCCCACCTACCCTGCTCCATTGGTACAGTCTCATATAGGTGTAATATGTTGGCACAGTCAGTGCAATAGATTTTTGATCTGTAAGGGAAGGAT
The DNA here is from genome assembly GCA_016271365.2 of Neoceratodus forsteri. NCBI lineage: Eukaryota > Metazoa > Chordata > Ceratodontiformes > Ceratodontidae > Neoceratodus > Neoceratodus forsteri. The sequence goes on from CM028130.1 coordinate 1,508,806,560, forward strand.
GGAAGACATGTAAAGATAGATACAAGCAGTACTGTAACTTTCTTTCCAAACCAGTGAAGGAGACGGCATGTAACTGCTGCCAGTATGTGTGATGAATATTTTATAGTGACTTTCAGTGACAGTAACAATAAAGGAACATGTTGTTATGTTGCTGGACCAAAAATTAAGGTTTTGTTTATGTAGAAATAGTGGCAGATGATGTAGTGCCTAGCCTATGTGTAGAACTCCGCACCAGCAGCAGACAGCAGCAGTAAGGCTTTTAAGTACAGTCATAAACTGGTATCAATGGTGCATTTTCTCATGTACTCTCCAATCAGAAGAATGTCAGGTAGCATGTAGTTGCTTAGACATCTACCCTTTCAATATCAGAGTCTTTTTCATCTTGCTGTACATAGTGCATGTCATAACTGTAATTCAGTGTTGGCAAGTTGACTTTTAAAAATGTCAGTTGTTCAACACATTCAGGGAGATTCATAGCTCTGGTTGAAGATACTATGTCACCAGTGGTGCTCAATATCCTGTCTGAAAGTACATAAGTGGGTGGACAAGCAAGATAATAAACAGAAACTTGAACAAGAAGTTGCCAAATGGATCTCTTTGACTTCCAGTACAACAAAGGATCTACTACAGGATTTGGGTCTCTGGGTTCATTAATGTATGCAGTCTAAGAAAGTCTCTTTTCTCATACCGCTTTCCTAGACTCTGGTCCTCCTTTTCCCATCAATCCACTCTGCTTCTTCTGCTTTCTCCCTAGTCTTTTCTTCCTGACTTTTCTTCTCCTACTTGCAACTGTCCATGATCCTCTTCCTCTTTCTTCTCCCCCCTCCTACCACTAGTTTTGCCCCTGGCCATTCTGTTCCCCTCATCACCTATTTCACTGTTCTATACTTGTAAAAGTAGTTCCCTCACCAATCTATCTTAATTTGATCTACTACATGTATCTGTTGTATTGATTTGCCTTCAATATTTTGGATTATGCTCTTTTGATATACTGTATTTGTTGTAGGAATTTTTTTCACCTCTTGATCTTTCTTCACACACCCTTACCCCCAGCACACAACTAGAAATGAGCTGTTAGCTGTTCAGTATGTCTTGCCTGGTGAAACATTTTAAAATAAAATAACAATCAATAAATAAATACAGTAAGCATTCTTTCCGCAGTGAAGTCTTCTTGTGACAGGATTTCTAAATTTGGCCATGTTGTTTTCAATCTGATATAATCATCCAAATGTTTTTGATCTGATGTGTGTGATGCTGATCCTCTGCAGCTGCCCTAGCAATGGACATACTCCTGGAAGTTTCACTACGGAAACTAGAACTTGAACCCTGTGCCTGAGCATGAGGACAGTTTCTTTGTTGTAATGGAAGAAGCAGAGCCTTTAAGAATGCTTGGGCAACTTGCACCTTGCAGATTATGTGCTGTTTATAGTCCTGTAAGGCAGTGGGATCCTGAACAAGGAAGTCATCCTAAAAACAAGGATCTAATATTGTAGTCGTGGAATGTTTTTTATCTTTCAGTATGTTGTCAAACCACCCATGGAGCTCATCATTTAATGTCTGTACCAGTTGTACTGAATTAGAAGAGTACTCATCATTGTCAAGCATTTCACTGGTGAAGCTGAGGAGAATATGCACATGGGGATAACTTCACTAACAGAGGCACTGCTGGTGCTGAGTTCTCAGGTCACAATGTCAAATGGTGCAACATGTGATAAAGTTGGTACAGTGTTGTTCAGTGGTGCGTCCAGTATCAAGGAGTGTTGAGGCAGTTTTGCTAGCTGTTGGAATGTCCATAGTGTGGCAGCTGCTTTCACAGATTTGTGGAAGTAGCTGGTTATTTTATGTGCTGTTGCAATGAGATTGCAGATACTTGTGCTCCTGTCAAAAGCTTGGGGGACAACTAAAGTTGATGTGTGTGCAAAGCAGCTTACATTTTACTCTTTCCTCCCTGTCACCACTGTCACTGTCACTGAAAGCCTTTATCATGTTAGCTGCAGTACCCTGCTGCTGTCTACTCGCAATCCATTTGTAAGTATCCATCCCTTCCACAGTTTTTCTAGGATGTTACATATGTTGACTGCTGTGTGTTCCCCATCCATAGCATTGGCACTGAGCAAAGCCATTCCCATGGACTGGCCTTTTGGTGTCAGATTAGACTGTTTTTGTGACTGTGAGAAAGAAACCCAGTGTGCGGTCAAAGAAATATGCGCTTGTCCAAATATCTGTTGTGACGTGTACAACCACACCCTCCACCTCCTTGAGTGCATGCAAAAGGCAGGTTTTGACTGCAGGGTAAATCTCTGGAACTACTCTGCAGGTAAATGTAAACCTGAATGGTATTTCATATCTCAGCTGTAAAAATGTAAGCAGCCTTCAGAATCCAACATTTTCCACAATGGAAAAGGGCCAAAGATCTGTCCCTATCATTTCACCAAGAAGCCATGTAATTTGGAAAGCAGTCTTGTGATCAATTGACTAAGCTATAGTTCATTGCTTGACTTTTGAAAAAGGACTCAGCAAGGAACTGGTGCTGCTGCTCTAGGGGTGCTGGTGATATGAGTACTGTGTCAATTGATGCTGCTGAGTTCACAGAAGTGGACCTACTTCTTGTATGCGATGGGGGTGGAGGCCACATAATTGATTTTTCCTTGCCACCAAATGCTGACCAACTGGTCTTTCAATTTTTTAATTTTTTTTTTTATTTTAAGGAAAAATAGCCAAGTGCTTAAACTGCAACTGTCAGAGATCAGTACACAAGTGGATGGGACAGCAGGCAGGCAGCCAGGCATGCTAGGTGGCAACATGCAGAGGTGTACTACACTGACAGACTGGTCCTATTTTTTTAAGGAAAAATTCCCAAGTGCTGACCAACTGGTTTTACTTTTTTTTTTTTTTTGGAAAGGAAAAATAGCCAAATGCTGATGAACTGGTCTTATAGTTTTGTTTCTTTTAAGGAAAAATAGCCTAGTGCTTAAACTGCAACTAGCCCTTTTGACTACTGTGAGGGAGCAGTACACAAGTGGGTGGGACAACAGGTAGCCAGACATTCTAGGTGGCAACAAGCAGAGGTGTACTGCACTAACCAACTGGTCTTACTATTTTTTTTCTGAGGAAAAATAGTCAAGTGCTGACCAACTGGTCTTACCTTTTTTTTTTTTGAGGAAAAATAGCGAATTGCTTAAATGCAACTAACCCTTTGGGAAACTGTAAGATAGCAGTACACAAGTGGATGGGGCAGCAGACAGCCAGGTACCCAAAATGACAACAAGCAGAGGCATACTACACTGATTGACTGGTCCTACAATTTATTTTTTTTTTTGTAACAAAAAATAGCCAAGTGCTCAAATTTCAACTAACCCTTTGGGCAAGCATGACAGAGCAGTACACTTATCTCCTTTCAGGTATTTTTTTTAGTGCAGTTTAGCTATAGCCCCTTCCTGCTCAATGCTCATAGTCAACCTGACCATGTCCTGCCTGGCCATGCTTCTACTCCAATCTCTGTCTCTCTTGTTGACTTTTATTCAAAAGATATATCTTTTCAGTACAGTTTAGCTGCAGTCCCCTGCCTCTGACCCCAATGGCCACTGCCTGGATTGCTGCCCAACACTGTTCTACTCCAGTCTGTCTCACTGTTTTTTGTTTTGGAACATAATTTTAATTTCTTCAGGTATTTTTATTTATTTATTTTTAATTATTCTGTTTATCTCCCCTGTGGGACTAGCAGGTGGCTTTGGCCTTCTTTCTATGACCATATTGGCCTGTGGAGGCGCTATATTGATGATGTGTTGATGGTGTGGCAGGGGTCAAGAAAGGAACTCAGTGAATTCATTGAGTTCCTACATTCAACTAATTCAAATCTGTGATTTAATGTCCAGGTACATCTGGACAAAATCAACTTTTGGACCTGATGATATATAAACAATAGGATGACACAATAAAAATGGATCTATGCCATAAAACAACAGATAGAAATACAATACCGAATGCCGCCAGTTGTCACCCCGCCACACCATCACCAGCATGCTAAAATCACAATTTATGCATCTAAAAATAAATTGTAGTTCTGAGACTGACTTTCAGATGGGAGCAAGAGAAATGGCTAGTAGAGTCAAACAAAGGGGTTATAGACATGGGGTCATTCAGTCAGCACAAAATACAGTTGAGGGCATGTCAAGGTTAAACCTTCTAGAGTATAGGGACAAACAAAGTAAAAGTAATGAAACACTAAACTTTGTAACGACACATGGGCCGTTTTCTGTCAGGATAAAAAATAATTGAAAGAAACTGGGCTGTATCAAGAGCTGAACCGTGTTTGGAAAAGGAAGTGAGTACACTGCCTCATACTGTTTACAAAAGAGGTAAAATTCTAAGGGATTATTTGGTGCACTCATTGCAACCAACAGTAAGAACACAACAGAATTGGTTGCCTCAGCAACCAACGGGCAACTTTCCTTGCAGACATTGCAAGATCTGTGAAATAAATCTAAAGAAGACACACTTTAACTCAATTAACACTACACAGGAATGTGAAATAGGGCAGTTTTTAAACTGTTCAACTACAGGTGTAGTATATTGGGCAATCTACACCTGTAGTGCCTTTTACATAGAAAAAACATCAAGAATGTTAAAAAAAAGAATTAGCAAGCATTTGAGTGACATTAAGTGTGGTGTTGAGAAGAATACCCTTTTTAAACACATCTCTATTAATGGACCCCAATGTAAATTTTTCTTTAGTGGAATTGAAAAGGTATACACAGATCTAAGAGGGTGGGGAGACATTGAAACTAAACTGCTAAGAAAAGAAGTATTTTGGATTTATGAATTAGGTGCCCTTAAAACCCCTGGTTTTGGGGGGATGCTGTTGAGCAGCTCAATCAGAGGCAGCATGCTTGGAGAGCTCTGGGGAAAGTATAAGTTTAATCATATAAAGCCTGCTATTTTCTGAATTTCGCTGTGGTTTCTATGCTCCTATTGGGTTCAATAACCTACCAGGAAGGCTCATGGGGAAAACTAAAGGCAACATGGCTGCCTCTTCGGAATTTTTTGCACTGAAAGGTCGACGGGATGTTGGGCCTACCAGAAGTGGTGCAGCAGGGTCCTCTGCTGCAGTGAATACTGAGGAGATTACACTGGCCACTGTGAATGCCATCCTGTTAAAACTAGTAGCCACAGTCCAGGAGTTGGATAAGAAATTTGATGTTCTAACACCAAGGGTGGCCGCTTTGGAGACTAAAGTGGACATTACTGAACCAAAACTGGCTAAAATGGACGTTATGTTGAATAAGAATATAGATGTCTCCACGAAGCTAGTTAAAGATAATACGTGGCTGAGGCAATGGCTGAAAATGGTGGAAAACCAGGTTCATAAATGGAATTTATGGATTTTAGGATTACCTGAAGCTACTGAAGGAGATGACCCATTGGGCTTTGTGCGCACTTTTTTGCCAGGAATACTGGGGATAGGAGAAGAGGATCCGCCGTTATCGTTTGAGAGGGCCTTCCGAATCACTCCTCGTAGAGGATTGATAGATCAGTCTGGGCCCTGTACTCTGGTGGTGATATGCTCCAGAATTGGGGATCGTGACAGGGTGTTATCAGAGGCCAGAAGGAAACGGCACTTGAAGTATGGAGAGGTGGACATATCTGTGTTTCCAGACTTGTCTTTTGGAACAAGACAGAGACGTAAGGCATACGATCAGGTGAGGAGTCGACTTCGTAGCCTGGGGGTTCAGCATCAGCTCATTTTCCCTGCACGTCTCAGACTGTCATGGCAGGATAAGATATACCTGTTCAGCACTCCGGAGGAGGCAAAGAAAATTCTCCTGATTATAGAGCAGGGGGTACTTGAAAACCAGGGTGATGAGGACTGCACGGCTATGAGAGCTGTATCTGTAATGTACTGAATTTACTTCTGATACCATGGCCCTAAGCCTATGATTTCGTTTTGTCATGCTGAATGTCAATTTCACTTGGCTAGTGGGGTAGTAATGTTATCTTAATAGCCTGTTGCTGTTTAGGGACTTATTACTGACTGGCATGCCACTGCTAAATGTTTAATGGCTGATGTTTCTCTGATTTATCTGAACAGTCTGAGGTTATAAATGGGGAGTGGTGACCTAGTAATAGAAACCTGTAATTGCTATGTTTTGAGAGCATACAGGCTGTAATAGCTGCTTTATTTTATTTCCTGGAGCTGTTAATAAAGGTATTGGGAAAATATGCTCAGGGGAAAGTGGGTCATTTGACCTACTCGCTGGCTGGCTAAGGTTGCTAGTCAGCTAGGTAGTTCCTCTGAGCTACTCTGTGAGCTGTTTACAAATGACATATTCTAAGATTTTTTTCTTTTCCTCATGTTTTGTACTTCCCCCAATGTGGTAAGTGAACCTCGGGGTGTCTTCTTAGCCCATTCTATAATCTTGAGAAATGTGTGTATAACATCACTTATTATATGGACTCATCTGTGTATCTATGCTTTTTGTGAGCTGGATTTTTGCAAAAAAGCTTAATAAAAAATACTATGCAAAAAAAAAAACCCTGGTTTGAATGACTCCTTTTACCTGTCCTTCTTTCTGAGGAGAGACTAGTGTTAAACCCTAACTGCAGTAATGGGAGTTTTTTAGCATACTGTATTTATACTTTTGTGTAAATATCTATCAAAATGGTATATTAAATCTCTTATTAACAATCTTATAACATTACCAATTTAATTGTTCATTGCCAGTCTAACCTAGCATGCCGCACTACTAATTTTATTGGTCATAACTATTATGATTTGTCCCTTGTTTGGCAGCTATACTGGTACTTTAGCACTCATGGGTTGACATATCAACTATGCACCACTGGCCATAAGAAAAATATATATCTATTAAGCCAAGGTGGTATTAACTTTGACATAGGTTATACATTATTTTAATTCACCAGGTTTAATGCACACACTTTTGTATTGTTTTGGGAGCATTGTCAATTTAATATACTTTAACACATTATGTGGGCACTGGCACTTTAAGAAAATTTAGTATTTAAGTGTGACTGGTGAGACATCATGAATCAATCCCTGAGGAAGCATGCATGTGTGAAACTGGTATGGTTGTATCCTGCTAATGTGAGCACCCCTTGCTTAACGCAGCTTCTTATTAGCAAAATAAAGCTTTTTATATTTTCTGCAATAAATACTGCCAAACAGTGCTGTTCTTTACTGCTGGACTCTCTCAGATGGCTCTTCTTTCTGAGCCCAGCCACCCTGATCTGGCTCTACCCCAGTAGTTTCCCCACAGATTACCCCATGGTGGGGCCAGAGGAAGGAATGTCAGCACCCCCCCAGCACAATCCAGAATCTGGGAAGCAGGTATCAGAGGTGCATCCAGGCCATCGTGGGGCCTGCCAGCTCCATCATCCAATTTTCTCCCTTCCCCTCACTGAAGGCATGCACGTGCATGTTGCCCCTTACAACGCCCTCCCTTCATGTCATTCCCTTGTCCTGCACTACCCCTCAAGCTTCCACCTGGGGGGCAGTCATTAAGCATAGAGCGCAACCCACCCCACCCAGGAGAGAAGAGTACTCCCTTGAATGCTCAATCCTCCCCCCTCGTCCAACCCCCGGCAACCTGTTCTCACTCCTGAACATGGGTCACTGGCATGTAGCGAGGTGTGGCATCTAGTGCCTCAACCCTGAGCACCACCAGGCTGGCCCCAGTTATTTTTCAGTGCAGTTCAGCTGTAGACCCACTCCCCTCAATATCCAGTGCCCACTGTTTGCCCTGGACAGCCTGCCAGGCCTGGCCACTGTACTGGTCTTCTAGTAGCAGGGTCACACTGGGGTACAGGTGCCCACCTGAAAAGTGGATACAGAGAGCCACCTGGAAAGTCACTCAGGCAGGGCCCATGGTGATACATTCATATTAGTACTCCACTTAAATATGATAACCTGGCTCTGTGTTTGCATCATAAATTTATTCAGTGTCCAAAATACTCCACATAATTAGAGAATGCATGATAAATGCAAAGATTTTCAGAGGTTTGAAGGAGGCCAGGTACCTAAGGGGGGGCTCACCTGGAAATTTCCAGGTATCCTGGTGAGCCAGTCAGACTCTGACCAGTGTGTTGATAAGATACAAGTAAAGGTGTTAATATTAATAAATGCAAATGTGACAGTGTTGAAAGTCACATGTAGAGTGTTACAGGGCATGTGAGAAGCAAGATACCAAGGGAAACAGTCTGTCTGCATAGCTGAAAAAAACAGTTAGCTCCTCTGTACGCAGTAAAAGTTATGCTGGAATAAAGTGTTGTAAAAAGAATCTAAAGAACCATTTGTTTTGATTGCTACAAAACAAGACATGGTAGTTTGGGGACTTCTTCTGTGAATATGAATAAAAACACCAAGAATGTGAAATCTTGTGGAAAAAAAAACAGTATTTACCCACAGTGATAAAGGATCACATGAATGAAGATTTTGCTTGCTGGTCTTATCGATACTGGAGTCTGCTGAAATGGAGCAACTAAGATCACCACCAGAGATCAGGTTTGTGGGCAAAAGAAGAAACATGGAAATATTTCAAGCAATGTTTTAATTTGTATTTAAAAGCAAATTGGGCAGACGAGAAAGCTCATAAAAAGTAGCATTATTACTAACTGTGGCAGGCTCAGAGGCTATAGAAGTATATAATACTTTTTAATTGTTTGCAGCTGCTCGTGAGGATTATGATACTATCATAACTGGTTAGCACTTTCTTCCATAGGGAAACCTGGTTATAATTCGCCGTTATAACCTGCGGGTTATAATGGCGAAACACGCACCAAGATTCCCTTTGAATAAGCCACGCACCATCCTTCCACACTAACCACATGCAGATAGTACTTCTAGTGGTCCTCACATGTGCCGTAATCATCAAAGAGGGATAGTATACATATTTTAAATCTCTGTACAATGTCCAGTGTTGAACACCAGCATCTGTACATGCTTAAAACCATATTTTCTGTTAAACATTTTTTCCACAGGTTTTCCAATTTACTCGCTGCACTTATGCCTCATCTTTGCACTGCCTGAAACTGCACCTCTGCCTGACCGCTAGTACTGCTGTTACCTGCCCTAACACTTCCACAGCCAAAGAAAGAAAAGAAAAAGGAAAGAAGGATTGAAAGGGGGAAAAAAAACAAAAATTCCACCTCTAACACTGAATATGTAACAGCAGCACCAATTACTGGCCATGCTGTTTTCTATAATTGCTGTGTAGTGTTTTCAAGGCAAGAAAACACTACTCAGCAATTATGCAAAATAAAACATTGGGGGAATGCAAAACTTGAAGTTAATGCACACCCTCAGTGTGGGATGCTTTAATAACCCCCCCGGGGCTTCACCCTTGGTGTTTAGGTAGCATCCCACATCTCGGGTGTGCATTAAATTCTCATTATGCACTCCCTCCCATGTATTATTATATATGTAATGGCACAGTTTGAAGCTTACTGCGTGCCCAGAATAAATAAGACTTATGAAAGATATACATTTAGATCCCAAATGCAAAAGGAGGAAGAAACTATAGAATAATTTGTTACGGACTTGAAACTAAAAGCTCAGTCTTGTAATTTTGGTGCTCTTTGCAATACTTTGATATGAGACCAAATTGTTATGGACAGTTATGATGAAAAAGTGAAAGAATACTTTCTAAGAGACTGTGAGCTTACAATGGAAAATGTGTTCTGATCTGCAAGGCCGCTAAGCAAACTCAGATGCAGCTAGAAGTGATTAACAGTACGAAAGTAAAAAGAGACAAAACTGATGTAGCAGCAGTTCTACAGCACAGAAACAAGTGCAAAAGTCTCCTACAGGTTTAATAAGGCAAGACTTCAAATGTGAAAGGAAGGACTGCAACTATGTGAAAAAAGTTTGCAAGTAAAGTATGCCATAAATGTGGATGAGAGCATGCCCATAGAGACTGTCCAGCTTTTGGTCAGCAATGCATATCCTGTGAAAACTTTAATCATTTTGCTAGATGCTGTAGACAGAAAAAAAGCTATACATGCTGTTACTGAAATGGAAACCTCAAGCAGTGAAAATGATTTGCTTATAAGGGCAATAGAAAAGCAAGGTTTCTCAGAGAGAAAGGAATGGACTATTCAAAGATATACCAATGACTTGAAGGTTCAGTACATGACCGATACTGATGCAGAAATAAATGCGCTACCAACTCGACTGTGGTGTCTGCTGCCAAAAAGACCACAGCTCAAAAAACAGACTACTGTTGTAAAAGCATAAATGGACTAAGTATGCCCACAGTAGGATACCGTACTCTGCACCTGAAGCATACAGACACGGTCAGTAAACACAATCTTGTCATTGTCACAGGAGACAAAAAGCCATTTTGGGGGCTTAAAACCAGTCAGAAGTTGGGTCTGATAGAAAAATCATTCACAGTAGAAAAGGAAATGCCTCCCATTGACATATAATGTCTGAATACAGTGATGTTTTTACTGGGCAAGTTAGCAATTACACATCAGGTTACAATTTCTGAGAATGCAGTGCCAGTGATGCATGCTTCCTGAAGAGTACAGTACCTGTTGCACTGAGAGACAGATTGAAAAAAGAATTGCAGTGCTTGATAGAAATGGATGTAATAGAAAAGGTGGAAGAACCAACACCCTGCATTCACTGGTAATCATAGAGAAAAAAAGAATCACTGCATTTGGGTCTGGATCCAAAAGAGTTAAATGCTTGTGTTAAAATAGAACACTTCCATATTCCAACTAGGCAGTATTTTGCAATATCGGATGCCTCCTCAGGATTCTGGCGAATACCACTGACACCTGAAAGTGCTTGCTTATGTATTTTTAACACTCACTATGGGAGGCACTGCTTTAAAAGACTACCATTTGGCATTTGTTCTGCACCAGAAATCTTTCATAGAACAATGAAGCAACTCCTGGATGGCACTGAAGGAGTTAAAGTTTACATAGATGACAATCTGGTCTGGGGCAGCAACGCTGAGGAACAGGATTGCAGGTTAAAAAAAGTGTTGCAGATTGCCAGAGAAAAAAGGACTTAAACTGAATAAACACAAGTGCCAGATAAAGAAAACAAAAATCCTGTAATTGAGCAAGATCCCTTCAGCTGAGGGTATACAGCCTGATCCAGCCATGGTGCAAGCAGTGCACAGGATACCAGAGCCAAAGAATAAAGAAAGATTTACAGCATTTTCTGGGAATGGTAAACTACCTTGGAAAGTCCATCAACAACGTAGCTGATAAGACATGTAACCTGAGAAAACTACTGGTGAAGTCAAGTGAATGGTGAGGGACTGAGTCACAGGACCAAGAATTCAAAGAAATAAAAATACTTTTGACAACAGCACCAACTTTGCAACATATTAATATTACTTGTTAGGCAAAAGGTTCCACAGATGCCTCAAAGGATGGCATGGGAACTGTTCTTTTACAACTGAGAAATAAAAGTTGTAGACATGTTGCCTATTCATCCAGAGTTTTCACTTAAACAAAATACAATGTGCTCAAATACAAAAAGAGATGTTGGGCATCACATTGGGATGGGATTCATTTCATAAGTATATTTATGGAATTCACACTGTGATTGAAACAGATTATAAACCGCTAATTACTATTTCGAAAAGAGACTTATGGCAGCCACAACCATGGATACAAAGACTTAATAAAACTACAGAAATATGATTAACAGCTAAAATATACACCAGGAACTTGTCTGCTTGTGGTTGATGCTTTGTCAAGAACATGGGATGAAAGTTACAGAGTCAGTTATCATAACTTGGAACAGAAGTGGATGTTCACATAAATGGAATAGAAAATCCAGGAGCTGTCTCAATGCAGATGGGTAAAAGACTGCAATCTGAAACTACATCTGATGAAATTTTGCAAGCAGTAGTGTAAGCTATGCACAGTGGATGGAAAGGACAGTATATACCACACAGGTATGTGTCACTTCATGCTGATTTATCTATGGTGGATGAAGTATTACTAATAAGTGATAGAACTGTACTTCCTAGTACACTAAGAAAGGAAATGCTACATAAAATTCATGAAGGTCATATGGGTATTGAACATTTTAACCACAGAGCAAGAGATATCTTGTATTTGTCTGGGATCACTATAAATGTGAAAAATACTGTGTTGGCTTATCGCATATGTCAGAAATACAGGGTACAGGCCTGCACTGAAGAAAGAACCACTGATTTCATACTCAGAAAATGCCACAGTTTGGGAAAAATAGGCATAGATCTATTTGATCTAGAAGGCAGAGAGTACATGGCTGTGATTGATGCATTTTCTTGTTACCCAGAAGTTATTAAACTCCAGGCACCCACATACTGTATAAGAACTTAAAATACTGTTTGCAAGATTTGGTATACCACAGATTGTAAGGACTGATAATGACATCAGTTTGCAAGTGCAGAATTGAAAGCTTTTGCAAAATCTTTTGGTTTCAATCATATCACCTCTAGTCCTACATATCCACAAAGAAATGGGTTGAGCCAGCCCAGTGGCATGGAGGGCTGAGGTGCTGAATGCCTTACCTCCTCCCACATCGGTGACCCGTGTTCGGGAATGAGCCTGAGTCATTGGGGGGAGGGCGAGGAGCTGGACTGAGCAGCCACAAGGCAGCTCTCCTCTGAAGGGGAGGGACATGGGCTTCCCAGGCTCTTGGCTGCCACCAGATAGAGGCTATGTGGCAGTGCCAAGCTCAAAAAGGAGCCAGGAATTAGGCCAGGTGAGAGGAAGGGGCCGTCACTAGGCCACGGAGTGCCTCACATGCATGCGCAACCACGTTCTTGAGTCCTGGGATAATGGGGGAGAAAAATGGAAAATGGGGCACTGGAGCAGATTCAATGAAACCCTGAGGACAGGGCAGATTGACTGCAGCTTGCCTACCACCAAAGCCCCGACGATAAAAAGCTATATGGAAAAAAGAATGTGTAGTGAAAATCATTAAGACTTTAGTGAAGAAAGCTAGAGATACAAACACTGACCCATCAATTGCTTTACCGAACTACAAAGCAACACCATTAGAATGTGGCAAATCACCTGCTGAATTGCTTATGGGACACCAGATTACCAAAGTTAAAACTAGAATGTTACACTGACAATAAATGTATACTGAGAAAAAAAGACTGTGTAGCAGATCACCCACCCAATATTGACAGCATATTTCTTGGTGTCCAGTGTAACCTCATACACACACACACACACACACACACATCTCGATACCCTATACAGTGAATGTAAATCTTTCCCTGGTGGTCTATGGGAACCCCCCCCACCCTGTCCTCGATCCCCTGTACAGGGAATTTAAACCTTTCCCTGGCAGTCTAGTGGACCCCCACTTCCCACCCCCACCCTGGCAGGCAGTGCCCCACCACCCAGCTCCTCCTGTCCCATCCCTGTGCTGGCAACTGGGCACAGCCCTCCATTCTCCAACACGGCCAGGCACTGACTAATCTGTCACTGAATGTGTATTGTATACAGTATGCGCTCAGTGACAGATCAGTCAGAGGATGGATATGGTGGAGAATGGAGGGTTGTGCCAGTCACCGGCTAAGGGATGGGATGGAGATGGAGTGGGGTGGTGGTGCACTGCCTGCTGTGGTGGGGGGTCCACTTGACCACCAGGGAAAGGTTTAAATTCACTGTATAGGGGATCAGGGATAGAGTGGGGGGGTCTGGTAGACCACGAGGGAAAGGTTTACATTCACTGTACAGGGGATTGGGGTATGGGGGGGTTATACTGGACATCATTGAATATGCTGTCAATGTAGGGCAGGTGATCAGGTGGGGGGAGGGACCACTGGACACCAGGGAAACTTACTACTTTGTACTCAGGCTGGTAATCAGTGATGGTGGGGGGCCACTAGCACCAGGGACATATTATTTGTGGATCAGGCATGGGTGTGGGGAGGGACCACTAGCCACCAGGGAAAACTTATTTTTCATACTTGGGCTGGTGATTGGCAGTGGGAGGAACCACTGGACTTCAGGGACAATTCCTTTTTTACTGGGACAGTGATAAATAATCACAGGGAAGGGGGATGACAACTAGCACCAGGGACTATTGTTTTTTCTTCAGGCCAGCGATCAATGTTCCCAGGGAGATCCACTGACACCAGGAAATATTCTTTATTTTACTTGGGCTGGAGATTGGTGATCATGGGTGGGGTAACCATTGGCACCAGTGACTATTCTGTTTTTTCTCAGGCCGGTGATTGGTGATCACGGGGAGGGAACAACTAGCCACCAGGTATAGTATATTACTGTCAGGCCAGCAATCAAAGGGGGACAAGCTAAACTCCATTGCAGCCCATGTAAATGGGCCCATAATGGGCATAGAAATAGCCACACAGCATCGTGTTAACCCATTGGGCTCATTTGCATGGCAGCTTTTGTGAATTCTGAATAACGCACCTACACTATTCATTGCCAGGCCATTCTCTGGGATGCATGTTGGGGTAGTTCTGGTGGGGTTTGAGGTAGCAGTGAGGGGGTTAGTGCTGCTTCAACTAGGCACTGTTCACAGTAGGATAGCCCAGGTGCGATATCCAACCCTGAACAGCAATCTTTGACACCTGGGCAATTGCAAAGTGTAACACAAACTATTGTGTTGCCCTTCGCAATTATTTTGTGAATATAGCCTCTGATAGAGCAAAGTAAATCTACATAAGAACAAAAGGTCAGACTTGATGGACTGTAGTCTTTTTCTGTCTTCTACCATGTATATATGGCCATCACATGCTGAGGCTAGGTTACTTCACAGTACCATCAACGTGCAGAGCAGTGCACAGATTGTTATAACACAACTTTCAGTGTCCTCTGCATAGTCTTCATACTCTCAGTACCAGCAGCATTAGCAAAAGTGACCAATTTAATGTTGATATTCTATTTCTTTGCTCCTTTGCTGACATCCATGCTGCAAATAATCTGTTAGAAGCACTTAGTACACTGATTGCAAAGTATCTCTCTCCAAAGGAGATGGAAGTGGGCTGTGCAATGCCCAATAATTTTGTTTTGTATACTTTTCATCGAAACTTGTTTTATAATATAATTACGGCTGCATGGGTGGAGTCCGCAGATGTATTGTTATCCTTCTTTGTAGGATCAGTGTAGAAGCACATGACCGGACCGCTGTCCAGCATGCTTCCACAGTGATCTGGCACAGTTTCAGTGGTTGTGTTTATGCAGCCCTTCCCCTCTGCTGGCCACATAAACACACCCACTTCATGGGGCACTACTTTTTATTCCACAGCTGCAGAAGTGATGGGGGCCATGACCAAGATGGCCACTGATTCTAACTGCACATGAGCGAGTATAGTGCATGTGCAGTTCTATCATTGCTGCCATCTTGGGCATGGCTAATTCTGGGGCAAACTGCACTCGTGCATGCACAGTGCTGATATCACCACCATCTTTGATACGGCTGACTCTGGTGCGGCAAGAGCACCGAGTACTCCTTTAATTACTCTCGCTGCTTTGAGCAGCCATATCAGCTCTGACCAGATTATGTTTTTTTATTCTGGCTGTTTCTGTTTATGCATTATGCTTAGCCACATTAGATAGCATCTGCCTATCCATTTGTGGAAACTTAAATACTTTATCCAGTGATGAATATCTGAAAATGGTTTAATATACAGTAGTTGCAGTATGTGAACACAGTTTCCATTTTCCTGAAATTTCTAATGTTTGATTTATCAGTTATAATTTATTGCTGGTTGTCTGCTGGATAACCCCTCTCTTTTCCCTTTTTTCTTTAAAGTTTATATTACAATGGTATTTACAAGATGACATCTCTATGACTTATGTAACCCAACGGCTGTCATACAATCTCTGTATACACACAAAATGTCTTTGACTTGGATGTTACTTCATGCAATAAAAGCCACATATTACATTTTAATTTCACATATGATTTGTCCATGTTAAATAGCCTTCTTTTTGTCAGATGTTGCCTTTCTGGTTTACATTTTACCCACATTTATTATGTCTCTTTGTCAGCTAAACAATAGTTTTGTATGCTGCTCTAAGTTTTTGAACACCTCAAACACTGTTCTAAAAATCTTTATTATTTGTAAAGCCACTGTGCACAAATGAAAATGTAGCTGTACACTTTGACATTATAGCATATTTAAATTGGTGTTTTGTTAGATCTCATTTCAGATAGTAGGTTTTCACCTGTTCTTGCATTGCAAACCAGCTACAGGTCATTTAATTGTATAAATGGAAAAAAGGCTTTGTAACATAAAAAGTATGTATCTTTTTGCCTGTTTCTCCCCCAAAGAAGACTTGCCTTGTGTCTAAACACTTGAGCTGTTAGAGATATGCTCCCAAACTGCAGGTTTTGCAATAAAATATTGCAAATACTCCCTATGGTCTGATCTTATTCGTTATTTTTGTTTTCTGAGCCTGTTTGTATCCTGTTGTTCATGGCCTCTGTATAGTCTTTCTACTCTCTGCACCAGCAGCATTGGCAACACTGACCAAATTAATACCGACATTGTGTTTCTTTGCTCCTTTGCTGACATCCACACTGCAAAGAATCTGTTGGAGACAGCACACAGATTGCTAAGTATCTCTCACCAAAGGAGTTGGAGTTGGGCAGTATAGTGTCCAAAAATGGATTACGTATAGAGAAAGCCTGAAGAATTTGCATTTTGCTGACATACTATACCAAATGCCTTAACCTAGTTTTCTGAAAGGCAACCATACAGTGATCACAGTCACCAACACTATTACAAAATTGATGGACATTTCTGTCTCTCCTCAATAGCAGGAGACATACTTTCTAAGCTACAGTTACAGTGCCATTTCCTAAAACACTAGCTCAGGACATTGTCACATAGTAGAGCTCCAATTAGTGTATGTTGAAGTGCACTCTTGAACAATAATAAGCAATCAGTGACTATGCTAGGGGACCATGTCATAGCAAATGGTACTGCACTGCATGCTATGAACTGGAATCTGAACATGTACTGCACTGCATGCTATGAACTGGAATTTGAATATGTACTGCACTGTTTGCCATTTGAAGATCCTTTCAGGTTGCCATGTGAGACCTGAGTGGAATTATGCTTCGGCCATGTGATCTCACACATTAGGTTTCTAAGTTATAAAATGGTACATCTGAAAAACAGTTTCGGTACAGAATCAAACATCTCTGAGGTAGATGTGGAGTAGACAGCAGCAGAACTACTAGCCTCTATGATTGATAAACTAGACAGGGATGAAACATTTGGCCATATGCTAACATAAAGGGACAAAATCATTTCAACTGTTCTTGGCCCACACTTAAACGCAGCACAGTTACCAATGGAAATGTTTAAGGTAAGGCAAATGTTATTTCTTAGGCACCCAATCCCTGAGGCTCTGGGTGCCTTACAATTTAAAACAGTGTACAATAGAAACAATACAAATACAGGAAGCATAAATACAAATACAGAGTTAAAACAATAAAATAATTCCCAGCATCAGTATTTAACAAGTAAGTTGCAACATTACTAAAATCCCAGGGGTCAGTATCGGTCACATGCATACATCAGGGAAGGCCTGAGAAAAAAGGTCTGCTTTCAGCCTCTTTTTAAAGGCCTCGACTGCCCAGGCTCTCTTAACAACAGCTGGAAATGTGTTCCACAGGGTCGGACCGGCAACAGTGAAATCACGGTTGCCAGATGTTTTAAGCCTGACCCTGGGAATGTCAAGGAGGCCTCTAGTCAGAAATTGAAGAGAATGGGTGATGTGGCAGGTGTAGGGAGCTCAGTCAGATAGCCTGGGCCCAGCCCATATAGGGCCTTATGAGTGAGCAAGCCCACCTCAAAGATGACCCTCCACTGGTCCGGCAGCCAGTGCAGAGCTCACAGGACTGGGCTCACAGGACTGGACCTAGCAAGGCCAGCCAGAAACCTAGACACTGCATTCTGCACCAACTGTAGCCAGTGCAGGGTCCCCCCCAGTGACCCCAAGGTATAGAGAGTTGCAATAATCAAGCCTTGAAGTAACAAAGGCAAGAATGCTCAAAGACTTGCTAATGGAGGAACTTCATAATCAGATGAATTATCCTCATCATCAGTTTTATGTACAGCAAAACACATTCCAAAAGCCATGAGATTCTACACCTACTGTGCAGTCTCATTATGAAGGACTGGCGAATGGTAGCTGAGCTGGTCTTTCTGACACTGCAGCTAGTGAACTAACAACTGAAAAAAATCTGATTCTGATCAGTCAGTTGCAACCATGCTGGACATAGGAGAACTACAAGTGGCTGGTGAAAGCAAAGCATGCAAGGGGGTGGGGTCAGGGGAAGGGGCTAAACAGACACCAGGGCATTGGCCAAGGTACATACAAAGATAGGTTGAAATGGTTCAGATAGTAAAAAGGGCACACATGATGAATTATGAGTCTTTCTGCCAGCAACTTTCTGTGTTTCTGTGAGAAGTATTTTATGGAACCATCAACTTCTGACACTGAAGATCCTTTTCATCATCTTTTTGGTTTTTGTTTTGTCTCTATTTTTCCCCTGCTCCTCCCACTGGCCCCTTTTAGCTCAGACTCCCCAGCCGTCAACCCAGCATCCACTGGGACCTACCTCTCAGTGCGTAGCACCAGGCCTTGTCCCACATGGCAGGGCTGGTGGGGTCCCCCAATCCCCACTAACAAGAGCCAGTTCCAGTAGTTGAACTGATAAGCCCAGCTAGCCAGGAGCAGAGCCTACAAGGGTCTAAGTACCATCCTTCCACCACAGGTCGTTTTCCATATCTTCCTCCCCTTTGAGGTGTAGTGTACAATGACTCCAAAATGTGCAACATGTACTCCTGCAAACCACCCATTGGCGTCTGCCACATCTTTTCCCCTGTCAAGGCAGTCCTGGGAGCCTTTCTCCTACCATACCGCTAAGGGCCAGGAAAACACTAGGCTCTGCACATCCTCCCCCACAAGAAGGGAGCAGTCCTCCTGATGCTCAATCCTCCCCCCAGCCATGCCTTGAGCTCGCTTATAAAGTTGGGTTGCTGGCATCACGAGTGTTAGCTTTATCACTGTGCAGATGGAGCCAGTGGTCAATTTTTTAAACAAAAGTCACCTCCGAGGTAGCACCGCCTCGGAGGCAGGTGCCTGAGTCCATCCACTCACACTGTTCATTGATTAATTAATAATTTGACACAGTAAGTAACTCCACCCATTAGAGCTGCCTCAGATGTAGACTCCTGAAGCACCCAATCACTGTCATGATAGCAAGCAGTAGGAGGGCCAGTTCATCAGCATGCATTAACCAATCAGCAGCAAAAGCAGGCAGCTTTGCGCTCCTGCCTCTAAGTTCGTACTCAAGACAATTTCTTCCACGAAGACAGTCTAGCAATTTAAGATCTAAGTGTCTCAAATGGAACTTTCCAAGCTGTATAGTATGTATCCAGTTTATTTTTAAATATGGAAATTGATTCACTATTAACTATCTCAGATGGAAGATTATTCCATGATGGTACCACCCTTTGATTAACCCATGATTTTCTCCTATTGGTCTTACAATATTCACCCCTTAATTTAAAACCATGGGCTCTGGTGCATATAATCATCTCCAGGCCTACACATTCCCATGGGTCCTGATTCCTGAATGTGGCATAAACCAGACAGAGGTCACCCCTCAATCTATGATATTCCAATGTAAATAGTGATAAAGTCTGAATTCTGTCATCATATCCTAAGTGTTGGCAATTTTTGACCCTTTTGGTTATCTTTTCTGAACTTTCTCAAGCAACGTCACATCTATTTTGTACCTCGGACTCCAGACCTGTACTCCATATTCTAAGTGAAGCCTCACCAGAGCTTTGTATAGTGGTATTAACACTGCACTATCTCTTTTTTGAAATGCTGGAATATACAGTTGATCATTCTATTAGCCTTTTTAACAACCTCTACTGTGTGGTGTTCAAAAGTTAGGTTATTAGTAACCAAGATCCCCAGGTCTTTCTCATTATCAACAGTGTTTATGATATTTCCATTTAATGTGTATTTACCCAATATATTGTTCTTACTAAAATGCATTACAGCACATTTGTTGGTATTACATTTCATTTTATGCTTATCTGCCCATGTGCTAAGTTTATCTATGTCTTTTTGGAATGCAATTATATCGTCCTTGCATCTTACTATGGCTCCAAGCATTGTATCATCTGCAGACTTCACAGTTCATGAATTTCCTGAAGTTTGCAAAGATGATACAAAGATGTTAAACATAGCAGGACCCAGTACGGAGCCCTGAGGCACCCCGCTTGACATCTCTCCCCAGTCTGATACATAACCTCAAATGTTGACACACTGTTGCCTATTGTTGAGTCATGCATCTAACCATAGGTTGTTCTATGTTGAGATCTATCAGACTATTTATTAATTCTGCATGAGAAACTAAATCAAACGCTCTAGAAAAATCTAGATAAAGCACTCCACTGGAAAACCAGTTTCCAGGGCCCTACTGACCTGATCAAAAAAATGTAGGAGATTTGTCAGACATGATCTTTTTGGTGTGAAACCATGCTGCATTACATCAATTTGACCCAATGTCCTAATATGTTTTCCAAGATGATCTTTAATGTACCATTCCATGATCTTGCTTATAATGCTGTGTAAGACTAATCGGTCTATAATTCTGAGGGTCAGATTTGTCCCCCTTTTTACAGATTGGTGTTATATCTGTTTTACACCAATCTTCTGGAACTATCCCAGTCCTTAGGGATTCCTTGAAGAGAAAGGACAGGTGACCTGATAGCTCAATGGCCAATTCTCTAAGAAATTGTGGGTTCAAGCCATCTGGTCCAGGTGATTTATTTATTTTAAAGTTTATTTAAACTAGCAGCTATGTTGTTTCTATCAAAATGTATTACTTCTTCCTCATAAGTAGTTGGGTATGTTTTTATGCTTGCATTATTTGTTTTATCTTGAAAGGTGCTTAGGAAACGGTCATTAAATATGTTAGACATGTTCCGTTCATCCGAGATCAGGTTTCCATTCATGTTCAGTAGGCCTATTCCATTTGTTCCCTTCCATTGGTTATTAACATAATTAAAGAATGTCTTTTTATTATCTGTTGCCATGGTTGTAATCCTCTCTTCTTCCTTATTTTTGGTTTCTTTAATTGCCTTTTTACGTTTTGTTGCCGCTGTTTTAAAGTTCTGCAGATTGTCTGTGGTTGGCCTCTTTTTATATCTAACATAAGCTCTCTTCTTTTTAATGTTTGTTAATGTTGTTGTTAAACCATGTTGGAATTTTCCCCCGATTGTTATATTTGATTTTTTCTGGAATAAATTGTCTTACACACTAATCTATCTTATTTTTGATGACTGACCACATACCATCTACATTTATGTCTTTCAGATCATTTTTCCAGTCCAACTCATTCATATAATTTGGAATTGTATTGTAATTGGCCTTGTTCCAACATTTAATTTTTGTTACCCCCTTGTGTATGGATACTAGGTTTATGAGTTTAAATTCAACCATACTGGGGTTACTGGAGCCCAATGGTTCCCTTACCCTACATTCGGTTATTTCATTTTTCATATTGGTAAAGACTAGGTCCAATATATTTTGCCCTCTCATTCCATCGTGGACGTATTGTTCTTGATCATTAGATATTATTAGGTCAATAAAATCTTTCTCCAATTGGGCAGCACCCACAGGCTGCCTCCAATTTATATTGGGCAAGTTAAAATTCCCCATAATTAAAGCTTTACCACTTAATTCAGTGTTCTTAATTGCTTGTAGGAAGATCTTATTGTCCTCTGGGCAAAGTCCAGGGGCCCTGTAGCAGATGCATACAGTACTTTTTTTTACTATGGGGTTGCAGGAGATTAACTCAAAACTGTTCTACTTTCTTGTTATCAGGCAATATAAGTTTTATCTCATGGGCAACATATGTATCCTTAACAAATAACGCAACCCCACCCCCCTTCTTTTTCCCACCCAATTGCAATTAAACAAATTGTAGCCTGTAATATGCTGACACCAATCATCATCCTGCCACCAGGATTCAGTAACTGCACAACAGGTCAAATCTCTCATTCAGTAATAACACTTCTAACATGTCTTTTTTTTTTTTTTGACAAGGCTTCTTGCATTAATTAAAATAGCTTTAATTTATTAAGGGTAGATCTTTTCAACACAGTTATTATTACATGAACTCGGTATTGATGGGTTATATGGAGTATTCATGATGGAGTTAGTAGTTTCCTCCCCTCTCCCCATACTGATTAGTTTGAAGTGTTACTTATAATGGATTTTTTAATTATTTGCCATAGGTACCCACTACCTTTCTTGTTTAAATGTAGTCCATCATAAGCAAATAGATCAAATTGCCCTTCAAACAATTCCCAGGTTTTAATACATTGTACATTATTTTGTAAACACCATAGCCTTAGTTTGTTGTTAAGATGCTTTATTTTCCTTGTCCATTTCTGTGTGGCTTTCATTTAAAAAACATGCCTCTTGCATAGGCAGTGTCCCCTGTAAGTGGTATATTATGTGGTCTGGCAACAGCAACAGCCAGAGGGACATGTTTAAAGGAAACTCATTTCTCAAGAGACACATCTACTGTTGAGACAGGGTGATACATATGATTCCTTTATCAACTGCCTTGGAGGCAAGTTGAACTCCTGTAGGTTTAATACCAGCTCTAGAGGAGGGTTTAACAGGGGCGTAGTAGTTGTCTCTGAGGCAGGGTGTACAACAAAGAGGCACGTTTTTTAAATGAAAGTTGCTAGCCTATGAGGCAGCGCTGCCTCGGAGGCAAGTGTGCTTTAATACCTGCCCAGGAGGCAGGGTGTAGGATAACATGTAAAGTGCCTGCCTTAGAGGGAAGGTTTGCCTCCCAGAGGTACTTTGTCTGCACATGAGGCAGTGTTTTGTGACTTATATAGCATCAGCCTTCCAGGCAGGATTTAGTAGTTGTCTCTGAAGGCAGGGTGTACAACAAAGAGTTATGTTTTTTAAATGAAAGCTACTCACCTCCGAGGCGGCACTGCCTCAGAGGCAGGTGTGCTAAGCTGCCTGCTTTTGCTGCTGATTGGTTAATGCATGCTGATGAACTGGCCCTCCTACTGCTTGCTATTGCGACAGTGATTGGCTGCTTCAGGTGTCTGCCTCTGAAGCAGCGCTAATAGGCAGAGATACTTACTGTGGCAAAGAATTAGTTAACCAATGAACAGTGCAAGTGGGTGGGTTTAGCGCACCTGCTCCGAGGCAGCACTGCCTCAGAGATGGCTTTTGTTTCAAAAAATCGATCACTGGCTACAGATGGGCCAGCTGATCCTTTTCATTATAAGTTTGAAAAGAAACACATGGCTCATACTGACATGACTAGCCTACAACTATCTCTCTTGCTATCCACTAGTGTATATTAAAACATTTCTAATGCTGTTGACTCCATCATAACTGAACAAAGGACACATTTAACACCAGAAAATGTAGAAGTTTATGAAGGTTCATGTTCTACATTACAAGAGGTAAACGTATGAGTAACCCAAAGTGGACAAAACACAGTCAACAAGTGAGTGAATAAGCAATACATTTTAGGTTAAGTAACTAGTTACTTTTTCATTACTACTTAAAGGTAAACATCCACCTGTAATCAGGCCCCACCACAGTGTGAGGCAGGGCCCGATTAGCATTTTCACAAATTTTGTTTACATTTTTTTTACTTACAGTGAGTTTAGTAATTAAGATTTTAATCTGGTTGATCCTGTCATCCCTCCTGCCAGCATTCTGAAACAAAGCACCTCTATTGGTGCTCCCATAATCTCCTCCCACAGCTGTCCCAAGAATGATGCATGAGCCAAGGAGCAGCCACAGGAGTGTGCTTAGGAGTCCTGCATAGTCAGAGCTAGTAATAGCTCCAATTTGCAATTTACATGTCTCAGTGCCATTCCAAGACCAGATATACTGTAGACTGGAAGTCAACTGCACCCCTAAATGTGCATCACATTGAACTTTTTCATGATAAATCTCAACTGCCAAATTTTAGACCACCACTCTCATCTTTGCAGATCCCTCTGCAGCTCCCCCAACCACTTCCTCACTATTTACCCTGCCACAGAATGTTATCTGCAAAGAGACACGCTTGCCTTGTATTCCTTCCCCTATGTCACTGGTGGACATATTGAAAATGACCGGCCCCAGGAATGAACCCTGTGGCACCCCACTAGTGACCTCCTTTCTCTCCTAACTTGACTCCATTTACTATCCCCCTCTGTCCCCTCCCCCACAACTAGCTTCCTACCCATCTAACTAGATATTTCACTGTTCCCAGGTCCTCTAACTTCTTCAGCAACCTCCTGTGTGACACACAGTCAAATATCTTGCTGTGGTCAGAGTACAGCAAAACCACTGCTTGCCCCTTGTCCACTGCTATAGTTACCAGTCAAAGAATACTATCAGGTTGGTCTGACAAGACCTACCTGTCATGAACCCATGCTGCTTACTATCCTGGAGCCCATTTCTCTCCAGGTAGTCCACTAGGTCCTCTGTGACAAGTGTCTTCATTAGTTTTCCTGCTATGGAGATAAGACAAACTGAGTCTGTAGTTTCCTGGTTGTTCTTTGTCTCCTCCCTTGTGGATTGGTTCTATGTCCGCTATCCTCCAATCTTTCAGAGCCACCCCTGACCATAAAGAACTATCGAACGGCTCTATAACGGGTGCAGCCAGTTCCAGTGCCAGTTCCCTGAGCACCCTTAGGTGCATCTCATCCAGTCCTGCAGCCTTGTCTATTTTCAGGCCTGCTAGCCCTTTTCTGACCCATTCTCCTGAAACACCATCTGCCCCATTTCTGGGATACCTCTTGCAGCAGCAGCTTTTATACCATTTACAGGCAAAGGCCCACTATCCTTTACTGTGAACAAAGCACATGTAGTCATTCAGAATGGCTGCCTTCTGCTCATCCACCTCATTACTCAGTCCCTTCCATCAGCCTAATAATTCCGCCTTTCATCTTCCTCTTTTCCCTCATGTATCTATAGAGTTGCTTCCTCCCCCCCAATCCCCTCTGCTACTACATTTTAGAAGCTGACTGCCAACAGGAAAGACAACTTTATTTATATAGCACTCTAGTCCCAAAACAAATTTACAACACAGAAATAAATGAATTATAATAAGCATAAAAAGTGAGGTAGACTGCAAAAACAGAAAGAAAGCCCCATAAATAATTAAATACTGAACATTATACATGAAACAAAGGCTTGCTCAAACATAAAAGTTTTTAACACCTTTATTAAATGCCTCCACTGAGTACACAGATCACAAATTAAGTTGAAGGACATTCTAAATCAATGGTGCTGCTACCAAGAAGATCCTAGCCCCTGACTGCCTCAGTTGCAATTTTGAGACAGTTAAAAGACATCCTTCATGGGGTGGAGGTGGAAGCCGGGAGTATAATAAGACTAAGAGGTCTTTTAGGTAATCAATCTCCAATCCATGCAGGGCTTTGAATGTTAACAAAACAACCATGGCAGTGATACACCACCAAATTGATGGCCAACATAGTTCATGCACAGAAGGTGTGATATGATCAGAAAAATGACTTCTAGCAATCAGCCTGGTCACAGCATTCTGTATTGGCTGCAGGTTGTGCATCAACTTATTAGTTAGCCCTAGGTGAGGACTGTTACAGTAGTTGAGCCCCAATGTTAAAAAAGCAAGCACATGGGTCACTAAATCCTCATGCCCTAGACTGAGCTTAATCTGGGAGAAATTCCTTTATTGGTAAAAAAAAAATAAATCTTGGATTGCTGCCACTACCCAATGTTCAAGAGACAACTTACAGTCAGGATGACCCCAGATTTTTCATCCTATCCATGACTTACAGTCCCTTACTGTTCAAAGATGGATCTTTGAAGGATGGGTTGCTCACTGCTGGTTCATAAGGACCCAGATCAACCAGAAGCCTTTCTATCTTGCCTGAGTTAAAGCTCAACCAGCTATATACCATCCAGTCAAAGATTTCACTGAAACATCAGTCAATCACAGAGGCTACATCGGGCATGACTTGTGTAAATAACACATAAAGCTTGATATCATCTGCATAGCAGTGAACCTCCAGCTTATGGTGTCTAATGACCTGTCCCAATGGCAACATATATACAACAAATAACATGGGACAGAGTCTACCTCTGTGGCACACCACAGCATATCGCCACAGGCTGTGAGGAAAAATAACTTAATGCACCCTATTGTGATCTGACAGCTAAGAAGGACTTGGGAGTATTTAAAAGTTGTCCCATTGAATCTTCCATACTGTTGCAGGTGACCAAGAAACCCTTATGATCTGCCATGTCAAATGCCAAAGAGAGAGATCAAGGAGAATAAGCACAGAGCATGTCCCTCTATCTCTTCCAGGGGAGCGTCATTAAGCCATGTAACATGCATGGTCACCATGCTGTGTTCAGGCCTGAAATCAGACTGGAATGGGTCACTGACATTATGTGTCTCAAGATGTCCCTCAAGCTGTGCCACTACTTCCTTTTTCCTTTTTTTTCTTCTTGTTTTGTTTTAATTAATTCCTTTTCAATTTGAGACAGGTCTTAGTTTGAAAGAACCTCCAAGAGTCTACCAACAGATGGATAGGACCTTGGTCCAAGGTGGCAAAGGGTCATACCACCATATGAAAAAACCACATGGCTGAAAATGCCACAGTGAAACAGTGCCACACAAAAACAGAATCGGGCAAAACACCAACCTGTTCTGCACACCACACCCATTGAAAATAATGGGTCTTTATGTTTTTTGAGGGGGCTTTGCCCCCCGCACACCACCCGGAACTTAAATAACAAACTCCAGGGAGGGAAGACTTTGGGGATGGGGGAGAAACTTGGGAGGGGAGAAGTTTGATTTAAAAATAAAAACACGCCGGCAAAAGTTGCAGCAGGGGAAACCTATGGGGGAACTGAACCATGGTCCCAGGTCTCCCAACTATACCGTGTACTGGTGCCCTAGCCACTCCACCACAGGAGCAGCTCGACCAGGCACCCAGTACACAGCAACTTCTCCTCTCTTTCCATCAGTGTGCAGCAACAGGGGTAGCAGTAAATCCCTATTGCTATTCTACCCCAGTCACTGTGATTTCAAGTGCTGCATGTACAGTGCGGGTAATACCATGCTGTCTTACATGCGCGGTATTGACCCAGTACCATTCAAGGTACAGTAAGTCGGGTGCATCCCAGAGATCACACCAAGCACATCTTTATTCAACACTAGAAGACACTAGCTCCAATCCCATGAAGGGTCCTTGGATATCTCCCAGTTTGCCTCTGCTGACCCCCAACAGGCCACTTGCTGGAAACCAGACAGAATAAATGCCACTGTCCAAGAAGAACCACCCAAACTCCTCCAGAGCAGACACAGCAAACTGTCTCCAGTGCAGAAGAGCTAGGTGGATTGTTTGTACTTGAAGCAATTACCTGTGACAGGAGTTCTGACATTCTCCAAGGGACTGGTCTCCCTTATTTCCCATAATGGGCCTTCAGAGCCAGCCTGTCATCCACCGAGTGGGACCTTATCCAAGAACATGCCACCCTCCACCCAGTTGTCTTCAACCGATGCAACTCACTATCATTATGCCATAGCAAGCGGCATCAGGAGGTCAGTGGGTGGACATGAACCAGTGCAAGAGTGTCTAGAGCCTCCAAAATGGCCACATTATAGCCACTTATAGCTGATTTCACACCTTCCTCATATGGTGTTTCCATGCCTGAAACATCCAGCACTGCCTAGAGATTTTCTGGCTCCAGTATATCCAACATGAAACTTTAGTACAAGTACTGTTTGCAATTTTTAAATGCCTCACAGCTTTTATTATGCTCACCCACACGTGGTCTAATGTACCTGTGACAAAATCTGGACAGCAGTTTGTTCTAGGCTACTAGGTCAAACCAATAATGTCAGGTGACATTGTAAAGAGAACATGATAAGAAGTTAAGATACTGAATTGAAATACAATAAAGAGCTTTGGTGTCAGGTCAATGAAGTTGTAACAGAGCTGTTAACACAATACTGTAGATCAGGTAAGTGTGTATATACTTAAGAAATCAGTTAGAAGAGTAACTTACATAAATAACTAAATAGTATTCAATATCTTGCTCTTTTATTGGAAATAAAGTATCATTTGATCTTAATAAGGTCAAGGAAGATTGTTTACTACTAAAAGGTCTGAACCTCCCGGCCCCCACCCCAACAGAACCTAGCAGCACTTCTTTCACAGATGGTATGGCCTTGTGATTGGGTTATTCAGATTTCAGATGCTAAAACTGGAATCATCAAGAGATGGCCCAGTGGCATGGAGTGCTGAGGCACTGAGCGCCTTATCTCCCACCACAATGGTGACCCAAGTTTAGGAACAGATGTGGGTTTTCTTGGGGGCTGACCAGGAAGGAAGGATTAAGCATCTGTAGGCTAGCTCTTCTCCCTCAGGTAGGGCAGATTACCTATCCCGCAGCTTGCCTGCCACCTAGAGGAATTTAGGTGGCAGCTCCATGAGATAGTTAGGGAAGTGGACCCAATGTTCAGACACTGGGGGGGTCTCTGCAGAGGCAGAGCATGTACAATGCATCACTGGACACATGTGGGCCCTACTGGGGAGAAAATCAGAGGAAAAAAACTCCAACCACAGTGAGGTGACTGCCCAGTCCCTTGCAGGCCCTGCTTCAAGAACTGGGCCCTTCCAAACATTGTCCTGAGGCAGGACCCACTGGAGAAGGTACAGTAAGTGTCAAAGAAGTTGTGTAATGGGGCCAGGGAGACTGGTCCAGATGGGGGCCAGTCAGAAAAGTTGAGGAGATAAACAGCTTTCGGGGAAAATCGAAATCATCAGATTGCACTCCGCAATTAGAATTTCTGAGTTTCAGAATTCAAGGTTGAAATGCCAAAATCCTAAACAGAAAGTGATGTACATGAATTTCATCCAACTACATTTTCAGAATCAGAAATTCCTATTCTGAACCCGAGTCGATGCCTTAACTGTCATCAGAACAGACTTAGCGAGTCAGACTCGGAATCTGTGATAGTCTGATTGATGCAAATGGAACAGATTCCACCTAGTCCAGGCATCCATAATTGCAATTAGAGGGTTAGAACACAGATCTGTTAACCTGGAGACCCAGCAGACACAGGTTTGAATCCCACAACTTCCACTTACTTATTATGTATCCTTGAGCAAGTCACTTAATCTGACTGTGCTTATTTCTCTCTTTATCTGTACCTAATCCCCTGAGCTTTCCTTTTTCTTTATGTGCATGCTTAATAGCTGCTGGCATGCCCATGCTCATGAATTGTAAAGCAGTTTGGGATACTGTATGTATGAAAAGCATATATAAATATGAAAAACAACTATTTATTTCCACAGCGAACCCCCCCCCCGTGGCTTTGGGCTAGGCATTGGGATAATAATACAAACCCAGGTCTCCCACGTGGGGCACCACCAGGTCAGGCACCATTCCATCCTGTTGTTTTAGTTTATTATTCTGTTACCACTCACCAGCAGGCACCTGCTCTTTTTTCTTCAACTGTTCCAGCTCCTTGCCCAATAGTATCATGACTCTGTGGACCAGCTCCAATGGGGGACCCTCTTTCCCATGGCAATTCAACTTTCAAGTTTGGTTTATTGATCAGCATTATGCCTTTACAATGTACTAAAAACAATACAGTTTGAACATACAGAATAAGTTCTAAAATATACTCATACAGTTTACATAAGTTTATCCAGGTCAATTTCCAAGAGAATCGAAATTCAACCTGCACTTTCCGATATTTCTAATATTAAATATTGATCATCAAGATCCCTTAATAAAAAATGTGAATAATCAAAATCACTGATAGGAATTACCAATATAATATATCCATCACAATCTTGTCACTATCCCCAGGAGCAGATTAAATCCTGGTATTGGGCAAATGAGAGCATATATGGCCTTTGGTAGAAGCAATTTGACAAACTAAAAGCCAGAGATATAAGTTAGGCTTGTTATAAAGTCTCTGGCTGCCTTCCTGATTTCCATGACTATAGGGCTAAGAGAAATGCCTGTAAACAACTTATTCATCTGGCTAAAAGCTCTTACTGCAATTATTTGTTAACTACTGCCACGGGAGTCTCAAAGAAGTTCTGGTCACACGGTAAAACCTTTTTGGCCGCTAAATAAACCCAGACAACAAATTACATGATTATAAATGATGTGCACTGTAATAACCCATCTACCATAGCTGAAGCCTTTAATGAACACTTTTCAGATTTATCTGCTTATACTGCTTCTTTTTCTTCTCTGCAGCACCCCACTGCACTCTTCCACTGGCAGGTACCTCTCATGTCCACTATTTTGTTTTCAACTCATTACTAGAAATAAAGTCCTAAAACTGCCTAAGACTATCCCTGATAGCACTAGTGCTGGTCCATATGGTCTTGAACCCAGACTTCTAAAACTGGATGCTCTCCCCAGCTTCTCCTCTTGCAAGAATCTATAACATGTCACTCTGTAGTGCAACTGTCCCAAATATCTGGAAAACTGCTAATATCACCCCAGTATTTAAAAAAAGGCGACCCTAAATCTATTAACAATTACTGTCCAATCGCTTTACTCTCGGTTCTAAGCAAGATCCTTGAGAAAATGGTTTCACTACAAACCATTACCTACTTACTGACGTATAACCTGCTCTATGACTCCCAACATAGCTTTAGAAAGGGACATTGTACTTCCACTGCCCTTCTACAATTTACTAATGATATCAAAGTTGCTATGAACAATTGTCTTTTAACTAAAGTAGTCTTCACAGATCTGACTAAGGCGTCTGATTTAGTTAATCACTCACTTGTCCTAGATAAAATGCTGTGGGATTTCCCATTGACATTGTCTCTTGGTTTACCAGTTACCTGTCTGATAGAAAACAAGGAGACAAATTTAATTCTGCTGTCTCAAGCCTCTCTGCAATAAATATTGGTGTCTCCCAGGGCTCAATCCTTGGTCCCCTACTCATCTCTCTACTCATAAATGACATCCCTAAAATCCCCTCCTCTTACTCATCCCTGCTCTATGCAGATGATTTGGTTCTCTACTATTGCACAAAGTCTATCCCTGATCTTGATACCACTCTTACAGTGGACTTCTTAAAGATCCAAAAATGGCTCACTCAAAACAAGCTGGTTCTAAATGCTGGTAAAATCCAGTGCATGCTATTTGGCTCAGCAGCCAGATTAAGGAAAAGTGCTAGCAAACTGTCAATTACCTGTGCAGATTGTTCCCTTCTGGAAAATGTGAGCACTATCAAATATCTCGGGCTTATGCTTCACCCCTCACTAGCTTCTGACCTCCACATCGTCTCTACATGCAGAGCTGTCAATTCTAAACTTGGCATCGCCTATCGTACCAGCTACGTTTTTACCCTCTCCTCTAGGACTGCCATTGCACAGGGTGTCCTACTTCCTGCCCTTGCATATGCTTCAGTAACTTATGCTGGTGCTGCTAAAACCAGTCTTCTTAAATGGGATGTCACGTAAAACAGAATTTGTCATTATGCTTTAGCATCACCATGTCTTACTCAGCACTGTAAGCTCTATAGTGATTTAAATTGGCTCTCCCCTTCATCCTACCAATCTCAATCCTGAAGCTGCTTCTTAGATAATATCATTCGCACTGGCATTCCTGCTTCTCTTGCCAACATGCTGACACCCATAAATTCTAGTTATAATCTTCGTTCTGGGGATAAATCCCTACTAAATATACCTAGCTGTAAAACTCAAATGGGGACCCAGGCTTTTTCCTATGCTGCACCCAATTTCTGGAACTCACTTCCTGTAGGCCTTAGGCTCTCCCTAACCCATGCTACTTTCAAGAGGTTGTTACATGCTCACCTCTTGGAAAATTATTTTAGCACTTGTATCCTCCTTGAACTCCCTTCTTCTCTGTCACTTTCACTTGCCTCTCTCCCTTTCCTTGTCACATCAACTTCCACACTTAATCTTTGCTTTCTCTCTACCTAAGTCCTTCATTAACCGTGCCCTAGTTTCCTTCTAACATTATCCTGGCCCTGCTTCTCTCTCTGTCCTCTCACCTGTTAGACTGACACATAGACTTTACCTTCCCATGACTGACATGTTTAAACTGTGAATACCTCTTACACTCTAATTTCTTGATTCTATTATCCAGTTTCATCTATTATCAATTTAAAATAGCTTAAATTCTCACTTCTGCTCTCACAATTGTTATGTTATATTTATTTCTGTTTTGTATTTTGGTTGTGATTTTTGGACCAAATGTGTTTGACCTTATATTGTACATTTTTCCATTTACTTCACTGTTTTGTCTTTTCCATGATGTGTGCTATCTATATTTCTGATCTGTCTTAACTTTTACTGATGTAACCGATGACATTGCTGATGTAACGTTTACTTATGGAACTGCTGACATTGATATATTTGCACTGTATTTCTCCTTACCTTATTTGGACTAGTAATGGTATTTCTATGGACTGCTTTTTTACTTGTACCCTCCTGGGCTGTGCCTGAAAATAGGCATTTTTATGTCTTGTGCACCCATCCAGTGATCAAAAACAAAATAAAAAGTGCCTATCCGGCCAATTTGGGCTCTGAGGTCAAGTAAGGGAATTATATTTCACTGAAAAGGCCACCTTACAATGGGCCTAAAATACAAGAAAATTTACCGAATCAGACCTTCTTGAGCCTGAATGCTCCTAGTCACTAGCTCATTATCTCCTCCCTGTACCAATTACCTCTCGGTTACCCATCCCAAACATACACAGCCAGCACCTCTTACACAAGAGGCCATCTGTGTGAACTTAATTTCCATCTGCAGTCCTACTGGATATGAAATAGTTGAGTGCTAGGTTGCCAGTATCCTTAAATAAGTACACACATTTTATCTGCTACTTAATACATTTATAACACATCTAGAGCATAAAGCTTATGCATGAATTATGAATTCTTACTATAATAGACCACGATATTAATAATAGTTCAGTTCCAGTTTCTACTAAAAATAATTAATAAAATAAAATGTATGCACTTTTCAAAATGCAATTACTGCAGATGTACAAATCTGTTACCATTTATATATTTAAGAAAATCTTAAAAAATTAAACTGCAAAGAACGGCAGTGCCACTTTAAGACAAAAGAGGCCAGCTGTTAGAAGAGCATGAGAACACACAATAAAATACCCTCTTAGCACAGCAAGTTGGTGTAGTACTATACAGTTGGGGCAATAAGGTGATGGCTGTCGTGGTGGATAATCTTGCTATTTAAACTTTTAAAAACGGAAAATGAAATGATTCGTTGTAGTTCACCCAGTCCGGCCTGCTGGGACCAACATCACATATGAACAGAAGCATTTAAATAATTATTAAACTGTAATCCTGACTTAAAAGTGAACTAAACAGGGGTTAAGAGGCACCATTACAATCAGAAGTCCATCTATTCTTACACAGAAATTTAAAAGTTCCATCAAGAATTCATGAGTTTGTATATGAAGACAGAGTGCTCCGCTCACTCTTTGGAGTCCATTATCTTGTAAACAGATGATAATATTACAGATATGAATAGAGCATTTTAAGTGTTAAGTTTGACTAAAGCAGGTAATCTGAAACAGTTCTCAAACATTATAACCTCTCTGGCGTTAATGGGGAGGGGAAATGTTTTGGAGCTCCATATCCTTCTACAGGAAGATTCATCCCAAAGACAAAGTCCAAGATTCTTCCAAACCCAAACAACGTCTTTGTGAAGGGGCTGCTAAAAATCATCTCAGTAAGACAAACAGCTGTTACCACTTTAAAGGTACTGAAATATATTGTGTTCAGGAGTCCAGACTGCGTAATTAGAGTTCCAGCACCACAGGAATCATTTAGAATGCCAGGGATGACAAACCAAGGATTCTTAGTTCATTATTTAAACTGCTTATTGTCACTGACTAAAAATAAAAACAAAAACAGTACCTCTTAGAGGGTTTTACCCCACACAGTATTTCTATAGGTTAAAAAGGGTGAACCACCATAAACCCGACATATTCAGAAGCTGATCCTCTTCCCTGACAAATAATGGTAAGCCCAAGAAAGGGTCCAATTTCCACAAAACCAAATGATGGGGAAAACTAATCCTACTGACCAGACCATCTTCATGGCTTAAGCCATTTAGACTTTGAGAACTACTTCCATCTGGTCCCCATTGCCATTCTTCGATTTCACCTCACCTGTGGTGTGGGTCTACTACAGCACTTGCCATAACTCTGGAGTCCACACCCGCCATTATTCAGGGTTTGCTTCTGACATCAGCCTAAGGAAAGAGAAAACACAGACTCGCTCCACTGAGTGTAATATTTTGCGCAGGTTCCACAAAAAAAAAAAACCCCTTTTCCCCCAGTCAAGGATGGCATATCTGCAATTATTTATATTGCTGAGCCTGTCAGCACTTATCTCTTTCTCCGGTGGTCCATCTCCCATTCTTTCAAAGTGTAGAGTATCCATCTTTAAATGGGGTAAGCTGGGTCCATCCATAACAATGGATTATCTGCTCCATTTATTCCCCCCGCGAATCCTCTCAGCTCTCATCTCTTAGTTCTCCATGGCACAAACCCATCTCAAACAGCAGGCTCTGGTCCAGAGCGTCACATTCCCTCCTCAAAATAAGCAGCTGGTCAAGCAAGAAAATTCATGAGCAACCAGCTTAAAGAAACAGTCTGCTTGTTTCAAAACACTTTAGCTGCCATATCATAGAGGGACCAGCAAGAAAAACCTGCTAAATTTGGTGTGTAACAGCCAGCGGTTTGCCTCCCAAAAGATGGAGAACTCCCATTGGGAAACCTTTCAAGAGTTAGATACTACTAGCCAAAAATTTGGATAAATAAAAATAACCCATGGTTCATTCAACAGGTATTTGGCCATGGAACTGAGCTGAGCCTCATAGCACGCCATTCCAGCTATTAGTACTAAGCAAGGCTAGCAACGTGTCCGTTGGAGTACTTCTATCTGAGACACAAAACCATTACTGAGCTCGGTACTGCAGATCCAGTGACATAATAATATTAGTTTAATTCAGAAAAGTGCTGGAAGGAGCTTGGAGAAAAATAATTAAATATTTAAACACGAATTTGGCATGTGAGTTGTGGAATAGAGCAACATGCGGCCATCTTGTTTCTCCACCCCCCCAAACAGAGCCCCATGGCAATTCCCAGAGACTGGTACCCCCAGAATTACTCTAGTTAACCATAACAGGAAAGAGTTGGGCCAGGGATCAGGGCTTATGACATGGGGAAGATAGGCAGATATCATGCGTCAGAAAGGAGTATTCCCCCCACCACCGAATTCGTTCCACCTTCCTTCCCTAATTTGTGCCAACCCTCATCCACATCTGTCCTGGAGTAGGACGTCAGGTGGTCATCCATGACAATAAAGAACCACAGGAGGAGCTGAAGCACCAACAAGGCTTCTACCCTCCCCCACAGCTGGTGAATGCTACCTCTGCAGCATCTTCCAGACTCCATGGCCCAATGTAGTAGAACCGGGTCGCACTGACGTTAGAGGGACTCCTTGCATTCTACCATTTCAACAGGAATTTCGGGTGTACAAACTGGAAAGAACTGTCAAAAAAGTCAAACTCCAACAGCACTGTGCTATCAGCAGGACAATTAAATCACAACTAAAAGTTGCTGACAATATATTGTGATTAAATCTGCAAGGGTTTAGTAGTTTATTCATTTATTTATGTAGCTTTTGTTGACCAGTTAATTGATTATGGCAACACTGTCTGTGGTGCTGCCTCAAAGACCACCCTGGCCAGACTGGACCCCCTCATCCATTTCTTCTGCCGTTTTGCTTTGGACTGCCTACCCCCGCATCCATCACTGTTCTCTATACTCCGCCCTCTTTCTTCCCTCCTTGGAAGATTGTCACACTACCCACTGTGCCTCCTTCATTTCCAAATTCTAGCTGGCTTCACTCCCCCCCACCTCAGCTCTCTACTCTCCTCTATGCTCCCACCATGTACTCCATCCATAACTCTATCGTTCCCTCTTACTTCCCTCTCGTAAATCATTTGCTGGTCAGGCTGCCTTCTCCTTCCACTTTTCTAAACTTTGGAACTCTCTCCCCCAAACCATTTGCTCCATCTCTTCCAAATGCTCTCTCTCCTCTCTACTTCATGTTCACACTGCACCCTCCTGTAATTTCCCTTAGTCATAGCCCTACCACACTCCTCTTTCTCCCTGCTGCCTGCTTTCTCATAAGTCTTTCCCTTTCTGTCTTCTTCTTCTTCTACCCTTCTCCTTTGCAGGCCAGGAAACCAAGTCATGGGCTGGGTGTTCACCCAGCCACGTTTGACCCTTGTGGGGTTTGCATCCCAGAGGGACAAAGGTCTGCCTCTCCCTCTCCTTCTTCTTCCTTCCCTATTCCCTTCCACACTAGTTCATCCTCTCTCCTCCTCCACTTTCTCCCCCGCCTGCTTTTTACTACTTTTTCCTACTCCTTCTCATTCCCCACTGCTACCCTGCTCTTTGTAGGCCAGGAAACAAGGACATGGGCTGGGTGTGCACCCAGCCGTGTCTGGCTTTTGTGGGGTCTGCACCCCAAAGGGATCAAGGTTTGCCCTTCCCTCACTACCATACTTCCCCTACTCCCTTTCCTATTCCCTTCAACACTAGTTCTCTACCCCCTTATGCTCTCCCTCCCCTCTGTGCACTATCCCCTATTGCCCTCCTATATAATTGTTCTAGTCTCT
The DNA here is from genome assembly GCA_016271365.2 of Neoceratodus forsteri. Classification (NCBI taxonomy): domain Eukaryota; kingdom Metazoa; phylum Chordata; order Ceratodontiformes; family Ceratodontidae; genus Neoceratodus; species Neoceratodus forsteri. The sequence goes on from CM028130.1 coordinate 1,508,843,301, forward strand.
GATCCTAAGGGACCTCCATCCCACCCTACCGTTTTGATAATTTGATTTTTTTTGACTTGCGTATGTCTAGTGCAAAACTTTCCTATTGTACTTAACTCTGCAGTGTTATTTAATCTCTGTATGATGTTTTATTTTGTAGTAAAATCTATTGTACTTACCCTTCCCCCACCCCTCAGGATGCATCTGGAAACAAGCCATTACTTAGCTCAGTATGTCTTTCCTGGTGAAACTTTTCAAATAAATAAATATGTACCACAGACAATGTAATCAGCTATTTTCAGGAACTATCTGGGAGGTTACGGGATACAATAAAGTAAGCAGAGAATGTACTCAATATAGTGATTTCAAACATGTTACAATTAGACAAGAAAAAATGGCAAAGTATATCAATGCATTAGGTAAACATCATATAAGCAGATGTAAATCAGCAGACATTATTTGGAGACTGAAAAGCATCCTATAGGTAGCATATGAGGGAGAATATTTTATAGGTAAAATTAGGTACATGAAGAAAAACAATCCAGGAGTAGGGGTTTCCTTAAAAATGTATTTAAAGTGTATTTCTAGATTATCCCAGTGATGTCAGTAAAACATTTCATAAATCACTTATCTTGTGCCAGAATCCCACTGTTTGCTCATGTGGTACAAACTATTTAGTACAAACCGTAGGCGGTAGTTGCAGTCACTAAGGATAGTGGTGTCAAATGGGGAAAATGCTGTCACAACACTGCAGTGCTACCCATTACCACAATACTCAAAGATAGGTGCTTGTCACAAGGGGAGGAGTACCCTTTGTGACTGTGCCACAATGCAAAACACTGTCGTAGAGAGTATAAACAAGTTCTGTACATGCTAAGATAGCAGACAGTCCCTTGCAACCTACTTGCAGCATGGCATGGCACCAGTTACATGATGTAATCCAATGCTGCAAGGCAGTCTGACTACTCAGCCAGTGGGTATCCTACCTAGAAGTATCCCCCTTCATAACTACCTCTCTTGTCATCAGGCCAATGGTTTCTCTCCTCATAGTGGCCAGATGGCTAGACTACCTAGTGGTGCAGTAGACCCACTCCCCTACATGTTGAAATTTCCTGCCATCCAATACTAACCCTCCCCCCCAGTCTCTGTGGTCCTCCATACCTGGTGATACAGCAGTGCTCTTCCCAACTCTGTCTGTTGGTCTGTATGCTGCACCTGTTCACAGCAGTTTGACCCCCACAACCCTTATTCTGTCTGTCATGGTTTGCAATAGTCAAGGATCACAGAAGGCTACAAATAGGCATGCTAGGGCTGTCATGCCTTTCTAAGTGGCCCCCGTAGGTCACTTATATGGTGGCCCTGCCCCTTTCTCGCATGGTCATGATGCCATTTGCAAACCCATGGGAAATGGTTGTGATCCTCCACTGAGCATAGATTAACAGGGCACAGAGTCACTGGTGGCACTATGAGTTTGCACAAACCACTTAGAATCCCCAACTGTTACTGTACATGAGAACAAGTGTCTCCTTGTTGTGCTGATAACTGCCAACCATACTGCAGCACCCAGGATGAATTGCTGATGATATCCGAGGAAGAGGGGGTGAAGCAGTTCTCAGCTTTAATCACACTCAGTATACAGAATAGTTGGGATCCTCAGTAGCAACATAATACCATATGGGGGGTTCACAGTTCCCCAAAAGCCGCCATCTAGGTTTCTTTTTTCTTTTCCATCATTTGTTTATCCCATCGTGGACACCTGGGTGGCTGCTTCTCTCCTGCCCTGCCCTGGCACCCCCAGCTTCCATCTCTCCCCAGTGGTTACCTGGCTTTGGTCCCCACAGATTACCATTCCATGGCAGGATGGAGGGTTGTCCTCTCCCCAGGCACTCATCCAACTCTCAGCCAGGCATCCCGGAGTGGCATTGCAGGCCCACTGGAAGTGAGTGAGGCTTCATGTATCCCAGGCTCCACTGTTTTTCCTCCTTCTTTTTCTTCCTTGGTCACTCCCACCACCCCAGATGGCCTGTGCAACCTCTGTCAGCCTCAAGTAGCACACTCTGGGCATGTGCCATCCCTCATGAAGCAGTAAGCTCCCTGGCTTCACCATGAGGGGCTGTTGCTGCACCAGAGCTGGGCCATCTCCCTCCCCAACTGGCTTGAGCTCCCCTCGGGAGCACTCCTCCACCTGGCCACCTGCCCTTGTAGATCCAGGCTCACTTCCAAACCCGGGTCACCAGTACAGAAGTGCAAAGTGCTTCCACTGAGACATCAGGCATCCTCCACCATCTAGCTATTTAAAACATCAGCAAGCTACTTCCTTATCCTCATTACGCATAAGACTCCACCTTCAAAAATGCAATCTCTATGCTGCGCACCCTGCACTGGAACAAGTCCTGCCTTCTAATCCCAGTTTGCCTTGAGATAGTCCTCAAGATGCTCTTGCCAGTGTTTGACTTTACAGATGTGGTCTATGATGCAGACCCTAATCCTTCCTGGCCAGATAAGACCCCTTCTTTTACCCATTCTGCCATTTTCCCCCGAGCCATCAATTCTGTACCCATCACTGCTTCCTTTACACCAGTCTTTCCCTCCATCTTTGAAAGGCATCTGACTCATCCACTTTGCTTTCTTGTTCTCCAAATTTTGGTTTTGATCACTCCCCTACTACCACTTCTCTCCTCTTACTACCTCTGTTCTGTTCACCCTCTCTATCCCTGGATCTAGAACCTCAGTGGGCAGCCAGATTTCCTCTCTCAGCTCCACTCTCCAGAATAACCTTCTTTTGCCCCCATTTTTTCCCCTCTTCCTTGTCTTTCAAAATTTTCCTTCAAGACCACTCCATACCTGCTCCAGCATCTAACACCACTTTCTCCCTCTTTTCCTCTGATACGTCCCACACCCGCATTCTTTATTCTCATTCTTACCATACTGGGCTTCCCTACAGATGGCTTAAGATGGCACAGTTCCTCATGGAATAGACTGAAGTAGAACCAAAATTCAGAAAAAGTTTACAAATGTACTTCACAAAACACTTAAAAGAAAAACTTAGTTTTTAGGCAACAAGAGATAGTTTCCATCTATTGTCATTTATACTATTTTGTGTAAATTTAAGATTATGGTTATGTTTACTGTGTGAGAGTTGACTGTTGTGAGGCCTGTATAGTGACATGTTAAACAGAATGCAGCAGCAGTTGAACAATTTTCTAGTCTGTTTACGTTCCCACACATATATACACATACACAAATATGTACAGATTTGCGTACCCATGACACCTTTGCACTGGGTTTGAAGTTTTTGGCCATATGTGTGTTTACAGAATACACACACTGGAAAGTATCTGCCTTATTGTATCATTTATGAATTCTACACTACACATTATTATGATTTTTACTCTTTATAGCATGTAAATTACTGCACCCCCTACACATACACATGCACACACATTCACTACTACAATAAAAAGAGGAGTTCAAATATATATGTTTCCAGGCAGCTGAAACAGCACAACTGCCCATCACTATGGGATTCACTAACTGGTGAAAAGAAGTTTTCAAATGGGGAGTTGTGTTTCATGAATGTCTAGCCCTGGTTACCTAGACGCTGGCTGCTTAAGGAGATGGATGTTGCCACTGCTACATTTCACTGCTTAAGGAAGGTTAATCGGCCATGTCTGTGTGTATAGTGCAGTCTGCATAGTGCCATGATATTTGGCACATCTCAGTACCACAGGTACTGTACTTTAACTACTGGTAGTGTCTGGACTGAGAAATAGAATTTAAGGCTTATCCCTCCGTTGTCCATCCCTCACCATGGCCCGTCACTTGACAAAGACACTCGGAGTACCACTAATTGGTCCTGTCTGCTACTGAGTCTCTTTTTTTTCTCTCTTTCTTCTCTTTCTCCTTCTGTTTCCTCCTACTTTTCCCTACTTATCTTTCCTTAAATGCATCTCAGTATCTTTCTTTCTTGAAAAATAATTATTGATTTATTACTGCCTTTGTAAATTGCTGAATGTTTTTTGTTATTACATGTCTTGTTTTTATGTACTATGTGACATGGAACATTTGTAAAAGAGCCTTGGCTCAAAGGTATTAATTCCTAGACCACTAAACTAAACTAAACTAAACCTTTATATGGTACTGTTCATGCTCTGCATCCCAAAGTGCATTACAAGCAATTTATTTACACAGGATAGCATAGCTGAGATGCTACATCTCATTTTCAGTATGGTCCTGTTTCTGCATAGGACAGCTTGATGCCTCTCAACACTGTATAGTACATGGAAACTGTAGCATAGGCACTTTGATTATATACTGATATATAAAAACTGTAACATCATGAAAAGTATATCAAAACATGAAGGTAGAGTACAGATGTATGTATATATGGTGATAATGTTTCACTCTATGTATCAGTATTACTTTAGAAACTTGAAAAATTATTATTGTGCAGTAGCACCACTATATTTAGGTTTGAGAAGGCCCTTCTTTTTAAAACCCCAGTTTTGACAAATAAATAATTCAGTCATCCACAGAGCTAGAGTATAGAGAGGAAGACAGAGGACTTGCTAATCTGCATTAAGGTAAGAGGGAACCTGTCCTGTTAACTGGCTTTTATTTTACTGCGTGAACAGTCTTCTGATCAAACATTTGTGCCGACTGGGGTTAAAGGAGTTCAAAAGGAATGTGAGAATTCAGGGCATGTATGGGGCACGTTCTGCTAGAAGCAAATCAGCCCTAGCAGTCAACTATTTAACTCCCACAGGTTCAAGCATCCCTACAGATAAACATTCCATAGTGTGATTCCTCCAGAGTAGGAATGCAGTGTCTGCATGGGTTTCTTCAAGTAGTCTGCAGTGCCACAGTGGACTCTGCCCAAGACAGAACAGGAACAAAGGTATGACACAAGAACCACATGACAAAGAAGTAGGCACCATAAAGCAATAATGGAGAAGCACAGAGAGAGCCGAAACAGCAGAGCGGATCAAAGGAGAAGTCAGCAGAGGTTAAAAATAAACAGAAGGACAAGGGGGAGTAAAGAGAGTAAATAGGGAACTATAGGACTGGGTAAACAATAGAGGTTATAAAAGTAAGGAATCTAGGCATTGTAAAAAATCCCAGAAAAATCATAATTGGGTTATGATAACCAGACCAAGGTAACAGATCAGACAGGAAAAGGGATACTAGTTGGGGGGGGGGCCTACAGACAAAGGGAAACAGACAATATTAAAGGAAGTAGAAAAGCAGGGTGTTGGTAACTAAGGGAGTAGAGGGAAGGCGGTGGGAGGGTCTATTAGGCTACAACACCTGTGGTGCAGTCATCTCCAAGGATGTCCTCTGGTGGGGACAGTGTTGCCCAGTATACAACAGGTTAGCAGTGCCCAGTGTTTACTGCCACAGACAGCCACTACTCCTCTTCCTCAGTGGAGATGAAGTGAACTATAGTCGGTGAAGGGGGTGTAGGGAGCAGAGTCCAGGCAGAGCCTTGGCGCAAAGGTATTTGTAATCCTAGACTTTCAATACACAATAAAAAAGATGGGAAACCAGAGGCAGCAACAGCAACATATTCACACCCTTATGTGATTCGTTCACTCCAATCTTCCTACTGTGGACACCAGAATCAGTAGCCCCCCAGGACACCAAGTCTATCAAAAAGAAGACATCTGACGTATGAGTGGAGTCAAATAGAAAAGAGAGAACCAGGAAGGTACTTGTGATAAGGGACTCAATTGTACAGGGGACAGAAAGGGTATCACATACTGGGAGAGGGGATATCATAATAAGGCACCTGCTAGGAGCCCCAGTTGTGAGGAAGGAAGACATGGCAGAGAGGATAGTTAGAGGAGTGGGAAAGGGAAGCAACTTTGACATAATTATCTATCTGGGGACCAACAATCTGGATTGCAGACCAAAGACAGAAGTTAGAGGTAACTTGAGGAAGCTAGGAGGGAGGCCCAAACAGGCAGCACTCTCACTGATCTCTTCTGAGGTCCTGCTAGTTTGGGACAGGTAAGAAAGGAGAAGGATTCTGATTGCTCAATTCAATGCATGACTGAAGGAGTGGTAAAGGGAGGAGGGATGCAGTACCTGGAGGAATGGGGCCACTCTTAGAGACACAGAAAGCTATTCAAATAGGATAACCTTCAATCCTCTGAAGAAGGAACCAGAAAGCTAGGGTGCAGGTCTAGAGAGTACATTGAGGGCCACATTGATCCTCTCTGAGTTCCTACCAGTTTGGAACAGGGGAGAGAATTTTTGGCTTGGCTGAAGGAATGGTGCAGGGAGAAGGGATGCAGGTACCTGGGGGAGTGGGGCCAGTCTTGGAGAGATAAAAGGCTATTCAAGTAGAATGGCCTTCACCCCTTTCAGGAGGGAACCAGGAGTCTAGGGTGCAGGTTTAAAGAGCACATTATGGGCCCTTTAAACTAGTAGAGGTAAGGGCAGATCAGAAGTAGATTCATGCTCTTAATCAATTAATAGAAGTTTAGATGACCTTGGCCTAGAACTTGAAAACAAGGAAGGTAAAACAGACAATGAGGAGAGGAAAAAATAGAAGTAAGGTTGGAAAAGTTACAGAAGAAAAGCTATGGGTAAAGCAGATGTTAGGTAGTATAAGGGAGACAGGGGCAAGGATGGATAGGAGGGCAGGGGGAAAGGAAAATAAGACGGGCCCTGTAGCCAAATGGGGACACATGATCTGGTGGGCTACACACATGAATGTCAAGAGCTTGGGAAATAAAATCAGAGATTGAGAGGCAGTGGTAACTGAGGCAAGCGTGGGCCCATTGGCCATCACAGAAACAGAGAATACCCAGCACCGCAACTGGGACATGACAAGGCTGAATATACTGTGTTTAGCAGAAACAGAAAAGGAAAGAGGAGGAGTGACACTATATATAAGAGACAGTATAAACGCTTCAGTGACTGAGGATTTGGGACATAGAAAGCATGAAGAAATGATATGAGTACAAGTAGAGATGGGGAAGAAATAGCAGAATAGGGGTGGTATTTAGACCACCATTTCGTAAGGCAGAAGTGGATAAGAAATTAGGGAAGGAGATCAAAAGAGCAGCAGGAATAGCATAAGTGCTGCTACTGGGGTAATTCAACATGCCGGACATGGACTAGATTTATCCTGGTGGCAGCAAGTGCAAGAAGCCAACAACCAGTAGCAGACTCTCATGACACATTCCTGGTTCAGAAAGTAGATAAACCTACTAGGAGGTAGCCATCCTAGATATAGTGCTAGCCAATGGGGACAGCATGGGAGAGGTGACAGTGTCAGACCCACTGGGAACCAGCAGCCATCAGACAGTTAAGTTCAGCACCAAACTTCAGGCTGAGATAAATCAGTTCCAGACTAAAGTCATGGATTTTAGGAGGGATGATTTCAGAAGAATGGTGGAACTGCTAGAGGTGAAGCTAGAGGGATTAAGAACAACTGATGGGGTGGAAGCTACAGTAAATCAGAATCAATAAATGGGATAACAGATGTCAGAGTTCTTGGTGAAGGGGTAGTCGTCAGGATGAAGAGAGGTTAAAACACATTATGAGTTACAATAGAAGTAGAGGGCCTGTGAGCTAAGAAAATGGCATTAAAAATACAGAATCAGCCAAGAAGTGGAAAACTGGCTAGAGTTCCACAGCAGGATTAAAGAGGCTAACAGGATAGTTAGGAAGGCTATGGCTGATGTAGAATTGAGAACTGCGGGATATATGAGGATGGGAAATAAGCCCTTCTTTCATTATCTGGGGAAAAAGATGAAGATGAGGAAAAGAATAGTCAGGCTGAAGCAAGAAGAGGGGTAAAAGAGAAAAGGAAGATAAAGGTAAAGTGGACATCCTTAATAGATATTTCTGCTCAGTGTTCACAGTGGAGGACAAGAGGCTGATGCCTGACTGTGCTATCAGGACAGATGGGAAGAAGGGGTCGGTGTGGATCCCATATCAGTTAAAAGGGCATTGAAAGGCTCAAAGAAACAGCTTCATAAAGTCCACATAAAAACTCTTTCAAATGAGATACTGGCCTCATCTGTAACTGGAAGTAGGCCAGAGATAGAGATGACTGAGTCTGTTCAATATTAAGACTACTTTGCAGCCATTTTTAGAACATTATGATGTCATCAAGGAACAAGTTGTGCCTAATTACACTGAGTGAAGCATAGCCTATTCCTTGATGACATCACAATGTTCTAAAAATGGCTGCAATGTAGTATTAATATTGAACAGACTCAGTCATCTGTATCTCTTGAGTGCGTCCAGCTACAGGTGAGCCCAATACCTCATTTGAAAGAGCTTTTCATTGGCTCTCACATTGTGTCAGTCACTGTACATGCATGTTTACCTTTAAGCGCACTAAAAGTAGATAAGTCACTGGGCCAGGATGGGCTACATCCCCGTGTTCTTAAGGAGATATGGTAAGTCCTAACTGAACTACTAGCTGAGCTATTCAGTAGCTTAATGTAGACAGGTATAGTACCAAGGAACTGGAGGATAGCAAATGTAGTTCCCCCTGGACAAGATCCGGAGTAAGGATCATGTAGAGAACTATAGACCTGTCAGCCTAACATCTATTGTGGGTAAGCTGCCAAATAACATAATAAGGTTAATAAGTTTCCCAGAGGCAAATGGACTGAAGGGCAAAAAGCAACATGGGTTTATGAGTGATGGGGAGGTCATAGCAGACAAAAGTAATCAATTTCTTTGATTGGGTGAAAAAGGCAGTGGACAAGGGACAGGCAGTGGACATACAGTACTTTGACTTCAGTAAAGCCTTCATTTCAATCCCTCATGGACAGTTGGTTAAGAGGTTGCAGGGCCTTGGGTAAAGGGACAAAATAACTAGGTGGGTGGGAAATTGGTTAACTGACAGGACTCAGAGGGTGGTAACAAATGGGGAGTTCTCGGGAGGGATCAGGGGAGTCACTAGTGGTTACCACAGGGATCAATATTGGGATTGATCCTTTTCAATATCTTTATCTACAACAAAGTGATAGGGATTCAGAGCAAAATAAACCTTTTCACAAATGATACTAAGATCTGTGGTTGGGTAAATAGTTCAGAGGGTAACAAAATTATGAAGAAGGACTTGGATATGCCAGCCCCGTAGCACTGAGGGTTGAGGCGCTGGACACTACACCTCATACCACGCCACTGCCCTAGGTTTGGGAATAAGCCTGGGGTGGGGGGGAGCTGGACTGAGCTGCTGCAAGGTGGCTCTACTCTCCTGGGGAGGGATGTGGGTTTCCTCGGCTCTTGGCTGCCTCTTGGTGGAGGACAGGTGGTAGCGCCAAGCCATAAGGACACCCCGGCAATTGCCAGGGGTAGGGTGGAAGGGGCCGGAAAAACAGCTAAAAAAGAATATAGAAAAAAAAAAAGAAGGACCTGGATAGATCAGAAAGGTGGTCAAAAGTAATGGCAGTTAAAATTTAATGCAAAGAACTGCAAGGTGATGTGAACAGGGGCAAAGAATCCTAGCATTAATTATGCAATGGCAAGAAAAATTCTAATAATCTAATTGGCTGCTGACCCCTAGACACAGTGATGTTATTAGACAATTATTGTTTTATTTATTTAGTTTTTGTTGACTGGATAAGTGCACTAGACAAATCCTGCCTATTTTCAGGCACGACCCGGGGGAGGGGAATACAGATGAATACCAACTGACCATGAACCAGATTAAGCTGTTAGTGGTATTTATAGTGAATGGGGGAAATTTGGCCAGGACACCAGGGAAATTCCCCTACTCTTTTTCGATAAGTGCCATGGGATCTTTAACACCCACCTGAACTACCACCAATCCAAGCAGATGGGACCTTGGTTTAACGTCTCATCCGAAAAAGGGCAGGCACAGAAAAATACTTGCTAACCACGTCATGAATCAATCCCCACTTAAACTGCAGGCAAAAGCAAAACATTACCGAATACTTAAGCCATCATGGAATAACCCCCCCAAACAGCAATTCTGTTGCTCACTTCACCAGTCACAGCAAATACCATAGTTCCATATTTCAGTATACAAAATAAAGTTAATTTTCATGCCAGGTTTTTTTCCCCAACCAAGCACCTTCAGTGAATCACATAGACCGTAACTGTCAATCATGCAGTTCATGGAAGCCACTCAGTTCTGGAAAAAAGAGACATGTAAATTTAATTTATTTTCTATCCTTAAATTAATCCCTGACACAGAACCTCCACCCCCACTGTGCTCCTCCTGTACTCACTGGTGAAACTTTGAGTGAAAACAAACAGCGATTCCATCTCCTCCTCAGTGCCAAAATCATGTTAACACATGCACACTTCAGTGTTATGCAGTACAGTTGACGAGTTATTCGGCAACCACACAGTAAAAAACAAAGAAAGAAAGTTGAAATACAGCCCAGTTTAACAGGCGGATGAACAGCCATGGTGGGGGGGGGACTGTTGTCAGACATTGTGGTAGGCAGAACACAGCAGTGTAACAATGATAAACCATGGGGGACTGGATAGACAGGATCATTCAGGTAGCAGCTCCACCTACTTGTGGAAAAATATAGAGGACTATTTTTTTTGAACAGATACCGCCACACACAAAAAATGGGAAAAAAAGCCAAACTTTTTTCTTTTTTTACTAAAAAATGAGCCATTATATAATAGCAATAAGGAACTCCAGGGATGTGTGTTATTGTGCAATAACATCACTTCTCGGGTGCTGAATGCACTTGGCCTGCAGCCTTATGCTTCAACCACCCAAGGCGTGATGTTATTACTCAATAATACAAACCCTATAGTGCCTTATGGTTTAAATATAGCATGGAAGGGTATACATGGAAAACAATAGGAGGAAAAGGGCTTGGAGGTAATAATTTTGGACTTTTTGAAGACATCAGCAAAATGCAATAGGGTGGCGGGTAGGGCAAATAGTATGTTGGGAGACATAGAGAAATGGAATCACCAGCAGAAGAAAAGAGGTACTGCTACTACTGTATAGGTCTCTGGTTCACCCTCACCTGGAGTAATGTGTGCAGTTCTGGGGTCTGCATCTAGTAATAATAAAAATCTTTAACCACAAAAAAAATATTGATGAAATTAAACAGTTGTGAGTTACAAAAACAGACCCTGCTTTTGTTACTCACAAACCCACTGTCATGAGATACAACTTCAGTTTTACTGTAGTCTCAAAATGAGGAAAATCTAGATGTCTTTGTAGGACTATAGAATAATTGAATCACAGAAGTAGCCAGCAAATGAGGACCATGTGGCCCAACTTGTCTGCCTGAGGGAACCCTCCAATATGCTGTTTATTGGGGGGTGACCAACCCTGCCCTCCCCTCTCAAGTATACCCATGTGTTTGTCCCATGCATGCTTAAACTGTGTGACTGTAGTAGCCCCCACCACCTCTTCTGGCAAACCTTTCCTGTCATTCAACACCCTCTCCATGAAGACGAACTTCCTCATGTTGCCCCTGACCCTGCCACCCAAACATTTCATGCAATGCCCCCTGGTGTTAGAAGCTCCTCTCAAGTGAAACAGCCTATCCCCCTGAGTCTCATTGATCCCCTTTAAATATTTAAAAGTCTTGATCATATCCCCCCTTTTTCTCCTGTCCTCCAGAGTGTACAGGTTCAGTTCCCCACGTCTCTCCTCATATGTCTTCCCCTGCATACCCAGATTCATCCTGGTCACCTCCTCTGCACCGTCCCCAATCTGTCCCTGTCCTTGCGGAGGTAGGATCTCCAGAACTGCACGCAATACTCAAGATGCGGTCACACCAATGATACACACAGGGAGAGAAGCACCTCCCTCCCTCCCTTCTGTTTGTAATCCCCCTTCCTATGCATCCGAGCATCTGACAGACCTTGCTGTGAACATTCAACTGCTTTGCAGGTGGCACACAGGGCCACTCACAAAGTCTACTTACAGGTCTAGTACAGTTTGTAGGATGATGCAGCTGCTGTCCACTCCCAAAGTTTACTCAAGGTCTGGCACTGTCTGTGAGATGATGCAGTTGCAGCTGTTTTGTGCATGCAGCACAGGGCCATATGCAAAGTAAGCTACTATGGATATCTATCTCAAAAGAAAGAAAATTAACTGCAAAAAAAAAACTATGTTAATATGCAAGTTATGGTTTCTTCTTAAAGCTGCTAAAGTAATGAAATGCAACATTAGGGTTCTTGAACCCTAACTCCACTCTCACCATGAACCATACATGTGTAACCCACTGAATTGAATACCAAAGCACAATCCAGATTTGAAACATACATTTTAACACTATAAATAAAGAACATACTCTGCAGAATACTGGTACATTTCATGATGAATATTGCACTAATTGCTGCTGCTTTATGATTAGAAACATAACATAGAAACATAGACTGTGATGGCAGATGGGGACCATATGATCCATCTAGTCTACCCATTTATTCAGACCCCCTCCTATTAGCTTCCCACTTGAGTATTCCACTATGTCTGTCCCCAGGCAGTTTAAACTCTGTGACAGACTTTGCCCCCATGACCCCCAGCGGTAGGCTATTCCATAGATCCTACACCCTTTACATGAAGAAGAACTTCCTCACATTGCTCCTGAACCTACCTCCCTTTAAGCGCATGTCATGTCCCCTAGTCCTGTTGCTACTGCTGACCTGGAAAAGGTCTTGTACCTGAACATTGTTAATGGTCTCCATCATATCCCCCTTATCCCTATGCTGCTCTAGGGAGTACAAGTTGAGTTCTTTCAATCTCGCCTCATACGGCTCCTGATTTAAACCCTGCACCATCTTTGTCACACTTCTTTGCACTGCCTCCAACCGGTCTATGTCCCTCTTGAGGTGTGGCCTCCAGAACTGGGCACAATATTCCAGGTGAAGCCTTACCAGGGACCTCTGCAGTGCCAAAAACACCTCCTGTCTCCTGCTGGTGATGCCCCTCACTATGTATCCTAGGATGCCACTAGCATTTAGTGCTGCCTTCTTGTATTGCCTGCCCACCTTTAAGTCATCTGAGATGATGACCCCTAAAATCACACTCCTGTTTTGTAGCCATCAGTCTTCCACCTCTTAGAAAGTATTCATTCTCCAGGTTCCATCTCCCAGGATGCATGACCTTACATTTTTTTGCATTAAATTTCAGTGGTCAGTCTCTTGACCATTCTTCCAGTTTCCTCAGGTTGGTCTCCATTTTTTGAGCCCCTTCAGGTTTATCTACCCATTTGCAGAGCTTAGTGTTGTCCAAAAACAAGCACACCTTCCCAGCCAGCCTGTCAGAAACAGAATTGGTCCCAGCACCAATCCCTGCAGTATGCCACTAGTCACCTTTCCCTCACCTGACAACATGCCATTGACCAGCACCCTCTGTATTCTCCCATTTAACCAGTTTTCAATGCAGACTGCTACCTTATGCCCAACCCCAGTGTGCTTTAGCTTATTTATCAGTCTTCTGTATGGGATGGAGTCAAAGGCCTTGCCGAAGTCCAGGTAGATCACACCTGCCATCCCCCCAATCTACTGGTTTAGTAACCCAGTCGGAGAACTCAACCAGGTTTGTCTGGCAGGACCTCCCCTTCATGAAGCTGTACTGCTTTGGGTCCAATTGACCACTTTCTTCTAGGAATGACAATATCCTCTCTTTTAATAGGGATTCCATAACTTTCCCACTACCGAGGTGAGGCTGACTGGGTGATAGTTACTGGCCTCCTCCCTACTCCTATTCTTGCGGAGAAGTACCACTGTAGCCCTACTCCAGTCCTCAGGAACTTCCTCCCTCTCCAGTGACTTGTTGAAGAGCTCTGCTAGAGGTGCTGCCAGCTCCTTCCCAAGCTCTTTTAGTATTCTTGGGTGTATGCCATTTGGACCCATTGATTTCTCCACCCTGTGGGACACATGTGAAGTCCACTACAGGTCTGATGCAATATGTGTGTGATGAGGTAGGTGCTGTGCAACTGGCACATACACAAATATGCCCAGTATGGTACCCTGCAGCTGTGTGTCTCACAATACACAAGTACAGTGTTCACAATGAGGTGTAACTGTGGTCCTTGTTTCATGTTATTTATATAGGATATTGAAACACATGTTTGATTACTAATGACTGGTTGAATGTTTTGGACAATAAACACTATGTAGGTGCCTTACTTTTGGATCTAAGTAAGGCATTCGACATGGTGGACCATGCTCTCCTCCTGGATATACTCTGTAACATTGGCCTTGATTGTACTTCTCTCAAATGGTTTGACAGCTACGTTATTGGATGCTCCCAGCAGATCAAAGTGGAAGGAGACCTTTCCCCCATGAAAACCCTTCTTAGAGGTGTACCTCAAGACTGTATTCTGGACCCCCTCCTTTTTGTTATCTATATCAATAACATGCATGCTGGCATCCACTAGGCTGATATTCATCTATTTGCTGACGACACTGTCCGATACATCTCCGGACCCACCCCAGACAAAACGTGTTCTGACCTTCAACTGGAGTTCAACCACCTTCAGAATAACCTCTTACAACTAAAACTACTGCTCAATGCAAAAAAAAATGAAGGCTGTGCTCTTCTCTCCATTTTCTAAGTCTCTCTCTTCTACAGTAATGAGTGTGCAAACCCCAATTACCACTTTTCTTAATGAACCCCTTGAATTTGTTTCTAAATTCAAATACCTGGGGATGTGGATTGGCCACAAATTGTCCTTTCTAGACCACACTGAAGAACTTTTCAAAAAGCTCAAACAGAGGTTTGGCATATTCTTCCGCATTAAGCACTTGCTAACGCTGGAAGCAAGAACTAGAATTGTACAATCCACCTTCCTCCCCCTACTTGACTATGGGGATATTCTTTATGGTCAAGGGACTAGCACAGCTCTAAAGAAGCTTGATATCCTATACCACAGGGTCCTAAGATTCATATCTGGAGCTCCCTATGCTACTCACCACTGTTCTTTATATGCCCTTGTTGGCTGGACCTCCTTCAGCATAAGATGATATAGAAATGCAGCAACCTGGACATACCATGCTATCACTAAGAACATGCCCCATTACATTTTGGACTGCCTTCCAATTTGCTATCCTGGTTCCTATTTGTTAAGAAGCTCCTTCTATGGTAATCTTGTTATTCCCACAGTAAAAACGTGGTTTGGCAAGTCCTCCATAGACTACTCCCTTCCTGTGGAACAAGCTACAAAAAGCCCTACAAATCTCCGCTCCACTTCCCCTGGCTACCTTCAAAACCTTATTGGCCAGGCTTATAAATGAAATTTGTAACTGTGCCTCCTAACACCCATTGCTTTCGCCCTTCACTCTCTCTTGTCCTATACTTCCATCTCTCCCTGATTATATATGCATTTCCTCCTTCTACCTCTTGCCCTAGACATTTTCTGCTATGACTTATTATTGTCTCACTCCAGAGGTGGCCGTGCCGCCCTGCAGTATTCTTCCCTTCTGACTGTCTGTTCTCTACTTTCTCCTGCTCCAGGCCTTTTCTATTATGATTTATTATCCTTTCACTCCAAAGAGGTGGCCTTGCTACCCTGTGGACTCTTGTCCTCCTGCTGTCTATTTTTCAACTCCCTGTTGTCACCTGAGTCTACACTATCCATAATTGACCAGCACTCCAAGTTAAATGAAGCGCTGTTCTATATTATTGAACTAATCAGTATATATTGTAACCAATATGTATATATAGTCAAATGTTATGCTGTGTGTCTGAAAATACCTATATTATGTTATGTATACCCTACTGGATTAATATCACACTCTATACTCTGTAACGTTTCCCAGGTCCATCTTGTAAATGAGTTCTTCTCAATGATGTTTCGCCTGGCTAAATAAAGACTGATTGATTCATTCATTGATTCATTGATAGATATTCAATTCAGTGAGGTTTACAAGGGTGATCCATGGGGTGGGTAGAGTTAGGGTTCAAAAAACCATAACATTGTAGTTCTTTACTTTTGTGGCTTTAGTAATAAACCCTAACTTGTGCATGAATGTAGCTTTCTGCAGTTATTGTATCTATATATTACCCTGTAACAATACATGGAAACAGTATCAACAGATCAGTTTCATATTGACATGATTACAAGCTTTCAGTTTAGAAAACCTAATTTTCATAGCTCTAACAGTTCCCTTTCTAAACATAATTTATTTGCCCTGTGGGCTAATATTGGAACCCTTAGGGTTAAGAACTTAGTTTTTCTTTTAAAGAAACCTTGAAATCTTTTTGGTATGCACTACATATGTTGATACAGTTGCATCTATTGATACATATCTCTGCACATAAATATACATTAATATACTCATAAACATAAGGTAACGTATATTGTCATATATCAACATGAATCCACACAAGAAGACTGAATGTGTGGGACTTATTTATGTCAATTTGACTCCAAAAACATATTTGAAAAAAGTTCCTAGCTTTACCCATTCCAAAGTTAACTCTTTCTAAATGTAATTTCTTTAAAATAGTCTAATTTTGAAATCTTTAGGACTATTTACCTAATTTTTATTTTCTTCCAATGAAAATATGGAAGATTAGAGGTTTCTTGAGTGGAGAGAGAGATGTCTGCTATGGAATTAATGGTGTAAGATAATGTTAAATAACCTGCATTCAGTAAACAGGGACTTGAGAACTTTCTGGAATTTCTACCCCATGCCACCAAAAATAATGAAGTACTTTGCCTAGGTGACTTCAGTCAGGATTAAGCCCAAGCTCCCCTATCCTCAACACTAACATGGCCAAAGCCAATCTAACTCAGTTTGTCAATGAACCTACCAGGCACTCCAGCAGTGGCACTAATCACACCCTGCTTGACTGGGTCCTCACCAATAGGCCAGACAGGATCTCCTCAATTACTGTGCTGCCTGACTCCATTAGTGACCATTCTTCTGTAACCTGCATCTGGGATGCCTGCCCCCCTTCATACCCACCTAAAATTATCTCTGTGGCCAACTTCTCTGTCTTTGATCCCTTGGCTTTTCTATCTGATCTCCAGCAGGTTGACTGGTCTCCCCTTTTCACCACAGACAACACTGACCTAGTGGTGGAGTATTTCTCCAACACATTGCACTCACTGCAGTTCAAGCACATTCCTTACATTAGGCACAGGGTTAGGGGCCTTCCCACCAAATGGTTGACCAGCCTCCTTCTCCGCTTGCTTAAATCTCATGACAAGCTCTGGGCCAGGTGGAAAGCCTCCTCCCTTCTTTCTGACTTTGTTGCCTATCACTCCCTTAGGAACTCATGCAAGAAAGCAATCCACATTGCCAAAAGCAATTACTATAGAGGTCTTTTCCATGACTCTGCCCATTACCAGAAAAAGGTACTGGGCACAAATCAACCACATTCTGGCTCGCAATGCTTCTCAAGCCCCTCATGACATGCTAATTGACAATGTCTCTTGTAACAACCCCAACACCATAACCAATGACTTTAACTCACTTTTTACCTTCCTTCCTCAACCTCCAACACAGCCATTCCTTCTGTCCCTCCCTCCTCCCTCCCTCCCTCTCCAGGCCTCCCTCTGCCCCATCCCCCCTTATTCTCAGCCCCGTCTCTAGAACTGATGTCCTACGGATCCTCAACACTATGTCTCCTCATGGCAGCACTGGTCCCGACAGTCTGGAACCTAGAATTCTCAAATTTGGTGCCTCCATTCTTGACACCCCTATCTTTCACCTCTTCAACCTCTCCATTGGCTCTGGCACTGCACCCTGTTCCTGGAAACAAGCCAGGGTTATACCTGTCTTTAAAAAGAGTGACTCTAAAAACCTTACAAACTTCAACCCTATAGCACTCCTGTCTACCCTTAGTAAACTTCTGGAGAAATGTATTCATCATCAGGTGTTAGACTTTGTAGTCAACTATGACCTGCTATCTCCAGCTCAGCATGGCTTCAAACCAGGCCACAGCACCTTGACTGCCCTAGTGCAATTCACTAATGGCACCTCAACCACCATGGATAGAGGTCAACTTATGGGGGCTGTTTTTATTGACTTAATGAAGGCTTTCAACTCAGTCAACCATTCACTGCTCTTGCATAAGCTAGGTTCACTGGGTGCCTCACAGTCCACTACTGCCTAGTTCTCCAGCTACCTGCACAATCGCACCCAGTCTATCTCCTACCATAGAGTCCTCTCCTCCTCTGCCCCTCTATCCACTGGCATTCCACAAGGTTCCATCCTTGGGGCCCCTCCTCTTTTCTATATTTATAAACAATCTACCTACCATTCCCACCCACTGTCACACCTTACTCTACGCTGATGACTTGGTCCTCTATTCCCCCTCTAGCTCCATCTCTGACATTAATTCCCACCTCTCTTGTGACCTGTAATGAATCCAAACATGGCTCACATCTCACCACCTTCGTATTAAATGTTGCCAAGACCCAGGCCATGCTCTTTGGGTTCTGCAGGAAGCTCAGTGCCCTAAACCCCTCATTTCTGGTCTTTTGTCTCGATGACTCCCCGGTACAAGTTACCAACTCCTTCAGATACTTACGGGTCATTCCGGATATGGGTTTCAGTTTCTCTCTCCACGTCAATGTGATATGCAAGTCTGTCAATGCCAAAATTGGGTTGGCTTATCGTGTCCACATTGCCCTGACTCCTACTACTAGGATCTCCATCACCCAAGGACTTCTGCTCCCTGGTCTTTGCTGTGCACTACCGGTCTTTGCTCAAGTGCAGGCAAATGTCCTTCAAGCATGGGATGTTACCTGTAACAATGTTTGCAGATTTGCCTTGTCTGTCCATTGGCTTAAACACTACTGCACACTTTACTCTGACCTCCGCTGGTTATCCCCCTCCTACTGGCATTTATATTCCATAGGCTGCCTGACCAACAATATAATTCGTTCTTCTCTCCCCTCCTCCCTTGCAGCCATGTTCACCCCAGTTGACTACCCCGACTCCTCCAGTCCGCAAGTTCAGTTCTGGTCACTGTCCCTAATTGCTCCACCAAAATGGGTGAACTTGCCTTCTCCATCTATACTCTCAAATTTGGGAACTCCCTTCCGTTTTCCCTTAGAAGCTCCAGTTCTCACCTTGCCTTCAAGCATGCCCTCTTGAACTACCTCATCTCCCTAGATGCATGTAAATGTCTTTAGTTCATGTATTACACCTCTTTACTTGCTCTAGTTCACAGAACATACCTCTTTACTTGCCGTTGCACTACTATCCCCTTCCCTGTCCCATACTCTCATCCTATGCCACCAGCACTGCTGTTATGCACTTATGTTACTGATCACTGCAAGCTGTTTTTATCACTTTTGTACTGTAATGCTTATGCTATGTATGCCATCACTTTTGTGCTAAGTAATTCTACTGTCATGTAAGGTTGTTGATCTCTTTATGTACTGCATTGTATCAGCTCCTCCCTGCACTATTGTTTGTAACTTGTTTGAACTGTAATCTCCTGGGTTGTGCCTGAAAATAGGAAATCCTGTCTGGTGCACTTACCCAGTTACCAAAAGCAAATAAATAAATAAAACAACATTTAAAATGGCATAAATTGTAATAAATAGGCTAAGATGGAACCAAATCGCAGAAAAAGTGTAAACTTTGTATTCCTAAAAATCTACATTTTTCACAAAAGTCATAAAATAAATGGATCTGCATTGTAATTTCTGACTCAAAATGTTATTTGTGACTCAAATGCAGCCTTGATTAGCAGCAGTATCTAGCTGACTGATTTGTTGTTATAAAAGTTGTGGTCATCATAAGACTGTTCGATTAAAGAAAAAGCACAACCTTTCTTTTCTAGTTTTGCCCTTCCTTACTGTATATTCCCTTCTCCAGGTTGCACCAGGAAGAGTTCCCCTGCATTGTCCTTTCTCAATCATTGAATTTGACATAAAATAAACAAAGAAGTTCCTGTGCTGATACAAGAGGTCAGTGGGGAGCACTTCCAGATGAAACTTGGCTCAAGGTTTTCTACATGCTGAGGTGCACTTCTTATAAAGGTTAGATTAAACTTTGAAGGGTTGGGGAACCTAAATCTTTACTTGAGGGGTCTGTATTTTTCTCAGCCAGCACTGTCAACTCTTTTAAGTAATAAGGACTTACACAGCATTTGTGCACAAATGATAGCTTCTAAAGTCATTTAACCACAGCTGTTAGCAATAAAAAACATTTTTATGTCATTGTTATGGCAGAAAAATTGACATCTATGTTAGAGTAATCATTGTTATCTGGTGGTGGCTAGTAATGACTTCGGAATCAGACCCCAGACCCAGGAGGAGTAATTCTTACTTAAGTAATTGGACTCAAACAGTTTTGATAAAAACCTTATCAGAACCACATGAAGTTATAAGATGGGTACTCAAGAATCCATTTTGGATCCTCTCCTTTTTTATTAATGATATGCCTACAGCTTTATTTCAGATGGAAATAAGAATGTTTGCTGACAACACAGTTACTGTGGCTTTGACAAAAATGTTAGCAGGTATGAAACTGAAATTACAAGATTTCTTATCTATGCAGGGATGATTCGCCAGGTAAAAATTACTGCTCCACTTAAGGAAACCAAAGTGTATTTCCTATCAATCACATGGTAATAAAATTGATTTATTTATTTAGTTTTTGTTGACCGGGTAAGTGCACTAGACAAGTACTGCCTATTTTCAGGCACAACCTCAGGGAGGGGGATACAGATGAATTCCAACTGACCTTGAACCAGATTAAGCTGTTGGTGGTAATTTTAGTGAATGAGGGAAATTTGGCCAGGACACTGGGGAAATTCCCCTACTCTTTTCGATAAGTGCCATGGGATCTTTAACATCCACCTGAACTACCACCAATCCAGGCAGATGGGACCTCGGTTTAATGTCTCATCTGAAAGACGGCACCTCAGAAGTGCAGCACCCCTCTCATGCTGCACTACAGTGTCAGTACTGGGATATTAACTCAAGTGCCAGATGTGGGAGCTGAACCCACAGCCCTCTGATCTCCCGGCCTCAGAGGCGAGTGTGCTACCTACTGAGCCACTGACACTGACAAAATGAGCAAGAAGCAATCAGAACGTAAGATAAAATCTCGGGAAGAAACACTATTTTCAAATACAGCAGAACACCACTACTTAGGAGTGACTTTTGATCATGATTTAAAGTACTCTTCCCACATTGACACAGTAATATCTACCACAAATGAAGAAACTTTGAGCTAGGAGACTATTCACATGGAACTGACAAAGGATTAACTCATGTTTAAAATTGTTTGTAACTTAAATTATTTCAAAGATACTCAATGCATGCATTTTTTTTTTGGTGTTAATGAACATGTATGTAAACCATTTATCTTGTTTTTTTATGTGTGTAACAACCCCCCCCCCGGTGTGGGCCTTAAATTTAGGCTCAACAGAGCCCAACCACATAAACCAACATGCTCGCTGTCTGCTTATTCACGGCTGCCAGCGGAGACCAGGAGTGAAGATAAATTTTTACATTCTTTGGCGCTATCAGCATAATTCACTAGCTTAGGGACTCCTATCACACTTTAAAGGTGACTCAACTGTCACCGACAGATTGCAACCAGCACTCCCAATGAAACCAGGTATTCCCACCAAAGTCTACCTGACCAACCAGAACAGTAATGCTTAACAAAACAAAGGGGCACAATAATTATTACAAAATAGGACTTACGGACCAGAGCCAATGGATTATATATGTGTCAATCACTGCTGTTCCTTCTAACACTTCTCACTACTGCAATAAGATCAGAGGACATTAAAGCTGCCAGGTAGAGTCCAGAAGCCTGCCAGGGAGTCACAGAGAGTTCTAAGGACTCTGAAGGGTTTTATTATTCACCGAGAAGTAATTCAGCCAGTTAGCTATTGAAAGACAGCCAGACAGGCCCTCCCAAGAAACTGACAAATGGATATAGGCAACTTAGAGACCCTCTGCTCTTAGACAGACTGGGGAGTTTTCCAGCATGTCCTGAGCCTGTCAGACACAGTGAAGGAGAGCGGTCCTCTTGCAAGTGTAAGAGACTTCATCATTAGCCTGCTGTGGAGTGTGGAGAGAAGCAGAACTTTTGTCTGCAGAAGCAAGAAAGAAGCTACACAGGGGCTTTAGAGGAGAGCTGTGTTTATACAGTCACCAAGAGAAGACTGTTGCTCACAGCACACAGAAAAACTGAAGTTGCAGACTAAAGGTTGTCACCTGCAAGGATAAGCTGCCCTTCAGCTGAGCTTTAGTTTACAGCTTGACAGACTTTCTTCTTGCCAGACCGATGGGGTCCGAGCAGAGATAGAACCAGCAGGGCCTAAGGTCATGTGCTGATTGCTCCAGCCTGATTAGCCACATAAGTCTGGAAGCCTCAAGACACCCTGAGTAACTGACAGAGTGAGAAACTGTGTAAGATGCCAGTGAGAGCAACCAGCAGAGGACAGCTGAGGGAACCATAAGAAGTGCAACACTGATCTGCGAAACAGAGTAGGTACTGTACATCCAGCAAGGTTGCAGTCAGAGACAGAGGCCTGCGAGCCTAAGGGTGCAAAGGTCCTCCGACATAAATTTTACATATGTTCTACAAGGCCCCAAGTGATATTAAAGAGTTAGTGTACTGCTTTAAACTAATATCAGTTTTTAAAAGCAATCAACTATTACCTTTTATATCTGGGGTATTTTTTTTTTCTTTTCCCTTTGGTTAATCAGAAGATACCTGATGTTAATAGGTGTGATGTGTGGAACAACAGACAGCTGACATATCTGGCTCTGGTCCTCCCCTTACATCATCAGCATTCTGACCTCACTGACTGTGACATCACAGTTGCTTATCAAAAGCCACTCAGTAGCTGCCAAGTTAGTCACCTGAGATGTCACTGTCAGTGAGGTCACAGTGCTGATGATCTAGTAGGAGAAATAGAACTAAATGTGTCAGCTGCCAGGCAGGGTGCTATTCCACACTTTCGGCATAATATTACCACATAGAAAACTTTCTAATGAGCAAAAGGAAAAAGAAAAATACTTAAGAAATGAAAAGTTACAACTGTCTTCTTAAAATTTGTAACATTTTCCTGTCTGCTGTTTTTATGTTTGCTTGCATGTATGTGCAAGAAACATAGTGTCATCATTCGAGTTTTTGTACTGTAGGTGTAGCACCCTGTCTTCCAATTCAGTCAGTGTGTTTGCAGGCACGGCCACAGTTCACCAATGAATGCTGCAGCTGTCTATGACAGCAGTTGAAAATGCAGTGGCATACAGTTGAAAGGGAGAGACCTCTTCAGTGAACAGCAATAAGATAGTGTTGATTAGCATATTGCCAGCAATCCTGCTTGTATATGTCTCTGCTTTCTCTTCCTGGAACATAAATTCAGTTTGAAGTGAACTTTTCCTAGAACTATCTTTCCGGGAGGAGGCAAGTGACTAAAATGACATCCTTGGAATGTTGAGTCAGAGTTCAGGGTAGGAGCGGCATTGACAAAAGCAGGAAAACAGAACCCCAAAGAGACTGAAAAAGTAGACTCAGTTGTCGTCTGTTGGCACACCTGATCAGCATTGTAATAATATTCCCCAACCCTCTGAGTGTCTCTGAATAGCGCTCCCCCCCCACCCGCCGCACACAGTATGGCTGACAGGGGTGCCCAATCCCCAGTCAGCTCTGCACTCCCAGAGTTCTAGGTGCCACACTGGGAGCCCACCCCAGTGTGGCATATGAGAATGGTGGACGGTACCCAATCCCCTGTTGGCTCAATTAAACCCCCCCAAAAGAAACAGACTTCCAGTTGTCACGCTGGGAGCCCACACCAGTGTGGCACATGTCTGTATGGCCAACGGGGGTGCCCAATCCCCCGTCGGCTCCACTGAACCCCCTCCCAAAAAAAAAATCTTCCAGCTGCCATGCTGGGAGCCCACTCTAGTGTGGCACAAGTCCTGCGTCATCTTCCT
Organism: Neoceratodus forsteri; assembly: GCA_016271365.2. Lineage (NCBI taxonomy): Eukaryota > Metazoa > Chordata > Ceratodontiformes > Ceratodontidae > Neoceratodus > Neoceratodus forsteri. The sequence goes on from CM028130.1 coordinate 1,508,867,129, forward strand.
AAAAAGAAAACAAACACCTGAAAAGAAAAAAAGGTCCCTCATTGATTGTCTTGCCCCCAACCCGCCCCCTCTATGCATCCACCTCCCACACCCAACCTCACCCTATACTTACCTCCGGAGCCGGCAAGATGATCTTCGGTGGACTGAGAACAAGTCTGCACTCTTCAAAGCCGACCACGAACTGAAGAAATGCTGGTAAGCTGTATAATGGAATAAATAGGGTTTTTCAACTTTGATTCATATCTCAGGCATTTTTTTTAATTTTTGGCACCAAATTTTCAACATGGGGTTTTTGGGACCCTTCCTCATGAAGTCTGGCACTGTCATGGCGTTAATCCTCCCCGAAAGGTGATTTTGTAGTCACTGCACAGAACCACCTTTCAGGACTGATGTACGAAATGACAGTATCACAATTCATGGTGGGCTAAAAAACCCTATGTTTAAAATTTAGTGACTATTCCCAAAAATGACTGATTTATGAGCGTGTGTTGCACAGTTCGCATGCTCATAAAGTTCATAAATTTTTAATATTTCACTCCAGATTTTCAACATTGCCATTTTACCATACCTCCTTATGAGCAGTACAGCTGTCATTTTTCACATCTCACCCATAATGTGTTTCCGCACATGTAGCGCACAATGACGCAGTTGGTGTGCGAAATCAATGTTTGGGACAGATTAAGAAAATCACAGTGACACTGTTCATGAGCAGAGGTCTTAAAATGGCTATATTAAAAATTTGGTGACAAAAGTCTGTAAAATGACTGTGTTACGAGCGAGCATTGTGCAGTTTCCCCTCTCCTCGTAAGTTCATAAATTTGTAATATTTTCAGTCCAGATTTTCACCACTGGCATTTTTCCACACTTCCTTATGAACAGTACAGCTGTCATTTTTCACACCATGGCCGAAATGTGTTTTCGCACTTCCAGCGTAGAAATGCGAGGTCACTGTGGGAAATCACTGTTCGGGACAGATTAAGAAAATCACAGTGACACTCTTCATGAGCAGAGGTCCCAAAATACATGTGTTGACAATCTGCTGTAAAAAAAATCCCCATACTAAATTACATTACGAGTGTGCATTGCACAGTTTCTACGCATGCTCATGACTTCACCAGTTTTTTAAATATTTTCATTGCCATTTTTTACACCTCCCCATGAACAGTACAGCTGTCATTTTTCACATCCTGTTCAAAATGTGTTTTCGCACCTGTGGTGCCAAATGGCATAGTCGCTGTGCAAAATCAGCTTTCGACTAACAAACTGATATTGCCACTGTTCATGAGGTGGGGGTCATAAAAAAAATGTTGAAAATTTGGAGTGAAAATACCAATGAACACCTGAGGCGTTAGGGTTTCTGACCATAACGCCCCACCCTGTAGAGACTGACAGGCATCAGAGGTGTGACTTGGGATTGTCACCTGTAATGCTCATACCATTCCACCCCCACCCACACCCTGCAGCCAGTGAGAGGCATCGAGGAGTGCCTTGGACTCTTCAGCCCCAAAGTTCACCCCATTTCCCTATACAGCACCCATCTCACCGTATTTCCTGATGGAATGGGGTGAACATAAGTGCCAAAGCCCCCACGGCACACCGTGACACTTGTTGGTGTCTGCAGGGTAGGGTGTGGTGAAATGGCGTGGCCGTTATGGCCGAAGACCAAAAGGCACACCCCAATGCCTGTCAGTATCTGCAGGGTGGTGGTGGGGTTATCTTCAGTTCAATACTTCACTGCCATTCCTATTATGCAGCTCTGTAACTCCTACACTACCAATGCCAATGCCAGCAAGCAAACATTTGGCATTGACAAATGCTTGTTTGTCCTACTAGCACTTTAACTTTGTTGGACTAGGCCATCTGTCAGGATAACAGATTTGAGAGCAGGGAGATTGCTACTAATCTGTCATTGTTAATTAAGTGCACCAGTGTCAGCTGACCACATAAAACTGAAATGGACCTACACCGATTCAGCACCTGGGTACCCAGGCTAACTTGAATGCTTCCTAGTACTGGGTGTATTAATTAACTGGTATGAGTGGAAACTGAGGTAGTAGCCCAACAGTACAGTTGGGCAGAGCTCATGATTGTTGGAGGGTGGGCAACATTACTATTATATTTTAGGCTGTGCATAGAAGGGCTTCAGAAGTATAGCCATCAACCAGTACAACTGCTTACTATTTTATTTGCATTAACACTTTCCTCCCCCAGGACCTCATTCCTGATATCCCAGTAAACCCTTTGTTATTTGTTTTCAATCTTGTATTGTGTGCATATCATTAGTAGAGTAGTATGATTTATATTTTGGGTAAACTGTTGATTGTATTGTGTGGGAGACTGGTGGACTGTGCCAAATGGGAGCACAAATGGGGTTGGTATTGATTGCTGGGGAGTTGACTAGCAAAAAACTGGTCCCACATAATCTTTCATGAATGGAGGTACTGCACAATTTACATGTTAGCTTTAACAAACCATCTTTGAGTAACGAATCCCCTCAGGGCAGCCCAGGTTCCTCAACCTCATTTGAGTCCATAAGGCACTGCCATCTACAGAGACCTATTACATGTGACTGTGATTGTATTCATAATCTTTTAGTATGTTTATACAGAAATCCTCCTGTAAAAAAAAACAAGTGTTTTAAGGGCATCAAGCTGTATGAAAAATAAACTTGATGTCAATCTCATTATCATCATCTGCTGTGGTTTAGATTCGGTGGATTTTAAATTTGCATATCAATATGAGATGTTCAGAGACACTGATCTCAGGCATGCAGTTGTTCTGCTTCATGATGGTACTACCAGTTTTAACCAATAAAAATAATTTCCAAACCAACTGACTTGCAATATTTCATGGGCATGCTAATGCTAATCCAACAACAGTGATAGGCACTAGTTGTGGGAGAGAACAGAACTACTCCATACTCAGTTTCTCCAAGCAGGATATCCTACTACAGAAGTACATTCTAACAGAAAGAAATGCATACTTCACTCACACACACACACCTTACCTTCTTCAAGAACCAGGACACTTAATTTTACTGTTTTTAAGGACTGTCTAAATTTATTCAAGATCAGAAAATCTGGTTAGTTAACTTTTATGAAACCTGGCAAACAGTTACAAACTTATGTCCTAATCCACATATTTGCCAGAATATGCACAGTTTATGTGTATCTGGCCCACACAGCCCCCATTCCAATGCCATTCTGCAGTCCATGGCATCCACAGTTGTCAGCTGCTACTGTCTGCATTTAGGGAGTGGAACACATGGGTAAGGGGTGTTTTTTTGGGGGGGGGCACTGGGTCAGAACCTAGACTTCCAATAGCCCAGAGAGGGGGTCCTCTGCTCCATGTGAGCAAAATATTGTTGGATATTGCAATCCTCCATGAAAGTCTTATCCCCATGCAAGTAAATGTTTGTTTTAAAAACGGTTAGTAGAAGCATGCCTCTCAGCCCTCCGTGCATCGTCAGTCAGCCAAGGGTAACTACTGGGAAGACTTCTTTCTGACTGATATTGCATGGGGTGGGCAAGGCTGGTGTGTCTAAGACTTATGGTAGGGCTCCTTCTTGTATTTTCTACATGCCCACTCAGAGGCCTATGCAATATGCATCTGGTGTTGTGGATGGTTGCAGATGCTGGCCATATCCCCTTTGTGGTTCTGGACCCAGTCATATAAATTTGTGAACTGAGTCAGTGATACCTTACACAAGTCGGGTACAAATAGCTGTGCATGTATGGAGACCTCTGCATGTGTAGAGAGGTGCCCGCGAGCATCAGAGGCCATACTCTGCACTTGGGTATGGGTGCATAGGGCTTTGTGAATAGGGCCATTAGTGGACTCATACAGAGCCTGTCTGACACTTTGCTGTGAGTGAACAATAATGCTAAATGCAGTTAACCCAGTTGGGCCTTCATCATTGGAAGACAGGTCCCTCTTCACCATTGGGATTATAGGGCACAACACAGCTCAGCTGACTGTATATGCTCCTTTCATTTATCAATAGGTGGTACATCCACGGAATGTAGTAAAAGCTCCACAGGATTCCTGATTAGGGCAAAATGTTGACAGAGTCAAGGAATGATCATCGTTAAACTCCCATACCATCTCTGACATAAACTTGGGGTGTGTAAGGTGAAACATCTTACTCTTGTGCAGCACTGTAGAAGGAGAGTCCATGAACATAGTCTAACACTCTGACAACCATAAGATTGAGATGACAGCCACCCAGCCACTAGAAAAAATGATTTCCCTAGTGAAGAGATTTAGTTCCCATGTAGCTTCCTATTTAATGGTGAGGCCTGTAGCCTACAAAGAATTACTGTAGGTTCAGAGCCTAGCATGCCACTGTAATTATGACAAATGCTGGACATGGGAAATTCCTTTGGGGAATTTTATGAGGAGAAGAAGCTGCATAGGTTCTCATGGGCATCTTAAGGCAAATAGAGAAGTCTGACAGATTGTCTTTCATCAATGAAAACTTCAGATCCTTTTCCAGCAGATCCAATAGGTACTACAGGATTTGCTCACAGTGCATGGGTCAAACGGTGTGCTGAAACTTCATAAGGGACACTGCTTTGAACCTAGCCTGCAGGATCTTTTTGATGGAAGGGTTCATTGCTGATATGATCTGGGTTGCACAATCTACTACTCTGAATCTGGTAATCTATATATCATTTGGAACCCAGCCTGCCAATGCACACATGATTCAGATACAACAGCTGGTCCTGGAACTAAGACAGCCAAGGAAACTGCCAGAGGAGGGGATTTTGGGCCCCAGGTCACACTCTTTGGAAGCTTTAACCAACAGTAGCTAGTATATATATCTGAAAGGAGCAAAAGTAGTCAATTTCCATCCATGATGTTGTCGAACAGCTACTATGCGTGCCGTCCAACAGATAGCACATAAGATGATGTGCTGCTGTGCTCCTGAAGCTCTTAAATAGCACATTGTTCACTCCTTGACGAAAGTGGCCTGTACTTAAACATTGTAGTACAGCTGTAGCAGCATCAACAAGGTCCAAATTGCAAGGCAAGTTTGTTTATAAGGCACACTATCCCAAAAGCTCAGGGCACAGTACTGGGAAACATATAACAACAGACTATGAAGAACCATTTAATAAATTACCTTCATAAATAATTATTAAAAATTAACTAGAGCAGTAGGCTTGCTCAAAATGATCAAATGTTAAAGCTCCCTTAAAGGCCTCCTCTGAGTGAAGTGAACGAACATACAGTAGGATGGTTAACAGTTCCAAAACATAGGTGCAGCCACCACAAAGGCTCTGTCCCCAGATGACTTCAGTTTAAAATGAGAGACTGCCAGCAAACCAGCATCATTGGAGTGGAGAGGGTAGATGGGGCATATGGAGACAGAAATCCATCAGGTAGCCAGGACCTAATCAGTGAAGGCCCTTGGACATTGACAAACCTATATAGAGGCTGATTCACCACCAAACAGGCATCAGATCCAAATAGACTGCAAGTCCTGGCATTAAAAGAAAAAGGAGTATGGACTGAAATGGGATGTAAAAAATCAAAATGGTTGACCGGTCTGTATTCAGCTCTGGAGGAATCTGGATTATCTTTCCTAAGCGGATATGTTGAGAAAAAAAATCACAGTAAGTCTCAAATATAAATCTTATGTAACACAAAAAATTATGATTCAAGCTAAGAAGCTAGATTTGGACACTATTGCAAATCTCAAGATTGCTCCCTGGTTAAGGTAGAATGATGTTAATTTTTGTTATAGTTAATATCTAGATGTACTGACTAATTTAAAACAGAGACAGTTATTTGCTAAGTTCAGAATGGAACTGTTTCCCAGTAGGGTATTGACTGCTAGACACAACAAGGATACAGAATATGGCTCTGTTTTCTGTGCTTGTACTGATATGACTGTAGAGGATCTCTCCTGTGTTATTTTTATATGCCCATGGTATAATATGGCTAGAGAGAATTGGTTAAAACCTTTGCTACATGGAATTGCAACTCTAAATCAAACTATCCTTTTAAACACACTCTTTACCACAAGTGATGAGCATATAATATATAACATGGCAAGGTATTTGGAAGCAATAACAAAAATTAGAATGAAATATGTGAAATCCAGTTAATAATTTTTAAATTAATGAATTGGGAAGCTGCTTCTTATTTGAAATGTCGATGTAAATATGAACATCTTTTAAGTATGCATTGAATAAATGTATTTCTTATTAAGGATGAAAGTTTAAGAAATAATGTATTGTTTTATAATATGTGTATTCATTGCTATTTAACATATGTATGGTGTCATAGTGGCATGTGATTCTGTATTTTACTGTAATGGTCCTTTGATCAAACAAATACATTTGTCTACTACTACCAAACAGGCAGCCAGGCTGCATCGCACCAGCATGACATCTATGTTATGAGATTCTCTGGCTATCGTCATTCTCTGGCTATTCTGAACTAGCTGTTGGTGGTACATCAAGGCCCCAGATAACTCTTGGTGAAGAGCACTGCACTAATCAAGCCTAGATGTAACAAAGGCATAGACCACCATAACCAGATCCTCAGGAGCACGATACAGTTTTATGCAGGTAATACTACACGGGTGGAAAAAAACACTACAGACTACAGCCAACGTCTGGTGTTCCTGTGTGAGCTTGCAGTCCATAAAGACCCTAAGATTTCTTAACGTATTCAGAGCTCCCCAAGTATGCCACCATTTAAAGATGGCAACATGGCACCACTACCTGTCATTGTTGTTACTGGCTTGATAATCATCACCACCATCTTACCTAGGCTGAGGCTCAATCAGTTGGAGGCCATCCATTCCCTGATTTCATGACTACAGCAACATAGCACAGTACTCACATTAACCACATCAGGTGCACAAGACAGGTGACGCTGGGTGTCATTGGCATAGCAATGAAACTCCAAACCATACCATCTCATGTTCTCAACCAGTGGCAGCATGTACAAGGTGAAGAGCATGTGGGCCAGCATTCAGCCTTGAGGCAAGCCACAGCTGAACACAGCAGTTTTGGAGATAGAATGTAAAATCACCTGTGGTGCCCCTCTAGAGCTTTAACCTGAACAGTAACCAGCAGGGTTAAATTGTGATTATGCTATTGGTTAGGCCAAATGCCTTGGGCTCAAAACTCCTAGCAGTGGATTTCTCACTGCAAGAAGTTGTCACTGGTACTAGACAACATGTAAAGGAAGGGAGAAGACCTATGCTGAGATGTTGCTTCTATCACAGTAGCAAACATTTGTCAACCAGATGGAGGGGAATCCAGCGATAGTGATGCTTGTGAGCAGTCATCATTAACCATCTACCAGGAGTCCTCCTGTGAAGTCTTACAAAAGGGGCTGAGAAGTTGCCCCAAGGCTCAGCACTCTCCAGTGCTGCAGTCTCTGAATTAAGACTAGCTGAGGTTAGACAAATTCATAGGTATTCCAGTGGTTTCTATGTAGGAGTAAACTATCTGATTCAGGTTCTCTGAGATTCCCTGCTAGAACTAGAAGCACTCTATAAAGACATGGCACTGAAGCAAACCAAAGGGACAGTCACTGATAGAGAACCGGTAGCCCTGTTCCTCAAGTGTATAAGAATAAAAAATTCCTGCATACCAGGGATCACTGGATTGAACTCCCCACAGCAACTTAGGCCAGTGGAAAGTGCAGAACCCACTCTTGAGAGACCATGCATGGGTATGAAAAACATGGCACCTTTCTGCCCAGCATAGGGAAGTAGTGCCTAATTGATGCCATCTATGAAGCATGGAAGTTCATTCTCATGACTTTATCTCTGACCTAGTTACTTCCTGGTCCATGACCACTAGACAGGATGCATCTGTATTGGTGCATTTAGCTGGTTGAGTTAAGGCTGCATATCTAAGCACATAGATGAATTCTTTTTTAATTTTTGTGTTTAATTTTGCTCTTTTTTTAAAGTCAGTGTGAAGCACATGTGCAAGCTTGCCAAAGTATATAAATAAGATAAATCTGGTACAAGCCTCAACAAGCACTGCAAAGAGTATGCCCAAAACTGATCCTTGCCTGGGCCTAATGACCTCTCTAGCAGTAGACATCTACATATTGGGGAAGAATTCCAGGTAGTCATTTTACTGGGCATGTCTACTTTTCAGACATGTTCTTAGAGCAAATTATTGGGGTAATGGAATTGTGGTTCTACGATGATGGTTGGACAACTTTCTTGTCGACCGACATCACAGCAATGGATTTATGTCAACTGCAAGTTGCAGTTTACATAAATCCGGCAGGAGACCCGGGTCCTTTTTCCATCGGAGGCTTCGCACCCTGAACCCCTCATGTGGGGGGCTCTGCACCCCCAAACTTAAAGATTATCAACTCTGAGTTGGAGCTGATTCAGGAAGGGGGTGCAGGACCAGAGGAAAGAGTGCCAGGGTCTCAGGCGGACTATTATAGTGAACTGTCAAGACTGTCGGCATCAAAGTGTTCACTGTAATGGTGTCGGTGAACAAAGGGCATACCATGGAATTACTGCAACACTGCCTTCTGAGGAAAATGTCTTCACTGGAAAGTATTACTTGCTGAGACACAGAAGGAAAGTTTCTGAAAAGATCAACTCTGCCATGCAGGATGGGTAACCCATCTAGAAGGGTCCATAAGAATAATGTTTGCAATGCCTGCCATATAAATGTGCAATGCTAGGGACTACGTGTGATAGCACACATTAGCCAGGAGACATCCTAGTACTTTTGGCAATGAGAGGCAGTTGCAGGTGTGCTGTGGCAAGCAGATAAAAGATGTGCTAAACTGCATTAAAATAGCATGAATTTGCATGAAAACAGCAGAAGTTTGCATGAAATTCACATGCAAAATTGTGTCACAATAATGCAAGATGCACTGCATGAAACAAAGCAAGATCATGCAAACAAAATGCAAAGTTGTGTGATGCACAAATGTCTGAAAATAGCATTTGGCACAGGTGTCATTATGACAGCAAGGATGCTGCATGGCACTGATGATGGCACCATGCCAGACATCAACGATGGCATCATATGTAAACCAATGACAGTACTATGTTCAATGCAAACAGTGCACCATGTTCGATGTCGAGACTGAATGTCTAAAGCCTCAAACATTGGTGCCATTTTGGAACCTAGATGTGGTTATCAGCACCAATATTGGTGCTATTGTTGTCATCAATATCACGGCATGGTGTGGACATGAAAAGAGATGTAAAGGAGTTTGGTAACTCTGTATATGGCAATAAGACATTCACCGTGAATCCTCAATGCTCATAACTGGTGCTAAAAGGGATCCATCCTAAATTTTGTTCTGTCGCATCCCCAATCAATTGCCTATAACTCAGAGCAATTTCAGATGCTGACATAAACCTAAACACTTGCTACATGAGTTTTGGGGCCTAGAGGAGGTCAGTACTGAGGAAGTGCAATGATGCCAAAGAACTTTTGAAAATAATGATGGCATTGAGTAAAGGGCAAAAATGTGACATAACGATCAATATACACAGCGCACAGTTGCTGCAGTGGAACTGGGCAGCTGCCCATCACCATGCAGACCAAGTAAAACAGAGAAAAAGTACACCAAACTACAGTACTGACTAAATGAGAAAAGCACCAACCATAAAAATTATTCTTCACAGTGGAAGCTGTTTTTTTTTCAAATACTGGTTCTAATTCTATTATCGTTCCATTTATATGGGCCTGTTAGTAACCTCAGCGGATATTTCAGATTAACACTCTGATGATATGTGCCATTTTAGAAACACATGATGTAGTTTATGTCCCTCTCAACCACAGTGTTCTATATTATGAACTGAGGATCCTAAATAGAGGAATCTGATTGGACCAGAACTCTTTGAAGCCGTCATCACGGCTTCAAAAAAGTTCCAGCACCACCAGCCTCCTTGCTCTTTACTGTCTGAGAACAATTTTTTCAAAATGTACTCCTACACCACCCAAAAACTCATTCATAAAACGTTTTAAAACATGTTTCTTCTATTTTTTTTTTATTTATAAAACTTGGAACTCGGTTCATAATGGCAATAAGTCACTCCAGGGTGTGGTATATCATGGGATATCATCACTTCTCGGAGTGGTTGGTGTACTCGCCCAACCACCCAAAGTGTTTCAATATCCATGATATACCACCCTATCATCTCTTATTGCTTAAGTATAGCATGGATACACTGTGCCAACAAAAGGAAGAGTCAAGCAATGACATAAACTACATCATACATATCTAAAATGGTACTTTGTACTGTACCTGTGTGTTAATCAGAAACACCACTAGTAAAACAAAAGAAGACTCTAGAGATGAAACAGTAGCAGAACTGGAACCAGTATTTAAAAATCAGCTTCCACAGGGAAAAGGACTTACAGGTTCAGTGTAGTTCCCCTTTAAACAAATGCAAAAAACTAATAAGAAAGCCTACAATAAACTAGACAGGAACATTAGAGCAAGAGCAGTCCTGGTCCCCAATCAGGAGTACAGATCAGGGGGTCACAAGCAAGGGATCCCCATGGATCTGGATAAGCACCTCTGCTTGCTCATGCACATCCTCTTCCATACCCAAGACAGCAATGTCCCATTGCACCATGCTGAACATTCTTATGACTGCTTGCCTGTACATCATGTATACTGCACTTGCACTTTACTTGCATTCTGCTGGATTTCAATGTATTCTTGCACTTTAATTGTACACAACTGTTTTCAGTGTATTCTATTTCGTTCTATTTTCCTGCACAATTCTCAGTTAATGTAATTGCATTGTCTGTATTACCCTTGTGCCATCTTTATGGCCCAAGTCGTGCCTGAAAATGGTCCATTGGATCAATGCTCCTAACCATTAAACAAATAAATAAGGTAGTGTTCTTGACATTGGTAGGAAAAAGTAACGAAAGTAGTTGGTACCAGTGACCCAGTTTATAACAGGGCATGTTGCACCATGCATTGGTGCCATGCATGTGGTATGAACCAGTCCTAGATGTTCTTGCTCCCAGTGGGTCCTAGTGCCTCTAGACTAAGATCAAGAGGGGTTCCCTATAGAGGAGATGGACTCATAGAAGATTTTCCAGTTTTCAAGAGATGCTTTCTTCACCTATTGTACTTTGTGACATGAGAGGAAAAGAACCCTTCTTGCAGCAGCATATGGGATAGCTTTATTTACAGTGTATGATATATATAGAATAATGCATGAGGAAGTGTGGTTTATGGGGATTTTATGCACACCTGAGGTGTGTGATTATAAACCCAGTGAAACCCGAGGGGTTTATATGGGCATTACACACCGAGGGTGTGCATAAAATCCCCATTAAAACTCACTTCTTCATGTTTTATTTGTTATATTTACTGGTCATCTCCATTAATGGAGCATGTCCCCTCACTGTTTATGAAGTGACGTCAGTAAAAGTGGTTGCACGGAGGCATGTCGGCAAACCCAGAACTCAGTCCATATTATAAGCTGGCCACAGAAGTAAAAATGATGAGGTTTTTATTTAAAGAAGAAGAAGAATCAACATTTATATAGCACTTTTCATACATCCAAAGCACTTTACAAGCAATGCTAGACTGGTAGTGAAGTGACTGAATGTGTGGTGGTGGCCACATCACACATCATCACCCACACACAGCCTGGATAATTGCATGAACCAGTTTATGGGAAGGGGAATGTTGGTCAGGACACTGGGAATGTTCCCTACTCTTTGCGAAGAGTGCCCTGGGTTCTTTTATTTCCACCTGGACACCAACCAGGACAACACCAGGATGGGCAGAAGGGACCTCGGTTTAACGTCTCATCCGAAGGATGGCACACCCCAGCAGTACAGCACCCCCCAATACTGCACTCGGATGCCAGCAATTTTTAGGTGCAAGTCCAATCCCGATGTGGGACAAGAACCCATGACCTTCTGGTCCAGAGGCAGATGTGCTACCAACTGAGCCACGCTGACACCTAAAATAGAGACAGAGATTCATGGATCTTCTTGGGGCACCGAATATCAGGACAGGTAAGCTGGCGTATATGTCAGGGGGGAGGGGAACAGTTTGAAACTCATAACATGCTCTTAGTTTTAAAAATTGCTTCCTGAGGTATTGTGAAGCCATCGAGAAGCTTGTGCCTCATGGCAACAGTGTGAAAAAACAGCGCTACTGGACTTGCGGTGCAAGGACAGCTTCTCCGGCGGCTTTCTAAGCTGCTGCTTCTTTGGTTTTTGTGTGCCCATGGTTTATAGAGCTGTCGGGCACTCACTAGCAGTGCTTTATAACCACTAACCAGTAAATATAAGAGTATAAAGTATGGCACTACTGTAGTAGAACTAACACAGTTTATTAGTTTCTACAGTGGAGACTAAATCAAGTGAGACCTCTTTTGATCCTAAAATGGTAAAAAAGGATTGAGAAGAGTGTTTGTGACATGACAGGAGGGGCACCTTTCCTGCAGCTGTCTGTGGGATAGCTTTACAGCTTACAATGTCAAGATATAAAGTAGGGCTGTACTGCAGCAGGAATAGAACAGTTCATATTTCCTACAGCAAAGACCAAATTAAATGTGACCCCCTTTTGACAGTGACACAGTAAAACTGAACCAACAAGAGGCTATTCAAACAAAGCAAAATATCAAATCAGAATTTATTAGGAAAGAAAACTTACTTCAAAGTATTTTCTAAAAAGGTTTATTTTTTGCTTCCAGCAATATAATTCCTGCCTGCTATTCCACCAATGTTTCATCAGTTGCGTTTCCACTTCCTCAGGGTAAACCTACAGAGGTTATAGGGTACACTAGAGCCAAACAAAAATCTATGTGAGTGAAGGAAAGCTCATGGAAGCCTTTATAGACACATTTGTTCACACAACAGTGGAATGCAAATGGAGTTGAAAACTTGACGTTTTTATACGCAGGGAACAAGCAGTGAGAAAGCCATTGAATTGCTATTCTCAGCTACATATTATGTAATATTGTCATGTTAACCCTAAGGAAGTGGAAATGCACACTGTGAAACACTGGTGGACCTGCAGGAATAAATTATGTAACTATTTGTATCTAACCATGTGGCCCTCAACACCCTCCCTGTTAGCCCACTGGGACACAAACACACTGGTAACATATAGTATTCCTTTCCTGGTAGTCTAGTGGAAAATCCTTCCCTGACTCTGCTTGTTCATGCACACCCTCTTCTGTTGTCATTCCCCCACTGTATTCAAGTCCCTTGACATCCTCTGCACCCCGCATAACTGCCTGGTGTACCCTTACCACCAGCAGAACCTGCCAATAATAAGGGGCCTTCTGAAAAGTAAGAAAGCACAATGAACCACATGCTCACAGCTGGAAAAGTTAATGTGGGTAAACACAGTGAGCAGTACAGAAACACACAAAAAAAATACATTCAGAAATGAGAAAAACAATGTATGAAGTGAAGACTCATGGTTTATTTGCAAACAGAATTGCAGTGCTGAAACCCTGATGTTTTGAGTCTTAAACTGGAAGACTGGACTTAAAGAACTGGAAGGGGACAGGATCAGTTGTGTTCCAGGACAGTAGCTGCTGCTGTTGTTTTCACAGGGTTCTTGTGGATTTTACTTGGTAGGTTGATTCTTTTCTTTCTTACTTCTAAGGGGCTAGCAGGGTATTGTTTGGGGTGCTGCTGGATGTTTGTAAACTGATTTGGTGGCTGTAAGGGGGGCTCATTTTGTGGAGGTTTCACTGTGTAACAGGCTGCGCTGGTAGAGGCCTATTTCTTCTGATTTAAAACCTATTTGGTGGGATTTGCTTTGGCCTGGTTCTTTGGCTGCTGGGCTTGGAGGGGAGACACAGGGCTGATACACTCTCTCTCCGAGTCAGGTGTCTGCCCAAGACCCACCTCCCCACCCTCCCTCCCAGAGTCTGCAAACTTATAGGGAACACCTGCCCTGCAATTGGAGAAAAGGCTGCAGGTGCAGCTCATGTAGTTCTAGCCACTGGGGTAGGATTTAAAGGCTGGGAGAGGAGCTTTCAGGTTGTTCATTTCCCTTATAAGTTTAACGTGTTGTACTGCACCTAGTAACAGGGTTACTGGTGTACAGTGGGACTGTCTGTAAGATTAGTGGGTGACCTGATTAGGCAGTAGGGGTATCTTGGACTAGGGGAACCTGGTGGCTCACCAAGAAACCTATTTGGAAGGGATGGAACCACACATCATTAGGGCGGCATCTTTGGGAGGGTGGTGGGGTGCACAGGGTGTGGAGCAGCCTTGATACTGGACTGGGCCTGGAAGTTCGGTGGTTGCCCAGCGTGCTGCCAGCTAGCACACAGGGAGGAGGTTTGCGAGTTAGGAGAAAGCTGGGGAAGGGGGTGGTATGGTTGGGGAGGGGTGGGAATCTCCACAGGGTTGCACCAATCCGCGGGGTGGGGGCATAGGGAAAGGGTGCAGGAGAATACTCAGGGGTCACATAGGGAACCTGGCAGAGGGTGCAAAGGACACTACCAGGAAGCAGGCAGGTAACTGGGGGCCCTCACAAAGAGACGGAGGGACAACATTCTCAGGAAGTAGGCAGATGGCCAGGGCTGGACAGAAGGAAGCAAAGGCGGGGAGGTGGATCAGACCTTACACTCAATACCGCTTCAGATTCTCTTCTTCTGCTCAAGGATGAGGTGATGTAGCCATGACAGGAGTGAGTTAGAGATGGAAAGGTGGTGGGAGGCAGGAGGCAGGGGCCAGATAGCAGGAAGAACAGGGGGCCTGGAATGCAGGAGAATGGGGAGCAGTGAATCAGAGCAGGAGGGGCAGGGAAGAGGGAGGAAAGCGCAAGGAGAAGGACCAGTTGGGAGGAAAGGTAAAGGAGAAGGACCAGAAGTACAAGGAGGATTCAGCAAAGGGAGCTGAGGGTTTAGGCCAGGGGAGCACAACTAGAAAGGAGAAACTAAATGGAGACAGGAAGGAAGGGAGGATGAGCCAGGCTAGTTTAGCAGATGGGGGAGAAGGACCAGTTGCGAGCAGTGAGGGGGGAATTAGCAAGGAACAGAAGGATACTCAGGAGGAGGAGAAGCATAGGATTGGAGGGGGGGGTGGCCATGGTAAATAAGGAGGGGGTGGCATGTGGCACCCAGAAAGGGGGAGGAACACGGAGCTGGCTGGGTGGAGGGGCCTGTAGAAAGGATGAGGGACATGGAAGGGGGAATGGAGGAAAAGGAGTGGTCAGAGTGCTCCTGCTGGGGATTCTATGATCAGGGGTATCAAATGGGATAGGGAGGGAAAAGCCTAGCCAGTTAGAACAAGATGCTTCCCTGGACTAACGGTGCACAGGCTAAGCATGAGAGTATATCAACTGGCAAAGGATTGTGGGGTTCCCCAGACATACTGGTCCACCTGGGTACAAATGACATTGAGGAAATAGCGAGCTAGAGATACAAGCAAGATTCAGGAGCTCGCCAGGGTCTGTCATGACATTGGATGCACAGTTTCCTTCTCAGAAATCCTGCCAGTGCCAAGGGCTAGTGGGGAACACAAAGGAAAATTGGGAGATAAACCAGTGGCTCAGGGGTGGTGTGAGGCCAGAGGGTATGGGTTGATGGGGATTGGGGAGACCTGGGAGGATAAGAGCTGTATGCTAGAGATAGGCTACATCTCAATTTGGAGGGAGGAATCCTTAAGTTGAAAATAGAGGTTCATTGGTGAAAAGGGGTTTAAACTTGTGAAGGGGGTGGGATGGGAGAAAGGCTGTCAGGGGTGCCGATAAGGAGGAACTCTGTCTCCACCCCCTGGGGACCAGGAGGATTGCAGAAAAGGCCAACTGGCAAAGTGCAGACCAGGGAAAACAGAATCCCCATGGGAACACGAGCAGGGAAATGGAACTATAGGGAAAGGGTGGAAGGTAGTCCTGCTAAATGCCAGGAGCTTGGGCAATAAATGCCTGAGCTCCAGGCGATGCTAACTGAGGGAGCAGTGGATGTGGCAGCGGTCACTGAGACTTGGGCCACTGCAAGACATGACTGGGACCTGAACCTGGAGGGATACACTATGTTCAGGAAGGACAGGGGAGGGAAGGGGAGGAGGGTAGCAATGATAGTCAAAGCTACATTGGCATAGGGAGTAGAGGAGGTGGAGGGAACCGTGGAGGCGATTGGGTCTGTATTGTAAGAGGCAAGAGGGTAAAAATAGGAGTGGTGTATAGACCCCTGCCTGGCGGAGGAGCTGGAGGACAGTCTGGTGGCAGATGTTGGAGACACTGCAGACTGGGCAGAGGAACGTGGTGGTGCTGGGGGACTTAAACATGCCAGGAACAGACTGGGAGACTATGACATCCTCTGTGACCAGGGAACAGAGGTTGTTGGATGTCTTTCAAGACACGTTCCCAACTCAGCAGGTGAGGGAACTGACCAGGGAGGCACTGGTACTGGATGTGGTCCTGGCAGACAGTGACCAGATTGGGGGCCTGGAGGTAAGGGACCCATTGGCGGGGAGTGACCATGCCACGGTCTGGTTCTGCCTGGACCTAGGAGGGTAGAAGGCTGCACAAAGAGGCAAGTAACCGACTTCAGGGGGTGGATTTAAGGAAATGGGAAGGATCCTTAGGAGCATTTGGATGGGATTGGGTCAGACATGGGCGCTGATAGTAGGTGGGAAATCATCAGGAGGGGTGCAGGATGCTACCAGCACCTGTGCAAAAGTAAGACGAAATGCGGTGGGGCCCAAAACCCTGTTGGTGGACCAGGGAGGTCCAGGAGGTGGTGCGGGAAAGAAAGCAGCCTATAAGCAATTCAAGTGCTCAAGGAGTGAAAGGGATCGAGGAGTGCAGGCTGATGGCTAGAAGGGCCACTAGAGTGGTGAGGGCAGCTAAGGCAAGGAAAGGAGCAGAACCTGTGCGGAAATTAGGAGAGGGAACAAGGGGTTCTTTAGATACATTGGGGAAAAACGAAGGTGAAGGGCAGATTAGCAGGATTAAATCAGGGAGAGATGGGCACAAGACCCGGGGAGCAGGCTGAGGTACTAAATGAGTACTTCACCTCAGTTTCACCAGGAAAATGGGGTGCTGCATCATACATGGGAGGAGACAAGATACTGAGGAGGGGGACCTCACTGATCGGGCAGGTCTGGGGAGAGGGGAGGCATCACTGGCAGGTGGGGGGAGGGCTAAGCAGGGAGAAGAGGTACCGGAAGTGGAAATCACAGCAGAGAGAGTGAGGGAAGCCCTCAGCTCCCTTAAGATGGAGAAAGCACCGGGACCAGATAAATTACATCCCAGAGTGCTGAAGGAACTTGCAGATGTCCTGGCAAAACCCCTGGCAGAGCTTTTCACCATCTCTCTGAGGACAGAGTGGGTGCCCCAAGACTGGAAGGTGGCGCATATAGTGCCTATCCACAAGGGGGGATCAAGGGAGGTGGCAGGGAACTACAGGCCTGTCAGCCTGACCTCAGTGGTGGGCAAGGTGATGGAAGGCATTGTCAAGGAGAGGCTAGGGGGGACCTGGATAAGTCAGGGTGCCTGGACGATAGACAGCATGGATTCATCCCGGGAAATCGTGTCAGACAAACCTGGTGGAGTTCTATGACTGGGTGACAAGTGCCTTGGACCTGGGTAGACCAGTGGATGTCCTCTTTCTAGACTTCAGCAAGGCATTTGACTCTGTTCCTCACGTGGGCCTGTTGGATAAGCTGGGAGAAATGGGGTGGGAACCAGATGATCAGATGGATAGGCAATTGGCTCCAGGACCGGACCCAGAGGGTGCGTAGTTGGAGATAGTCTCATCCCCAAGGAGGGTCATTAGTGGGGTCCCACAGGATCAGTCCTTGGGCCCCTTCTGTTCAACACCTCATGACGGACATAAGGACAGGAATCAGGAGTGAGATGAGTCTCTTTGCAGATGACTCGAAACTGGGGGGGCGGTGGTGGATGGGAGGAGGGGAGGGTGGCCCCACAGGGGGACCTGAGGCTCTGGAAAGATGGTCTAGAAAGTGGAAGCTGAGGTTCAGTAGGAAATGCAAGGTACTCCACCTGGGGCCAGAAACCCAGGTCAAGTGTACACCCTGGGGAAATGCTACAAGTCTCGATGGCTGAGAGGGACCTGGGGTGGTGGTGGATGTCAAGATGAACAACTCTGAGACTTGTGGGAGGGCAGCACCAAGGCCAACAGGATGCTGGGATGCATCGCTAGGGATTAAACTCCAGAAGGGAGGAAGTGATACTCCCTCTGTATAACTGCTTGCAGTGCCGCACCTTGAGTACGTGTGTGCAGTTTTGGAGGCCACACTTAAAGCGGGACATTAACCTCTTGGAGAGGGTCCAGAGGAGGGCAACCAAAATGATTTGGGGCTTGGGGACAGGACCTAAGAGAGGCTCGAAGAGCTAAATATGTACACATTGGAAGAGAGAAGGGACCGCGGGGACATGATAGAGGTCTTTAGGTACATGAAGAGGGTAAATAGGGGAGGAACAGTCGGGGTGCTTCGAAGGAAGGAGGAAGGGGCCACTAGAGGGCATGGCTGGAAGCTGGAGGGGGGAAGATTCAGGGGAGAAAGGAGGAGGTGCTACTTCACTGAGAGGGTGGTGGAGCCATAGAATGCACTGCCTAGGGGGCTGGTGGAGGCAGAGACAGTGGAGGGGTTCAAGAGGGGGTGGGACAGGTACAGGGGAAGGGTTCTGGAAGCAAAATCCAATGCAGCAAGAATATCCGGAACTGGGAAGGGAGAAGCCAGAGAAGGCGAGAGGGACAGCAAGGTCAGCACCCAGGTTGGGGACTGACCAAACGAGCAGACACGAAAGACCGTTAGGCCTATTCTGCTGGCATTTTAGTATGTTAGTATGTAAACATGACCCTTCATCAATAAAACCTGGTGATAATAAGGGGCCATCAGAAAAGTACAACTGGTTGGTGCAGTAGCAGGTCAATATAGTGCGGACAGAACCACACATGAAATTAGGTGCTGTAAGAAGCACTAATGGTTGTATAGCGACAGGGTTTTTTTCAGCGTGCAGTAAGAACTGCTACCCCGTCACTGTAGGCTGCCAGTAGAAAGGCTGAAGGATGCTGCCGGGGAAGTGCCTGGCTGAGCTGCTCCCATGGTGGAGTGGCTACAGCACCTCCCTCTGGCGGCAGCGGGGACCTAGGGCTGCAGTTCGGTTCTCCCCAGGTCCCACTCTGCTGCAGCTTTTTTTTTTTTTTAAAGTGGTCCATTTTGTTTCTTCCCCCAAAGTCCACGACCCCCCACAGTTGATTCTAATTAGTCTGGGGATTTGGGGCATAAAGCCTCCCACATCAGGAGGCATGGGGAGGCAGAGTCCCCCACATAAACCAAGATATTCCTCCAGTGTGCGCTGTGGTTGTGATGGTTGGCATGTTGTAGCCCTGATATTCTGCAACACATTGCTTTGCATGCGGCATTATTGATGTATGCGGTTTGACTGCGACGTTATGACTCTGTGCCACTGGTGGAGAGTCACCATGCCCTCTGATTATAGCACTGCATGCAATTTGTATGGCAACCCCACACCTTCTATGCACAAGCTTACTATGAAGTCTGCTGATATGGAAAGAGTCTGTGACCCCCTCTGAGTACAGATCAGAGGGTCATAAGCAAGGGACTACCATGGATCTGCAACCACAAAGAGTTTGTGACAGTCCTTTGCAACTGAGAATTGGGTCCTTGGTGTGGTGATGTGGTGATGTGCTGATTACCAGCAGAAATGTGTGTTAGCACCATCTTAATATATCCACTGTATGAATCTAGTACGTGGAGTCAAAAAGTAACTTCAACAATTTTTTTTAAACTGCTAACAGGGGTCATATTTATTGACCTGAGTCATTAATTATAAAACTTATAAAAAAGCTTTAAAATATCTGATGGAATTAAAAATATACTGACGATAAATGTCAGGGTGTCAGAAATGCATTATTGCTACAAAACGCATGATGAAATTGCTTGCCGTCTGACAAATATAGTACTTTTGCTTTAAATGAATGAGTGACACAAGAATTGATTTATCAAATGAACAGTTTTACTTGACGTACATGCATCCAACAAGTACATTGACATTCTTTTAAATGAACACCTACTACATAAAAATAACTGCTAAATGAATTGAAAAAGCTATGCAAAAAAATGACATCATATAATGTTTTTTAGATCTGTTAACAGAATAGACCATTTGAATTAATACATTTCCTGCTCTCCAATGGTTACCAATTCTGCAATTTTAATAAAAGCATTTTTAAAGATATATCTGAAGAAAAATGCAGTTAATGGAATATAATTTGCAATGAGCCAAGGCTGAATGTTACACAGGGCTCAATAATACTTCTTTAATTGAATACTGAATGCAGTCAATAAAGTTCTATTATTTATGGCTTATATGCTGGCCCACAAACAAAAGCAGCTAGAGTTTGCCACATTAGAAAAGGGGGGGGGTGAAGGCCCATTTACACTTTACATTCTCCATGTCCAGTTGTTTACTGCAAATTGGCAGAAGGACATTAACTAGAAAAGCAAGTTTAATTGTGCTACACTTAGGTTAAAATGTGCTGGTTACAAAAATTAGCCTTACAAATATTATTTGATAGTAACTATCAGTCCACATTTCCTTATGCTTCTACTAGTGCTTACATCTTTCACCCTTTGCTAGTTACAAATGTTAAGCACAATGGGTTTCTAGAATAATATTCATAATAATCTGAAGATTTCATTGATTACTTACCTATACCAACAATAACTTTGAAAATGTGATGTATGGAAAAGTGTATCAATAGAAGAAAAATGTTGAGTGTAACAAGGCATATACACAGGATGACAGAAATCCACTCTTGTAATCGTTTACCTGTGGAATAAAAAAAAATTTAAGAACATAAGAATATAAGATGAAAGCTGGTGCTGATGCACACAGAGACTGTTACCCTACTTCTCAGTAGTAATACTTAGTTAGGTGAACTGCCATCATGTGCCTGCCAAGGCCTGCCTTGAACTCATACAAGCTTCTTGCATGTACCATCTATTCTGATAATCCATTCCTCACACACACCAGACAGTATTTTTTGCAGCCCCCTCCCCCACCAAACTGACACCCTTGGATTTGTTGTCCATATTCTTAGGTTATAAGGTCCTTTTTTTTAAATCTTAATCCCATAATCAGTCTCGTTTTGGGATCATTGGCTAATCACTACAGTGCTAGCAGGTCACCTCTCACCCTTCTTCTCTCCCAACTGAACATACCCAGCCTCTCTGCCCTGTTCCCATATGATTTATGTTCCATACCATTATCATCCTTGCTACTTTAGAATGAGTCCTTTCAACTCTGGCAATGTCCTTTCTATGGTAATGTGCCCAGTACTGGCAACTATATTCCAACTGGCTTCACAAATACTCTGCATAAAGAGACAAAAACATCTCCTGATCTGTTGGCAAGATTGCTATTACTACAACCCAATATTTGATCCACCTTTTTAACTGTCTGCTCTCACACCCCTGTTTTATATAATTAGTTATCACCCCTAGATCCCTTTCCTCCTCAGTCTCCCTCAGCAGTTCTATATACAGGAGCATTTTCTGACATTAAATTTCATATCCCACTTTTCTTCTCAGCTCACTACTCTATCCAAGGCCATTTGGAGCCTACAAAGTTACTACCCCCTCTCTTCCCCCAAAGCAGGCTCTTATCAAGTCTCATTATAAATCTCCAATGACCTGCCCTCACTGCCCAGTATGCTCCCCCCCCCCAAGCCTACGGTCTCTTGATGCTTATTTACAAACAAACCTCTGGAGCAGGCCCTCCCCCAGCCAGCAGCCTTGGAAGGACTGTTGTACTGCCAACTACAAGAGTCAGCCTAGGAAGGACTGTTGTACTGCAAACTGCTGCAAGAGTCAGCCTAGGAAGGACTGTTGTACTGCAAACTACTACAAGAGTCAGCATTGGAAGGACTGTTGTACTGCAAACTGCTGCAAGAGTCAGCCTAGAAAGGACTGTTGTACTACAAACTACTACAAGAGTCAGCCTAGGAAGGACTGTTGTACTGCAAACTACTACAAGAGTCAGCCTTGGAAGGACTGTTGTACTGCAAACTGCTGCAAGAGTCAGCCTAGGAAGGACTGTTGTACTGCAAACTACTACAAGAGTCAGCCTAGTAAGGACTGTTGTACTGCAAACTACTACAAGAGTCAGCCTTGAAAGGACTGTTGTACTGCAAACTACTGCAAGAGTCAGCCTAGGAAGGACTGTTGTACTGCAAACTACTGCAAGAGTCAGCCTTGAAAGGACTGTTGTACTGCAAACTACTGCAAGAGTCAGCCTTGGAAGGACTGTTGTACTGCAAACTACTAGAAGAGTCAGCCTAGAAAGGACTGTTGTACTGCAAACTACTAGAAGAGTCAGCCTAGGAAGGACTGTTGTACTGCAAACTACTAGAAGAGTCAGCCTAGAAAGGACTGTTGTACTGCAAACTACTGCAAGAGTCAGCCTAGGAAGGTCTGTCGTACTGCAAACTACTAGAAGAGTCAGCCTAGGAAGGACTGTCATACTACAAACTACTGCAAGAGTCAGCCTAGGAAGGTCTGTCGTACTGCAAACTACTACAAGAGTCAGCCTAGGAAGGACTGTCATACTACAAACTACTGCAAGAGTCAGCTCAGGGGCGACTGTCGACTACAAACTACTGCAAGAGTCAGCCTAGGAAGGACTGTCGTACTGCAAACTACTAGAAGAGTCAGCCTAGAAAGGACTGTCGTACTACAAACTACTGCAAGAGTCAGCCTAGGAAGGACTGTCGTACTGCAAACTACTAGAAGAGTCAGCCTAGGAAGGACTGTCGTACTACAAACTACTACAAGAGTCAGCCTAGGAAGGACTGTCGTACTGCAAACTACTACAAGAGTCAGCCTAGGAAGGACTGTCGTACTGCAAACTACTACATGAGTCAGCCTAGGAAGGACTGTCGTACTGCAAACTACTACAAGAGTCAGCCTAAGAAGGACTGTCGTACTGCAAACTACTACAAGAGTCAGCCTAAGAAGGACTGTTGTACTGCAAACTACTACAAGAGTCAGCCTAGGAAGGCTGATAAGTCAACTCTATCTGCCTAAATCATTGTTATCTCAACCCGAACTATATGTACCACCCACTTGCCATGCTCGCTCCAAGGGACTGCAGTGCTTTTTATGTATGAACATACAAACATGCCTGCAGATAAAGACCTACAATCTATCTAGTCTGCTCAATTATGCAGCTCCCTATGTGTTTACAAATGGAACTTCCCCCTCCCCTTTTCTCTTCTAATCTCCCTCTACTTCCCCCACTCCTCCCACTCACTCCCTTTTACCCACAATTTTTTCCCCCTCACCCTGTCCCACCCCCTCTTGAAGCAGTCCACCATTTTAGGGATACCACCTCCTCTGGCAGTTCATTCCACTTGGCCACCACTCTCTTGGTGAAAGAGTGCTTCCTCATCTCCCTCCTGAACCTTCCCTCCCACTAGCTTCAGGTTATGTCCCCTAGTGGCCTTGTTCCCTCTAAGGTTAAACAGGCCCTTAGTTCTCACCCTATTAACACCCTTAAGGTACTTGAAGGTCTCAGTTATGTCCCCCCCTTTCTTCTTTCCCTTAATAGATTAAATGTTGAACTCCCTGAGCCTCTCATCATAGAAGTTGCCCTGCTGGCCCTGAATCATCTTGGTTGCCCTTCTCTGGACTGCCTCTAGCAAGATGACAGCCTTCTTAAGATACAGACCTCAAAATTAAACACTGTATTTCAGGTGTGGTTGTATCAGTGACCTGTTCAGTGGCATAATGACCTCTGCCTTCCTGGTGGTAATTCCACTAGCTATGCATCCCAGCATGAGATTTGCCTTGTCTGCTGCTCTCTTACGGTGTGTAGAGTGTTTCAGATCCAGAAGCAAATGATTTGATACCTTTTATTGGACCAACATAGATGTAACAAAAAGAACAAAGTGGTTTAGCTTTCAGACCAACAAGTCCTTCCTCAGAAGCTTAATGCCAAATGCTAGACCACTTTTCTAGCCTAGTCAAATTCTACCCCAGTTCTTGTCTACCCTCCTCTGTGTCTACCCTCCCACAGAACTTGGTGTCATCCTCGGACAGGCAGATTTTACCTTTGATCCCATCCATGATGTCGCTTATGAAGATGTTAAATAACACTGAGCCAAGTATCAAGCCCTGTGGAATCCACTCATCACAGGCCTCACTTCAGAGAACTCACCCCCAACTACCACCCTTTGGATTCTATCCTGCAATCAGCTTCTGACCCACCCCATGAGCTTAAGACCCACCCCTGGGTCCTCAAGCTTCTTGATCAGTGTCTCGTGGGGCACCCAATTAAAGCCTTTGCTGAAGTCCAGATGCAGGACAATCAACCACCTGGCCCTTGTCCACCGTCCTAGTGACCCAATAAGTCAATTAGGATAGTTTGGCAGGCCCTCCCCCACACAAACCCATGCTGCCTCACATTCTGGAGCCCATTTTCCTCCAGAAAGCCAATCAGTCTGTCATTCAGAATAGTCTCCATCAACTTGCCTACTATAGAGGTCCTGTAGTTCCCTGGATCTTCCGTCAGCCCACTTTTATGGAGAGGCACCACATGTGCCATACTCCAGCCCAGGGGCATTATTCTGGACTCCAATGAGATGTGAAACAGGTCTGCCAGGGGACCCACCAGAACCTCCACCAGTTCTCTAAGGGCCCTAGTGTGCATGCCATCTGGTCATGATGATTTGTCCACTTTTAGGGCCCTTAGGCCCTTGAGTACCTTTTCAGCTTGAATGTCATGGTCTGTGACTTCCCCCTTCTAGTCCCCCCCCCTCCCTTGAGGTGCTGGTCCACCATTCTCCCACATGAAGACTGAACAGAAAAACCCAGTAGGTACCTCTGCCTTCTCTTCACTCCCATTGCCCAATCCCCTTCCTTTTTTAGCCTTACGATCTCCGTTATGTTTCTTTTCTCCCTTGTATACCTGAAAAAGGCCTTCCCACCTGTTTTTACCCCCTCGACTAGCTGTACCTCTCTCATGGTTTTTGCCTCCCTCACCACCTTACTGGCCTCTCTTGACTTAGTGGCATAGTCCACCATATTCTCCTCCTTCTGAGTATGCTTGTACTTTCTGAAGGCTGCCCTCTTGTCCCTCACTGCCTTTGCCACATCCTTGCCTAAGCAGCTGAACTTCCTGGCCTTAACTTTCTTGCTTTTGATTTTGGCACACTCAGTAGTGGCCTCCATCAATCCCTTCTTTATTATGGCCAGTTTCTGTTCCACATCCATCCCCACTCTGATCCCAATAAGGTGACCTTTCAGAATTTCTCCTATCCTATCAAAATCAGCCCTCTGAAAGTCCAAGACCCTCGTCTTGGTCCTGGCCCATCCCTCTGCCCATGTCCAGATGAAACCATACCACCTGGTGGTCACTTCCTGCTAGCGGAGCATCCACCTTCACTTCCTGAACATATGCATAGTTGGACAGGACCAGATCCAGAATGGCCCTCTCCTCAGTGGGCTCCATGACACCCTGAGTCAGGAAGACACTCTGGAAAGCATCCAGCAGTACTTGTTCCCTAGCTGCAGGAGATAGCATGGATTTTCCAGCCCACTTCAGGTAGACTGAAGTCCCCCATTACTACCCCTTCCCCATGCTGGACAAATCTATGATCTGGGACCTCAGTATCTTATTCAATTCCACATCCTAGGAGGGTAGTCTGTAGACCACCCCATTCTTAGTTTCCTCCCTGTCATGGAATGGATCTGCACCCACGATGCTTCAGGCTTGCCCTCCCCATGCTCATCACTGGTGCAAAGTATCCTCTCCTTCACATACATTCTATTCTATGCCATGTACTTCATTCATTTGTCTCTTGCTATTTGCAATGTTGTTCTCCCAGTCCCACCCCACCCACCTGGGTCGCAACTGGAAAGGATCCCTAAGCTCTGTGAGCTTACCTGGTAAAACATGTTTTAAATAAATAAATAAAATAGCTGGCCTGGTGGCATTGAGGGTTGAGGCGCTGGACGCTACACCTCGCACTATGCTGGTAACCTGGGTTCAGGAATGACCTTGGGTCATCGGGGTGCCAGGGTGGGGGGCGGAGCAGGATCAAGCATGCTGATGGGTAGCTCTCCTCTCCCGAGGGTGGTGAAGGTGGTTGGCACCCCCACGTAGTTCTGCTCCCATGGGGTGGAGGTCCGGTGGGTAGCACAGGCGGAGAGGGGGTGGCATACAGTTACGGGAAGGTGAAAGGGGCTGAGCTGGCACCACGGGATGCGTAACATGCCTCCACATGCTCGCACAGCCATGTACTGGGGCCTCAGGATGGTCAGAGGAGAAAACCTTTAAAATTACCTATGTGTCCCCATTGCCAGTTGGCAGGAGGAGGTGACGCAGACCAAATAGCTTTATATAGAAACAAATAAATAAATAAAATGCACTTTCTCTTGACCATCCACAGACCCAACCAGTTTTCTATTGCCTACAAATGGGATCACCTAATTTTGAATTTCCTCACTTCAGGTTTCTAATGTAAATGTTAAACAGTAATACCCCAGTTCCAACCCTGCAGAACCCCACAAGATATCTCAATTTCACCTAAGACAAATCCTTTTATCTTAACTCTCTGTTTTCTACCTCCCAACCAGTCTGTCATCCTGTCTATCACTTCACCATTAACACCAATAGCATTCAGCCTATTATTTGGTTTATTATCGCACTAGCATGTCAAAAGCCTTACTAAAATCAAAAAATGTTATGTCAGCGGGTGGTCCCCAATCTAGATTTTTATAAACTGGCTTGTAGAAACTGAGCATGCTGGTTATACACAATATTTCCATAATTAATCCATGCTATTACAGTGTCTTTTTTTAAAATCAACTAACTTTCTCTGAACAGGTATAATTTATACATGAGTAACAAAGGATAAATTATAAATTGAGTAAGTAAATATAATCAAACTTCTGCTGCCTTATAACTAATGCAGTATATATTACCAAAACACGGTTCAAAATTAGCACTGCCCACTAGTAAAATATTGCAAGATTTTGTATCAGGCCAGCAAAACTGCTCTTTAATTAGCCCTGCTTCCTTGAATTGAAGGATGTAACATTTCAATAAGTACATTTTTGGGATGGTGAAATTTCTTTAAAGCTGGGGGATTCCACTAGTCTTGCTGGCTAATAGCTGCAAAACACATTTATTAAAATTTGAATTACTGGGATAACATAATGGGATGTAACACCCTGTTTTGGGAACAGTCACCAGGAAGATCAGATAAACATGCATGTAGCTACTGCAGTGGGGAGGCAGCAATGCTTAGGTGTTCCAATGAATTAGATGAGAGTCTAATTTGAAAGGCCAAAGAAAACCTTGATTTATTGATAAATTAATCTAAACAAATACAGGAAGAGCTTTCCTTCATTGAAAATCATACAAGTTTTGAAGCTCTAGATTCAAAATTGCAGGAACAAATATCTCAGTTTGAAACAGAAATCAATGAATGGAATTTCCAACATACTTTTAACAGCTTCCTTTTCCTAACAGCATTTGGACGGAGCAGATCAGAGGAAGCCCATGGGCCCCCATGGGCCGGTAAATATGTCAGTCAGTATCAGTGATATCAACATAAGAAAAGGAGGCTGTTAAAAGTATGTTAGAAATTCATAGAAATTCTTTGCAGTTCATTTAAGATGAACATCACCATGTACTGTGATGAAACTGCCTAGATAATATAAATTGATCTCTGCGTATTGATGGAAAATAGATGTCATTGATAAAAAAAATTTAAAGTTTTATTTATAAAAGTTAATTTAGAAAATATGTATCTAATATTATGAATGCATAATTTGTAAAAATATGTGTTTATCTTTTGCTTATAGCCCCCAAAGAAGCCTCTTGGTGAAACATTGTGGCTGGCCAAAAATTCTGAAAATAAGAAAATATTGACTTTTACTAAAAAGAAACCTTGGTGTACCAAATAATTATTTTCTGATTCACAGTGACCACACCCCTCTTTTTGTCGTTTATGAGATTATCTGGACAATGGTTCGCTCCACCAGAAAATAACCTAGAAAAAGAAGTGATTACCCTCGAGACCCTTCCTTTTGCAACACATGAAACACCAGCTGCCTGACTGCTAAAACACTGGGCTCACTGTTTCTCTCACTTAGAGCCACTGCCATTTTCCTACTGAATTTTTTTAAAGCTCCACATCCTTATCCAATCACTACTGATGTCAGCACATCAATGTGATCTCTACACCCAGCATCCATACATAGACATGCCCACAGGATGCACACTGCATTAAGTGCAAAAGTACTTTTTCACAAACTCTGCAAATTTTAAAACAAAACATTAACAAAAAAATGAAAGTTATTCAGAAGGCCCAAACCTACTGCATAAATGAAATATGCAATGGGAACCTTGTGTAATACATCATTTATCTGCACTTGGGCAGTTTGACCTCGGGCACATCACTTGTGACTTACATCACTCCAGAGATTACCCGAGGTCAAACTGCCTTTGTGCAAATAAATGATGCATCACACATGCCACCATCACATATCCCATACATATTAAAGGTGCACAGTCGTGCCCCTATAGTTAGGGTTGAGTAGCCTGTTTGATGTTAAAACTTAAATTTTGCACTTTAATAATTTTGCAACTGATTAATGGATTTGCACAAAATTTAGTATGTGCTGTTCTGTGGGGTAGATCTCTTGGTGTGGTAAGTTTTGTTCTGGTCGGGTGTGTGGATTCTGAGATCTGTATTGTGGAAAAAAAGTAAAAAGTCACCCTTTTTTGCAATTGTTTCCATGTCGCCTTGTGCTCAGATGGTGTAGAATTTTGACGTGATGTTTTTATGGTAGGAAGAACATGGGAAACAGAACTGCCACTGTTAGTTTGGTGCAAAAAATTATATTGTTGCAAAGTTATTCAGTTTTTTAGTTCCCATTATATCCTATGGGAAGTTCATTTTTCAGGATAGATGTCTTGATTTCGACAAAGGATTTGATCTCGTGAAAAAGGATTTAGTCTCACAAGAGTATTTTCTTTTTCACGAGAACAAAATCCTTTTCTGTGAGAAAAAATTTCTTTTACATGAGCTGCCATCTTATTTTCTGGGTTTTTTTTTGGTTTGTTTTTTAAAGTTGAAAAGCACCCAAAATGACGGTATCTAGAGACACCAGCATATGTGTCTTGTTCTTTGGGACTCTGTTAGGTGGACTGTGAAGTTATTTGGTGGAAGAACAACCTTGCAATGCCTTTTTATAACATTTTAATTCTTTTTTTTGTGACTCGCTTAAATCCTTTTTCGTGAGCCAATTCCTTTTTCGCAAGCAGATTCTTTTTTCGTGAGCTCACGAAAAATAATTTTACAGGCTACTTTGATGCATAACTCAGCCATTTTTTGAGGTTCTGACCCCAAATTTTCATCATGGCCTTTTGGGGACCCCACCTCATGAGCACTATGACTATTGTTTGTCAACTTCTGCCCGAAAGGTGATTTCACAGTCGCTTGGTGAAGTCACCTTTTGGGCAGGATTTGCATAATTACAGTCATATTGGTCATGAGGTGGGGTCCCTAAAAGGCCATGTTGAACACCGGGTGTCAAAATGTCAAAAAAATGGCGGAGTCATAACCATTCATTGCAATTTCGCTACACAGGCTCGTAACTTCATAAATTTAAAATATTTTATCCCAAATTTGAAACATAGACTTATTACCCCACCAAATGTATGTCACAACTGTCATTTTCCAAATCCTGGCTGAAATGTGTTTTTGCACCTGCCATGTAGAAATAGCATTGCAGTTGCATAGAATTATATTTCGGTGGGGATTTGAATATTTTCTGCACTGGGTACATCAGGTGGGGTAATAACATGGCTATGCTGACAATTTTGTCACTCTTGGCTATGCATGGAAGCACAGAGCCCAGAGGGCCCTGCGTTTCCACAGCTAAGTACATATATGCATCTATGGAGGATTGGGAGCAATGGTCCCAGAGGGCCCTGTGCTCCCACAAGCAAATTATGATATGATTATACTATCTTAAAAAGTAAGGAAATAAATTGCAAAAAACTTCATTAACTCATTATCTCCTGGGTGGCCATTTTGTGTCAGGTAGAGATATGGATAATTTGGACATATTGCAAAGGCTATTGGAAGTAATGAGTTAATGCATCAGTTAGGGTTGCCACAACAGAAGTAGGGAAATGTGGCATTAGGGTTTCACCCTAACACACCATTCCTACCTTGTACAGACCAAGAGGCAACAAGAGGGTGGCATTGGAGTCATCAACCTCAATGCTCACCCCATTCCTAGTGTTGTACTGCCACCAACTTGTTTTCAGTTAGCGACAGGTAACAAAAACACTGTAATTCAAAAAATACTGCCCCTTTGTAAATACCAACAGATGTGTTTACCTAATCAGGGCTCGAGGAATACGATCCTGGCATTAGATTTAAAAAATAGTGCTTGGAAATATGTTTTTAATTTGGCCTTTGGAAGTGTCACAAATTTGTGATACTACTTCTGTGAAAATGTCATAAATTGCGACACTTTTTATGCAACTAACGACACTGTTGCACGAAAATTGCTGGAAATTTGTGACACTGCTTTTGTGAAAGTGTCACAAATTGCAGCACTTTTCATGCAACTAACAGCACTGTTGCATGAAAACTGCTGCAAATTTGCAGCACTTTTCACAAAAACTGCCACAAATTTATGGCACTACTTTAATAAAAAAACATCGGCCCCCATAAAAGATCAAAATTTTCCTGGCCATTTCTTGACCAAAATATGGCCAAAATCATACTCCTCAGTCCCCGTTTAGGTAAACACTGATGGGATTGTAGTGTATACTATAAGCTGTCATTGACAGTTCAGTCGGTGGGCAGCCATGGAGGTGTGTGGAGGGCTGTGCTGCTTGCTGATTGGGAGCCGTACTGGGATGAAGGAGCAGGGTGAGATGTACTTAACAGTGTGGATGGGGTGTTGGGGGACCACTACACTATAGAAAAGTTTAACGGATGGGTTTTCTTGTGATCAGGGACCAAAGTGGGAGACATACAGCAGTTTATATCATGCAAAGTCTAAAAGGGGGTCATCTTCTGTCTTCAGAACTTTTCATTGAAATTAATTAAGTGGAAACAAGGTTCTGTAATCACTTCATAAACCCTCATTGTAATTTTGATTATCTGGTCCCTGACACATGAGAAGCAAGTTTTATGGAGCCAGACAAGACTTAAATATATACTAGTTTTCCATGGGGAATGTGCCAACCAGTGGAAGGTAATTAGAGCATGGCAGGAGACTATATAGATACAATGCACAGAAACTGATATCAGGAAAAATGGCACTTTGTTCATATAGTCTGTCTACCCTACCTAAGTATTCTGCAGCAATATAAAAATCCATCAATTATATATCCAAAGTGTCACCATGCGTAATACACAAAAATAATCAGTGTGAAAAGGGATCAGTTGAGGGCTAAAATGTACAATAATTAATGTTCTCAGGGGAAGTAGTATGGACAAAATGGAATGGGAGACAGGGTGTAATAGGAACGGACATGTGGCTGAAAAGCAGGAGGAGTGTCCAGAAATATTATTTAAATTGTATACCTATGAAAAAAGTACAGTTCCCTGACATCTTTCCCTCCTAAAAAAAAGAAAATGGCCCTCGTCATCTCCACGTCCACCTCCCCACCCAACCCTCCCACTGATCAACCCACCACCCCAACTCCCCCTTGCCCTATACTTGCCTTGGGGGTTGTCCACTGCCATCTTCTGTGAACTGGGACACATCTGCACTCCTCAAAGTTGAACCACAAACTGAACGATCAAGGTAAGTGCCGTACAGTGCCCGGAAGGCCCTGTGCTCCCACAGACAGATAAGGATATGATTATACTATCTGAAAATGTAAGGAAATTCATTGCAAAACACTTTGTTAATGCATCAGTTAGGGTTGTTACTGCAGCGACAAAAGCAGGGAAATGGGGTGTTAAGGTTTCAAACCCTAGCACCCCATTTCCCTGCTTTTGTCACTTTAGTAACAACTATAACTAATGCATTAATGAAGTTTTCTGCAATGAATATATATTATGGGGCAATGTAGTGCCTCTATAGTTAGGATTGAATAGGGTGTTCAATGTTAAACTCCTAACTTTGCACCTTAACTTTGGTACCATTCAACAGAATAGCCTAAACATTTGTATTTGTAGTCAGAGTAAAAAAGTCTGAAGACATGAAAAGTTTCATGCTGGCATTTTTTGTGGTTTCCAAGATATGGAACACTGATTTTTGCAAAAGTAAAGATTTTTTTTTCCCATTGGTTAACATGTGTTTTTTGTTTGTTTGTTTATTTGTTTTTGGTTGCTCTCACTCACAGCTTAAAAAGAACAGAATTTTTCATGAAACTTTCAGGGTAGAAGTGGCTTGTGCCATGGTAGTGCCTTTCGAAGATTTCATGAAATAATGTTAAATGGTTCTAGAGTTATAAGTATTTAAAGTTTGGTTTTGAATAACCCTCTTATGCAAACAGTAAAAAAAAAAAAATACTGATAACGATGCTTTATTTTCATGATTGTGTGAAATGATTTACTTGTCGTGGGAAATAAATACCGATTATGATGGCCGCCATCTTGTTTTTTTTTTTTAAACTAAAAACACTGAAAGTACATAAAAATTATGTATTTTGGGGAAAAAAACACCTGAACCTAAGTAAACAGGACCCATTTAGCTAGACTGTAGAATCTGTGTGCCAAGCATAGCAAAAGGAGCCATTCACCCATATTCTCTGTATGAGGGCATCAGGTCTTTCTTGACATCTGCAGCCACAGATGGAGACACGCTGCCAGCTTGCATTACAACAGTGTGCTGCCAATCATGCGTATGGGTGCTCTCTCATATAATATATAATATATAGATATATATTTCTATCAATTATCTATTTTTCTTTTGTCTATACAGAGAAATGTGGAAGTCTGCCTGATTACATTTGATCAAGTAATTTATTTTGTTTTAAATTGATAAATCACGTCTACATAACTTATTTTTGTTTCGTACAGAACCGAGATTTGCATCATTTGATTTCTTATTTTTTAATGATGTTATTTGATGTAATTGTAAAAATCATGATCATTCATTACTCAAATGTTTTACTTTGTAAATTGTGACTTATCCTTCACAGCCATATTCAGAATGTGTGCAAACTGATGTGCAAAATAAATGAACAATGTGAATCATTGTCTAAAACCTGGTTGGATGAAATGGTGATTTTCTTTTACTTAAATTACATGAAAGAATATTCCAGATTAGAAGTTATTTCCATGAACCCGGCTTTTCAGTGTGGATGTCCATCATTTATACTTGATCTCTCATAACCTTGTAGTAAGCAAAGTTTTATCTTCATCTGCCCCACCCCACACCATCCACTCTCATTTATATCTGATTTCCATTCAGAGGCAATGTAGCAGCCCATTTTCAGGTATTCAAAATGTATTCCCCCACCACCACCCATTATATCCCAAACAAGAGAAGTAATACTTTCAGGCAACCCACATATACCTTAATTCACATCAGTATCATTCAAACAGTCCACTACATGGGGGTCAGGATGAAGAGAGTGTACAGACAGCTGTCTGCTACTCCTCTCCCTCCTCTTACCCCCCATGTGTATCAGCAACCCTACTAGAGTCTGTGTAGGCAGTCAATCAAAATCCATTCTGGCCATTACACTCTACTCCTCAAACTGCTAGCGCATCTCACCATTTATGGTTCCATACACACTATCCCATTTTACATAACAAATGAAATTAGTATAGATCCCTTGTTGTCCCTTCCCCACTGACACACATCATCTCACTAACATTAGTATCAGCACTATGTTGGAATACTTTATATGAGATCAGTGATAGTGAAGATTTGAAGTATCAGTTTTAGTCTTAACACTGGCATTTTCAAATGTTGTAATCAAAGAAAAAAACAACATTACTGCAAATTTTGCTACAAGTAATTCCAAAGTGGCACGCAAGATAAACATGATTGCACAAAATAATGTGATAAATCAAATGCTTTATTCTGTGCATCATTGGCTTATGCATCAACTTGAATGAGTTTACTAGGTCACTTTATAATTTATTGACAAACGTACCCACACTCATATTTTGTTTCCACGTCTGTTCAGTGATCGTGCCTCTTTGGACATCCTATCTATCTTCCACTATGAAGTTTAGCAGTTTCAGCATGAAGCATTCTGTGCACTCATTTTTTTTCTTTTTTAATTCAACTTTCAGTATCACTTTCCATACATTTTAATCTCACATGTTTCAGGAATACACTAAAACATTCATCCCCCCATGCAACCATCAATTACTACTATCAAGTTTAACAAACCATTCATAGTATTTATTCATTATTATACAACAAGTATCCATTCTAAGTAAATCAGGACACAGGAAAACTGTCAGTTATTATCCCACAATCACATTTTAGACATGTCCTCACTAGGTTATCCTCATTCTGGCAGTGCCCACAGTAGGCTATCCACATTTCAGACATGCCCACAGAGGGTTATCCATTTAGTACACATAGAAAAAAGGGAGAACAAAGGCATGTTCCTCTTCAGCTGCTTCCTGGGAGCCAGTATAGCACAATGGTTAATTGCTCTGTGCTGCAAACCTGGAGAACTGGGTTTGAATCCCACAGCCACCAATTGCATAGTGTTTGACTATGAATAAATCACCTAAAAACTACCACAACATTTTTAAAATCCTGGGTTCAAAATTTCTAGTTGTATAATAGTAATAAGATTCAGTTAGCTGGAGTATACTCAGAATAACCAGCTTATGTGGTTGATTAAACGCCTCAGCCTTTGGTCTTAGCATTTAATCATCCCTTTAGCTGGTTATTCCTCCATATACTCTGGCTAACTGAATGTTGTCACTTAATTTTGTCCTTTTTACAATCTGTGCTCCCATACACCCACCCCACTGAATCTTAAAAAATAGAAGTAATTGATTCAAGCCACTCACATATTTTGTCTGCATTCTGTTTACATGGAACTCTATATAAGTAAATAAACATGCTGCTGATCTTTCACTCAGTCTCCCAAAACCCCTTATCACCCATCCATCCTGAGACTTGTTGTCATTCAAATGAAATGTGGTCCCATCCTCAACCATCACTTGCACTTACCACCATTTGCGGTTCTGTATACACTGTTACATTTCAACGTTATGACTCCTTAGGCAGCGATTTCTAATTTCTCTACATCTATCCCTCAGCCCATGTAATCATACCAACAACAGTAGCAGAAATATTATGATTGCCAACTTAGTATAAATTCATCGCTTTGTTATTTCTTGTTTTTACATATTCTATAACCACCAAACCTACGCCAGCAGTTCACCATTATTTATCACTTATCTGACCATTAGCCCACACTACTATATTAGTCTCAATTTCGTATTTTAACACCAGACAGTACCATCATGTTTTTATTACTCTGCAGAGTAAAAACAAATAAAAAGGCATAAATAGCTGTGATCACCACCGCTCTCATCTATCATGCTTTAACATATGTTTAAGGAATAAATGAAGCTAGTAATCTGTACAGCTGAGTATATTCTGCCATGCATTAAGCTGTTTCTGTATGTAGTTAAAGAAACTATACCTGATAAATCCATTGCTAAAGAAAATTATATTCCACATTTTACCCAGTCAAAAATTAATTCCTTTTTTTAAAACAGAACTCATAGGGAAACACCCCAAAGAAGCAAGGTAAAACTATCTGGGGAACAGTGGAAACTATAAAAGGACAAAATGGACAAAAAGGAAAAACTGAAAATAGTCTCAATAAAAGTCTGCATTCTCCCACTTTACATCACTCAATAGAACTTACTCTAGGTTCATGTAATATGAGCTTTTTGAATATAGCTCACTGATATATGAGGAAGAATAGGAGGGAAGGAATTTTTCTTTATTGGGTACTAGAGATAGCTTTATAGCTATAGCAAATAAACAGGACTCAGCTTTCATAAATAAGAATTCAAAAATGGGTTTAAATGAATCTCCTTGCCAAGCCCCAGACCCTACTCCTAATATAGATTTAAGTAATATAAATGGTCACGATGAAAGTAAAGGTAATATTTCAAATGTAATTCAAGATCTAGACGTGCCGATCAAGGGACTTAAACTACTGGTTGAAAGTCAAGAAACACAGTCTAGACTATTACTGGAGTCCCAATTAGGAGAAAGTTCAATGGATAATTCCCTTTCAGCTTCACTAATGTTTTCTCCAATACCATATATGACACCCCAAGGGAAAAACAAAAAAATGAAAACCCTCCTCAGACAAATACAGAAGGGAAATTTTTGTATAACCCAGAGTATTTTATGGATGCAGGGGATTTTACATCAGACTCTTCTCTTTTGGGTTGGCCCATCGGTACAGCGGTTGCATTTCCACTGGCAATGCCAGTTACCTGGGCTCAGTAGCAAGCTTAGGTCACTGGAGGGCCAGCCAGGGGGAGAGATATCGAGCATCTGGTGGGCTGCTCTCTCTCTCTGGGGGGGTGGGCTGCACTCCTCACTGCAGTACTGCCACCTGGGTGACCACAGGTGGAGGTGCAGATGAGGAGGCAACAGGGAGGGGTGGACATCGACCAAGGGTCCAGATCAAGGGCATATCTCTGCATGCCATTGTCTCCTTGGTCTCTGCCCATGTGCTGATATCCACAGGGAGGTGGGACCAGGAAGCAGGAATAAGACTCACAGCAAAGCCTGGAGATGGGCCCCGGCATCACGAGACCAGGACTGGGGAGGAGCCGCATGAGTCCATCCAACTTTGATAATGGATGGAAGGCTTAGGGGTGAGCCTCCCACCCCAATTTTTTTTTAAATTGTTCAACCAGGTGAGACACATTAAGCTGAAAGCTTTTTTACATGCAGCCTGGGAGCACAGGGAAGTTAAGTGACTTGCTCAGGGTCACACAGTATATGCAAGTGGGGGCTGTGGGATTCAAACCCAGGTCTCCAGATTTGCAGCTCAGACCCTTAAACCACTGTGCTATACTGCCTCCCCATTTGGGGGGGTAATCTGAGGGCAAATGCAGGAGGACCTGTGAGGGGCTAACAGTTCCTGGAGATCTGGCGGGCAAGGTGCCTTGGGAGTTCCCAAGGGAAGGAAGCCACTGTGGTGGTGAAGGAGGCATAAACAGTAAGTAAAAAAAACTCACCTCTTTCTCCACATATACTAGAAATGATAAAAAAAACAGTATTATGCCAATGTGATTAGTTCTGGAAAACATCTGGTCTTTAAAGGAAGAACTTACAAATCTGAGAGGTGATGAGGCATATAATAGAGCTATTTCAGATGACATCTGGTCTTTAAAGGAAGAACTTACAAACCTGAGAGTTGATGTGGCATATAATAGAGCTATTTTGGATGAACTAGCCAAAAAATAAAACATCAGATTCAGTAGTTCTTGGGGAAATAGATGTATCTCAAGATCAGATGGTAGAGTTAAAACAACATAAATTTAATTAGATAAATTTACCCCCTTCATAAAGACATGGAGTGGTTTGGGGAATCGGATCAACAGATAATTGATACAAAGAAAGAGAAAAATTTAAGGATAGAAAAAAGGAGTAAGAAAAATGAAAAAATGAAAGAACAAGCGGAGGAAATGCCCAAAGGGAGAAAAGCAGCAGAATTCAGAGAGCCAAAAATTAAAAAAAGGTTGCTTTTAATGATAATATGTGCATTCTGAATCATAGTGATGAACAAGTATATTGTACAAATTCAGAAGGGGAACATTCTAAGATGCTGAATTATGATTTGGTGATATTAGAGACAAGTGATGTTTCTGGGAAAGAATTTACTGATGCTAATAACTACATAGATAAACCTGTTATAATTGATGGGGGGGGGGATCAAGGGTGTCTGTGATGGGACCAGACTTGAGAGGCCTAGTATATCAACAAATGGTATAAGTAAAAAACAAAAACAAGATAGGATTGAAATTTATGGAATCAAAGAATTGGCTGAGGAAACAAATCAAAACTTAATGGATTGGATAATACAATGATTTTATATAAGAACCAACCTTGACGAAATAGTAATAATGAGACCTCCCAACTTACAGTATAAAGAATGTGTTCTATTCTACTGCCAAAAGCAGTCAATGGCCAATCAAATCTGGCAAATGGAGAAAGAATTACAACAAAAAGACATATATATTTTGCCACCACAATTGGTCCCAGTCATGGTGAATGTTGATTTAACACGTGATACAGAAGGAGGGAACATGGAGACAGGAGGCAACAGCTCCTCTGCTTTCAGGATATACAGGTTACGTTATACCAGCAATAAAAGAGAAACGATATGGCAGACCTAAAATGGGACTAGCCATATTTGTAAGCAAAGTCTTGAATTTTAATGTAGTTAAACTAGACATAAGCTTGCACTACTTACAGGTGCTCAGATTAACCAAAAACAATACAGACTCGATATTGAAAAACTCTTACATTCCACCAGGAAATAAAATAAAGAGGAAAAAAGATGATTTGTGAGTTAAATTTAAACAAACAATAGAATGAATAAATGACAGCTTTGAAAAAAGT
This sequence comes from Neoceratodus forsteri, assembly GCA_016271365.2. Classification (NCBI taxonomy): domain Eukaryota; kingdom Metazoa; phylum Chordata; order Ceratodontiformes; family Ceratodontidae; genus Neoceratodus; species Neoceratodus forsteri. The sequence continues at coordinate 1,508,905,702 of CM028130.1, forward strand.
TTAATCATAACTCTGGGAGATTTGAATGGCTGTTACGGAATATCTTTGGGCTCACAATTTACTATCCATGATCCATTAGAATAAATAAATATAATCAATAATAAGTTAAATTATACACATAATTCATGTGATAAAAAAATTAACAGTAGTGGTCAAAAATTAAAAGATATTGGGCTGGATTTTCAAAGGACCTTTAGATCCATGCAAGCTATGTCAAACAACCAGCTTGAATTACAGCTTGGTGCGCCAAATACCGTGCACCATATTTTGCAAGAAAAGTGGTCTGTGTGACAATGTCCCCCAAAATGACACAAGAGGTCCACTGTATAAACACAATGGCATAAGAGATGGGAATGATGCAAGCTGCACCAAAATAAATGGTGCAAGTTGAGTCAAAAATGGTGCATGTTAAGTCATAAAATTGATGCAAGGAACAAAAATGATGCAAACTGAGTACAAAAATGGGGCAGACTGAGTAAAAATGGTGCAAACTGAGTAGAGATGGTGCAAACTGAGTAGAAACGGTGCAAAACTAAGTAGAAATGGTGTAAACCGACGACAAATAGTGCAAACTGAGTAGAAATAGTGCAAACTGATGAAAAATGGTGCAAACTGAGTAGAAATGGTGCAAACTGACGAAACATGATGCAAACTGAGTAGAAAAGGTGCAAACCGATGACAAATGGTGCAAACTGAGTAGAAATGGTGCAAACTGATGAACAATGGTGCAAACTGAGTAGAAATGGTGCAAACCGATGACAAATGGTGCAAACTGAGTAGAAATAGCGCAAAGTGATGAAACATGTTGCAAAGTGAGTAGAAATGTTGCAAACTGATGACAAATAGTGCAAACTGATGACAAATGGTGCAAATTGAGTAGAAATGGTGCAAACTGATGAAAAATGGTGCAAACTAAGTAAAACTGGTGCAAGCTGAGTAACCAAAATTGTGCAAGCCAAGTCAAACAAATGACACAAAGGACGAGAATGACGCAAGCTAAGTAAACAAAATGGCAGATGAAATGGCCAAGACTTAGCCCCAAAATGTTCTAAACTAGTCCTGCAGGAGAATACTGGCCCTTAATATTAGCATAGTCCGGTCTGACCACCTGCTTTGGGTCTCTTTATATGCTCTAGTGTCCCTTAGACCAACTCTGGCTGTTCTAGCAGCTGATGGTACTTTGACATGTTTGGTGTCAGTGGTGCAGCTTTGAAATTCCCACAGGTGCTGTCTTAAACCATTTCTGTGGTGCAAGATGGCTTGCATCATGGTGCTGCAAGGTGGGCTGTCTTTGACGCAGTGCTCCTTTGAAAATTGGGTCTGGCACAATGTTTGATGCTAGACTCCCTTGTGCCACTATTGTTTGGTGCACATTCCTTGTGTCATACCTGGGGCTTTGAAAATCTGGCCCATTATGTATGGTTTGGATTTTTGTTTATTTAATGGGAGATTGAAAAATAATTTTGACAGAGAATTTACATATATTGGTCCAACTGGTTCTTCTGACATTGATCTTGTTTGAGGAAACCTTGAAGCCATTAAAAGTATCAATGACTTATATATAGTTTTACATCCAGAGTCTTCACATTTACCAGTATAATCACTCTGGGAACTTAAAAATAGATCAGTTTGGACAAACAATAATATGGCCACACAAAATATGGAAATAATAAATACTAAAAGAATCCAATGGCAAACAGCATCTATACATCAATTTACAGGAATTCTTAGCTCAGATTACATGGCAAATTTAAAACTAGATAACAGAACATGGGAATAATACCATAATGCAACATTGGGAAAATATTTATCACTACATAAAACCTTTCTTTAGACAAAATAATTTAAAGGGGGCCTACAGTAAATACATGGTATAATAATAAATGTAAATCAGCCAAAAGGGAATTAAATGGTTTGATAAGGAAACATAAAAAAATCAGTAACAAAAGTAATAATAAAAAAATCAATCAAGCTAGGAAACGCTATATGGAAACATTAATAACAGAAAAAAGGAAATATCAAAACAAGATGTGGAATAAATTAAGAGATGCAGTAATACAAAAAGATATTAAGACCTTTTGGGTCCTGGTGAGCCAAGGATACAATTCATATACTAATACTATAGAAGCAACAATAACACCTTCTACAGGACATGGCAGTAACACTTTTTTTGATTTATATTATTCTCAGGAAGAAGAAAATTTAAACATAATTCTCTATGTACATGAGGATCTGCTGAAAATTTTTCCAAAAAGCATTAATAAACAAGAAATTGTGCAAGCTGTAGATAAACTTTGGTCAAATAAAGACCCAGGACCAGATGACATCCTGGCTAACATTTGCAAAATATTTAAGGATTGGTGGATTCGTATATTATATGTATTATTTAACAATTGTATTCATACTGTTTTTTTCCCCTAATAGTTGGATGCGTAGCATTGTTTGCCCAATATTTAAAAAAGGTAATAGTAATGATCCCACTATGTATCATCCCATTAGTTTGTTGGACACATTGCAAAAAATATTTACTAGGATATTCTTATCAAAAATGTAAGAATGGGTGGAGGAAAGAAACATATTATCAGAAATTCAGAATGGCTTTAGAAATGATCGTTCAACAATTCAGCACTGTTAAGTGCTGCGACATCTAATATGGAAATACACAAAAATTAAAAAAGCCAAATTATTTTGTTGTTTCATAGACTTAATGGCAGCTTTTGATTTATAAGCAGAAAATTGCTCTGGTCTATATTAGCAGATTATGGAATGGACATGGAGCGTTTAGCTTTTCTAATAAGATCACATAATAAAACCTGGTTACAAGCGAAATATGATCAAAAAGGTAATGTAACTGAAAAGATAAAGACTAATTTAGGTGTCCACCAAGGATGTCTTCTAGCTCCGTTGCTTTTTAATTTGTACAAAAATAGAATATTACAGTAATTGGAAGACCCCGATTTTCATTCGCCCTCACTTCTTTCATTAAAAGTATCATGTCTTACATATGCGGATGATATACTGTTAATATCTACCTCACTATTAGGTTTACAATATAAACTACCATATTTTTCAAAACTATGTACACAGTTGCCCAGATATTCAAAGCAGTTGCACATGGCGCAACTGAGTTGCACCGGCACAAGTGCAGACTTGCGCCAAGGAGCGATATTCAGCAGGAGCCAGTGCACAGTGCAAATCTCATTGCACAAATGCACAACTATAATGAATGCACATGCAAGTGCAGGGGGCATGCCCATGAATATCCAGCGCAGTGCGATATTAAACCGTGAAACCATGGCGCAAGTGCGGAGCAAATCAGAGATGCGCCGAGCAGAATTTTTCCTATAAATACAGGGCACAAGCACACAGAAAGCACTTACACCAGGCAAGAGGGAATGAGAGAGAGAGAGAGAGAGAAAGAGAAAAGAAAGACAGACAGAGAGAGAGAGAGAGACAGACAGACTAAGGCAAACAAAGAGGGAGAGTATTACTGTGGTTTATGGTATTTCATGTGTGGGGTGACTGTGAAGGGAGGTTTGGTAGGTACAGCATTCCAGGGGTGGTACCCTACAAATTTCTGGTCCACTATTTTAATTCTGAGTGGAGGTACCGCACATTATTTATTTCTAATTGGGAAAGGACCTCCAGTAATTATCAAAAGAGAACCCAGGCCCCTTAACCTGTATTGTGGTCATCAGGCAGGGATAGCAGCCCGCTGGTATGGCACCCGGGTTACATCTTTGGAGGCCCTGCTGGGATATCCTGTTTGCCAGTCATGCCTCACATAGAGTCCCCAGTTTATGAGAACAGTACTGCCCCCACTAAACATAAACTGCTAGCAGGTGCCATGGCTTGTGAAAGACTGATTAGTTGGTGTGAAAGGGAGGAAACGGATGCTCAGAAGACCCTTTTGCTTCTAGGGGTCCTGCCAGGGACAGATAAAGGCCAGATAGAGGAAGTTCTGTCCACCATTAAATGTTTGGGATGCAATGTAGTACATAGACATGGACATGGACATATCCTAGACCCTCCTACTAGGACATTATTGACACTAGTTGAATGCCACAATGCCATAGATGCTTCCAAGGTACCAGAAGTATTTCCTGTTGAAGGTTTCGGTATCCCATGGACAATAGTGATCCATAATAGTGTGACCTTTAAACCAAGTACCCTTCCAAGAACTGAAAGTTTCCAAGAGAAGCTCAGTAAATGGTTGCATGCAGAGGGAAAGTCAGTTAAGGAGGTGCAAAAAGTCCTTGGTGTACTAGATGGTAATCTGCCTCAGAACCCTGGAGGACCCGCCTACACACCCCCAGTAGCTCAAGACTCATACCGCAGATTGCAAATGTTCTTGGGAGTCAGGTCTACCCCAGCAGGTGAAGATGACCTTGAAATTTGGTTGAACTATGCTGCACCTTTGATACAAGACTGGCAATGTTCAGAGGTAGAAAAATGAAAACACCTAGGAGAACGTCTCCAAGGGCCTGTTCTTGATGTGATTCACTCATTGAGGGCCTCAAAGCCTGAAGCCACTGTGCAAGAATATGTGACAGCCTTAAAGAGTATTTGGCAATACAAAAACTAGTAAAGATTTAATGTGGAGGTACAAGGCTACCAAGCAATGATGAGGAAAATCATTGACCCTATTCTTGACCAGCCTAGAATGAGCATTGTAGCAAATCTTCTGAAAAGGAGGTGTGGCCTCCTCTGAATTGGATAAAGTGAGGCTACAGCACGTACTCAAGGCTACCAGGTATTCCAGTTTATTGTTGATTAAGCTGGGACTAAACGACAGAAAAGATGATCCACCCACCTTCAGCACCCTAATAAAGGAACAGATCCAGAAACAAATGGTTTGATACCTTTTATTGTACCAACCTAGATGTAACAAAAGAAAACAGTGCTTAAGCTTTCAGACCAATCAAGTCCTTAACTTAACATAAGCTTACAAGGAAGGACTTGGTTAGTCCAAAAGCTTAAGCACTGTTTTCTTTTGTTAGATCTATGTTGGTCTAATAAAAGATATCAAAGCATTTGTTTCTGGATTCATTCTTACAAGGACCAATATGGCAACTGACTAATTCTAGACTAATTCTAATAAAGGAAGTGAGGGAAGTGGAAAGCAAAACAGAATGTTGGGACCCTTATGCTGGTGTAGCAACTATGTCCTCTAGTGCTGAGAGAGAATCTAGTAGTGATAGTCATAAGCTTAACAAACTGTTAAAAGAACTTAGAGAGTTGAAGGCTAACTCCACTACTACTATATCCTCAAGTTTAGGAGGTGAAGCTCAGCCATGCCAGATAGATATTGCTTCTGACCCAAATTTGTCCATGATTGGTGCTGCTGTTCAAATGTTAAACTCCACGGGCACCAGTGACTATTAGAACCCAATTCAGGAACTGAGGGCACCAGTGGATGACTTAAAGAATATTTCCCCCACCTGCTGTATGTGAGAAGAGTGGACATGGTAACCAAGGACCTCCTGCAAATAATGAGCCAGCCACAGCCTCAAAAGGGAGTCCACAGCCAGAAAGCAACCCCAAGTGGAAGGTGTCTACTGGGCCAGCCCAGCCATATCCTAATAGAGAAGATATATTCTGTTACCATTGTGGGGAGGACAGCCACACCAAGAGAGAGTGCTAATCCCCGGAGGACTTACGTAAGGTTACCACCAAACTGCTTGAAGAGAGGCAACAGCAAGAAATTGCAGTGGTGCCCCACTTGAAACCTGAGGTCATAATCCCACTGTATACTAGTCTGGTAAGATCACATATTGAATATTGTGCTCCCTTTTGTGCACCCACCTCACTGGGTGGGAAAGTCATAGTTGAGAAAGTCCAGAGGTAGGTTACTGGGAAAATCAACAATATGACCAACATTGAGTATGAAGACAGACTCAGGACTTTGGTTCTATACTCCCTTGAATACAGAATGCTGAGGGGTGATCTATGTTTGGCATATAAAGCCTTTCAAGATCCATCTATGTTTGAAACTGTCTTGAGAGAAACGCATCAGCAAACAAAATAAAATCACACAAACTAAAACTTTGTTGCCATTAATAAGACTGTAAAAAGAAGTAACTATTTTACTCAAAGAATACCACTGATATGGAATTCTTTACCCTTGTTGGTCATAACTAGTGAGAATATTGAACAATTTCAAATATAGGCTGGATCAATTCATGGGTGACAAAAAATTATTTTTCCACCGTTAGAGTACACGATGGTGGTGAGTTCAGAATGGGCCTGAACCCCAAACTTGTATTTGCCTATGAACCCATGAACCTAAGCAGAATCATACTCAATCAGTAGCTAAATTATCAGTTAAAGCATCAGACACTACCCCAGCCAACAATGACAGGCTTGCTGGACCAACCATGGAAGTTACAGTCACTAAAGAAGGAGTGTCTACCAGAGCTGTCCTGGATAGTGGCTCCCAAGTGACCATCATCTTCAAAGAATGGTAGGATAAGCACCTGTTGAAGCACCACCCACTGATGCCCCTCAATGGCTTGAATATATGAGGAATGAGTGACAAGACTTACCCATTCTTGGGATATATCAAGATAAGGATTGCTTTTTCATCCAAACTAACTGGAGTCTTAGGCCATGTGGAGACCCTGACTTTAGTATGTCCAGAATCCAGAATGTATGATAGAGCACCTATACTCATCAGAATGAATTCTCATATGTGTTGCCGGCTAGCCCAACTTTGTCATGAGGAAGAAAACAGTTTAAAGGACAGGCACTATCAGTGCACGCCCTCATGGAAAAAGCTTATCAGACACAAACCAAGACCCTTCCCAAAGACCAAGATGAGCCAGTGGGAAAAGTTTGCCAAAGGGATGCTGAGGAAATCATATTACCACCCAAGGCTGATTGTAGTATCAGTGGTGTGATGCACTTCAAAAAGGAAGTCAAAACCCAGTTGCTGATGTTGGATGCACCTGAGGGACACAGGTTACCTGAGGGAGTATTGGTAAATCCCAGTGTATTGCCAGTCAGAGCCCATGCTTATGCCAAATAAGTTACTGTTCCAGTAAAGAATGTGGCAGACAGAGATACTGTCATCAGAAAAGGAAGCACATTGGCTTGAGTTTATTGTGCAAACACAGCTATGCAACCCACTCCAACCCCAGACAGTTGCCTGACTAGCCTTGCTCCAGGCATGTTCGATTTTGGTGACTCCCCCATACTCAACAAGTGGAAAACTTGTGTCAGAAGGAAGCTAGATAAGAGAAGCAAAGTATTCTCCCTTCATGAGTGGGATGTAGGACGTGTGACTGGAGAAAAGCACCACATCCAGTTGTATGATGAACATCCTTTTCAGGAGAAATCTCACTGGCTGGTGCCCACTGATACTGATGGTGTAAGAAGACATCTACAAGAACTGTTGGCAGCTGGCATTATGCAAGAATCTAGTAACCCATATGCCTTGCCAATAGTGGTGGTGAGGGAAAAGAATGGATCTATGCACATGTGTGTTGACTACAGAACTCTTAATAAGCTAACCATCCCTGACCAGTGCACCATGCCTTGTATCCAAGATGCACTTGCTGCCTAAATGGAAGTAAGAGGTTTTCTGTACTTGATCTGAGAAGTGGTTATTACCAAATACCTATGGCCCCCAAAGATCATGGAAAGACAGCCTTTATATGCTCTTTGGGATTTTATGAATTCCTTCGGATGCCCCAAGGGACATCTGATGCATCAGCTAACTTTCAAAGACTAATAGAAATGGCTGTAGGAGATATGAACCTGCTAGAATGTCTGGTCTATTTAGATGATGTAAATGTATTTTGTAAGACCCTGGACAAGCATAAGATAAGACTGTTGAAAGTTTTGGACTGTTTGGAGGAGTTCAGGCTCAGACTCTCCATAGACAACTGCCACTTCTTTCAAACTTCTGTTAAATATTTTGGGCATACTGTATCAGCTGCAGGTATTCAGAAAGACCCAATCAAAGTTGAAGCCTTGACCACCTGGCCAAGTCCATTAACCTGAAAGAGTTACAGTGCTTTCTTGGATTCTGCAGATATTATAGGCATTTTGTCAAGAACTAAACCAGAGTAGTAAGATCCCTTTTGAACTTGACTCAAGGTTATCCACCTACCCAGAAAGGGAAGAAAGCCTTTGACAAGACAACTGAAACAAAGTTATACTTCAAACCCTCTGAGCCATTTAGGATTTGTTGGACTGCTGGCTGTGACCAGGCTTTTGAAGACCTAATCTACTGCCTGATACATGTACTAGTACTCACCTATGCTGACCCTAAAAAGCCATACGTCCTGCATACAGATGCCAGCTTCAGTGTGCTTGGGGCTGTGTTGTATCAAAGCTACTGGGAAGGATTGTGATGTGTGGCTTTTGCTAGCCGAAGTCTCAACAGGGCTGAGAAAAGGCACCCAGTTCATAAACTGGAGTTCCTGGCACTAAAGGGGGCCATAGTGGACTAGTTCCCTGGGTACCTGTATGGAGCACATATTACAGTAAACACAGATAACAATCCTTTAACATGCATACAAAGAACTTGTTGCAGCCAGACACAAATGGTTGTCTGCCCTCTCAGCCTATGATTATTTTGTGAAATATCATCCTGGATTGAACCACATAGATGCAGATGTGCTACCAAGATGTCCAGCAGCACCTGGAAAAGGTGATTTGTCCTGGGTAAAGATACCAGAGCAAATGGTAAAGGCACTCTGTAAAAAATGTGATACAAATGAACCACATCTACTGCCAATGCAAACAGTCTGGTGGGCACCTTTGGTGCATCTGGAGATTGCCTACTGACTGCATACTGCAACCTAATTTCTATTAAGTTCATTGCCTCAGGTCAATGCTAGAGATCTGCAAAAAGAACAAAGGTCCAAGAGATTGCCCACACTCTAGCCAAAGGGGGGTGAAGCAACTCAAGTCATTACAGATAACCAGGATGTGAAATTGATGTTACGGGAATGGACCAAACTCAAGATAAAAGATAACTTGCTGTATTGAGAAGTCCAAGGTCCCCAAGGATTTCCTCATTTACAACTGTTATTTCCTGCAAAATTTAAACAAACTGTACTCTGTGCATTGTACAACAACATGGGTCACCTAGGAAATAACCGCACGTTAGATCTGGCACATGCCCATTTCTATTGGCCTCACATGGCAAGTGATGTAGAGAGATACTGTAAGAACTGAAGAAGATGTCTACAAAGGGAAAGCTCAGTCTCATAGGGCTGCTTCTCTGGTGAATTGTGTAATTAGTGCCCCCATGGTACTCATCTGTATAGACTTTCTCAATCTAGAGCCAGACTCCAAAAATACAGCAAATACACTTGTTGTTACAGACCATTTCTCAAGATATGCCCAGACCTACCCCACAAAAGACCAGAAGACCTCAACTGTTGCTAAAGTTCTTGTAGAAAAGTTCTTTGTCCATTACAGAGCCCCCAGTGAATCCTTTCCAACCAAAGGGGGACTTCAAGAGTCATTTAATCGAATAACTATTATCATTGTGGGGCATCAGCAAATCATGCACTACCCCTTACCATCTGCAAGGCAACCCACAGCCTGAAAGATTTAATCTAACTCCACTTGATATGTTGGGAACACTAAATCCCAAAGACAAAAGTAGATGAAGTCAACAAGTGAGTGCATTAGTACATGCATACAATTGTACCAAGAACAATGCAACTGGATTTTCACATTACTTTTTAATGTTGCCTGAAAAGTGTAATGATTGCAAAGCTTTCTGCCATATAAGTAACCAACTCATGTTCTTTTCTTTCTTTCTTTTTTTTCTCAATGCAGAACCAGCTAACAATGGGTTTTGGTAACCTTGGACAATGTTGATCCCTCAAAGTAAAGAGTACCATGAAATTAGTGTGTGATCACATCTCCACTATTGCCAGACAAATTATGAATTCACCTCTTTAAAAGTGACTGTAACTGTACCTGTAACATGCTAACTGGAACTTAAAAACTAATATAAGTTTAAATATGTAAATTGTTAGCATATTGATTTGATTTCAGCCACATTTCTTTTCTTTTCGATATTGATACTACATCAAGATTTATGATCTATTTATCAAAGTATAAATTGAAATTTTTTTATATTGTATTTATTTTTTGAGATTTTTGTTATCTTTGTTTGAATCCCACCACTGCCACTTGACAGTATGAAAAACAATTGAAAACGCAACTTAATTCTGCCTACAAGTTAGCTGCTGAAAATGCTGACAAAGGAAATTGTGCAAATAAAGAGCAATATGACAAGAAAGTCATATCACGAGTTGTTACCTGGTGACTGAGTATTAATGAGAATTATACAATGGCCAAGGAAAATGAAGTCATTGGATTGGCTGACTGGTACTGTGAACTCATGCAAAAAGGTACCAGTCAGCCTCATCAGCCCCATAATATGAAAAAGCAATACCACCCCAAAAATTGAAACTGTTCCTGAATTTGCAGTGGTAGCGCACTGGCCTCCACAGCACTAAAGCCCCGGGAGTGTTGTGCTCGACTTGCGCCATCACCCATCAAGTAATATGATATTTTAACAGTTTCAACAATTCTCAAGTGGGGAAAGTGTTTCTTTTTCAAAATCAAAGCCTAAAACATACAGAAATCATGGCTAAAAAGCAGAACCAGAATACTGGGCATGCGCATATCCATATGCATAGGCGCATGTCCAGTATCACAGCTGGTCTTTGGGGTGAGATTCCTCTATGTTTCAGGCTTTGTTTTTAAAAAAGAAACACTTTCTCCACTTGAGAATTGTTGAAACTGTTAATATATTATATTAGTTGACGAGTGATGGTATGAGCTGAGCACAGGGCTTTAGTGGCAGCGTTTGCTGCAACTCACTCTCTCTCTTTTCTAACTCGCTGCAACTCAAATAAATACATATATAAAGAAAGTCAGGCTCCCGATGCACATCCAATACCAGTGAATAGGCTGACACTCACATTGCATATTCCTCTGCCACTCACTTCAGTCTCCTGATTCAATGACAGCTGCAATATCAGTGAATGCCTCAGTAGCAACAGGGAGCTATTTTTTCTGTGGCATAAGAATACATTACAGAAAAATGGTTTAAACTGGCAAAAAAATTTCTTTTTTTGGTTTTTTTTAAACACAAAATATAAGGAGACATTGTATAATTGCAATAATCCACTCCATGATGTGGGTTATGCTGGGATTTACTCATGCTTGGTGTGGATTTGGTCACAAGGCTGCACCACACCAGGTGTGAGTAAATTCCAGCATAACCCACACCCTGTTGTGGATTATTGCTTAAATTTAGGACTCCAGGGAAAGCATAAGATTGCTGACAGATGGGACAGTACCCCTATGTCACGATAGAGAAACTACAGGACATGCCTATCTACAAGATTTTTCCCAAGGGACACACCAGTGGTTACAGAACAATTCATTTAAACCATTTACTGCCAATTGGACAGATGGCCACCACAAATGACAGTGAGACATCAGAACCTCCTAAACCTCCAGTGACATGGTCTGCCATGCACAACTGCAAAAGCAAACAAAGAGATCAGAAATCTGGGGTGTCTACAACAAATCCTGATAAGCAAGTACAGCCAGAAAGTTCAGACTCTGAGTCAGAGGGAGTAGTAGTCTAGTAGTCTATCAGCCAGCATACTATTATTGGGTTCTATGTGATATGGGCAAAAAAATAAGGGCAAGGAGCAGAACAGCAAAAACAAAACACCAGCTACAATGACAGTGCACACTAACTTTAGCAAGTGTCAGAACCGCAACCTCACCTCCAACAGAATAGGATATGTGAGGGGCTTCACCCCTCTTCACTTTTAATAACTAACTCCAAGACCGCACAATGCCTGGGGAGGGTCCCGGCCCTGATGCGTGCTGTTTTTACACTGTCGCCCTTATTGCAGGTGCTCAAACTGAGTTGCTCTTATTGAGTCGCTCAATTTGAGTCTCCCATATCACAAGACACCTTATTATCCCACACCAAAACTTGCTCACCTACCTCAAGGAACACCTAAAGTAAGAGATGAAGTGACAAATGTACCTGCAACAGCGCAATCAGTTTTAACTGCAACTCCTGAACCAACTGTTGATGCAACTTTGGATGAAAGGCCTACATCCAAGGGTGTATCAGCTGAGGCAGTCAGTGAAGGACTTGTAGAGCCAGAGCAAGAGACTGTAGAACTTGAAGAACCTGAAGAAGGAGAGGAGGTTCAAGAGGAAGCTGTGGAACCCACTTTGCCTGAGGATGCCTCACTGCTGGTCGATGAGCAGGGAATAGCTAACCATGATGCCAAAGAAGAAGCGTAAGTGCTATTGTGATGCTTTGAAAGAACCATCAAACCTCTGTTGAAACTTACATATGATTCTCCTGGGGTTCCAACTGATTTACTGCTACATGTGGTCCACAAAGGCACATATGTCACTGCAGATCCCTGCTTAGGATTTTTATGTGCCTTTCTAATAATAAGCCACCTAGAATGGGTACAACCCTAAAAAGTAAGAAGGAGAGGTAAAATGTTGATATGGTCTTATGCAAACTGCCAGTGCTCTAGAGTTTAAAAGAAGTCTGTAAGCACATTTAATATATAACCATGGCCTAAAATCTGAAATGTTTTAGTATTTGTTCTCTTTGCCTAGAATAGTTTACCTTACATTTGTCTAGACTACAATGTTGTGATTGCCTATATTAGTTAGGAATCCTTTGTCTAGTTAGAATAGTCTGTCTACTTGCTACTGTTAATGATTAATGCCTAATGTTGATGTTACAGGTACCAGGACCCTCATAAGGGCTTGGAGCGGATGTCAAGTATTTAAAGTGCAGGAAGTATAACCATCCCCCAGAAGGCTGGGGGCTTATCAGAGCACTCTGTCCTCCTCCCGCTTTCACCACCGCCTTGACATGGGTCCCTTTCTTTTTCTTTGCCTCCTGACATCTCCCACTGTTGGTTCCTGGAGAAGGGGACTGGAGGAGTGCAATTCTAAAATAAATTAGAACTGCCCATTGTCAGCAAAACAGCAGGGCACACCACCACACAGCTCGCATTGTGGATGTGCAAGCAGGTGTGGGTGTGCATGCTTGGAATAGCACCTCCACGCTGGAAGTTGAAGCCACTCACTACAGCTGTGCAGCTGTTGCCCTCCATGTCCTCTGGCCCCAGGACAACAAATTGGAGTCTGGAGACACACAGGAGGGGCAAGAGGAGGTAAAAAAATGAACTTTGTTATGACACATACAGGCACCTCCGCCTTTAAATGTAAATGTGCTATCAGCACCTACAGAGGCTGCCATGTAACCAAAAGCTCTGGCTGCTGCCTGGGGGGACATTCAAAAGGAGGCAGCGAAAGGTAAGGGAAACCCTCAAATGATGCACTCTGCCAGCGGACAATAGGGCAGAAGGGCTATTAAAAAACACTGAAGGGAATGAATAATACTATATTGCTTGACTGCAAAAAGACTTAAAAAGTTGGAATACACATAAGCTGCATATCAAGCAGCCATCTTTGATGCCTTTGACCCCAAGCTCAGCCAATCAGCATCCTAGAAGCTTTGGAATACTGCAGCTATGGCTCCTGGGAATGGAGTCAGGACAATTTCTTGGCGCCCAAACTGCCCACCAATCAGGCATCGAGAGGACTTAATGAATAGTTATTTCCAAGATGGACATCTGTGTTTAACCACTGGGATGCTGCCAGATCTCCTTGAGACCCCTGGGGACAGTTACAACTAGAGGGAAGTTCTCATGAAGCTCTCCCCAAGTGAGGAGGGCATACAGCCTGTGATCATTGGATGTTCAGAAGTCAGCACAAGGGTTTCCACAGCCAAAGACTGGGGGACTTCATCAACTGTCCATAGTCTGGAATCCACAGAGTGAGAGTGTCCAGAGTATTTGGAAACAACTCCTTCAGCATTCTGAGAAAGCCTGCAGCCTGTCAGAGGGATTGAACTGGGAGTTGCCAGAGACAGGATTCTGCCAGAGACTAAAGTATTTGCCTGAGGCCTGAACTAGCATTTCGGAGAAGTCCACTGAGATCCTGCAGCCTGGGGGAGCCAGAGAATACTGCTGAAATCCTGCTGCTTTCAAGATTGCTGAGTTGATCCAACTGGAGACAGACACTGCATCCTGTTCAGGCTGCCTCAGAGCCAGATAAGGTGTCAGCTATCCTGGGGGATAACTGTGCACTCCAGCAGACTTGATAGACCAAGTGGCCTATTTCTACTGGCAATTTCATATGTTCATATGTATCAAGTGGGGTGGATTGGGGAACAGAGAGACATGGACATCTGCCCAAGTGCTGGGGCACTTTTGACATATTTGGGGGAGTCGGACTGTGGGGTCACTCCAGGGGTCTGTGCTCCTTGTGAACCAGGAAGCTGCTGCGCAGTGCTCCTGTATCCTGGGTGTGATTCAGAAATGCTGCTAGACTCTTCAGTCAAAACAGAAGGTGACAATCTGCAAGGGCCTGCACAGTCCTGAAAGAGACAAGCTGCTAGACCTCAGCTCCAGCCAAGGCATATGCAGACCTTCCCCACTGCTCGAGACCCCAGCTCAACTGACTGAGCCTGCTATTATGAACCAGACCCTGTTTTCTGTCATCAGAATGATGAGTAAACTCCTGGGGAGCTTAGACAGAGTTTGTTCAAGTTACAGTTTCCAAGCTTAAAGTGCACCAACGCCAGCTAATCCATGGCAACATTCAGGCCTGCACCTTTAACTGGGTACCCAAACAGACACACTGTAGGAACACTGGTACCCGTGGAGAGGTGGTTTTATAAGTTGTTGGGGGTGGACACTGTCAATGGTGTTGTTTATGCTAGCTGTTACCAGTTTATCCAATACTTAAAAATTGCTGTTCTGTATTTTTTTGCAGTCCCACTGCCCCTTTCCCTTTTAATAAATATTTTTATTGTTGTTGTTTAAAACTGTCTGTGAGCACATTATTAGCAATAGATATTAACTGCATGCAACAGAGTGTTACTGTTTTTTTTTTGTGTTTGTTTTTATTATAGAGATTTTTATGGTGCATTTTCAGTAAGATTTTCTCCCACTTGTCCCTGCCTGAGGCCCCCAACACACGGCCATACGTGCGTGTGGAGGCACGCATGCACACTGTAAGCCAGCTGAGCCCCATCTGCCCACCTGTACTGCCACCCCTCCTGACCTATGCTACCCCACCAGACCTCCACCTGGTGGGAGTGGAATGAGGGGGATGACAACCTGCCCCTACCACCCCCGGGAGAGGACAGCAGCCTACCAGTTTGCTCAATCCTGTTCCTCCTTCCCCCACTCCCATGCCGGCACCCCAATGACCCAAGGTCATTCCTGAACCTGGGTCACTGGCGTAGCATGAGGTAAGATGTCCAGTGGAGGTATAGCATCCCAGGGGGTTGTACCCTACAAATATCTGGCCCACTATATGTACTCTGGGTGGCAGCTCCATGCATTATTTATTTATATTTGGGAAAGAACCCCCAGTCACTATCAGAACAGAGCCCAGGCCCCTCCACATGTTTTGTGGTCTTCCGACAGGGGTCGTAGCCCGCTGGTTCACAGTACCCAGATTACACTTGCTTCTTCCTGTCCCTCCAGGGCCATTGAGAAGCACTCCAGAGAACAATGCTGGGGGGTGATCTAGTAACCTTGCCTGATGGGGCCATGACATCTACTCCCAACCCGACAGGCACCCAAGAGTAGTGGTGGGCTTCCTCTCAAAGGAGGCTGCTGGGGTCCATGCAGATCCACTCCCAGCAAAGGAACACAAAAAAGGGGAATAATATGAGAGTACACCTCCATGAGCAGTTCCAGAAGTGGATAGGTACCTGAGTAAGTAGTGAACCCCTAGTGAAATGTAGAGTATTGGTTTGTACAGCACTTGGATCATCAGGAGAAGGGGCCTGGCAAGAGTTGGTATCAGTTAATGTCCCACAGAGGTTGGGCCAGCCGATGAAGCCTGTTGTGATAAAAGGGTAACAAGGACTTATCAGCATGACACTGGGAAGGTGTACATGGCCGGAATAGCTGGTGGGACTGTCTAGGAGTCATAAGCAGAATGAGCATCTAATGTGATGCCACCACTTGATGCAAATGCTATGGGTAGGTTTATGTATCCCCCCCAAAGTAGTGTCTCACCTTTACCTAAGGAGAGTGCCACTGTGTGCCCTTCATGTGGGAAGCAGCACCCCCGGAATCCTGAAATGGGAGCTAGGATTAAATAAACTGAAACTGTCTGTGCAGCAGTGCTCATCTTATGTGGAACTTCCCAATTTATTCATTTATTCATTACAAATCGGGTTTACGACCTTTGAGTCAGAGACTTATTTACAAAGGCACCTCAACGCGGGGGGGGGTAGACATCAAGACAGTTATTACAGTGCATATTAAAACAGAGGATAACATTACAAGTGCAGTAAAAGAAACAATTAACATAAATACACTTAGGTTACATAATGTAGTAGTTTGAATGTTACTTAGGTTACATAATGTTACAAAATTGTGAGTTACACTCAGGGATATAGTAGGTCCTCAGAGAAGACAGTGGGTTACATCCCTGTTTGGACCTAATAGGGAAGGGGTAGGTCTGGGGAAGGGAGAGGCTGTCCAGTGGACATTGTCGAAAATTAACCGAGAAGTGAGCAAACTGATTCATAAAATAGCTGTGATAGACTGAGTGATTCTATTGGTTGCTTGTAGTGCAATACTGGACAATGTTGCACTATAAATAGTTAATTAGCCTGAGCACAGAATAAAATGTCTCACTGATTCACTCTAGTTGCATTTTGAGTGGAATTCACAGTACTATTATGTTGCCATTTTTTTGTTCCACTAGTAAGCACATCACAATCCCAAATCACACAGTAGTGTTTAAAACTTTGACTCCACCATAGTACTATGTCCTCGCTTGATTGTACAAACGTCTGTGAGCCATATTAAAAAACAAATAAATAAATCTTCCTCAGCCTGTAGCGTCACGCGTTTCAGGTCATCCCACTGGCAGGCAGTCACTCCAGCATCATGTACAGTAGCAGTAGTTTTCAGAGTGACTTATCACATTAGGAAGCATGCTCCAGGACACTTGTTCACCTGTTCTGTGATCCAGGCCTACCGCAGTCACGCAAGATCACAAAGGAACAGCATTATGAACTAAATTTAAAAAATAAATAAATATAGACACACTAAGTTGCGCTTCCCACAATACAGTAATGCACAAACCTTTGTTTGTATTCCTGAATGAGGAGCAACATATTATCTCAAAACCCTGCCCCCTTTACTGTCATCTCTTGTTCAATTCTGACACCCCACAACACTGAGCTTGAGCACAGAACCAAATGTTTAAGCAATTCACATCTGACATATTAAAAAAAAGTCATATACCTTTCTCTGTCTACAGCACCACAGCAGTAGTGGGCTTGACAGTTACTTGCAGCATTAGGAAGCTTGCTGGCGGCTCCAGACTACTAGTACACCCATGCTGTGAGCCTAGCCTAACACGATTGTGCAAGATCGCAACGGAAGCAAGAATGTTAACCAAGTAGAAAAACAAATAAATACAGTAAGTCATGCTCCCAACAAAATAAGAATCCCAGCATTATATCTGTTTTTTTTTTTTTGCAGAACACATCCCAAGTCTATTAGCGTATTATAAAACCATGTATTGGTCAGCAAGCATGGATATCCGTAAATGAGTTCCAAATACAGAGCAGCAGTCTGCAAGCAATGTACAATCACCTCAGACCCTTCAACCTACTAGACTGTGTGTTTAACACACCAGTGAATTTCATAAACTACGGCAAGTGACTTATTAATTTGGGCACAACAGATATGCAACACACAGTTTAGTTTCATTTTGTTATTTTGCCCAACCCATCTCCAACTTGTGGGACTATTTTTCTTCCACGCTTAAACTTAATTTATTCACTATATAAACTGTTGTCTTATGTAATTTCTTTACTTAAGCTATTTCATAAGCGCAATAAGACACTCCGAGGTGTGCATTATGGTATGATAACCGCACTCCTGGGGGCAACTGGCACTCGGCCTTGGCCTCGTGCCTAACTATGTGCCTAGGAGTGTGGTTATAACACCGCAATGCACACCCCCTTCATGTATTTTTGCTTACAAAGGGAATAAGCCCTAAATGCTGTGGAACATTAGTAGCAAATAAACATAAACATGCTCAATCCCAGCTCCTGGAATGGACATTTTGTTTGTGAGTGGTCTCTCATTTAATGGTGTCTCTGTGGTGTCGGATGTCCATGGGTCCTGTTTCCCAGACCTGTGGTGGTGTGGAGATAGAGACACTGGTTGCTGGTTGTAACTGAGCCTTCCCTGGATAAGAAGTGCCATCATATGCCACTAGACACAGAAAGGGACCTGGCCTTATACATGGAAGCTTGTTTAGGATTTGGGAGAAAGGGAGCTGGGAGCACAGTGCTCAGGATACCCCAAGACCTCACACTGTTTAAAGTTTAATTAGTGTAAATCAGACTTAAAGCCCCTAAGATATGGGCCTGTAAAATGTGGTCGAACTTAAAAGAGAAAAGCTAGTTGCAGTAGTGGTAGTTGAACTCTGGTTGCATAACACAGTGTGCAAAGTTACAGGATGACCCTCCTAGTGCTATTCTCTGGAAGGCCCCTCCCCAGAGGGGTGAGGAGAAGCACGGTTCCCCCCATGCCTCCATCTCTGTGGTGATGCTGTAAACTTCTCTTGCTGGAAACTCTGGAACCCCTGCAAGGCTGCTAGGCTCAGTTAGCCTCCACTATTTATAGAGCAAAGGGGGAAGGATAGGTCTATGAATATTCATATCTGGGCTCCAACTGCTGAGCCAGGAAGCACAGAGCACAAACACCCAGATAACCTGTCTCCTAGCTGAGGCCAAGTAGGAAGCCACTGTCAGGGATAGCTTGATCCTTCGAGTGCTCCCTGGAAACCTGCATCGAGTTTGGGAGGAGAGAGGCTGGTTACATATGTAAAAGAAACGCCATGTCTTGTTTGTTTTTTTGAGTTGTGTGCTTATTTTCTTAGTGTTGTATGAATTTTCTGCAATCAGAAACTGTTTTTGAAGAAAATAAATGCTGCAGCCATCGGTAAAGTGCACTTGTACAGAGTTACTGCAGCACAAAGGTAACAGTGGTATGAGGAAAGGTGCAATAGTTGAACTCAGGTTGCACAACACTTTTTCAGAATGTACACAACAACTTAGAATGATCACAACAGCATTTTTGAAAGGCTTTTTTTTATACACAATGGGGGTTAACCATATACTATATAAAACTGATGCCGGTCTTATGGTTAATTTCTTATACAGTTCCTGAACGTGTAGCTTCCATAACAGCAGGCTAGCTCTGTATTTATATGCCAATCTGTTAAGCTGACTACTCATGATATACAACTATTACTTTAAAAAGAAAACACGACCCCTTCCCTCAGTACTGTGCTGCAGGGTTTGTATTAGATGCAAGCTGGTGTCAGCATGGCTCAGTTGGTAGCACATCCACCTGTGGGCCAGAAGGTTGTGGGTTCAGCCCCCACTCCAGGATTGGGCTCATACAATAAATACTGGCATCAGAGTGCAGTATGAGGAAGATGATGTATTGCTGGGGTGTGCCATCCTTCAGATGAGATGTTTAACTGAGGCCTCTTATACCGATCTCTGGTGCTGTGCTGGTGGGTGTCCAGGTGCAGGTAACAGAACCCAAGACACTTTTCATAAGAGATGGGGATTGTCCTTAGTGCCCTGGCCATCATTCCCTTCCCATAAAAAACAGTTCATACAGTTGTCCAAGGTGTTGATGTGCAAAATGGCTGCCACTATGCATTCAGTGAATGCGCTATCAGTCTCTCATTGCATGTAAAGCATTTGGAGATACAATGTGTATGAAAAGCGCTCTGTAAATACTGATTCTTCTTCAAGCTTTAGTTCTAGAGCAGGATACATACAATACTCACAACTTTCTGGCATATAAGCATTAATGTTACCAACTATGTCCCACTGACAGTAAACAATACAAAAGCAACATACCACACAACCAAAATTGTTGGCATAGTACACAGGCTAGTTTGGTGATAATGCAGCATGTTTAAGCACATATGCATTAATGGTGGAAAGTAGACTGAGGGCTTCCAAGGGCAGCTACAGCTTTCAAGGAGCAGAACACAATTCAAATGCAAAGACAAGGGATTCAGTTGTCATACCTCAAAATACAGAACACTCCAGTAAATTATTTGTTAAAATGTGTCCAACTTCAACAGCAAAAGTACCTTTACATTCAATCTGCATTGTGCACCAGGTCTGTACACTGTAGATCAAAAGACACCCAGAAATAAAGCAATGTTGAAGATAACAAAAGCTAACCTACCACTCATAAATGGCATTGAATTTAATGTTCTGCTCAGATGAATGGCAGATAGTAACACCTTTGCTACTGTCAGTTTTCATAAAGGCTGACTGAACACTGAAGTCATAAACTGATATGGACGTGGAAGGCTACTGTTGCAGCAAAAAGGGCAAAAGTAAATTTTGTTAGAAAAATAAAAGCTTAAATTCCATAGAATGCAACTAAATACAAAGAAACAGGCCAAGTCTATCCAACTCAGTGGAAATGCAGCTTTTCCTTGCTTATCGATTTCTGTTCCTTGCCTCAGGCTACGTCAATATTGGCTGTTGCCATGAAGATCAAATTGGAGTTAGTTAATAAGGGGAGCATAATGGGATACAGTATGTGTTTTTCAGACTATTTGGACAGATTTCCCACTGCCCACCTATGAATTAAAAAAATGATAAACCTCTAACTGCGAATGTGTTACAATAAAGGTTGAGGGTAAATGTATTTATTTTTGAGTTTTGATGCAAGTGAGTTTAAATAAAATCATTCCACTCTGAAAGTCAGTGGCACACACTACCCTGAGACATGTGCAAGTCAAATATGAGTCTTAACTGCAAGGGATTGTTGCAAATATTCCACATAGCAACAAAAGGTGGAAAAACTCCATAATAAAGTATTCTATTATGAACATACGAACATATAAAATTTGCCAGCAGATAAAGGCCTAGAGGTCTATCATGTCTGCTCGAATGTGCAGTCAGCACCCCTTATTCTGCAGCTGCCCCTCCCTTCCACCCTTCCCCTCCATTGACTATGATGGTCCATATTAAAATGGATTATCATACATAAATGCCAGCGTTGTTTTTTTCTGCAAATACAAATCTCCAAGACCTAGACTAATGAATAATAAAATGTAAGTGTTTGAGCTCAGCCTCCTTCGAAAAAGTGGAACAAAACTACAACTTTTCAGCAACTCAAGACAGTGAGAATTAGATTAAATGTGATATGAAACTATTCAGTATAGTCCCAAACATTAAATCCTCCTTATCCCCTTCAAGATCAGGTGTAAATGACAGTTTTGAGTTAGAAAAACCACATTGCCTGCATGTGACTATTGACCTCGCTGAGTTGGCAACCCTGTTGTTGGCCATCAAAATAGTGAATTTTCTTATCCTACATCTCAATAAGGTGCTTCTCTAATGACCTCAGAAAGCTAGCTGGTGAATAACAAACACACTAGAAAATAGTTATACCATTCAAAAGATACCAATAGAATGAATGTAGATCTTATTTTTATGCTACTGTTACACTCAATTCAATTCTTCTTTAGGAGGTAGTACAGTCTAGTAGTTATAGTAGCTAAGTAACAAGTAAATTTTTTGTACTTAGTCATGAAATTCCACTATACTCCAATAAAACTTCAGTACCTTTCCCTGACTCATGCTATCATATTAGATCATATATTTTTAAAGTGTTGGTACTTAGTTCTAGCAATGAAGCACCTGCCTACTATGACCACTAATTAATTATAGCAGAAAACTGTGAATCACAAGCTCCAGGTTTAAATCCCACTGGAGCCACTTACTGTATAACCTTGAGCAAGTATTTAACCCCCCCATCCCACCTCAGTTCCAGTCCACCCAGTGGTAAAAAAGGGGTTGATGCAGGTCTCCATTGAGAAGGAGATGATGCATCTCAGCTGTCCGAACCTGAGTAAACAAAACGCAAAATAAATATTTTCATTATTATCTGAAAATGAACTCTAGAAAACTGTAGTCAGAGAATTCTGAGATTTTATCCATAGGGTCTTAGAAAGAAAAAAAAGTACTGAATAACAAGGCAATAGAAATTACACAGCTGTGGTATCCATTTCAAATGCCTAAACAGTACTTACAATCATGCTATAATTTTAAAGACAAATGCATGCAATTAAAGCACTGAAAAGCACTCACTAATTCAAGTACAGCAAGTGAATCATATACATAAGCAGACACAGGTAAAATATAATCTTTACTTACAGTTCTGACATAATATTTAACTTCACAAAAAAAGACTGAGTATCAATGGTTCATACTGTAAGTGCACTCAGTGAATCAATATTTAGTAATTTATTTTAGTCTTTGTTGACCTGTACTTATTTAAGAAATTCCACTATACTCCAACCAGACTTTGAAGAATATTGCTTATAACAGCCAAGTGCTGACAACCTCCCAGACGTGGATTAATTTCCCATGTAACCCACAATCTGGAGTGGGTTAATCCTTACTTTTATCATCTTTGTTGCTGTACATCGCTAGACAGTTAAGCAGAGGTAAGTGGATAGTAAATTAAGGCTATTTAGCTATTTGATCAGGCAAAACAAGCATTTTAGAGTCACACTTTATATATGGAATTCAAAATATTATAGAGTAACAACTGTTAGGAACCTTTGAATACCTTTAACTGTTGGTTACATTACAAAGTTGTCTTCCAATTTATGAATACAGATGACACAAATCTTTGACTTTTTTTTCTAATAAGCTACACTTAAGTAAACTGGTAGCTTAGCAAGAAAGTAAGGTACTGTACTCTGAGTTTTTTTCAACTCTATTCAGAGAACCAAGAAACAAAATTAATACTGAATGGTACAAATATAAGGTACAGTAAACACAGAATAAATACATTCAGTATAAACTGCTTCTAGAGCAGATATACTGTATAGAAAATTGCAATAACGTACACTGCTAATAGAAGACCGAGTTCTGATGAAAAATGGTAGAGGATACAAAAAATAAAAGGGAACTGAAAACAGACATACCATGCCAACCTATATATTTGTACCTTGCATGCTAGGATTTGGTGTACCAGTTCTCATCCGTCCATTTAACGTACAAATAATCCATCGTGCATACAGAAAAAAAAAATCAATAAAAAACTGCACTGTGCATTACTTAATAAAGTGAGTGAATCAACACAGACATTAGAATTCAACCAACTTTACACTTAAGTGTCGATGCTTTATTTCACTCTACCTATACTATGGTCTTATTGACAGACTGGTTAATTGGGGGTCAAAGGTCAAGAGAATGTACTGTAAGTAAATGGTAAATGGCTAGGGAATCTTCTGAGGTGCCCTTTATCAAGGCATCAAGTGCCCCTATGCCCAGCATCTTATTGTTGCCAAGGTAACCATCTATTCAAGTGTTTGTCCTCTCTGAGGAGTAATTCTGCTGTCATGAGCTCCACATCCAGAAGTGGATATACCCTTTTGTGCCATTCTTCTGTTGTGGGGGGATCTACCTGTAACCAGTTTAGAAGTTATGCCTTTGTGTGCTGCAGCCAGCAGAATCAAGGATAGTTTTCTCAGGTATGCCCTCATGTGCACTATTGTGGGGGTCCTTAGGACCCAGTCTGGAAATATATCAGGGATCTGTTTACCTAAAATACCTTGGATGTTTGTTGTAATGTCTTGCCAGAACTGGGTCAGTCTTAGGCAATCCAAAAAAGCGCCAATGTGAACCCACCCCTCCACAATTTCTCCATCAATCAGTAGTGTTCATGGAGTGGAAATGTTTCACAATGGTGGGGGTTCCAAAAAATCTAACCAAAACCCTCCATGAGAACTTCTCCAGGTTGGGGATAATATCACTTGCCAGCCCTGTCACAATCTGAGTGACCAGTCCTCTTCAGAAATCTGGCAGGCGGCCTCAATTTCCAACTGTGTTTTAATTCTGCTGTGATTATCTTTTTTAGAGGCTTACAGTAATTTGTATTGAAGTATTACTGGCAAAGCTGTAGTCCAGCAAACCAAAGGTTTGCTGAAAAAATAAAAGGCATAATAATTTGTACACCCCTGAAATATACCTCTGTTTCCATCTAAGTGTAATTTCCATATATATATATATATATATATATATATATATATATATATATATATAGTCTTCAGGATTCATAGGTATGGTCAACTGTGTTTTGTGGTCGGCACTTTCAATGAAATGATGGCCCTGCAAAAACTGACTAAAACCCTATTGTCCAGTTTAAATTTCTCTTCGAGTGTTGAAAGTTTAGACAGGTGTCATTCTCCAAGAGCTGGGAGAATCTGGTAAGACCCTTATGCTCCCAACCTTCTTATCCTCTGTTCAGTCTGTGGGGCAAAAAGTTAGAAGTATACCTGATGACTGAAGTAGGGCACAGAGGTGTGTTTGAGCCCACTTGCTTTTCTACTTTAGTTAGCATGTGTAAAGTGTGCTGGACCCAAGAATTATGAATACTTCTTGAGTAGTCCCAAGTCACTGATGTCAAAACTAGAGGAAACAGAGGCTGTCCACCTGTGGTGAAATTCTCAGTATTACACCACTCAGATGCATATGTGCAGACTGCCAACGTTTGGCCTGCTAAATAATGGAAATGTAGATCATGGAAAGTTAAGCTGTCTTGTTCTCTAGGAAGTATTAACATTTGGGGGGCAATTCTGTCTCACTCCCCCCCAGATAAACTTTTGTATACCTTTAAAAAGAGAATTCCAGCAGTGGGGGGATGAGCAATGGTTAAGTGTTAAGCAGTAACAGATATTTTGGGAGTAAGTTCTTTCTGACAGTATCAATATGGCCCAGCCACAGTCAGCGGGAGTAAGAATCAACTGGCTAGGTCCTGTTGTACTTCATTCCACAACTTTTGGTAATTGATGGTGAACAAACAGGAGTTATCCACCTTTACTTGGATACCTGGGTAGCAAATCTGGTTGTTTATGGCCCATGCAAATGGAAAAGTAGACCTGAACCCAGCTGGACATACTCCACTAGTTTCAACATTTCAGATTTGTGAGAGTTAATCCTATAGCCTGAGACCTGCCCAAGTCTGTACAGGATATCTAAAAGATGAGTAGCCAACTCTTCTGGATGACTAAAAAAGAAAATGGAGTCATCCACATACAGAGAGAGTTTCTGTTTTATTCCCCCTCCCATTATTTCCCTACTATACACATCCTGCCAGACTGCCATTGCCAGTGGTTTTAGGCAAGGAGCAAATAACATTGTAGGAAGCTCTGTCTTGTGCCCCTTGTCAAGGAAGAAGAGGCAGAATTGATTCCATTTACTCTAACCATAGCTTGTGGGGCCTTGTATAGATTTGTGATAACTGCTATCAGTTTGGGGTGAATTTCATTTTCTCCATGTTTTTTTTTCTAAGACTTGCCAATTAACCCTATCAAAAGCCTTTTCAGTCTCTATGGAGATTGCCAGTGGAAATGCCCCCATCCCTGCTGGGCAGAGATGATATTGTAACCACCCAGTCCCCTGGGGTTACTAGAATCCCATCAGGTTAGCTCTAGGAAGGTAGAGAGTTCATTAGGAGAACTAGTTACCAAAGTGAAGCTTTGCCAAGGACAGTTAAATTGTGCCAAGAAAAAGTAAAGTTTTGCCAAGGACAGTTAAATTGTGCCAAGGAAAAGTAAAGTTTTATGCCAAGGAAAGTGCCATCTAAAGGATTTTGCTGCCTGTGTTTTCCCTAGAAAATGTCCTGAATGTGCTTAGAGACTGCTTAAATGGACTGTGAATTAAGCAATGTGTGCCCTTGCCCTTCAAAAGTGCTTAAAACTGTTTAAAAGTTCCAAACTGCCAGCCAAAAGTATTTGTGGACTTTAAGAACAATATTGTTTAACTGCCCTGCAAGTTTCACATGTTTGCAATGAAAGCTGGAGGAGTCACTAACAAAAAATGTTCTGAAAACTGCACTGAAATGCCTCAAAGCGCTTTGCCCCACTGAAATTGCCAGCTCAGAAAAAAAGTGACAGTTTGCATTTTAAATCTGCCCTGCTCGACGATCGTCATACAGGAGTGTATTCAAAAGAGAGAGAGCTCATTTGCAAGGTGTCATTTGATTGGTCAAACCCACCCAAGTCCCACCCAGTGCCTGGAGTCTCTGAGTCAGAAGATATTCAAGAAGGAGAGCAGAGAGTGTGCGAGCAGTGTGTAGCTCAGGAGAACCATCGCAAAGGGTGACAACCATTTTGAACAGCTTTTAAGAACTTTTTCAAACTTTTCACTGTTGCACAGTAAAACCTGGCTCCACCTGACTACCGACCGCACAGCCAGTGATCACAGTGCAAGTGCACCGACCCTGCGGGTCACATAGCCTGACCAAACTGGGAGCTCTCTCAAATTGGCAGGAAGCTGCACCATCCAAGAAGGGAACCAGCTACTTGTCTGGGTGAGTAACCACCAAATGACTATGAACTGTGTACAGTGCAATAGATCAGAGGCTAAAGCAGCAAAAGATGGAGCAAAGCAAAGATATTGTGGGCAAATGGACTAATGTTGTAGTATCTGTAGACAGTAGCAAAGCAAAACAAATGCTGATAGTCTGACCAGGGCAGTGCTAAACAAAGTTCACAAATGTTGCAAAGAGTGCAGGAATGTGCTATAAATGTGCAGAGAAATGTGATGAATGTGAAATTGCAATGTGTGCAGTAAACAGCAGCAAATACAGAGTCAAGAGCATTTGCAGAGCAAAGCAATATGTGTGTGTGATGCAGGAAAAGTTCTCGGTAGCCATGACTGGGTGTAGCCCAATGCAAAAGTAAACAAACACCAGGTGCCATGTTGGGCAGAGGGTGCAGCATGTTGTAAACACCAGCAAAGTTAAAGAGCAGCTGAAACCATTAGCACAGCTTTAACAAAACACCATTTTCAGACTCAGTTCTGCTTGTATTTCACATTAGTTCTGTATTTCTCCTCCCCATTATTTATTACTGAGGCCATTTCCATGAAAACGGGATCTTTGCTTCTGCAGAGTTCATCTATTCCTGTTGCTTTCTCCCTACCTAAAGTCATAATGCTATATTTGTGACATCACAACTACTCACATGGCAACAGATCGTGATGTCACAACAGAGGATCATGACATAGGGAGTAAGTTAAAGAGGTAGATGAACGTTAAGGGATGTAGAGCATATTTCCATAGAAATTTCCAGTAATGAGCAACGGTGAGGAGAAATTTATCAAATACATATAGAATGCAAGCTAAATTGTACCTAAATATTATGTTTTTCAAAGTTTTCTTTCAGGCGTCTGCAGTTCTTTAAAGTAAATGTTTTTGGACAGATTGCAAGCAGGTAACAATTCTAAAGTACGTGTTATGAGAAACAAAGTACAAAGCAGGCAAAAGTTCTAAAGTGTGACTGTGTGTGAAACAAGGTGCAAAGCAAAGCAGCACGTTTCAGCAGTTACATTACAGAGGCATTAAAGTTGTTCAGTTTACCAAGTCATTAACCAATGCTAAAATCTGAGCAAAGTAGTAATTTGGGACTTGTGTGTTTCTGTTACAGAAAATGTCTGGTCAGTCTAGATACCACCTCCATACCAAAGCGTGGGTTGCACAGAAATAAAAGGGAACTAGCTAATTTTGAAAGGCTCTACAGATGTGAAGGCGCTCCAGCTGACGTAGCTTTACCCAACTATCCAGTGCATGTCTGTGCAGTTTGTCTCAAATCAGGAAGAGATGTTTTCATGATACCCAATTGTAGGGATTGCCAAAAGTAGTGTGGCTTGAGTGAAAAGGGTGGCACAATCCACAGCTGAGGGAAAGCAGTTTGTCTGGCCCCTACATGGACAGTGGCACAAGGCCCTCAAAGTACAGAGCAGCAGCAGGCTGATTGTGAACAGGAAGAACCTGAAGAACTGGCAAGAGAGTTTTTTGAGGGGGTTTCTCCAGAATCTCTGCATGGGCAAGAGAGACGGTCTATTCCATACCAGTTAAAGTGGAGAGGGACACCTCAGAGATTGATGCAGTAGAATCGTGGGCTGCAGGACTCAGCCTTAGCCTCACAGGGGAAGATGAGGTTGAAGAAGCATTACACTGAGGGTAACCACCTCCAGAAGCAGTGAGCAATGGACATTCTCAGTAGCAGGAGCAGCAATAGGCTCCTGGGCCCAGTTTGTAGAGCACCAAGAGAGAGAAATGGTTGAGAAAGCAACTAGTGGAACCAGTGAATTGCCAGTAGCTCCAGCCACAGTTGAGCCAATAGACACTGTGAAGGGCTCACAAGAAATGCCACATTGTATAGGGTTGGACTGCTTTTTCCCTATACCACACACCCCATTGTGCTGGCATGACCAGATCTGGTCACCCCCAAGCCAGACCATAGGCAACGAATTACCAAAAAGCAGCAAAGAAGAATGCTTGATAAGAAGTCGGGCTGAGGCCATGTATGGATGCACCTACCCATTCTTTCCAAGGTGGATATGGGAGGAAATTGAGGCAAACAGGCAATCCTGGTTATGGGGGGAGGCCAGTAGTAACATTCATAATAGAGTGAACTTGTTTGTCAAAATTAGACTGTGCCACCATAGAATGACATTTTGGAAGCTTGGCAGGACTTTGTACCTGGACTCTGTCAGTATAGTGGACAATAAGAGCCAAGTAACAGTTTACAATGTGCGAATGACTTGGCCAGATGGAGAAATTGTCTGTGCCCACCCCCCCATCCAGAGTGGTACTATCCAGGAAGTGCCACTTAATCTGGAGACAATGCTGAATGCCAGTCAACTACAACCAAGTTTGCAACTCAGCAGGTACAGGGCTCTGTACCAACAGAAGCAGCCATCAGTGTCTGAAGATCTGCAACTCTACTGTGAACCAGGTTCAAATCCAGCCTGTGCAGAGCTCTGCACATCCAGCAGCAGGAGTCATGGAGGCCAATCTGAAGATTTTCCATCCATCCAGAGGAAGAAGACATCCAATTCCTGGTCCAGCAGCTGGAGGTGTGGAAGAGTCTAATCTGAAGATTTTCATCAGCTCAGCGGAAGGAGGAATCCGGCCCAGATCCAGAGAGGTGATCCAGAATTTCAGCCTGCGTCTAGAGTCTAGTAAGGCATATCATTTCTTCTTTGACTTTTATGTTTATTAACTGTGACACCCTAGTGAGGATGCCCATGGAACTGTTGCTCATAAAGAGAAGCTTCTGGATCTGGACTACAGTTATGCAGACCTTGTGTCTGTGCAAGAACAGTTTTTGACAGACTTTGGCCTTGGAGAGGCTCTTCTTGTGTGAAGTGCCTTGTGCACTCTGGACATTCTTTCCCTTAGAGCATAGGCTTTGTAGGGACTCCCCTTCCCCAAATATGATGTTTTTATTATTTTATACTGTTTTTGTAGAAACCCCCTTTTAAAAAAAATGCTTTTTTGGGATTGTGTAGTATCTTGCTTGGTGGGAGGTTTGGTCATTGTTTTCTTGCAGGTCATTTCTTGTTTGCAGGTTTTCTTTTACAGGTGTGCCTGGGAGAAGACAAGAAGAGGATGCTTAGAACTCATCAGAGTTCTCTGTTAGGCTGTTTGTTGGAAAATGTGTTTAACCAGTGAATGTTAACCATTTTTTTTTTGCTTTTTAGGTATAAAGTGTGTAGATCTGGGGTTTGGAAAATGCGTAACAATATGTATGTTTCTAAAGCAGTCTACAGTTTAAAATTGTGAGAAAAGTGTCTGGGGAAATGTTTTTCCTGGCAGGTAGCATAGGTCATATAGCTTTTCCCTAGAGGGCTAGTGGGATAGGCAGGCTGATGGTCCTGATCCAGATAGGGGTCACCAGTTCTGTGTATTAGGGCATGCTTCAGGCAGTCTCTGGAAGCCACTGAAGTTCCTCAGATAGTTGTTAGGTGAAGCTAAGTGCTTCGGTGGGCATCTGTTCTCTGGAGCAACCTGCCTAGGTTTCAGCCTGGGTAGGGGTGAGCCTGACCAACTCATCCTGTAGGGTGCACAGAGATGTGAGCAAGCTTCATTCATCTAGCAGCATGGACTTTGATTCCAACATGCTTTACTTGTATATTATGTGACCAGAGCAAGTCACTTAACTTCCTTGTGCTCTCAAAACATACCCAGGAACATGATATAGCTCAGTGTGCCTTTCCTGGACAAAAACAGTAAAAACAACCGGAACATGTGTTATGATTCTGAAAATATTATGCTCTTTCTATCCAGATTTGACTTGAAAAGAAAAAAAAGAGGACACAATTACTTGCTTATTAATTGCAAAAAAACACATAGATGAAAAAACATGCATAACTTGAAATGCATTATTAAAAGAGTATGTTACTTCTTTTGATGAAGTTAAAAGTATAACAGTTTCTTACTGAAATACTTTGGATGGAATGGGATTTCCTACCGTAACAATGCCAGAATTCTATTGGATTCTTTTTACTAACAGTTTGAAATGTAAAAGTGATAACTCATTAATTTCAATGCACATACGAAACAATTATAAATGTAGAGTGTAGGGTTATGCCAAAGGCCCTGGACTTTCCGGAATGCCGTTCCCAGTGTAATGTAAAGAAAAAAAAAACAATACAAAAAAAAAAATAAAAGGGAGAGACAGGCAGAGTGTGTGTGTGTGTGTGTGTGTGTGTGTGTGTGTTTGTGTCTGAAAGAAGTGCTGCGCTAACTGAGCTGTACTGAAAGGGGGAAATACCACCATTAATTAAATAAAATAATATGTGGGTGGGCATAAAAAAACAGAATTTTACACACACCCTCAGTGTGGGATGCATTTATATAGTAGCATCCCATACCTCTGGTATGTGTAAAATTCTGGTGACACCCACCCACCCATATATTATTCTATATTTTAATAATGCATTTCAGGTTGTACATGTTTTAACAATATTGTCCATCTATGTGTTTTTGCAGTTAATAAACAAGTAATTGTGTCCTATTTTTGCTTTTAAAGTCATATCCAGATAGAAAGAGCATACTATTTTTAGAATCATAACACATGCTCAGATTGCTTTTACTGTCTTTGTCCAGGAAAGGCACACTGAGTTATAGCTTGTTCCTGGGTGTGTTTTGGGAGCACAGGGAGGTTAAGTGACTTGCTCTGGTCACACACTATACAAGTAAAGCATGCTGGAATCAAAGCCCATTCTGCTGGATGAATGAAGCTTGTTCACAGCTCTTTGCTTTTACATCTAGGCTGCACTAAAAGTTGATGGTCAAAACTACACATTTCAGGCTGGCCCCATGATGCCAGGCCAGTAGGTGTGTAGCAACATTTACATCTTGTAGACCTGCATTCACACCCAAAATTGTAAGAGAAAAGGCTGTAAGAGAGGGAACAGAAAATTACAAAAATTGGTGCTGTGGCAGCCCCAGAAATCTGTACTGACATGAACACGACCAGGGTTTAGAAATCCTGATACAAGGCCTCAATACCTGTTGGCTCCACAGAGCCAGTCTTGAGATGTGTAGTTTTTAATTTTTTTTATTTTAGTCATTGGTAACTGGGTAAGGCCCACTAGGCACAAGTGCTTGTTTTCAGGGGTGACCTGGGAGCACTGGGCGGTTAAGTGACTTGCTCAGAGTCACACAGTATGCAAGTGGAGGTTGTGAGAATCAAACTCAGGTCTGGTCTGCTAGATGTACCAAGCTTGTTCACATCTCATTCCTCTAAACTCTAGGCTATACTGCCAGCCCTATTTTTGATGATCAGCTGGCAGTATAGTTTAGAGGTTAAAGCAATCCTGAAGATGGATTATTTTTACCAACAGTTTGACATGTAAAGGTGATAACTCACTAGTTTCAATGCACACACAGAACAATTATTATAGATGTAGAAAGTGTTGTAATAACACCTTAAGAGGCACTCAATAAAACAGATTATTTCCTATTTAACCTGTTGGATTATCTACAGTCAAAGGAGGGCCAAATCTCTCTGTGACAATTTCCTGTCAGGAGCCCAAAACACTTTGCTGCCCCCAGCCCTTAATTACAGGCTAATTTACATATCAACTCTGGACTGCAAAGACTCACAGATAAACACAATGGCTCACTCAAATTAGCTTTTTTATGGGCTTTCAGACATTATGAAATCCTGTAGATAACAGTTCCCCTTCAACATACCACTCCATAAAATTTCCACGGACAATCAGCTGGCTGGGTTAAAAAATCAATGCAACAAAAGAACAGTGCACCCAACTACAACTGAAAACCACTGCACTGAGTATGATACTGAAATGCCAGGAATCACACTTAAATGTCATACAAGAGATTATTAAATAAAATACAATTTTATTTCAGATCATTTTCTTGATTGGTGACACAAAAACAGTGCAAAAAGTATACAGAATACAAGACACATCAAACAATTACATGGAGGCACTGTTGGGTAAGTTACTTTTCCTATTACTTTCAATTACGTTTGGAAACTCATTCCAGGAAGCTCTGTGCAGTCACTAGCAAGGATGGATAAGTACTAGAAAAAGTAATACACCTTACAATTATAGTTACCTATTTCTTTTTATACAAAAACAATACAAAAATAATAAATAACTATAAAAGATTACATTTTTTGAAAGTAATAGGTTAGTTACTACTTACTTTCAAATAAATATAATCAGTTACAGTTACATATTTCTTTTGTATAAAAAGACATAAGTAATTGTAACTGTAAGGTGTATTACATTTTCCAGTACTTCTCCATCATAGCTAGTGACTGCACAGAGCTTTCTGAAACAAGTTTCCAAAGGTAATAGAAAAAATAACTTACCCAACACTGCATGGAGGGAGGCAGTCCCATAGGCAGCAACAGAAATGCCAGTAAAAACTGGTGAAAAGACCCTTGCATTTCACCCTGTCTGAGTGGGGCTTCTTCAGAGGATACCCACGGGGACTGCAATCTCATGAAACAACAGAGGCAATCCATAGACTGACAAGCTGGGTCAGCACCTTCAGTTTAAAGTTGCCAAAGTACTTTACTTAGATATCTCTGCTACAATCAGCAATCACAACTTCTTAGAGTTTAAATAATAGTGTAGTTTATTTTATTTTATTTAACATACCACTCCATAAAATTTCCAGGCAATCAACTGGCTGGTTCAAAAATGCATAGATTCTCTTGCTTGCAGGTGTAGCCCATTGTCTGTTTTCAAGCTTCATTCATTTTCCAAAAGCACATTGGTACTTGTTAATTGGCATTGCTAAGCGACTTCACACAAAACTTTTGCTAGCAGCTACTTGCACCTTGGAGATCCCCACAGACCTGGCCATCCATGTTCAAGTACAGTCACCATCTTAACATTTCAACATCACTATCACATCTTCATCAGAAGTGGTGTAATGTATAGCCAAGTCCCCTTATAATGAAGCATCTTTTTTTTATATAACTGTTTGCCCCCGTGGTCACCTACACCTTTCTTCAGGTGCACCTCTAGTTCCCGACTCTGTCATCACCCCCAGAACTATAAGGAGTAGAGTTCCATGGTTTTGGGGACCATCACTAATAGCCACGGGGAGACAGGATTTTGTGGTTTTCTTCCTGTCCATCCCAGTGCAGTGGTAAACACAGGCAAGCGCGCATATGTGGAGACATGCGCATGCTCCCAGAAACCATGTTCCTTCCACACTCCCATCAGTCCCACAGGACTCCCTTGATCTGACATTCAGCCTCCACCAGGTGTCAGTTGAGAGCAAGGTGACTAGCCTCCCCAATCCAGGAGAGGATAGCAGCCCAGCGGCTACTACAATCCTCTCCCAGCCCTCCCCCTGCTGATTCCCAGTGGCCCGAGCTTGCCTCCGAACATGGGTGGCTGGCATGGCATGATGTGTGGCATACAGTACTTCAACTTTCAGTGCCACCAAGTTGGCTCTATAACACAGCATCTTAAAGGCACATGACAACATAAAAATGTGAAGATGTTAAAACATTAAAGTACAACATGCTAAAGTGGACTTTTATTTATTTATTTAAGTCTTGGATTAACACATTTGAGCAGATGCTCATTAAATAGGTTCCACATCAGTTGACAAAAAACAGTAAAGCACAAACTGATTAGCCATTATACATAGTTGATACAGATAATTACAAATATAGTAACGCAATAGGACAGAGACAGCTAAGGCACTGTACAATGTATGCCAGCATCAGTAATTAGAATCACACTACTAAATTGGACACAGATAATAACAGACAGATAAATATAGAAAGTACCACACAGAAGAATATATATATATATATATATATATATATATATATATACACACACACACACACACACACATCATTAGACCAAAATCTTAAAGTGCTTGAATAGCACTATGTCCATACACAAACATACATATATATT
Organism: Neoceratodus forsteri; assembly: GCA_016271365.2. Taxonomy (NCBI): domain Eukaryota; kingdom Metazoa; phylum Chordata; order Ceratodontiformes; family Ceratodontidae; genus Neoceratodus; species Neoceratodus forsteri. Next base: position 1,508,940,113 of record CM028130.1, read on the forward strand.
TATAAAATGGGCAGGAAAAATGATCTCTGCTGATTGGTTGAAACACATCACATGACTGTGCGCAACCGCACACCTGCACTTTCAACCCCTTCCAAAACAATTTTGCCATTTTATAAGATAGATAACCCACTCTAGGGCGTGTGGTCATGATTCAATATACGCATACCTTGGGAGGTTGTAACAATGCACACAAGGCATGCGTATATCAGAGCACAACTGTATACCCTAGAGTGGGTTATCTTAAGTTACTGACTCCTTCAGATATTTAGGGCTCACTCTGGATCCATGTCTTATTTTCTCTCTCCATGTCAATGCGGTATGCAAATCTGTCAATGCCAACATTGGGTTGGCTTATCGTGTCCACCATGCCCTGACCCCTGCCACTAGGCTCTCCATCACCCAAGGACTTCTGTTCCCTGGTCTTTGCTATGCACTACCAGTCTTTGCTCAACTGCAGGCAAATGTCCTCCAAGTGTGAGATGTTGCCTATAACAATGTTTGCAGATTTGCCTTGTTTGCCCCCTTGGCTTTAACACGGTTGCACACTTTACCCTGACCTCCGCTGGTTATCCCCCTCCTCCGGGTGTTTATATTACATAGGCTACCTGACCGACAATATAATCAGTTCTTCTCTCCCCTCCTCCCTTGCAACCATGTTCACCCCAGTTGCCTACCCCCCCCCGACTCCTCCAGTTCAGCTCTGGTCACTGTCCCTAATTGCTCCACCAAAATTGGTGAGCTTGCCTTCTCCGTCTACACTCCCAAATTCTGGAACTCCCTTATGTTTTCCCTTAGAAGCTCCAGTTCTCACCTTGCCTTCAAGCATGCACTCTTGAATTACCTCACCTCCCTAGATGCATGTAAATGTCTTTCTTTCATGTATTACACCTCTTTACTTGCTCTAGTTCACAGAACATACCTCTTTACTTGTCGCTGCACTACTATCCCCTTCCCTGTCCCATACCCTCATCCTATGCCACCAGCACTGCGGTTATGCACTTATGTTACTGATCTCTGCAAGCTGTTTTTTACCTCTTTTGTACTGTAATGCTTATGCTATGTATGCCATCATTTTCGTGCTAAGTAATTCTACTGTCATGTAAGGTTGTTGATCTCTCTATGTACTGCATTGTATCAGCTCCTCCCTGTACTATTGTTTGTAACTTGTTTGAACTGTAATCTCCCGGGTCATGCCTGAAAATAGGCAATCCTGTCTAGTGCACTTACCTGGTTACCAAAAGCAAATAAATACATACATATATATATATATATATATATATATATATACACACATACACATACATACATACATACATATACAGAGAGACATGACAAGACTGAGTACAGAGACTGTAATGTAACCTAAAATAAATACTATCCATTTAGGCATTGACAATCAACCAACCTGCAGTAAACTCCATCCTGTAAACCTGAAACAATTGATTACGCATACATTGGTTCAAATTTTTGCACAAAATCCAGCGCATAGTCAGTAAAAATCTGCAAAAAAAATGTGTGTTCATTTTCCGTATCAGATAACAACATCATAAATATGAGTGCAAAAGAAGTTCAGCATTTAATCAATGTGGGTTAACAGTTCCCAAATTATATATCCAATAAGCTTCATGCTGAAGCAGTTTTCGTACCAAATTTCCACCTCTAGCACCCATAACAACTTTCTCAATTCCTATGAATTTTAGAGCTGCAGCTGAACCATGCCATGCTTCCACAGAGTGTTTGGCCATCACATATTTCATATTATTGTTTCTGATGGCAGTACTTTGTTCCACTATATGGAGTTTAAGTTCACACTTGGTCAGACACACATATAACATTCTGCAGGGACATATTAAAATGTAGACCACCCATGCCATGCTGCAGTTTATAAATTGATTAACTTTGAATCTTTTACCAGAGCTGGGGTGTACAAATATATCAGTATTGTATGTGTTGGAGCAAATACTGCAATGGCCACACCTGTGATTACCATTTGGGGGGGTGCAACCAAGTCAGTCTCTCTGGTTTCAGCAGCACATTGTGTGCAACTATATCCCTTATTGTGCACACCCTACAAAATGTTGCTTGAGCGGATTGAATTGACACATTTTCTAATCTTGGATCCATAGTTAGTATCTCCCAATATTTTTTAACTGCATTACTGTTTTTTTTTTAACCAGGGGATTATATTGCATCACAAAGTTTGGTTTCCAACCACTAGCCACATTTCTCTGCTGGTAGCCCAAAAGGATCTCCTCCCATTATTTTGTTTGTTTTGCATAATCATAGGCCATATTTATGTCATCCTGCAAATAGTTTCTTTGTTCAAATCTTTTTTTTTTTTCATTTTAGCACTTTCCAATTCAAAATCCCTCTCAGTGCTACGGGTGTATTTAGGTCTCAAGAATTGACCATTCAGAATATTCTTAATCAAGCTGGGGAGGCTGGCAGCTGTCAGCTCTCAATAATGTATTTCTCAATGTAGGTTTCCTGTAGAGTTTTGTTTTCAATGTATTCCCATCTTTAAAAACTGAGAGATCCAGGAAGTTCATGGTATTCTTATCCTTTCCAACTATGAATGTGAGATGCATGCTGGTTTCATTTATATGAACATACAAAACTGCTAGCAAATACAGGCCATATGGTCTATCAAGTCTGCTAGAGAGTGTGCAGCTAGCAATCCCTTATTCTGAAGCTGCCTCTCCTTCCCCTCCCCCCTCACAATGACCCTTCACTTAGCTTCGCATTGTCCCATTCCCTTTTAAAACTACCCACTGTCCTCCAGGACACTATCTCTTTGGGCAGTGCATTCCACTTAGACACAACCCTTTCTGTGAAAAATTGCCTCATTTCTCTCCTGAATCTTCCACCCTCCAACCTCAGATCATGCTCCTGTGTCCCTCCCTCCCTCTCTCCCGTCAACTTACTCAGCCCCTCAATACCAGTCCTGTTAATGCCTTTCATGTATTTAAAGGTCTCAATCATATCCCCCCATCTCTCCTCTCCTCCAGGGAGTACAAGTTAAACTTCCCCAGTCTCACCTCATAGGGGTTGTCCTCCAATCCCAGGATCATCCTAGTTGCTCTGCACTGGACCTCCTCCAGTAGTCTAACATCTTTCTTTAAGTACGGGCACCAGCACTGCACACAGTACTCCAGGTGTGGCCTCACCAGTGACCTGTACAAAGGCAGGATCACCTCCCTCCTCCTGGAGGTGATTCCTCTAGCGATACACCCTAGCATCTTGATGGCTTTAGCTGCTGCTTTCCTGCACTGTGCTGAGTGTTTCATTTGTCCTGTCATAACCACCCCAAGATCCTCTCCTACACTGTAGTGGCTATCTGCACCCCTCCCAACTGGTAACACCCCCTTGGGTTCCTTGTTCCCAAGTGCATGACTTTACACTTATTGGCATTGAACCCCAGCTGCCATACATCTGACCAGACTTCAAGTTTAGCAGATCATCCTGCAGCCCCTGCCACCCTGCCTTGTCATCCACCACCACCCCAATCTTGGTGTCATCTGCAAAGAGACTTATCTTGTTCTTAATGCCATGCAAGATGTCGGCGATGAAAATGCAAAACAGCACAGGGCCCAGTACCAATCCCTGTGGTACACTGCTGGTTATAGCCCTTGGAGCCGAGAGCTCCCCTCCCACCACTACCCTCTGTTGTCTACCTTGCAGCCAGTTCTTGATCCAATTTACCATCTTTGGCACTGCTCCCTGATATCCAACCTTACTAATCAGTCTTCCATGTGGCACTGAATCAAATGCCTTGTTAAAGTCCAGGTACAGGACACCTACCACATGGCCCTTGACAAGCTCCCTAGACACCCAGTCATAAAAGTTGACCTTACATAAAAGTGTACCTTGCAAATGATTCTAAGTCATCCATTGACCCTTCCATACCATAAATATGTCATCCAAATATCGTTTCCATATCATTATTCTATTTGCAAACATATTTCTCCCATTGTCACAAACAAACTCTGTTTCCCAGTCCACCACAAATAGAGTTGCCAAATTTGGGGCAAAGGTAGTCCCCACAGAGGTTCCTTTTATTTCTGCACAAACGTTTTGATCAAAAATGAAGTAATTGGACTCTAATACAAACCTAGCCATGTCTAAAAAAAAATCAGCAGAAGGGCAAAAAATGTGATTTCTACTAGAGTACTTAATAACTGAATTACAGAAAGGGAATCAAAAAATCTAACAGGTCAATATCCAAACAAAACAGCACTCTGCCTCCTACCAAAACTCCATAAAAATAAATATCCAATTCCAGGGTGTCTCATTGTATCATCAATAGGGGCTGCAACAGAAACATTATCCAAGTTTGTGGATGAATTTATCAAAAAATCAGTACCCCAAATGATATCACATGTTAAGGACACCAATCACATGGTGGCAATTCTCGATGAAATACAGGTGGAGAAACAGGACATATTAGTGTGTATAGATATTGAAAGCCTATATACTAAAATCCCCTATGAGGGGGTTAAGATCACTAGAAAAAGCCTTGAGATCAAGGGACCCTGAAATGTTACCTCCCATAGAATATACTTTAGAAGTGTCTAGATTTGTATTAGAGTCCAGTTACTTCATTTGTGATAAAAAAGTTTACGCACAAATAAAAGGAACCTCTATGGGGACTACCTTTGCCCCAAATTTGGCAACTCTATATGTGGCAGACGGAGACAGAATTTGTCTACAGCAATGGGAGAAATATGTCTGCAAACAGAATAATAATATGAAGATGATATTTGGAGGGGAGGGGGTCAATGGATGACTTAGATTTGTTTGTAAGTACATAAATGAAACCAGCATGCATCTCAAATTCACAGTTGAAAAGGATGAGATTATGAACTTCCTGGATCTCTCAGTTTTTAAAGATGGTAATAAACTGAAAACAAAACTCTATAGGAAACCTACATTGAGAAACACATTATTGGAGAGCTGACAGTTGCCATCCCCATACTTGATCAAGAATATTCTGAAAGGTCAATTCTTGAGTCTTAAATGCACCTGTAGCACTGAGAGGGATTTTTCCGTTGTGTCAGGGATGGATACAATCATGGAGCATCTGGCTTGTTTTGCGGATGACAACCTGAAGGGACTGGTTAGGGAACTCACCTCATTTGTACTAGAAACAGGAGACATCCTTAATACAGTGGAGAAACTGAATGTGGACCCAGTTTCCCTTTTAGTTACACTGGATGTGGAATCGCTGTATAAAAAGCATATCACATATAGGCAGCTTAAGAGCACTACTGTATTTTCTCAATACCAGAGGGAAAGATGGCCAAGTTCCACCTCATCCCTGAAGTATGCCAGTTAACTATTCCAACCCCATCATTATCTTCCTAAGCTGGTATCCCTCTTCTTGCCTTTCTCTCTCTCTTAAGTGAACATTCCGGCTGTACCCATTTATGAGCCTATCTGTTGTAAAGGCCCTCTCACTCAAATGTTGATGTACATATGTATATTTTTCTTCTTTGTATAATATTGCATTATGTTTTACCATGTTACTGTACTATGATTTTTGTATGACCAGGTCCATCTTGCAAATGAGCCCTGTTCAATGGTGCCCACCTGGATAAATAAAGATTTTCATTGATTGATTGATTGATTGATTGAAGATGCAAGACTGGAGACAGACCTCCTAGTGGAGATGGCAAGGGTTGTGTTAAAAGGTAATTATTTTGCCTTCATGGGCAAATATTACCATCAAGAGAAAGGTGCAGCCATGGGTGTGAGTTTCACACTCAGCTATTCAAATCTGTATATGGGCTTCTGGGAGAAGTTAATTTGGAACAAAAACACCAATCCATTTTTCTTCAAAATAGGGCTATAGAAATGGTACATAGATGACATATTCATGGTGTGGCACGGGGACATGGCAGAACTGGGACTCTTCATTATTTATTTACATGAGAGTAACCAGTATTTGTTGTTTACCTGTCAGGTAAGTGTAAAGGAGATACCCTACTTGGACATGTGCATAGAAAAGGGGAAAAGATGGGACTACTGTATATCTACTAGCCTATACAGAAAACAGATAAACTGCAACACCATTTTGCTAGCAAGAGCTACCACCCCTGCCACACAATGAATAACATCCCCAAGAGCCAGTTTTACCGAATCAAATGGATCTGCAGCCAGGAGGGTATGTTTGCAAAGGAATCTGAATTGTTACAGAAATGCTTCAGAGATAGGGGGGTATGCTGAGCCTGTAATTGAGGCAGCAAGGGCATCCAGAGAGGGATGAACCAGAAAGTCCCTCTTAAAGAGAATGAGAAAGTGACTAAACCTGGGCATGTACAGTAACAGATCAGATTAACTTTATCAGCACCTATAAAATTAGGTCCTGGAAAGTACAGGAGATAATAAATAAAAACTGGCATGTATTAGGAGCTGATGAACGTTTGAGGGAGACAGCAAAAACACCACCTAGGATGGTATACAGAACAGCCAGAAACGTGAGAGATGTACTAGTTCATTCTGTGCAGCCTGTTTCAAAGCCTAGAAATTGGATGCCCCCACTACCTGAAGGATGCAGAAAATGTGGCAGGTGTAAATACTGCCCATATGTTAATGTGAGCACCCAAGTACAGAACCCATGTGATGGGGAAATGTTGAAAATAACAGACTTCATTAATTGTAATACTATGTATGTCATATACTTGGTAAACTGTACTTGCGGGGCATACTATGTAGGAAGCACAAAACTTAAAAGGAAAGAAAGGATAGGGGAACATATCCTGGCAGTTAATAATGATAACCTGGAATGTGTATGGGCATTCTATATGTTAAGTGCAATAAACAAGAATAAACATGTAATTAAATTTACAGGGTTGGAACAAGTATGCCTAAGAGCAAGAGGTGGAGATAGGGCCTCATGTTGGGTAAACAAGATCATTTTTGGATTCATAAGTTGGGAGCATGTAATTCACAGAAAGGGCTCAATGACAAAATTGAGTTGGAGCCCTTCTTAGTAGACATATAAAGGCATTCATGTCTCTTAAAGTCTATGAAATTTAATTTGTGGTCCTCATCTCACCATGTGTGTCTCTCTCCTATTTTCTTTTCTTTTCTCTTTCAGGACATATGAATTGTATTCCTGAGATCCACAGTCCAGGATTGCATGCAGATACAGAGTAGGCACTTTAATTGAGGCTGATTGATGCTGTTCTATCTCCTGGGCCCCTATTCCTACCCCACTCCTCCCCCCTTGCCTCACCTATTGATTTCCTCTGTGTTCTCTTTTCTGAACCAAGCTGTACTGAGTAACAGTGTTCCTCTTTAGCCTGTGGCTAAGTGCTGGTCCATAAAAACATAGAAACATAGACTTTGACGGCAGATAAGGACTGCTTGGCCCATCTAGTCTTCCCATTTACCTACCTACAGGATAGGCCGTAGATCCTAGTTAATCAACAGCCTATTTCTTAATGTTCTAAATGATAGTCCTAAATGATAGTGTAAAATGCAATGAAATAATAAGGGATATGTGTAATCCTATAGTTACGCTAATAAACCCTCCGATGCACTGGTATCTTGCCCTCCCCCCCCATAAAAGTAAAATGAATCTAAAGGCTATTTAGTAGCATATGAAGCAATTGTGATTAGGGGTGAGCATTAGTAACATTTGCTATGTAACTTTGTATGAGAGGTTTTTTTTATTTTTTTTTTTTTTTTTAATTTTAATGTATGGTGAATAAGAAGCAAAAAGTTTTAAAAAAAGTAATTGTTACTTTAAACTTTGTAGTGTCACATAGGTGCACATGCTATAAAAGGGGATTTACTGCAGGGGGCACTATCTTTGAGAAAGCCTGTAATAGGTGAAACATCAGATGTCAACTGTTCCTCTCCTACTGTGGCTATCTGCCGAAATAAACAGGATGTCTTTTTGAACATTAACCTGCCTGGACTCCTGCATCATTCGTAAGGAAGAGTGAGTGCTGTGACTGTATGCTTTGTGGGACAGTATTTGTGTCACGGGGCACCCAGGTCCACCTGAGTGGCTCTGTTGGTTCCATGTTGTTTTAGGCTGACAAGATGGAGTTTACTGCAAGTTGGTTGACTGTCAATAACTAAATCGATAGAATTTATTGTAGGTTGCATTATAGTCTCTGTACTCAGTCTTGTCATGTCTCTCTCTCTCTATATATATATATATATACACACAGTATGTTCGTATATATTTATGTATGGTTATAGCGTTCGTCAAGATTTTGGGCTACTGATGTATGTATATATTTCTTCTGTGTTGCACTTTCTATATGACACTCTTTTATATCATACACTTTAATGTTTTAATGTCTTCACATTTTTATGTTGTCATGTGCCTTTAAGATGCTTCTTTCTCAGGGGGCATGGCTGCACAGTACACCACTTCCGATGAAGATGTCATAGTGATGTCAAAACATTAAGGGCATGGCAGTACTCAGACATGGATGGCTGGGTCCATGGAGAACTGCAAGGTGCAGGTAGCTGCTAGTAAAAGTTTTGTGTGAAACCGCTGATCAATGCCACTTAACAAATGCCGATGTGCTTCTGGAAAAAGAATCATGGCTTGAAAACAGATAATGCCACTACACCTGCAAGCAAGTGAATGTATGCATTTTTGAACCGCCCAGCTGACTGTCCATGGAAATTTTATGGAGTGGTATGTTAAATTATATAAACTACATTATTGTATAAGCTCTAAGGAATTGTGATTGATGACTGTTGCAGAGATACAGTATCTAAGTAAAATACTTTGGCAACTTTAAACTGAAGGTGCCGACTCAGCTTGTCAGTCTATGGACTGCCTTTATTGTTTCTAGCAAGGGTGAAATGAGTAAGGTAGCAAAAGCCTTATAAAACTCTGAGAGGAATCCATCAACCACAGATGACTTACTATTTTTTAGGTTTTTAATTTTTTCATTCAGTTCTGCCCCTCCAAATGTTTTTTCTAAGGTGTCGCATGCAGTGTTCGAGGGGTCTGGAAAAGCTACTTAGGACAGAAACCTGTCCATCTTATCTGGCAGCTCCTGACTGCTGTTTTGCATATATAGGTAGTATAAAAAGTTTTAAACAATGCAGAGATTTCCAAAGGGTTGGTTGTGATCTGCCCTCTTTTCTGTGGGTCAGAAAGCCACAGTACCGCCATTCTGCTTTTCTGTTTCTGTACAGCTAAGGCTAATAAATGTCCTGCTTTGTTCCCCCCACCCATAGTACCTGTGTTTTACTCTATGCATGCAAATAGTTGTCGATCTGTTCACTTAGCAATTTAAAAGCTAGGGCTGTCTTTTTTAGCCTCCCATTACTGTTTAGCCTGGGGTTAAGGATCAGCTTGTGCTGGAACTCTGCTTCCCTCAGTTCTCTCTCTCAGTTCTCTCTCTCTCAGTTCTCTCTCTCTCTCTCTCAGTTCTCTCTCTCTCAGTTCTCTCTCAGTTCTCTCTCTCTCTCTCTCTCTCTCTCTAGATGCAGTTTCTAATCTGCCCTCTGCTTCTTAATTCCTGCACAGCAGTTGATAAAAACACCCCAAAGGACAGCTTGAATGGCATCCTATCAAGTGGCCAAAAAAGTCATATGTTTGGGGTTCTGCAATAGATAGTGGAAACAACAATGAAAAACTAAGTCTTTAAAATCAGGGGCATTCAAGAAGCCCACACTCAGCCTCATATTAGAGTACATGGTATAGAGGGAGATGGCCAGATCTAATCAAACTTGGACATGGTTCGAAGATGTCATGAATAGGATTCAACAAGTTGTCAATTTAGGCATCCACTCCGTAAATAGAAAGAACTTATGTAAGCAATAATAATATTATGCCTGCTGGACTAGAAGGTATAGTAAACGCCCATAAAATTATTTTAATTTTTTGTCATTTTTATTTTTATTCTTCTGGAATTTCGTGTTATTTCTTTTTATTCATTGAAAACGTAGTTTTATTTCGTTATCACATTTACATCAATAAAATACCTCAAAATGACCTTATACACACTAGATATCACATTCCTGGTATATTACATTGTATTAAACAGCATTATGCTATAGTTTTGAAAGGTTTTGTGAATCAGACAATTCCACGGCAGCTTCCTTGCGGACAGTCTCTTTGGTAACAATGGAGTCTAAACAACAACTGCTGTAACCATTTATTTCATTTTTGCCCAAAAAACAATTTTTCAACTTTTTTCCTTGTACTTGTTTTCATTTTATTTCTTTTCATACCTTGAATTTCTTGTTATTTTTATTTAAGAAAAACATGGATCTCTAGGTATAGTCCATTGTTGAAGGATGGAGGAACATCCAGACTTCCATAAGTCCAGTTTCAGACAACAATTTAGACAGCAAGCTCTCTGCCTTATTTCCATGACTCACATGCATACCCCACCTGTCTATGGGGGCTGAGAAAACTGTACTGAAATCAGCCCCAATTATGTACAGTAAGTGCAGGGTCTACAACAGTTTGTAGGCCAATTTTATTTTTAGAAAAGCTTTGTTGTCCCTTTTCTCATTTGAGGCATACAGATTCGGAAGCAATAAACAGGTCTCCATAGAGGCCTCTCAGGTGTACAAACTGGCCTTCTGGATCCGTTTCCACCTGTTGGATTTAAATGGGTCAGTCCCTGAAGATCAGAATAGCAGTCCTTTGTCTATGTGAGTGCTCATCCCAGGATGCCATGAAAACCTCTTCCACCCAGGATCTCTTCAATTTAGCATGTTCAGTGAAGGGTGAGTGCATCTCCAGCAGATATGGTATTGTGGCTTGCAGTCTATTTAACTCTTGCAGAACCCTAGCACATCTGACAGGTCTACGAAGGCCCTTGACATTATAAGTTATGAATGTAATGTCTGGAATGTGCAAAAATATCCAAAATATACAGAGTGACAGATTTCCAAACCTCCCAACTCCTCCCTCCATCATCTTGTTAGATAAGTGCATTTGAACAATATGCCACAGCCACAGGCATATACACAAACAGGAATTAGAAAAACACGTGAAAAAACAACATATTCGCCCCTCCACATCCTGGGCAACACCACGCTGCCTTCCAACTGTGCCACCTCACCCCACCCCCAGAGGGTCAAATGTGGAAGTGAGCAGTGCAGCATATCTGTGCTGAACCAAGCCGGTGTGCCTGATAGCACTCTTTGGCAATAGGTGTTGCCCATCCTCTACAGCCAAAGTTGAAACAAAATCCTCTTCCTCCCTGTCTCCCAAGCCCACAACCCACCCAATCCAGAAAAGAGAAAAGAAAAAGAAGATCCTGATTATATGATACTGTGGCAACTGGGATGCATTTAACCTGTGGGGTAGACCCATGTCCCCCCTCTTTTAACAACACAAAATGGGGGCTATAAACCCAAGATACCACAATGTAAGAAAGTATAAGAGACCCAGGCTCCCTGTTTCATGCTCATGCTCCCCTTATCAGGGTGCCTCTTGCAGGAAATCATATGCTTGCATTCAGGAAGCCTGAGGGCCATTACCTTCTGAATTTTAACACAGTCACTACAGTCAATCAACATACTCATGTAATCCATGACCAAAGCAAGACAGAATGACATTGCAATGGAGAAAAAAAATCGAACTCACATAAAAACCAAAAGGTCATCCAGTTCTAGGGCAAATAATTAGCCTCCATGTAAATATGTTATATACCACCGTAGAGCTTGAAGTGTCTCAGGTGAGAGCATCTGTGATGTGTGGTGAATTAGAGCTTTCCCAGTCAGCACTGTGTTGAATAGCCACTGTTCCAACTTTTTGTCCTGTTGATGAAGAAGCTGCCTTTGTGTCATTCTATTGCTGTGCCACCATCTTGTGCCAAGGTGAGGAGCCAGGAGTTTTATCTGCTTGCAGGGGTTTGAATCCCATCTTCCCCAGGATACGTCACCTCTTCTTCTCCATTTCCCTAGTTTTGGTGAATCCAGAAGCTCATTAACTTCAACCCCCCAGTTAGACAATGTTTTTCTACCCTCCACAATAGTGAAAAATCTCTGCACTCTTGAGTACGTAAATACTTTAAGCACTGCTGGGTAATCAATCCTGGCTTTCATACCTTTGTCTCAGAGGGCTTTAATTATCAGGAGCAGCAGTTTATGCCTGTCTATTGTCATTGGTGCATACTAATGTTCAAAGAATATGTGCCGATTCCCAAACAGAATTTTCTTCTTGTCCTGGCTTTTTTTTTATAACATCTGATTTAGTGCGAAAGTCCAGAAATACAATTATCATTGACCTGAGGCATGCTTTTGGATCCATGGGCAGTGCCCTGTGCATTCTTATGATATTTAACTGGTAAGAGGGGTGCAAATTCAATAATTCCCTCAGGTAACTTTCCATGAAGTTGACCATATTGCCAGTTTCCATTTTCTCTGGGATACCATGTATCTGGATGTTAATTCTCTGGGACCTATTTTCAAGGTCCTCCAATTTCTGCTGCAGTATTGTCTGCTTGTCATGCAGTTGAAGGATGGACCCACTATGTAGATCAACAGTGGCAAGAAGCTCCACTGTGTGCTGCTCTACACTTTCAGTTTCTGTACTCCCGTTTCCTAAGATCACATCGGTTATCCACCACCTGTCTGGATCTGCATAAGTGTATCCCCAGTCAGCAGAGTTCCTTGAAAAGCGTCATAGAGGTAATCACAAATGCCATCTCCTCCTCATCCTCTAGGTCGCTGCTAAGGAAAGGATCTGGGGACAACACTCCCCAAGAAGGTGCTATTTCAGTCCACCATAGAGAATGTCACCAGAAGTCCTATGCTCTGAGTCTGTAAAATATCTGTCACTGCTACTGGAATGCAGCTTCATTTATATAATAACTCATTACCTCCAATAGCTTCAAATGAAGTCCGAAGTGTTCACTGTTTACCTGACAAAAAATGGCTGCCCAGGTAATAATGATTTAAGCTACATCAAGTAAGCTGGTAGCCTAGCAGGAAAGTAAAGTACTCAGAATTTGTTAAGAAAGGTGTTTGTTACTGCTATAGGTTGCATTCAGTTCCATTTACATAAAATGTGAATTAGGATTTTAAAAAAAAAATGGGTAGTACTAAAGTAAAATACAGAATTATGGCCCACCATGATAAAATAATGAATGGGGAACACTGTAGCTACGCCAGAATATAATTAATGCATACTACAGATGGCTATTAAAGAGTAATGTCAAATTCAAAAGGTACTTCAATCACATTCTTAGCCAGCAATACATACTCTGTGTAACTAATCCAGTTTGATTACTTTTTCATTTTCTACATATTCTTCACTAGCAGCTGGATATACTGGTCACACTGACTCAGGTATTTATGGTTTGTTACTGGCACATTATGTAGAAGTTTTTAGCTACTGAACTCCAGAAATAGGATTAGTTAAGGTTCAGATGATACTGCTAGATACAGTGTCTCCTAGTACAGATGACGTAAGGGGTATTTTGTAGCCCAAATGTAAGGCCTGCTGGTATTGTTCAGTTGTTATGTCTCACAGTAAAATTGTAAGACCCAGAAACAATTTTCCAGAATATTAGTTAAACTGCCTAATCAATTAGATGTTAAAAATAGTAACTGACTTTTATACGAATTACTCCATGCCTTCCTGATACAATGCATATAACAAAATCATTTTGTTTTAATACCACTTTTTCATACAACCAATGACAGCAGTTATGTCAGAATAAAGTATAACTGATCATTTTACTTCCCTCTATATCACTGTAACAATGAACCCGCTGTCTCCAGAGAGTATGTGTATCATATTCTCTCTCATCCTTCATCTTACAGTCTATACAGTTACTAAGCACCTCCTTTGGTAAAACAATCCTTATCCACTAAGGGCAGATCAGGTAAGCACCCTCTGCACAAGGGTGAAAGTCATGAGATGAAGGCAGGATTATGGCATGTAGACACACCATCAAACTAACAATCTGTCAAAACTCAACACTCTTTCATTACTACAACATCAAACAGTGGAAGCAATGAAATACAAGGAATGGCAAGCAGCACAATGCGTTTCCTCACTTGGTTGTGATGCCTCATCATTTGCACCTGGTAATTTAGCACATTACTGTAAAGTTTAAGTTAAAGGCAGTCATCTGTTTTAGAGAACAAAACAGTCACTTTAACTTCCCAAAGCAAACCTCTAGCTGCATAACCACGTCCATATTATACAAATATAGATCAGAGTCATTTCACAATACAGTGGCAAAATACTGACCCCTAGGGATGAACTGCTGACTTCCAAAAGTCATACTGTCCTCAGCCAAAGATGACTGGAAGTCAATAATGCATCCCAAGGGGTTAATATTTTCCCACTATATCCTGAAATGACTACAGTCAATATGTATTTTATAAAAACTTGCCCAAGTTACAATGACACACAACTTGCCCAAGTACAATGACACACACACACACACACACACACACACACACATATAGATTAAATGTAAGTTCAGCCTTACCTTTGCTCCTTGGGTTTGGAAGTGTTGCCGGCTGCAGGATGATGTGGTGTAGTCTGATTTTTTTTTTTTTAATTCCCTAGTGCTCCCTAATGCTAGTGGCTACCCTTCCAACACACCCACTACTGGCAGGTTTGTTAAAAAAATCTTTGTGCTGGTGGCCCTGCCTCTGGCTTCCCTATTTAAAGGAAAAATCTTCATCCTCCCCATGCAGTCTTATGACAGTAATTACCTTCTGCTCAACACTGCTACCAGATGCCAGCTCAAACAACTGCAATGGCTTGCATTATCTATGTGACTGTGTTAATATTGTAAAAGCAGATATCCTGAATAGGTACTTGTGCTCAGTCTTCACAGTGGAGAGGGGAACAATGGGAAAGGGAGGCAGACTCAAGTCCACTTTCAGAACAGAGAGTTCTGAAGGGCCTTGCAACTCTGAAAGTGTACAAGGTGGTGGGACCAGATGGGATACATCCAAATGTATTGAAAGAACTCAGGGTGGTGCTGGCTTCCCACTGATGGCCTTATTCAACAGATCACTGGAATATGACATGGTTCCAGAAGACTAGGGAAAAGCAGATGTGGTCCTTCCACATAAGGGCACCAGCAGGGAAGAGGTTAGTAACTACAGGCATGTGATCTTCACCTCAGTGGTTGAGAAATTAATAGAAATGTTGTTAAACAAAAGACTAGTAGTGTATGTTGAATCTAATGGGCTACAAGACCAGAGGCAGCATGAATTCATGGGGGGGGGTACATGCCAGATGAGTCAGATTGAGTTCTTCTTTGTGTGATCAGGAAAATAGATCTGGAGAGGGCAGTGGATGTGGACTATCTGGACTTTAGCAATGCCTTTGATGCTGTGTCACACAGGAGACTGACAAAGCAGTCAGTAGGGCCAGTGGGTTGCTGGGATGCACAGAGAGATGTATCTGCAGCAAGAGGAGGAGGAAGGTGATGTTACCACTCTATTGCTCGCTGGTGAGACCCCACCGGGAGTATTATGTCCCGTTCTGGAGGCCACACCTTAGAAAGGACATAAAAGGGTGGAAGCATTCCAGAGCTGGGCAGCTAAAATAATGCAGGGAATACACCAAAAGCCCTATGAAGGGAGACTGAGGGATCTCAACATGAAACACTCTGGAAGACAGGAGAGCGAAAGGAGACATGATAGAGACCTACTGTACAAGTACCTTGTGGGGGGGTGAACAGGAGGGGAATCTCTTTCAAATGAGGAAGAGCACCAGAGTCAAAGCATGCACAATGAAGCTGGGGGGATATAAGGAAGTACTACTTTACTGAAAGAATGGTG
Organism: Neoceratodus forsteri; assembly: GCA_016271365.2. Classification (NCBI taxonomy): domain Eukaryota; kingdom Metazoa; phylum Chordata; order Ceratodontiformes; family Ceratodontidae; genus Neoceratodus; species Neoceratodus forsteri. The sequence goes on from CM028130.1 coordinate 1,508,955,863, forward strand.
GATGCCTGAAACAGACTGCCAGTGAAAGTGGTGGAGGTGAAAACAGTAGAGGGATTCAAGCATGCAAGTGTCAGACATAACAGAATATTAGGAAATGGGTAGGGAGGAGAGATGGTTGCCAGAGACCAGTTAGGGTCTACAGAGACAGACTAGGTGGGTCAAGCAGTCCTTTTTTGCTGACAAATTCTGTTTCTATGTATCTACAAAGTCAAATAAATAACGCAAGTCACTGTACATGCATGAGACAATGGCTGGTAACAGAGGTGCATGAAGGTAACTACAGGCCGCCATCTTGAAGTTGGAGACAGGAAAGCGATTACCATCACTGGGAAGGGCAGGCCACTAAACTACCAGGGAAAAATAAAACAATATATAAAATCAGTGAGTATTTACTATTGCAGACTGGTACCATGTGTTTTTGCTAAATATGATCATATGCATGGTCAAGTTAGGGGGCAATAGTTTTCTGAACTATTGCTCACTGCTAGGACTACTGTCCATTGCCAGGGACTTGAGGTTGCAAAAGTGCCTGCTATTTTTGGTCATGTGACCAGGTTGTGGCCAATCATAAAACAGTATTTAAGTGCAAGGTTTAATAAATCTTTTTTGTTAACTCCAGGCGGTCTTGATTTGATTTTACATATGCCTCCCCTTTCTCCTCCATGGATTTTGCAATATCCTCAGGTAACTCTCATGCTTTGTCTCCCTCTTAGCTAACTTCCAGTGCATGCTCTCTTATTATAACATGCAAAATTCTTGGCAAAAAAATATAGAAATATTAGTGCATATGTATACTTGCAAGCCAATTAGTTATTTACTGCCGCTAGCACTGTGCATCCATAGCCTCAGCTCAGTGTGCCTCTCCCAGTTATCAAGTTTAAATAAATACATAGTGGCTTATAAACATACTCAGGCTAGTCCCTCAGCACCAAACTTATGTGTGGCACACCTTCCAACAAGACTGTATTTTAATTTAATTTGTAATAGATAATGAGCTGTGAATGAGCTTGGTACATCAACCAGACCTTGGTTTGAGTCCCACAACCTCCACTTGTATACAGCATGACTCTAAACAACAAGTCAATAACCTCCCCAGTGCTCCCAGGTCATCCTGAAAACAGGCACTTGTGCCTAGTGGGCTTTATCAGGTTACCAAAAAATAATAAATAATGATATTCAGCTGAAAGATAACTCAGCAGACACTTGGAAATATGTGTAGTAAAAAATTGGATACGGGGGACCAAAATTAGGCACTAACCTAACACTACAGGAGACTCAGGATCATGAGAACAGCTGCACAGGAAACTGAGCTGGATGTCATTGTCCACCTAGGGATGGATGACTTGGCTGAACATGAGATCAGAGCACTGTAGGAGGAGTTTGTGGAATTGGGGAGGGGCCTAAGGCAAGTAGCACACACAGTATCCTTCTCAGAAGTGCTGCCTGTCTGTGGCAAGGGTGAGGCGAGGGTATTTCACACCATGCGATTCAGTGAATGGTTGAAAAAATGTTGCAGAGCACAGCAGTTTGGCTTCACTGGGGACTGGCGTTCCACCTGGAGGGATACCAGCCTATACTGGCAGGATGGTCTGCATCTGTCCAGGAAGGGAACAAGTCTTCTGGGCGATCATTTTAAATACTTCATTGGCAAGCTTTTAAACTAGTCAAGGGGGGAGGCACTGATAAGCAGCAGGGAATTCCCAGCCTTCCCCTACAAAACAGGGTACTAAATGAGGTAAAGACCAAGGCAGAAACGTCAGTTGGAAGCAGGACGGGGTAAATGGAGAAAGCAAAGTCAATGAGGACAGGGATGGTGCTACAAGAGGTAAAGCCATCAAAAAATGGAGAGCAATGAGTACCAATGCCCATAGTCTGGGTAACAAGCTTCCTGAATTAGTGGCCTTGATGGAGGAGGAACATCTGGATATTGTGGCAGTCACAGAAACATGGTACACACAGAACCATGACTGGGACATAAACATACCAGGATACACTATCTACAGGAGGGACAGGGAGGATAAAAGAGGAGAAGGAGTAGCTCTCTACATAAGGGAAGGAATCAAAGCAACAGAACAAAAGGGTAAACAGGGAGGAGAGGAAGCACTGTGGGTCAATTTGGAGACAGGTAATGGCACCACAATCTGCACAGGGGTTGTATATAGAACCCCATCTCAGGGGGAGGAAATGGACAAGGAAATGATAGAAAGTATCCTTAGAATAGCAGAAAAAAGGGAGATATTGCTGATGGGGGATCTGAATATGCCAGATGTTAACTGGAGTGCATTTGCAGCAGCCACTTCTAAGAGTAGGGTCATTCTAGATGTTCTACAAGGGGCATGTCTTAGACAAGTATCAGAACCCACTTGAGAGGGAGCAATCTTAGACCTGGTACTCTCAAATGGAGATGGCAACAGGATCACAGATTTAGAAGTGGGTAGCCATCTGGGAACTAGTGCCCATCGAACAGTATGGTTCACAATACACATAGCAGTAGAGTCAAGCCATACAAAGGCAAAGGTACTGGACTTCAGGAGGGCTGAATTTGCCAAAATGGGTGAATGCCTAAGGAATGCACTAGCAAATGGGCAGGAAGTGTGGAAAAATAATGGGGAATAATCAAAACTGCCATCACAGAGGCAACAAGCCTTTGTGTGAAGCAAATAAACAAAACAAAATGATGTAAGAAACCATGATGGTTCTCAAAGGAGGTGGCAGGGAAGGTTAGGGAGAAAAAGAGAGCATTCAGGAAGTACAAGGAATCACAGAAGGAGTAGGACAGACAATTGTATCAGTTAAAGCAAAAGAAAGCAGGAAAGGCAGTCAGAACAGCAAAGGCCCAAACCAAGGAAAAGATAGCCAAATTAGTTAAGAAGGGGGATAAAAACTTTTATAGGTACATCAGGGAGCGAAGGAAGACCAAGGGAGGAATAGTGAGGCTTAATAAAGGGAAGGGAGTGGGCAGAGGGTAACTATGAAAAGGCAGAGATACTAAACAAATATTTTTGCTCAGTATTCACAAATGAAGAGGGGGAGGTATCTAAACCAAACAATAGAAGCACGCTGGATATGGGGGTTGATACCAGCCCATTCACAGAAGAAAGGGTTCTGAAAGAACTCTTAAAACTGAAGGTGGACAAAGCAATGGGGTCTGATGGGATTCATCACAGAATTCTAAAGAACTAAGGGTAGAACTAGTGACACCACTGACTACCCTCTTTAATAAATCATGGGAGGATGGGTTGGTACCTGAGGACTGAAGGAGGGCAGATGTTATTCCACTACACAAAAGTGGGAGCAGGGCAGAAGCAGGAAACTACAGACCTGTTAGTTTAACCTCAGTGATTGGGAAAATGATGGAATCACTTCTGAAGGAGAGAATTGTTGAGTACCTAGAGGTCAGAGGGGCACCAGACCCAAGTCAGCATGGATTCACAGTGGGAAGGTCATGTCAGATGAATCTAATAGATTTCTTTGACTGGGTGACCAAAGTAGTAGATCAGGGAGGGGCTGTGGACATGGCCTACCTAGAGTTTAGCAAGGCATTTGACACAGTTCCACACAAAAGATTAATATACAAGTTGGCCAGCCTGGGAGTGGGTCTCAAGATGGTAGCCTGGGTAAAGAATTGGCTGGAGAACAGGACACAGAGGATAATAGTAAACGGAATCCACTCTGAAGAAAGGGGGTTACTAGTGGGGTACTGCAGGGTTCAGTACTAGGACCGGTCCTCTTTAATGTCTTTATAAGCAACATTGCAGAGAGACTGGAAAGAAAATTATGTCTCTTTGCAGACAACACAAAGATCTGCAGCACAGTTGACACACAAGGTGGTATGGAAAGAATGAGAAGGGACTTGGCAAGGTTGGAGGAATGGTTAAATATATGGCAGCTTAGATTCAATGCTCAGAAGTGAAAAGTAATGCACCTGGGAAACAAAAACCCAGGGGAAGCGTACACAATGGGGGGGTGAGATACTAACAACAAAGAAAATGGAAAGATGACCTAAAAGTGAGCAAGCAATGTGAGAGGGCATTAAAGAGGGATGGGGGGATACTAGGACGTACAAGGAGAGGCATGGCAAGTAGAAAACCGGAAGTTGTTATCCCTCTGTACAGACAGCTGGTGAGACCCCATCTGGAGTACTGCATGCAGTTCTGGAGACCCAATCTCCGCAAAGACATAGACAGGATGGAGGCAGTCCAGAGGAGGGCAACTAAAATGGTGCAGGGTTTGCACTGAAAGACATATCAAGAGAGACTTAAGGAGCTTAATATGTATAGCCTCGAGGAAAGCAGGGAGAGGGGGGGACATGATAGAAACTTCCAAGTACCTCAAGGGAATCGGGAATCAACAAAGTCCAAGGGGGCAGCATCTTTCAGAAAAAGAGGTGTGCAAGACCAAGGGGGAACAATTAGAAGCTAGAGAGGGGACGTCTCAGAGGTAATGTGATGAAGTATTTTTTTCATGGAGAGGGTTGTAGATGCATGGAACAGTCTTCCTGAGGAGGTTGTGGAGCCAAAAACAGTGGTGGAATTCAAGAATGCACAGGACAGTCATAAGGCAATTCTAGGGGTTGGGGGTAGGAAGAAGTAGGCTGTTAGTTAGCTAGGATCTGCAGCTTATCCATTAGGTAGGGAAATGGGCAGACTGGGTGGGCCAAGGGGTCCTTATCTGCCATCAAATTCTGTTTCTATGAGACACATAATTACTACCTATTTTTGTCTTTTACCTAAAACCAGTGCTTTTTTCTTTTGTTTTGTTTTCCCCAAGATACCCTCATGTCGCATGTGGCTGCCTGATGTCTAATCTTCTTAAACAGGGCCCACAATGTTCCACCAAAGAGGACAGATGTATAGAAAAGTAGAATTGTGCATTTTAAATGTTAGTGCTAAATTTAACAAAATACAGAGCTGTTATACAGAGTTACACAGCGCTCAGCATAAAGCGCATAGTCCACAAAATGAAAACATGGTACCCACCCACCAAGATATGTTGACAAAAGATATGCACTTGTTTATTATGTACACTAAAATGTTAAATTAAGCACTATTCACAAGAAGAAAGCATGGTACCCACTCATTGAGATAAACTGGCAAAAGGTGGGAACACATTTATTACATAAACAGTAGCAAAATGCTAAAAACACAAATACATAGCCATCGTTGTAGTGATACCATTGACAAATACACCTGTTTTGTGCCAAGTACTGATCACTTTCTCAAGGAGTGAAAAAGCATCCAGTACCTGGCATAAAATGTTGTTGATGTTGTTTTGGGTGTCACTGCAAAAACAATGTATCTGCATTTTTAGCATTTTGTTGTAAGTAATATATGTGTGCATCTTTTGTTGAATTATCTACATGACTGTCATGTTTCTTCTTGTGGCTAGTGTTTAATTTAGCATTTTGGATATTTTTTGTGCAAAGCCTCCAGTATGTGCCAATTATTTCTTTATCAAAATAGCAACAATGTTTCATGCAAATAAAATGCTCAGCACCAAACTGTCATGTAAAACAAAAAAAAGCACCTTTTTGTTGCATAAAAACATTTTCCACCAATGTTTGTGCAAATGTGGAAACTATATCAATCTGCATTAAGTTTGAGATCAAAACTCAATAAATGGATTTCAAGATCTGGGCAAATGACACTGGCCATTTATGAAAGATTATAAAGTGGGTAGAAGGAATGCTGGCTCCTGCTTGGCCAAGAGGTACTTTTGGTTGGGCCATTATCGCAGCACAACAGTCCAGCTAAAAGTAGGGCAACAAAAATATATTTAAAAAAATACATTCAATTTCCTAAAAAGGACACATTTCATAATTGCAATAAGACACTCCAGGGGCTGCATTATGGTGGGCTAATGGCCCTTCTCAGGTGGTGGAAGCACTCAGCTTCACTTCATGCTTCAACCCACACGAGGCGGGCCATTAACCCACCATAACGCATCCCCTGTCATGCCTTGCTGCTTAACTGAAAATCAGTGGCTCCACTGAAAGCATATAGGGCAATTGAGCAAGTCTTTAAGCAGAGATGCCCTCATGCTGAGAAAGAATAGAACAGTTACACAAGAACTTACTATAGCAGTAGATCTTCGAGAGAATCTCTTGCAGCAGGTCACACTTTAGGAACTATAGGCACCAGGCACCAGGACCACACGGACACATTTTTGCAAGCAGTCTATCTGTGGCCACCCATGGCGATGTCACCATGTCGACACCCCCTATACAGCCATGGATGTCCCCATACCCACCTCAGTTCCTCGCTGGAGACCATCCAATGAGGACGGTCTCCCAAGAGAACTGAGGTAGAGCCAGATGAACCCACCAGAAGAAGCATATGAAACAGAAGGTTTACCATCTTGGACGGAAGAATCAGGAGTGGAGAGTTCAGAGTAACGGGGGAAGAAGGGAGGGACAGCATGCCCTGCTGCATGAGATTCTTTTGAAGATCTACTGTGAAGGTAAGTTCTTAGGTAACTGTTCTACCTTCTTTGAGGATATCTCTTGCAGTAGGTCACACCTTAGGAACAAGTCCCAAGCAGTACTGCAGAGGAGACCAGTATGGGAGGTTGGAAGGCAGGTATCTAGGAGAGGAGGCTCTGTAACACAGCCAGGCCGAAATGTGTCTGCCTTCTAAAGGTGATGTCCAGACTGTAGTGCTTTGTGAAATTGTTTACTGTATTCCAAGTGGCTGCAGCACTGATCTCCACTGCTAGACACCCCTGAAACAGGCAAGAGAAGCGGTCATGCCTCTGGTAGAGTGGCCCTTGACAACTCCAGGAATTTCCTTACTGTACTTCCTGGAACAGAAAATTATACAGTTGGCCAACTATTTGGACAGACACTGTTTAGAAACTGGTAACGCCCTCTTTCCCAGGGGTGAAAGAAACAAACAGCTGAAAGGACTTTCTGTAGTCCTTCATGCGATGAACATAATATCCGAGTATTCTATGTACATCCAAAGTATGGAGCAATGCTTCCCCTGGATTGGCATGCTCTGGATATAAACAGGGAGGCAGATGGTTTGATTCAGAGTAAGCTCAGACATCACCTTTAGAAAAAATTTAGGGTTAGCAAGCAAAGACATCCTGTCTTTGTGGAAAATCAAATTGGGCTGCTCGCGCATGAGTGCCTGAAGCTCAGAAATCCTACGAGCAAAGGTAATAACTACAAATACGCATAGCTCACAAGTCGCAGCAGGCTCAAAAGGAACCAAAGTAAGTTTCTCCAAAACTAACTTCAAGTCCCAGGCCAGGACTGGGTTACAGATAGGAGACTTTAAGTGCAGGATGCCTCATGGGAACTCTCAGAAAGGTACAGGCCACATCCAACTGGACTACCGTAAGACTGTCAATGGGCACATGGAAGGCTGATATGGCAGTCAAGTGCACCTTTATTGAAGAGTATTTCAGCCCGGCATCTGACAAGAACAGCAAGTACTCTAGAATCTGGTTCACCAGGCAGGTGAAGAGGTCCAGGTGATGGGAAGCTGCCCCACAAACCAAAGCACTTCCATTTCATGGAATAAGTTGCCCTGGTGGAAGGCTTCCTGGTAGCCACCAGGATGCCAGCCACTTTAGATGAAACACCAAACCTGGCAATGGGAACATCTTCAGGAGCCAGGCATGCAGGTGGAGAGACCTGAAGTTTGGATGGAAAGGGGTCCCTCATTCCTGTGACAGCAAGCCTGGGCACAGGGGAAGGGGTACTGGAGGCTCCATTGCTAACTATTGCAACAGTGGAAACCAAATCTGCCAAGGCCAGAAGGGAGCCACCAGAATCAGACTGGTGCCCTCCATCTGGAGCTTGATCAGCACCGTCTGGATCAGAGGAAAGGGAGGGAAGGCATAAAGGAACTTCCTTTTCCAAGAGAGGGACAATGCATCTCACTAGAACACTGCAGGTCCTGGATCAAGCATCAAGCAAGCAGAAAAGTGGCAGTTTTGCACTGAGTGGGGATGCAAAAAGGTCCAACTCTGGATGGACCCACTTGTCGAACAGATCTTCTACCACTGAGGTGAGCAGTTCCCATTCGTGCATTCTTGACGCAACCAACTTGGATGTATTGGGCACCTGAAACATGGACAGCTGACAACTCTAGGACATGTTCCAGAGCCCAGTACCAAACTCTCATCACCTCCCTGCACAGGGGATAAGACTGGGTGACCCCTTGCTTGTTGATGTAGTGTACCACACTGATATTGTCCATCTGCACTAGCAGTGGGCCTGGGGCAGGTGAGACTGAATGGTCTGTAGACCATACAGTACAACTCGCACTCAAGAACATTGATGTATAGTTAAGCCTCGAGCGAGTGCATGTTCCTTGAATCTGGAAAGGGCCAAGATGAGTGCCCCAGCTCATCCTGGAAGCATCTGAGTTGAGGATCTGATTGGAGGGGAAGGGTATGAGGAATGGAATCCCAGAGAGTAGATGACTGGGTTCCATCCGCCACTGGAGGACCTTTTTGACTGGCAAGAAGACCAGGACTATCTGCTCCAGGTTGTCTGTCCGCTGGTCCCACTGGATCCTCAAAGTCCATTGGGGATGTGCTTGTGCAGCCTCACCAGGGGGACAGTGACAATGGCTGTGGCCATTAGACCCAGCAGTTTGAGGTACATCCTGGCTGTGACATACCAGCTTTGATAGACTTCCTGGGCCTGTGCAATTAAGCATTCTGCCCAGTCCAGGGGCAAGTAAGCAGAGCCCTGGGCAGTGTCCAGTATGGCTTCTATGCACTGGAGACACTGGCCCAAAGTCAACACTGACTTAGACAGGTTGACTGTGATCACCAACTGACTGAACAATTGCAGGATACATGCCAGGATCAAGGACAATTGCTCTTTGGATGGGCCTTGAGCAACCAGTCATCCAGGTAGGGAAAGACATAAAGCCCTCCTTCCTGAGGGCTGCTGCCACCACTGCAAGGCACTTGGTGATGATCCAAGGCACCAAAGACAAACCAAGAGAAAGAACTCTGTACTGTTAATGCTCCCCTTGGAACAGGAACCTATGGTACTTCCTGTGGGGAAGGCAGACCTTGATGTGCAGGTATGCGTCCTGCATATCCAAGGAGCAGATCCAGTCCCAGTCCTGGAGCAAGGGCAACAGGTACAGGAGGGTGACCATCCTGAACTTCTTAGAAACATAGAATTTGATGGCAGATAAGGACCGCTTGGCCCAACTAGTCTGCCCATTATCTACCTAACAGATAAGCTGCAGATCCTAGTTAACCAACAGCTTACTTCCTCCTAGCCCCCCACTAGGACTGCCTTATGTCTGTTCCATGCATTCTTAAATTCTCTCACTGTTCTTGACTCCATGACCTCCTCAGGGAGGCTGTTCCATGCATCCACAACCCTCTCTGTGAAAAAATATTTCCTCACATTACCTCTGAGCCGTCCCCCCTCTATCTTCAAATTGTGCCCCTTGTTCTTGCACATCTCTTTTTCTGAAAGATGCTACCCTCTTGGACTTTGTTGATTCCCTTGAGGTACTTGAAAGTTTCTATCATGTCCCCTCTCTCTCTCTCTTCTTTCCTCAAGGGTATACATATTAAGCTTATTTAGTCTTTCTTCGTATGTCTTCTAGTGCAGACCCAGCACCATTTTGGTTGCCCTCCTCTGGACACCTCCACTCTGTCGATGTCTTTGCGGAGATGGGGTCTCCAGAACTGTACACAGTACTCAAGATGGGGTCTCACCAACTGTCTGTCTTGTACTGGATGTAAAAATTCAGGTTTCACAATTCCAGGATGGGCCTCAAGTCTCCTGTGGACTTGAGAATGAGGAAGAAATGGAAGTAGAACCCCGTGTTTTGTTGATCCATAGCAATGGGTTCTATGGCTCTTTTTTGTAGCAGCAACTGGATCTCCTCCATCAACATAGTCACGTGTGCTGGAGGGTATGCAGAGGATTTTGCATGAAGTTCTGGAGGCATTTCCACAAGTTCTAAAGCATGTCCCTGCTGTATGAGCTGCAGTACCCAAGTGTCAGTTGTGATCTCTCACCACCCATCTAGATGGAGGGAGAAATAACCCCACCACCACCACATTCTGGGGAACCAGATGGGGGGGAAGGCAAGGAGTCAGGCTGAGGCAGGTCCTGTGGCCAGGCCCACTCCCCCACCTCTTGAGGACTTGCCAGTGGTGGAGGAGGGAGTGAGAAGAGCCATGGCAGCCTTGTGCTTGCTGGGCTGCTTGGTGCCAGACTGAGGTCTATGGGTGGCATGCCAAAAGGGTACCTTCTGGCCACTCTTCTGTTGGATGTGGTAGAGGGAGTGAACAGACCACAGGGGTTTTGCCAGAGGCCTGCATGTCCTGGTAGGATGAAACACATGTCTGTGTCTTCTGTTGGCACCCTTTGCAGACTGTATGAGAGGCCTTTTGGCACCGGGCTTTTCTGCTTAAAGTTGAACCAGCATAATATTTTATGGTGATTTGCATATACAGCTAGTGATGCTTTGCATTATTGCATTATGGGGGTATGTGTGATTTTGTATTTTTTGAAACTTGGCTTCCCAGCCAATGCACTTTGGGGTAACCCTTGGCCTCAGTGCTTGTGCATGAAGGTTCTTTGTCTTTTAGCTTGATTTTTGTTTTTATTGGGCTCACCACAACCTAATCCAGATAGACCAGCTTAAGGTAGCTGGTTCATTCCACTGGGGTGTCATACAGATGAGGCACACTGATGAGTCCTGGTAGGATGAAACATGTGTCTCTGTCTTCTGTTGGCACCCTTTGCAGACTGTGTGAGAGGCCTTTTGTCACGTTTTTCTGCTTAAAGTTGAACCAGCATAATATTTTGTGGTGATTTGCATATACAGCCTGTGATGCTTTGCATTATGGGGGTATGTGTGATTTTGTATTTATTTAGAATATCCTGCACATCTCCCATGAAGAGTTTGTAACCCCTGAAGAGGCATTCAGGATGGACTGCTGGACTTCGGAAGCGAATCCTGACACCCTCAGCCAAGAATATCTCTACAAGCAAATACACACTGCAAAGTCCCTGGCTGAAGCATCTAAAGCATCATAGGCAGCCCTCAGAAGATGTCTGCCCATGACAGCACCAGACTGAAGTGTCCTAAGCAGCTCCTGTGCCTGGGGACCCTCAGGGAGGGACCAGGTGGCCGACTGGGCTGACTCCCAGAGGTCATTCTGGTACTTGAGCATGTGGCCCACATAATTGAAGACCCTTATGGCCATGGTGGAAGAGGTAAAAACCCTCTTTCCCATGCGGTCCAGCTTCCTGGACTCCTTGTCCAGAGGGAGGGGGCTGAGGTGTTGGGGTCTCTTGGACCAATCATGGGTCACAATGATGACCACTGAGTCTGCCTGAGGGGGTCCTGTGAAAAATAACTTCCTCGAAGGGATCTGGTAGAGCTTGTCCACTTTACTGGCCATGGGGGGATCATATTAGGCCTGTACCAAGCAGCCATGGTGGCATCTTCATAGGCATCGATCATAGGAGGAATAACCAAAGGAGGAGGAGAATCTGGCAAGCCTAAGTAATGGACCAGGTTCTGCCTAGTAACGTCCTGCTCTGTGGCATCGAACACCAAAGTGGCCTGCAACTGCCACATTATGGCAATGAAGAAGGGGTCATCCGTCGAGACCTCATGGTGTACTTGGCGAAGTCTTCTCCCACCAAGGAGAATGTGGGGGTGATAGAGGGAGTCTGGGTTCCAGCGTCCTCATCATTCTCATCCCGGAGGAGGAAATCAGGATGATAATCGTCATCATCCCATGGGTCAGAGGGGCATTGAGGACATCAATAAGCATGAGGGGGCAGGCCTCAACAATGCCTCGTACAATGAGGATGGCCAGAATGGTCCTGCCGGTGACAGACCCCGAGGTGGAACAACCTTCTACATGAGGTCCAGGACAAACAAGAAAAGAGCCTGGACATTGATAGTGACCATCGACAGTGGAACGCCGTGCAGCAGTGATGGGGTGTATTGAGGCCCATGTGATGAGGAAGAGGGCTGAAAAAGCAATGTGATGGGGCAGGCTCGGGAACCAGTTGAGGGCCTTGTATCCCCATAAGAATGATTTTAGAATTTTTGCAAAAGGTGCTAAATCAAACTCTGCTATGCACAGGTGATAATACACCTTTTGCAAAAATTCTAAAATCACTCTTACGCTAGCACTACTGGCTCCTCATGGTGTCAACTTGATCATGCTAACCTCACTGAAACTGCCAAGTGGGAATACAGTATAACTTATTTGCGGCTGAAGAAAGACACATTTCTCACCAAAACAAAAAATAACCAGCAATCTACTAACATCTGTCTATCGACGTAAAAATGACACATTCATCACCATTTAAGCAACTTAGTGACCTAGAATGAGACAAATTAATACTGCAGCAAGAAAACAGAAACACTCAAAGAAAAACTGAGACCATTGTTAGGATGTTCAACAAGTACCTGTCCAACAAAAAAAATCAATGGAACCAGTTATTATAAAAAATAAAACATGGGGAAGTGTGCGTCAACTTGGATTTTATGCACACCCTCAGTGTGCAATGCCTTGATAGCCCCGAGCTTCGTTCTTGGGGTTCATGAGGTATCACACACCTCGGGTGTATAAAATCCTCATTACACACACTTCCCCATGCATTATTCTATATATAAAGCTGCTGAGATCACTTTTACAGTTATACTAACATACTAAAACGCCAGCAGAGTAGGCCCTATGGTCTATCAAGTCTGCTTGAGGATCAGTACCCCTTAGGGGCACCGTTGCTGCCTTCCCCACCTCCCTGTGAACCCCCCCCAACTCCCGACTGAAGTTCTCCTCCAGTTTTGGCACTACTCAGCTTCACCTTCCCCCTATACCTGTCCCAGCCTCACTTGAACCCCCACACAGAATCTACATTCGCCAGTTCTGCAGGCAGTGTGTTCCAGGGTTCCACCACCCTCTCAGTGAAGTAGTGTCTCCTTGTTTCTCCCCTAAGTCTCCCTCCAACCAGCCTCAATTGATGCCCCCTGGTGGCCCCTGCCTCCCTCAGCTGTAACACCCCATCTGGGCTTACCCTATTAACCCCCCTTAAGGTATTTGACCTCGATCATATCCCCCAATCCCTCCTTTCCTCCAGGAAGTACAAGTTGAGCTCCTCAAGTCTCTCTCTCCCAGACCCTGTATCATTCTGGTCGAGTGGTCTCACATTCTTAGGGTATCAGAGCTGCTCACCTTCAGTTCATGGTATTCATACGCTGAGAATGTGCATGAGACAACTTTTACAACCACAAGAGAGGTCCCAGCAGCTGAATTAAAATATGCTGTATACTAACTGTACTACCCATTTGAACTTCACTAGCTGAACTGCCACCAGGTTTGAAGTTTACAAGATATGTTGCCACCATGTGTGAAGTTATTGTTACCAGTATTTTCCAACAGAAAATTCTGCAAAACAGTAAGCCCAAGGATGCTGGAAATTGCACAGCAGGCTATGACCAAAAAAAATGTTGTCGCATTACAGTTACCTTACTAATTAAAAAAAAATAGTTTAGTGCATTGTGTATGAGCATTTACCAGAACACCATGTTAGGTGGGACCAGCTGTGGACATTTTCTGATATCCCCCAACCCCGGACAACAGTTAGCAGTTGTTTTTGTTCTTCTAACTAACAAGTTTATGCCTTAGGGGCAGCATTTTCAAAGCCCCATGTTCATTTTTCAGACCCAAGTGCAGAAATCCACTCAGAAGTTGGACCAAAAAAAGTTGGTTTAATTTTCTGGACAGAACATCTCCACTTGGATCAGAAAACACACACACACACACACACACACACACACACACACGAGTCTCACAGTTGTGGCAAAAATTGTAAACTGTGGGAATTGTCACAAATGAGTTCAGATGTCTGTGAAGTGGACATAAACATCTGGACACATCTGCATGGATGCAGCATGCATCCAAAATACAGATGCAAGTGCTGCATCCAGTTGTTAGAAAATCCTGCCCTAGGAGTTTAAAAAATATTGAAAATGTCAATCACCTCTCCAGAAAAATTACCAGAAAAAAAATCCATGGATCAATATTGTTTAAAAGTGGCTTTTAGGTGGAGGGTGTTAATTTTTCAGGCTTTATCAAGTCAAACGTATAACATAATGTATGGTGAACTATGAAAAATGTGTCTTTTTCTATCGAGGATTTCTGATGCTATCATAGACCTTGAACCCTGTGCCCAAGATGCCGCTGTTCTTAAAAGAAACCAGAGATGAAACCAACCTTGTTTACCCATAATTTGTCATTAATTATTTCGCATAGTGTGTACAGTAGTTTGACATTGCTCTGCATGGAGTCCTATCCATTCAAAGTCCCTGCTGAGTAAGACCAAATGTCATTGCGCATTTATTTATGTATTTATTAAAGAGTTTCACCAGGAAAAACATACTGAGCTCAAATAGCTCATTTCCAGATGTGTCCTTGTGGGGAGGGAAGATTGGATACAATAGAACTAGAGCATGCACATGATGTAGTATACAGAGAGCACATTTGGAATGAACGTACGATATTATGGACAAGAGACAAATAAATACAGTACGTGTGATACACAGTTGCATCAAAAAAGTAACCATAGTATAATAACATATAAACCACAATAAGTGCAATAAAGATAGTCAGCTGTTAATGAGTATACAAAATGTGCAGGACACAATGACAGCAGTTACAGCACATTTGCAATCAGCAGTCATGAAAAGCAAGGCCTAGCACATTAGTGACAATGGCAGGAAGAGTAGGTGTGTGAGTGGAGAAGAGAGGGAGGATTTAGAGGGAGCAGAGTGAATGTTTAAGGGGAGAGAATTCCAAGGTTTAGGAAAGGGGGAAGAGAATGCAAATTAGCCAGCGAGAGTTTTACAGGGAGGAAGCTTAGTATGGGGACAAAGGTCAGAAATTTTATAGTATATGGTTACCCATTGTTGTGCACTGATTTCCATCCTCAGTAAAAAGCTACTACAGTTCAAAGTCATGGAATGCTGTTGTATCCTTCTGTGGTACAACAGCTTTTTAAGTCAGAATGGAAAATTGTGCCACCTGCTATTTTACTTTCATTCACACACACACACACACACACACACACACACACACACACACACGCTCCCCCAGAACAAAATATTCTGTTTCACCACTTTGAAAAACAGAATCCCACCTCTCACACAGGTGATGTTTCAGCCTCTTGGTTAGGGTAGGTTTCTGCTTTAAAAAAATAAATAAAAAAAAATCTAACTGATGATTTGGGGAGAAGAAAAAAGCAGCATTTCTTATTTTATGTTTCAAACTATATACTTTACAAAATAACACATGGACAACTATGCACAGCTTGGTTGTGTTTCCATCTCTGATGACCCCAGGGACCTCTTGAGCTTTGCTCTCAAGGTTCCTATGATGTCATCAGAACCCTTCGATAGAAACACAGCCATATTGTGCATGACTGCCCATGCATTATTCTCTATGTTGTGCACTAGTCATATACAGTTGTGCGTCATAAACATACACAACAGGTTCTTTAATTTAAAATATCCTCATGCCACTCTTCATCCACAAATCTAATTGCCAACACCTGTTAGCTTTTACTCCCACTTTGAATGGCAAACTACAATTCACTCACAATTGCAGCCATGGTATTTTCAAAATAAATCACAAAAAAAGAAAATTTAATTTCTGAGAAGGAGCATAGACAAGCCCCCAAAAAGCTGTGGCAGGAGCTGACACATGACCTCAATTCCTCTTAAAAAAAGGTACATCATGCACAATATGGTTCTGTTCCCATCTCGGTGGTGACAGGGATGACTTATTGATGGCAACACAGCATTGCTGTTCATGGTCAACCATACACTATTCAGAATGTTGTGTCAGGCTACCATTAGGTCATAGCACTTTTCATCAGCATGTTAGCTGGCACTAGTGTAAACTGCATGAATAAGTTTTACGAGATCATCTTGTCAATGATGCACAAAAACAAATAAACCTGAAATGAACACCTCAATTGGTTCAGGTCATTTACAGTACGTGACTGAGTTTGATTATAATTTCCCAATGTACCCTCCTGGTGGTCCATCTGCTGCTTCTTATGCCTGTTTTCCTTGTGCACACTTGGACTGATCCTTATTTTTATTGCATTCTATATTTTTATTGCTGCCTTATCTTGTTTTACTTTCTTCACTTTTTGCAACTGAGTTTTTACTATATGTTTGCTCCTCCATGTAGTCTCTGGAAACAAGCTGGCCCTTCCTAGTAGAACTTTTAAAATAAATACGTGCTGCTAGAGGGCCACATGCGTAAAGGGCAAAGGCAAGGCAAAATGTATTTTTAAGGCATTATATACTGGAGGCTCAGGCTCCTTACTAACAGAACAAAAATAAGTGAGAATACATCTACATCTAGATCTTATTTTCACTGGTGAAACATTAGTTCTGCTATTGTATAGTACTCCAGCTAATATTTAGTCTTATTTTCACACTAACATGAAACCAGCGAATATAGTGAAAATAAGACAGTAAATATTAGCTCTTATACAGTACATTGCTAACAACATGCATAATTTATAAATACACTTACTAAAAGAGTAGGTCTCGCTAAAAAAAAATACCTACTGTATTTAGAGAACCCCTAAAAGGCCTCAACCATGAGGGCAGAATAGATGCTCGCAGGCAGAGAATTACACTGCAATAGCACGGCCACCCCAAATGCCCTGTCCCCAGATAGCTTCTGGCATGATTGGGGTACAGCCAGCAAGCCTGCATCAGTGGAGTGGATAGGGTGGACAGGGGTGTAAGTTGACGAGAGATCTTTAAAGTAAACAGGGCCCAGACTATTTAGGGCCTTGAATTTTAACACACATATCTTGAAGTTGATGCACCCCCAAATCAGCAGCCAGTGTTGAGTGCACGGAACTGGTGGGATGTGTTCCCTACAAGAGGATCACACCATTAGTGGAGTGCCAGCATTCTTCACCAAACGTAAGTATATAGCATTACAGTAATCCAATTGAAAAGTGACAAAGGAACATATCATTACCAAGTCCACAGGAACAAGATGCAATTTGATCCGGACGATGTTACAGAGATGGAAAAAGTCACTGAGGACCACAGCCAACACCTGCCATTCCAAGGTGAGCTTGATGTCCACTGTGTCCCCAAATCCTTTACCACACTTAACAGTTCAAAGTGTGTTGCCATTCAAAGATGGTAATATGGCATCAACACTTTGTCATTGCTGACCCACATAGACTAGGATTCATTATCATTATCTCTATCTTACCAGGGATGAGGCAAACTAGTTAAAGGCCATCCAGTCACTGCTCTCCCAAAAACAAAGCCCTAACACAGAGGCCATTTTATTTTCATCAGCCATGAAGGACAAGTACAGTGGAGTATCATCAGCATAGCAATGAAACTCTGCATTATACCACCTTATGATCTCACCCAGTGGCAACACATATGCTCACACTGCAGCAATGTTTTTATAGCAAAGTACATTACAGCGGTAAGTCACTGTTACCACTGTAATGTACCCCCAGGACCCCAGCATTACTTTCTCCAGGGTTTCCCCCCTCCCTGAATCAACTCCGACCTGGAGTTGATAATCTTTAGTTATGGGGGGGGTGCAGGGGGGTGAAGCTCCCCCGTAGCAAACAGACAGTTTCCTGATGGATTTATGCTGACTGCAACTTGCAGTCGACATAAATCCATCACTGTAGTCTTGCACTGACACAAAGTTGTCGACGCCGTGTCATGGATCCATGGCAACATGTGAATAGCGAACAGTATGGGTACAAGGATTGAGGCTTGAGGAATGCCATAGTCAAACACAGCAGTTCCTGAGATGGAATTACTCAGAACCACCTGCTGTGTTCTCTGGTAATGTAGGATTCACACCAGCCCAAAACACTGCCCGTAATCCCCATATAGTCATTCAGGTGATCCAACTATACCCAATGGTCCACCATGTCAAATACATATTGAAAAGAACCAAGAGGGAACAAAGCCCTTGATCCCCTGCAATCAGGAGATCATGTAAGAGCAATTTTGCTCTAGGAAAGTCTCAATCTAAACCACCATTACCTTCTTGATAACCTTCTGACAAAAGGAGATGTTTGAGACAGGTCTGAAATTCACCAGACTGTTTGGGTCCACAGATGATATCTTCAGGAGTGGTCTAATCACATCTCTTTTCTGCAGTTGTTTCCCACATCGCTAACTCACCTCTTTTCCAGTATCCCTGTCCAACCTGCCTCTGTCCTTGCCTCTCTCTCTCTCCTTACCAAAACCTGGCAACTCTCTTTCTTCTCTGTCTCATTTTAGCCATGGCCAAGTGCCACCCCCTTCCCTGATGTTTGCCAGCTAACTATACCAACTCCGTAACTAGCTTCATAATCTGGTATCCCTTTTTGTGTTTTTTTTTTGTTTGTTTTTCTTTTTAAGTGAACATGCCGGCTATACCTATTTATGAGCCTATCTGCTGTAAAGGCCCTTTCACTCAAATGTTGATGTTTATAACTTGGTTATATGTATAAATGTCACCTTTCTGTACATATGTATACATTTTTTTTCTCTGTATAATACTGTATTATGTTTTACCATGTTACGTACTATGATTTTTGTATGACCAGGTCCATCTTGCAAATAAGCCTTGCTCAATGGTGCCCGCCTGGATAAATAAAGATTTGACTGATTGATTGATTGATTGATTTTCAGAGCTGCAGGGGAAACAAACTCCTTCAATGAACACCTGACAAGCCCTTGCTGCCTGCAAAGTAATCTTATTTCAGTGTAAGACAACCCAGTTGGTAAAACTATTACAAAGACAGAATCTTGCACTTAGGCAAAGAAAATACTGGCACTGCTCTCCTATCTCAGATAAAATGAAAGTGTTTCCAGTTTTCTGCAAAAACACCAACAGCATCAGCAGGATTCAAATCTCTTACCATTTAACAAAAATGTGAATATCAAGACATTCCATCCTTTTTTTCTAAAGACGTTTGCAAGAAATTGGGATCTTTGCCACTTAGACTTCATCAGTTCCTACTGCTTTTCCTGCCTCAAAGACATAATCCTCTGCTGTGACATCACAACTTGTTGTCACAGAAATGATTCTGATGTCATAAGCAAAGGATTACGACTTCAAGGCAGGAAAGGCTGCATGAACAGGCAAAACATAAACGGCTGAAAGTCTGCTTTCATGCAAAATGTAGCCAGTTTATGCATGTAGTCAGTTACAGAATGCCCAGACATTTAAATTTTGAGAAAATGTTGTGCGAGTTCAGCTGATGTCACCTGAGATTTTTTTTTTCTGGAAATTAGAACATTGCTTTAAGTGTCCTATTACCTAATCCAGATCAAGACATTGGCAAAAGAGAAATCAAGAAGCCATCCAACAGGGTTTTCTGCATGGTTCAATTAACTTTAAAAGTTGGGTGATGGAAAATAAATACAACCCATATTTTGTACTTCCGTTGTGCAGTTAGGTTTGGCGCTGTCCTTTCAGCACCAAGAATAGCCTGCATGATCACACAGTCTTGTTTATCATTTTAAGTTATGGGGCCTGATTTTCAAAGGTGGACGCAAGACTTGCATCCAGCCCTGCATCCTTCCCGATGTCAGCCGCAACTGTGCCAAATACCTTGGATGCTGTGCAATCCAATTTTACAATGTTTAGCAGAGTTTGTGACAGTTGGCCCTTTTTACAGTGGATTGCACCCAACCTGTGCCACAAGCCACATAGGAGAGGCCACCGGATGCAAGGTTATGAAGGAGGAGCTGCCGAAGGGCTCAAGACGGGATCGGCAATCGATGCTGTTCTAAAATTGCAAAAACCCCAGTGTTTGATACAAGTCACCACTTGCATCAAACTTCTGGCCGTGAGTCCCTTGCGGCATTCCAACCTGTTTTAAAAAATCGGGCCCATGATGTAGGTAGTGCAAACAAGGAAGTAGGGGTGTCAGGTGGCAACCCCCTTAGAAAAAAAACGTTTTTATAGTTCATGGTACAGTCTTGCTGTGTGTGAAAAACCATACCTCTCAAAAAATTGTACCACAGTTCAAAAGTTACAGAAAAATGTTAATGCCACATGCTCATGCCACCCTTAGCCATGTTGCCTCCCCGCCCTCACACACAGTATTCTGCCATTTTTCTTGTTTCTAAGAACACCACTCACCCAACGGTGTCTTAGCTACCCACTCGATCCCACAAACAAAATTAAACTACTTTTCCAGTATCCCTTATCCCAGTATCCTCATCCAAAGTCCTTGAGAAGGCAGTTGCTGACCAACTGACTGAGGTTCTAACCTGTCACAATATTCAGTGCCCACAGCATCACAGTTTCTGCTCGGCCCATAGTACCACCACAGCCCTATTAGAATATTCAGATTATCTTCCCAAAGCCTTGGACCGTGGGCACATAGTTGGGTCAATCTACATTGACCTAACCAAGGCTTTTGATATGGTTAATCATTCCCTCCTCCTAAAATCCATTATTTCACTTGGCCTCTCCCACAACATTGCTAATTGGTTCAAAAGCTATCTCAACTTCAGATCACAGCAGGTTAAAATAAACGACTCCCTCTGGAGGTGCCTTCCAGTCCACCCTGGCATCCTATAAGGGTCCATCCTTAGTCCTTTACTTTTCAGTCTGTTCTCGAATACCTTACCTAAGGCATGTGACAGCAAGTTAGTCCTCTATGCTGATGATGCCATCCTTTTCTCTAGCCACACTGACCTCCTCCCCCTCGCCAATGATCTCCAGCTAAATTTCACAAAAGTCGAAACCTGGTTTGCCAACCACAAACTACTAATGAATTATGAAAAAAAAAAACAAGACTATGCTCTTTTCAAGTTCACATAATAAACATAAGTCCACTAGTCTTTCAATCTGCAACAGTCTTAACCAACTGCTGGATTTTGTACATGAATTTAAGTACCTAGGAATCGCACTAGACAGCTCTCTGTCTTATACCTCACGTTAATCAGATTGCCAAGCTGGTTAACAGTAGGCTAGGTGTCCTATGTAGACACAGGCACTGCCTCACACCTATAGCCCTAAAATTAGCTGTCACGAGCTTGGTCCTATCAATTGGAGATTATGGCTTAATTATCTACAATGCTGCCACTGATACCACCCTCAAACAGCTGACAATTGTGCTAAGCTAGGCCTGCAGGTTGATAACTGGTGCTGATAAATGCACTCATACCCGCGAACTGTATTCACAAGCCAATTGGCTTCACTTGCAGGGTTGAATAAAATACCAAGCCTGTCTCTTTGTGAAAAAAATCTGCCTTGCCTTAACTCCCCCGGTAACCTGGCCCCTGCTTTCTCCAATGGCTAACCAACTAAATATGCAGAGTGCATTTAAGCAGGTTTTTCTTGTCCCTCACTGTTGGGACTTCTCAAGCCCAGTGCACCTTCAGCTACAGAGCTCACTGTGTATGGCTACCCATACATTAGTCCTTATATAAATCAACAGAGATCAGGAATCACTCCAAGCACTTGTTATAGGTGGACTTATAGGCCAGATCCCTGTATGTTTATGTCAGTACAAATATATTTGTCATTCTGTACATATAGTAAGAACTATACAGTGTACGGCAGAACACTGTTCAGCATGGAAATCCATGCCTGGAACAGCAATGTTGTGCTGCAGTAGCAACATAACAATATTGTTATAGACTGTATGGTGGAATGCTGTTCTGCATGGAAATCCATGCATGGAACAGCGTTGTTGTACTGCACTCGGTGCATCACGATCTTCTTGTGCTGCACCAAGTACCTCACTGGTACAGCACAAGATCAAATGCATTCGCGTATGTGCAATTGAGCGGCCCACGGCAACACCAAAGTAAGTGTGCCACTACAGATTCAGAAGTAGGGCTTATTTTTTCTGGTAGACTTGTTTGGGGGATGACAGAGTGCTGCTCATGGTTGCCCACACACTATAAAAGATTGTGTATGAGCAACCATACACAAACAAGGCAGTTGTAAGATCTTGAGGTTTCCATGATAACGGACCTCTCTAGTTGTGCTTTTGAGGTCTCTGGTTACCACGGAAACCACTCGATCATAACTGCCTTGTTGTGTATGAGTGCTCATACACAATCCTCTATGTGCTGCACTACAGACATCACTACTATAGCACAACATCAAGCACTGCTGCATGCCACTGCCATCACTGAATGTCTGATTGAGATTGTCCACTCGATTGGGCTCATCTGCTTTGGCAGATTGGAAGACCAAACACCTCCAGGAGAGAAGGGGGAAATAGTCATGGTTGTTGGATGTGACACAGATACAGCACAGTGATGAACAAGAACAGGCAGTTCTTTCAAGTAAGTGTTACCAGTGCCCCATGTATGAAGAAAGAGAGAGAGAAAAAATTGAAAGTTAGTGTGACTGAGTGCTGCAGTCACCAAAATCAGGACTTATAAACTAACAAAGCAGAGAGAAACAAACTATTTTTTAATTTATGGTTGCCATACACTATAAAAGATTGTGTATAGGCAACCATACACAGACAAGCCTGTGTTTGAATCTCAAGGTATCCATGGCAATCAGAAGACCTCGAGCTTCACTGTCAAGGTTCCTGGTTGCCATGGATACCTCTCGATTCAGACATAAGCTGGTTGTGTATGGTTACACAATCCTCTATATTTCAACTGTAAGAATACAGAAATGCATGAAAAAATGCTATCATAGTCAATTAGCCAATGTCCACATTATTTCTAAAGAATGGTGCTTCAAATAGTGCACAATACTATAACAGTCTTATATATTTCAAAAAGTCAGAGCTTAAGTGCAGGAAATAAACAGGTTCTACAAAAAATTCCAGTCTCATGACTCATAAAACAATTGAAATCATATCATTAGCAGTACACATATGAACTTACCTCAGTAAGGACCAAGATTTCTAAGCAGTTCAAAAAATATTAATCAGAGCAATAGCAAAATTATCATTTGCTTAATATTTGTGACCTATAGGAATAACAGTGTAATCATAAAAATAGTGACTATTAAAACAGCATGCCTCTACTAAAATATTATAAAAACCAATATTGTATTTAATAAAATGAAGCCAAAAATCCAAAAAATAAAATAATGTATGTATTTCAAAGTGTTTATTTCACTGTCTGTTTCAAAATATGTGACTGTCCCCCAAAAAACACCACAATTGCCGAGTCCAACATCACAGTCTTCAGTCTTTTGCCACAGTGAATGCTGTGATGCCATAATAAGTGCACTAAAAAGTAAGAAAAAGTAATTGAAAGCTTTTTGTTGAGTACATGGATACTATGGCAAAACTGTACTATTAAGTCCAATTTCACCAGCTTCACACCAGTAAATTGAAAAACCGTGACAGTTTCTAAAATTGTATACTAAAGTGAATACTTGCTGGTTAACAATTGTTGCTGAAGGGCTAGACATGTTAAGAGGAGTTCATACATACTGTACTCTATTTTCCTTACTTCAGCTATGGCAACAGTAGTGTCCTCTGTTATCACACAGAACACTCCCTACCCAAACCCTGTGCCCAAGTGACACATTTAATCTCAAATGGGTTGTTGGCAAAATCAATAACCAAGTGTATTATCTGTTATATAATAACTGGTCAGCAATATTTTACATTGTCAGACTGAGTTATAATTTCCCATTATAACTCGTGAGTTATAACGGGAAACACACGCCAAGTCAGTCACAGAAACCTGCTCCCTCATTCACTGTCTGTGTGGTCCAGGGCGGGTTTTCAGTTTCCGAAACATGGCGGCTCCTCACTCGCTTATCGAGGAGCTCCCAATCCGACTTCTAGTCTGTTGCTTTTTCTTTCTTTTTTGTAAATAAAAAACACATTAGCCTAAAAAACGATCTGGTTGATCCAACCATTTGAAACTTGCACCGTAGAACATCTTCACGTCTTGCTCACTATCTGGTTGACCCTGTCGTTCGGTGGCCAGCATGCAACACAAACTGGAAGAGCTCTAACATCTAAAACTAAAAGTAAGATCACAACCACCAAATAAATAAAAGTACTGTACAATAATTGACTAGCAATTAGAAATAACTAGCTAAAAAAAAATGTGTGTCCCTGTCTGTGTGTGAGTGTGTGTGTGTGTGTGTGTGTGAGAGAGAGTCACAGTAAATGAAGGCTAGAAAAAATTGCTGCCCAGCAATTATAAATAATACAAAATGGGGAAGTGAACTAAATTCGAAATTAATGGTTGTCCTTGGTGTGGGATGCTTTAATAAACCCCTCGGGCTTTGCCCTCAGGGTTTATGTAGCATCCCACACCTCGGGCAACCATTAATTTCTCATTAAGTACACTTCCCCATCCATTATTGTATATCAAATGTTTAATGTAGCTAAAATAAGTTACTGAATTTAAGTCCCACAGAACATTTCATCTGGTAGCTGTTTTACTGTAACTTTATTCATTATTCCTTAATGACTTTAAGCCAGTCTGAGCTGGGACATTTTGACAGCATATTAAGTTTAACCTCCCAGGCAAGCCAGGTGGGTTTCCTAGATGCCCAGAAACCCCCTCCCATATTGCTTTCATTGCGTTTTCATGAAAAAGTGATTATATAGGGGGACATAATGGGATTTCTTTGATGAAAGTCTCCCATTCTAAAATTCTGGAAATTCCCCTGAACTTTAGTTCCCTCAAATCACTTTTGACTGCCGTATCTGCTACTTAGAAAAACTACCACTGTATATGCTACTTAGAAAAACTATCTCGCAAAATCAGGGTGAAGGTGCATATTGGCTGACTACAATGTGTACTGTAGAACTGCACCTGACAGGTCCCTCACTTTACCTCTCGCCCCTATCCACACATCTCTCTCCAGCACTGTACTGTAGCTAGCATTCCAGCTCCATTGCACTGCAGTTCCCAGCTGTTATTCATTCACTCAGTTGCAGGAAAGGTAAATAATGGTTTAAGTTTTTCCTTAACTTTTCTTCGACTTACTGTCATGATATAAACTTTAATAATAACATGCAGCCCAATGGCAAGAGACAAACCTATTCACGCGTTCCAAAAGGCGGACGGCACTAATTAAGAGTCTAATAACAGCCCCATTCTGGTGGTTAACTGAGGTTCTCGGTGGCCACTGGCGACTTCTTTCTCGGATGGCATCTTTTCAAATGCTTTTTAGGCAACACTCGTGTACAAATAACGTAAGCCGCACACCTGTTAATTTTATACAGTAAGTGATCTTTCCCTACACAGCACCTTTGGGGACTACACTAGGAGAGTTGCTTCTAGATCCTTACCGGGCGAGTAGAGCTCAGCCAGCCGGCGGGCACCTGCGTGCTGCGGTCCCCAGCGTGGTGCTCTGCTGCTCCGGGCCGCATCTCCGTGCTCGTTGCCGTTCGGATCCTCCTCCGCCATGAAGCGGTGTTTGATCTCCGTCTCGCTCAGCTGATCCGCCATTCCGAGCCTCACATGGAGCTCCGCCAGGCCTTGGCAGGAAATATCTACTGGGAATAGATGAATGTCTTCGGATAGTCTCTCTCCAGCAGGTAGGGAGTCGAGCATTGAGCGCTGGCAAAAGTTCCGACCCTAAAGCTTGCTGCAGAACTCGCTGGAGGGACCGCAGCCCGCCTTACACGGCAGCAGCAGCTTGGCTTGTTGCGTCCATGCCGTTTGTCCGCAGTCGGCTCTAGTGCTTGTCTTCCCTTATCCCGCCCAGTGACAGGTCCAGCGTGCTACAGCCGACTCCCGTTACTCAAGAGGCTGGCTGTGGGTCCGCTCTCCGTCAGCTTGCTAATCGCTACCTGTACCAGCGGGGCGCCTGCTGGCTGCCTGCCCAGCCCGTCACCTCCCCACCATGTTGCGGTCCGCCAGCGGCGGCGCTCTGTGCGTCAACCCCAGAAACAGAAAAACAAAAATATGTTTTCCTGCAAACATAGAAACATAGAAGTGTGACAGCAGAAAAGGACCGACGGGCCCACCTAGTCTGCCCATTTGTCTAGCTATCTGCTGGCACGTGCCCCCGTCCCAACACCCCCCGTGTCTGTCCCATGCCTTTTTTTTTTTCCATCATCAATATTCTTTAGGAGAGGATGCTGAGGAAACAAATCCATTTACTGTGTGAGGAAAGGCTGCAGCTTTATTTACCAAAACACACTACATCGGTTATAAATGGCTGACCAACCATTTAACACATTCTGAAATAGGATTGTACTATGGCCTGAACCAGCCTACACAATTTTATCTTCAAGTTAAGGCTACCAAATTTCTGGGAGTCTCAAAGGGGGACACATGAATGGGGAAGGGGTCGTCCCCCAGAAGCTCTGGGGAGGTTAGATGCTCTGTGATGAGTCTTTGGGGTTTTATCGAAGATAAAACACTTTTGTCACACCTTCACTACCCCTGGCTCCAGGGAAGAAGAAAAAAAAAGATATTCCCCTAGAGTCAGGGGTGTGGGAGACTGTGGCTGGCCTTAAAGTCTGCAGCCGCAGCTGCGGTGGGCAACTACCTGACCAATGCCATCAACATTGGGGGTCTGGGGGCCGCAAACATGCGCCGGGTTTCCAATGCTCTACACATGAGCCTGCCTCCACTCTCTCCACTCCTCTTATGATAGTGCCCCACCGGACACTTTGCCACTGTTGACTGGAGACTGCCAGTATCACTCAGCGGTAAGTTAATAAAGAAAAAATTGTCTCTCAGCTGCTGACTTTGCTCACTCAGCTAACCTAAGAAAATGGTTTTGGCAGCTGCTTGGCCACAGACAGACCATGGACTGCACTTCATCCACACTGGGACCACAGCTGTTTTATTTTATATAATTGCTGTGGCGAGGAAACGCTCCCCAATGATTATATAGAACATGGGATGGTGTGTTTAACTTGAGATATTACACACACCCCTCAGTGTTGGATGCTTAAACAAACCCCTCGAGCTTTGCTCTCGGGGTTTATGTAGCATCCAACACGTCGGGGTGTGTGTAAAATCTCATTAAACACACCACTCCATGCATTATTCTATACATATTCATTGCAAAAAATGCCATTAATGCATCAGACATTGACAGATGTTGGGCTGTGCCTTGGGGTCATCACCCTTAATGCTCATCCCATTCCATAACTAAATAAGTTAACATGGGTACTCCTGCCAACCCTTTCCTCTACTCAAATCAGTAGTTTTGAAGCTCCCATAACACAATTAGAAATTCAGGAAGCTATCACAAATCTGAACTCCAGACGATGTCCAGGATCTGATGGTTTTATACTGGAGTGGTATAAGATACTTAAAAAAGAATTAACCCCGAAACTACACACTTTATTTGCTGAGATAGCCCAATATGGAACTCCTCCACCATCATGGGATTATGCCACCATTGCTCCAATACTTAAACCATATAAAGATAATTCGGACCTGGCATCTTACAGGCCTGTCTCCATTTCAAACGTTGATTACAAGATTTACACAGCTATCTGGGCATCTAGACTCGAATCTATAATGCCAAAGATTATATCATCGGATCAATCAGGGTTTATTAAGAACAGAAGTACTATGGATAATATCCGTCGGACCCTAATACCACAGGAATATGTTCTGACTAGGAAAATTCCATCAGTCTTCATTACCTTAGATGCTGAAAAGGCTTTTGATCAAGTCTATTTGCCATTTTTGTGGAGAACTCTTGAGGCCTTTTACTTCCTGGCTTCTTTCATCACTTCCCTAAACAAGCTGTATAGCTCCCCTAGGGCCTATGTGTGAGTAAATGGGAATCTATCCACACCATTTAAATTAAGTAGGGGCACAAGACAAGGGCGTCCCTTATCACCCTATTTATTGGCATTATTTGTGGAACCACTCTCAGTAAGGTTGAGGAATACAATCCCAGTAGAAGGGATCCCAATAGCACAACAAGAACATAAAATAACTATGTTTGCTGATGATATACTATTGACTCTGTTGTCGCTATCTCAGTCAATTCCGGCAGCTTGGCAAATATTAAAACAATATGAGAAACTGGCAGGTTTCAAGTTAAATACTACATAAACAGAGATCTTGGCCTTTAAGTTTACCCCTACCCAAAATTAAAAAGAATATCCATTTAAAAGGCACACTACAAAAATAAAATACCTAGGAATTAACACCCCCCTTAATCCAGAAGTACTGGAGATTTTAAACTACGAACCCCTCACGGTTACAATCCAAAATGACCTGGAAAGATGGCCCACCTATCTCACCCACTTCCACCAATGGATAGAAATAGTGCCTATGACTATATTACCCAGATCACTTTATCTTATTCAGAATATCCCCTATATACCGGCAACATATTATTTTAAATCATGGGATAAGTTAATCTCTACGTTCATTTAGGGCAAAGGACGTCCTAGGATAATACTGTCAGTTCTCAAATTATCCCTGGCTCAGGGGGGGATTTAACCTTCCCAATTTTAAATTATATTCTAGGGCATTGTTTCTTAGGATAGTCTTAATATGGCTGACGGAGTCCTACTTGATCCCTTGGAAGGATATCGAATTTCATCTAAATGATTTATTTGATATCAAAAAAATTCTTCTTTCTTCAGAGGAGAGGTCTTTGTCTTTAATGGGTATTACAGCTCACATTTTTAAATCTTAGAGATGTCTTAGGCAAAGGGGACCTGTCCGTATTATATACGAATACATTAAATTATTATCTGAAGATGATTTATTTACACCTATGTATATGGACTCCACATTCCAGGAATGGAGAAGATTAGGTCTTTCACATCTCTTCCAGTTTATGTCCGTTCAGGGGATACTCCCCCTTTGAAAAATTGCAGACCCAATATGACCTTCGAAGATCAGACTTATTTCATTATTTCCAGGTTATGAATCGTATACTTAGAAACCAAATTATTCAACCCACAGTTCAAGATCAAACCTCGGAATTACTCAAATTATTTATGGAGGTCATAAGGGGAAATTTGGGTAAGCATTTAATTAGTATAATATATAGGGAATTGAGAAACAAACAGAAGGAATCAACTGAATCTATAATGCAAGAATGGAACAAAGATCTCCACCTAGAAATAACTATGGAGGAGTGGAGGGGATCAGCTGTGAGTGCGGTGAAGATTACTTCCTCCCCATTTTGGAGAGAATTTGCATGGAGGTGTCACTCACACTTTTTTTAGAGCCCCAGCAGTCTTGATTAAATTCCTTCCGGAAGAGTATGGAGTCTGCTGGCAAAGTGCGGATGCCCGAGGGCGACACTGGGACACATATTCTGGCAGTGTCCTTATCTGATGCCCTTTTAGCTATCCCTACAAACTGAATTAACCAAATTCATAAAACAAGGGGTGGAATTGACAGCTGAGCAGGTACTGTTAGGGATCTTTCCAGACCATTCCCCTCCATGGGAGAAAACTCTTTTGTCTCCCAGTCTCTTTGCAGCCAAAAAGTCCATTACACGTAGATGGATGACCAGAATAATTCCAACAGTATCAGAATGGAGATCTATCATGTCTAAAATGTATGAAACAGAAAAACTTAATGCTAAAATTCAGGTAGAGCTCCAACATACATGATGAAATGGCAGAAGTGGGTTTTTTACCAAGCTGAGATGAATCCACACTTCTGTCCTTAAGTTGGTGGAGTTGGAGGAGGGAGGTAACAGGGAGGGGGATCAAATAAATATTAAAGAGCAGAGGGAAAGGATAATTTAATCAAGGGAGGTGGTTCTTTCAGAGATGAAGAAATCCCTCAACCAGATACTGAATATGAAGGAATAAACAAAACAATAAGGCGTAAACAGGGAGTGACCTATATAGAAATGAATTGAAGCTCTACCCTTAGTATGGTCATTGGTCAAAAGGCTGCATAATATTTCATATTAAACATTTAAACCTCATGGCGAAATATAAAAAAAACTGTCAGTATCATAATATGATTCAAGATAAGTGATGAGGTAAAGAAATGTATGAAATGCACTCTTGACTCATGTGTAACAAAAAACTTTTAATAAAAAAGAAATAAAAAAAAGGCTGACATGGGTACAGTATAAGAGACTGGGGTGAGTGTTAGGGGCAATGACCCCAAGGCACAGCCCAACATCTGTCAGTGTCTGCAAGATGGGGGTGGAATGGCATGAGCATTACAACTGATGACCCCAAGGCACACTCCCATGCCTGTCAGTCTCTGCAGGATGGAGGTGGGGTGTTAGGGTTAGAAACCCTAAGCCTGATTTCCCTTCCTTTTGTCGCTATAGCACTCACCCTAACTGATGCATTAATGAATTTTTTTGCAGTGTATTTCCTTACTTTTTGAGATAGTGTAATAGTATCCCCATGCGTAAAGGTGCATATGTACAATGACCAAATTGTAAACATAGCCAGTAACTTAGGCATTTGATGGTATTTTGCACTCCAAATTTTCCATAGGCTTTTTGGGACCCCACCTCATGAACAGTGGCACTATAATTTCATTACTCAATCCCGAAAGGTGATTTTGTGCAGTGACTGCACCATTCTGTCCCACGGGTATGGAAGCATGTTTCAGGTATGTTGTGAGAAATGACAGCTATGCTGTTCATGAGATGGTATGGAAAAATGGCTAGGTTGAAAATTTGGAGTGAAAATATTGAAAATTACCACTGTTACGCACATGCATAGGAAAATTTCAATGTACTGACATAACACGGCCGTTTTTTAGGAATTTTATCACCAAATTTTCAACATGGGCTTTTTGTTACCCCACCTCATGAACATTTTCACTGTCTTTTCCTTAATCAGTCCTGAAAGTTGAGTTTGCACAGTGATGGTGCAATTTCTGTGCCAGAGATTTGAAAACACATTTCAGGCAGGAGGTGAAAAATGGCAGCTGTACTGTTCATGAGGTGGTGTGAAAAAATGGCAATGTTGAAAATTTGGAATGGAAATATTAAAAATGTCCAAAGTTATGAGCGTGCATAGAAGAATTTCAACAACCACACATAACTCGGGCATTTTTTGTTATGTTTGCACCAAATTTTCAACATGGGTTTTTTTTGGGACACCACCCCATCAACACAGATACTATCATTTCATTAATTGTTCCCAAAAGGTGATTCCATGCAGCAAGTGCAAAATCACCTTATGGGTCAGATTAATGAAAAGACAGTGACAGTGTTCATAAGATGGGGTCCCAAGAACCCCATGTTGAAAATTTGGTGCAAAAATTCCTAAAAAAATGTTTTTTTACATGTTGTAACTTGATTCCACAACATGGATGCTGCACCATTCCATTTCATGTGAAAGTGTGGTGCCACACTGGTCACTTCAGTACAAGTGTATTAAAGCGAGGTGCAGTGACATGCTTTCACATGAAATGGAACCGCGCAGCATCCATTATGTTGCAGAATCCCATACTTTACAACAGTAAAATAAAGTAAGTTATAACACATACAAAATTAGTTTTCTTTGTGAAAAGCCTAATTTGGGGGGCAAGGCTTTGAGGGTTGGGGAGATTGAGAGTATGAGTGTTTTCCTTTAAAAAAATCCTTTAATTTTCAAAATAGGAATATTGCAGGGAAAATTTTGCTAGATACAGGTCTAGACCCGGCACTGATTAATATCATCAATAACCTATGTCTAGACAATTGGTCAGGTACATTTTGATAAGAAAGACATCTCACTGTTAAAATCAATATTAAATACAGATGTTAAGCAGGGCTGTGTATTAACCCCGGTCCTTTAACATTCATTTTAATGATTTACTGAATACACTAGATAATTACCATTATAGCTATCCTAAAGTTGAAAAAAGGCTATGTCTAGCCCTGGCATACACAGACGATATCATTTTAATTTCTTTAACTCAGCATGGATTGCAGTCACAGTTAAATGCTCTTGCCGTCAGCTCTAGGGAACTGGAACTCAAAATGATTAGCTAGAAAATCAAAATTACGCTGGTAACTAAAACAAAAACAAAAAAAAAGCTTGGTAGTAAAACAGTCCTGACCTTTTGGTTAGAAAATTAGATATTAGAAATTGTTTCTGAAAAAGCGTATCTTGGACTGACCTTTAATAATAGACTGAGCTGGACACAGCAAATTACACAGGTGAATGAAAAGTTTTAAATAGTCATATGGAGGAATATTGAGATTCACTAGTAGGTATGGGGAAAATACTGTGGAGCCAGCAATAAAAGTAATTAATGCTAAACCAATGACCAATGGCACAAGCTCTTTATGTTACAGAGATTTGGAGACATGAGCTCAATATTTAAAGAGCCCTTAGATCACCACATATTGCAGCAATCTAGGTCTGTGGCAATCTCAGGGTGCATCAGGGACGCTGTGCTGTATTTTTAAAAAAATAGGGTCCCTGCGCACAAGAGCTGAGATTTGCTGCATCCGCAGGGTTGCCCTGAAGAGTTGCGCACCTGCAGGGTTTGATGGAAGTATCCATCAACCCTCCCACCCAGCACAACATTCGAGGAGCCGTGAAGATGGGGGAGTGCATATGGCTGCAAGGCAGGGACCGGGGCAGAGGAAGTGTGGGGGTGGCATAGGGAGCAACGAGGGCATGGCAGCAGTGTGACAATGGTGAGGTGGAACTCTGTGGTGCTGCCCTGCACAAGTTTAAGCAGTCACTTGGCCCAGGTACAGGGGTTTGGTAGGCAGGGACCAGGATCTGGCCTCAGGTGCATGCAGCCTTAGCACCTGCCCCATATGTGCCACTGACCCCAACACCACAGGTGGGCAGCAGCCTGCCTCCACATGGGGGACTTGGTACCAGGGGGCTGCCATGGTGCCCAGAGACATTCCCAGCCATGACTTGCACCCCACATCCTGTAGCCACTGCTGGCTGCCAGCAGTGTTGGGGTCAGTGGTACCTATGGGGCGGATGCCAGGGCTGTATACTCTTGAGGCCGGGTCCCAGTCCCTTATTGCCAGCCCCCATGCCTGGTCCAGCTGGCATCATGAAGTAGTACAGGGCACCCCTGCAGGGTGCTTCCTCATTCCCTGCACTTTGCAGCCATGCCCCTGTTGCCCCCTAGGGCTTCCCCTGTGCTTTTTCTGCCACCCGATCCCTCCTTGAGCACCCCATCACTGCCCTGCCAAGCAGTGATGCATGGGCCTTAGGCCACCTCCTGGCTGGTCTAAAGGCAGCCCCCTGTTGCAACCACAGTGGGGCTTATAGAATAACAAATAAGGAGGGTGGTGCAGCCCCGTGATGGCACAAGCCCCTTGTAGCCTGGAACATGGGCACTTTTACCACAAGGGTGGCACAGGGTGGATTTGCCACACGGCATCCCAGTGTCACCACAGTCAGTGTTTGAAAATTGGGATTGCAGCAAAATATGACACAGGGTGCCACCTGCATCATCCCCGTTTGGCACAGGTACCTTGTGTCATGGTTTGCCTTTTGAAAAGCGATCCCATGAAGTTAAAAACAAACTGAAAAAGCCCCATGTCCAGTGTTACAAAGTTACTTAAATGATGATTTTCAATAGCGGGCTATACTACTACATTAGAACTAGGGCAACCATCTGCACACGCATTAGCTACATGGAGAGTCTTGAATTACTGGCTTTATCTGCAAAACTCTAATGGTCTAATTACGGCATGCCTAGTGGAAAAAATGGTCATTGCACAAACAGAAGAGAGAAAGAAATAAATGCCTTAGCTGTTTGTATGACTTCCATAAATATGCACACTGCAGTCTCATAATCGTAAATTGAAAAATGGACATGTTTATGAAAAGAAGATGTCTTATGCCTTGGCTGGAGTTTGTTAAACAAACTATTTTGTAATATAGATAAAGAGTTATTTATGGTATTGGGCTACACAGAAAATCATGGTGGCCATTACTTACAGTCCCATGTTAAAGTTAAGATTTATAGATATTGCAGGACTTAATGGAGAAACTGAGCTAATGTCATTTTCATCCTCTATTGGACAGCTTAATTAAAGGCCCCTTTTTAGAGCCCTACTTAAAAATTGTCAGGAATCCTCAAATTATAAATATTCTGATGGTCTTTCATTTTGTGACATTTCCAGGTGCCATCTTAGATAACAGACATAATAAAGATCCCAATAAAAAGTGTACTGCTGACTGTGCTTGTGGATTTAACCACCATGGAGACTTAGTCCATATACAGTACATAGAAACATAGAATTTGATGGCAGATAAGGACCGCTTGGCCCACCTAGTCCGCCCATTTCCCCTACCTAACGGATAAGCTGCAGATCCTAGTTAACCAACAGCCTACTTCCTCCTACCCCCACTAGAATTAATTTATGCCTGTCCCATGCATTCTTGAATTCACCCACTGTTTTTGACTCTACGACCTCCTCAGGAAGGCCGTTACATGTATCTACAACACTCTCTGTGAAGAAATACTTCCTCACATTACCTCTGAGCCGTCCCCCTCTATCTTCAAATTGTGCCCCCTTGTTCTTGCATATCTCTTTTTTTGAAAGATGCTACCCTTTTGGACTTTGTTGATTCCCTTGAGGTATTTGAAAGTTTCCATCATGTCCCCCCTCTCCCTCCTTTCCTCGAGGCTATAGATCTTAAGCTCCTTTGGTCTTTCTTCATATGTCTTCTGGTGCAGACCCTGCACCATTTTGGTTGCCCTCCTCTGGACAGCCTCCGCCCTGTCTATGTTTTTGCGGAGATGGGGTCTCCAGAACTGTACACAGTGCTCCAGATGTGGTCTTACCAACTGTCTGTACAGAGGGCCAATAACTTCCTGTTTTCTACTGGTGATGACTCTCCCTATGCATCCCAGTATCCCCCCAGCCTTCCTAATTGCCTTCTCACATTGCTGGCCCACCTTTAGATCATCTGATATGACTACCCCCAGATCCCTTTCCATTTTTGTTGGAGTGCCCATTTTATAAAAAATAGAGAACTAAATGGATTGGAAAAATAATGGAAAAACAAGGGAAAGAATAGTAATAGTAGTTTCCTTATTTACTACACGTAATAAGGATGTTTTACCATGATAAGGATATTTCCTGAAAGACATCCTTAAGTGTAAAAGAAGGAGTATCTATACATTTGAAAAGGAGGGAAAACTGTCTTATCATATTGGTATAGGTAGTATGTGAACTATTGATGTATATATAGTATACATATGTACAGGATTTATGTATTTTCTGTGTAAGATAACATCTTAAGTAAATGTTATAATGTTGTAGGTTTGTTTTGTTTTGTTTTTTTGTTTGAATAACAATACATTTTAACCTACCTACATTAGTTTATTTATATAATAACACAGTAATTTCAGGTCAGTCAAATTGCACCTATCCCAATTCACTGGATTTACTAACATACTAAAATGCCAGCAGAATAGGCCTAACGGTCTTTCGCGTCTGCTCATTTGGTCAGCCCCCACCCTGAGAGCTGACCTTGCTGCCACCCTCGCCTTCTCTAGCTTCTCCCTTCCCAGTTCCGGATATTCTCACTGCATTGAATTTTGCTTCCAGAACCCTTCCCCTGTACCTGTCCCACCCGCTCTTGAACCCCTCCACCGTCTCTGCCTCTGCCTTGAATTTTACTGTTTAATCAGAAGGTGGGTTGAGTCACAGTGGTCTTGGTTCAGCCACACCTGATGTATAAAGTCACACAACACATACTATGACATATTTACAAGTACATAGACATAAAACTATCAACCAAGAAATGTCTGACATTTGCAACAAAAACATATGAATAGGTATTCCACATTGATTAGTCGTTATCTGTTTAAAATTAATTGTCACAATTGCATTGAAATCTATTCTTATGGTAACTGAAAATATATTTTTTTTAAATGTGCCCTCATCAATTATTGAAAAATTAGCAGACAAGGAGTTCAGAAGTCTAGAACCATAATAAGACCAACCAACATCTATCCTTGTAGGATTTTCAAGGAATCTCTTTTGACTATTCTTTCTCAAAGAATGAATTAAATAAGTTAGAGACAATTTTTAAAATAGGTTTAAAGGAAGATTCAGTAGCCTGCAGTGCATGTTAGAGCTCTGATCTCTGATCAGATGTTTTCTGATTCTGCTTGTCTCTGTGGTTGTACAGTCCTCTGTGATTGTACTTAGCCCTGGGAGGACAACAGGGCCTGCAAACAAAAGATCAGAGCTTATAGAAACTCTTAAGGTGCCCTGCAGGATATTGAATCTCCTGCTGCTGCAGTACTGCTCTGATGTCAGCTGCAGGGGATTCAGGGGTTTGTAGTAACAGAAGATGTCAGCCTAGAACTAAGCAAAATTAGTCTGATACAATTTGCTATACTGCAGTAAACAGTAAGTAAACCACAATGGGTTTTTTTTTGTTTGTTTTTTACTTGCCCAGCTCCTCAGCTTCAGAGGGGGCCTCATACCCTCTCCTACTCCATCTGCCAAGTCCAGCCACCAGGATCCCCCTGGTTTCACATTGCTCATTCAGCCGGGGGTGTATTCATTTTTTCCCTGTCCCCTGAGGGCGCCGGCACAGAAGACATTCATCCAGACAAATGACATGCTTACACACACCGTCGTCAAGCGCCCAACAGCATCCTCCCTCCTTCCCCTAACTCCGGAGAGCTGTGTGTCCCTACTGCCTGTGCTTCCACAGGCAGAGGAGCTACAGGTGCTTGAAACAACCCAGCTACCCACCCCTGGAGGAGGAGAGCATCCATTGGAATGCTCAATCCTCCTCCCCCTATCCGAGCCCCGATGGCCCGGGTCCATTCCCAAACCCGGGTCGCTAGCATAGCATGAGGTGTGGCATCCAGCACCTCAGCCCTCAGTGCCATCAGACCAGTTAAACCAAAATGTTTTTGCACACGAAGTGCACATTGGGATCAGCCCCATATTTGGGTGTGGGCCCTTGGTGCTGACTGTTTTCCTTTAAAGATAGGTCTTTTAGAAATAATGAACTCATTGGAGCTTCACTTTTTGCCATGGTTGGAGCTTACCACATCTAGTTGCCAACTCCACACCTTAAGCCAAAAACAAATGTGGCAGTACTCTTTTACAGAGATGAAGTCACAGAAGAAAATATACAAGTAAATCGAATGTTATGTAATCTCAACAGCTGAAAGCCATTAAAAAGTGTGAAAGTATTGCCCAAATACATGTAAAGATACAAGTATGCTATGCTTGGTGAAAAAGGGGGACATACAAAAATAACCCCAGGGCTTTGGTCCTCACTGGACCTTCCTTAAGGGGTGTGGTTTGATGCCAAAATCATCTCATTTATAATAACCCTTGTAAGTAAATGGCCATTTCTATTAGCAATTTTTTTGCCATTGAGATTAAATATAATTTGATCTACTTGCAGTATATCTGCTTCTTTGTTTTCATCTCTGTATGAAAGTCACATGGTGTAGACTCCAGAGGCACATCTTTCTGTGAACTCCATCCCCTGTATCACAAATAAAAATGTTAAAGAGTACTAGTCCTAGGGCTAATCCCTGGGGTACCCAAATTGTGACTTCCTTTCCTTGAGGGTTTTCCATTTAAGACCACCTTCTGGGTCCTCCCACTCAGCCAATTTTTCACCCCCAATCCTGTTCCTCACCCCAGGTCATCTTCCATTGTGGGACTGAGTTGAAGGCTTTGCTGTAGTCTAGGTACAAGACATCAACTGTCACTTTTTTGCAGTCTGTCACTTTAAGTACTAGGTACAGTACAATAAAAGAAATGTCTTGCCCCTCAGTCGGCCTCCCTGAAGAACTGTGTATACATGAAACTGGTCTGGGCACACACTGATCACCATAGCATCACTGCAGCTTTGCACCATGAAGGACCTCCGGTGACATAAGCAACCGGCATGGCAGTCTATAGCAGAGCTCCATTCCCCGCCCATGAACAGATGGCCCTGAAATTAATTTAATTCAGTTTTACCAGTTTTCTCTTGCATCGGGGTGCTCCTCATATTCATGGGAAAAAAATCAGCTCTCTGGACCCGAAACCAGCTACGAATCTTGAGATTATCAATTCTGACTACTCCAGCAACACCACTGCCAGCGTGTCCAGTATAGCAGCGGGCATAGATACTCTCAGGGCAGGGGCCACTGCACTAACCAAGAAGCAAAAACTTGATCTCATTCCCAATGAAATTCGTGCATTTAGGACCAAAATAAAAGCTGACCTAGAGGAGATTAGCTCTGAGTTCGCCACATTGAAAGCCACAACTATGGACCATCAGTCTGCCATCACCAATCTTGATACCTGAACAGACTGCATGAACAGGCTTTTGTTGGAGATGCTGGCCAGACTGCAACAACTAGAGACCAAGTGTGATGACCTGGAAGTGAGATCTAAAAGAAAGAATCTGCACTTGTATGGACTCTCCGAGAAAGCTGAAGCAACAGTGTAATTCATTTTTTGGAGGAGTTTTTCCAATCTAAGTTGAATCTCTTTCCTGACTTTGTTTTGGCATAGAATGGTCTCACTGGGCCCTCGCCCCCGACAATAAGCAGCAAAGGCCCTGTTCAGTAGTCATGCAATTTCAAAGCTATGCCACCAAGTAAAAAATTCTTATGGGTCTGTGGCAATTAAAGGATGTTTATTATAAGAGGACCCACATGTATGCAGATCACAACTACTCACTACATGTCATGGAGCAGAGGAGAAAATATAGGCCAGTTTTGGCTGTCCTGCATGCTCATTGCCTACACTTCCAGATACCATATCCAGCCCGACTTAAGTTATTGTATTGTGATGGCCTGGTTCTCTATAAGTCTCTCATAGCAGCATGGAGGATCTTCAGAAGCAAGGGTTTCAGATCCCAAAGCCCCAGCATACTCCACAGAATTCTACTATGTCAGCAAATCTGACTGCAGCGAAGGACACTTTACTCTTTGCCTACAAACCCACGCAACTGCTACTACGAAGGACATCCAAGATCTCCTGCACTCCTTTCAGTGGGCCTCCCAGACTGAATCCTGACATAGATGAGTCACCTTTCTGGTTCAGAACTTATTTCTGGCTGTGACCTCCTGTACACCTGAACGTCAGCAATGCACACTTGGAGCCTATTATTGTTAAAAGACGGTTCCTGTCAAATGACGCAGCCTGAGCTCCTTGTTGGACAGACTGCATGGACTAGTTTAATATAGTGGGGTTGTTTTTCTGCTTTTCCTCTTCCTTTGCTTTTATTCATTTTTTGCCTGTTTATTATATACATGTTCACTAGTTTTGTAAAGTGGCAGGGAGACTGTACAGGTAGTGCTAACCTGTTCTTGGTTATTTCCCTCCTATATGCTCATGTTTGCTTACCTTTAATCTAGGCATTCTGTGTATATACCCTGTTGTGGTGGAACAGGAAGCTTGCCTCCTAGGGGCTACAATGCCTCAGTACATTTTCTTTTACACTTTGACGTCAGACATATGTCTATGGGAGGCAAGACTATGTTTTTCAGCTGAAAAAGTTTGGCTGGGGAGTTGATGTCTCTCCCATTTCCTGTTGCATCCAGCCCCTCTCAGGGTTACTGCTCTTGCTTTCGGTCATAAGGGCTGTATGTATGCTAATGCGAGATGGACCTCTAGGCATCCGACACACCCTGGATAATTGTCTGGTGTATCTGGTTAAGATAGTGTGGAGTTAATAGTGTGGTGAATATAGCATCTGTGAAAACAGTGACAGGAAAAGTATAGCACAGACATAACATCACTACCCCATGGCTGTTTTCACCTTCAAAATGTCTGCTTGCCAGCATCCCATCACTGTGCCTCAGTGGATAGAGTAACAGGCTATAGATGGTGGTGGTTCCAGCATCCAATCCAGGTTCACGTCTCACCTCGCCATATTTCTTTTCTGTTTTTTTTTTCCTCACTTGCCATGCAGCCGCCCACCCCTTGCCTTCCCTCCCTCATGTACTGTACTGTACTGTACTAAATCCCCCCTTCCCTAAGCTGTTCCACCCCCAACTTACCCCCATGTCCTCTTTCTCCCCCCCACCCAAGTTGCGCCCACGGCTGAGTTCCTCCAGTGACTCTGCCCACCAACCCAATTTATGCCCATTCCCCCACATGCATCCTCCCTTGGAGTTGATTATAATGTAGTAGGGTGGTGCAGGGTCGAAGGCCCCTGCAAACAGAGGATATGGAGAAAATTACTTTTTCCCGGAGATATTGTTGGCGCTATTGTGTGTGAGCACAGTTTTGTGCCACGCTATTCCCTCCACGCAATTATGACAGCATTCCATTGTCTGGGGGGGGGCTATGGCTCCCTGGGGCCCTTTCATTACTGGCTTGGATTATAGTGATGGGCCTCTGCAGTTGTTTAGACTGTGGGTTGCTGGTACTTCAGGCCTCCCTGACTCTTGCTCCTGGACAGAGCTGGTGTCCACCTCTCAGCTTTAACAACCCATTATCTAATCTCCCCCTTAAATTGTTGAGATACCCATGGCTTCACGTCAGCTGGGAACATGTCAACAGTGCTTGGATCGTTATGTGGATTGTTAGCCTGCTCTGGATCCTCTTGCCCCTGATGATTATTCCCCTTTATCCACTGCCCATATTCCCTTATGTTTCCACCCTGTGCAGCCTTTTGGGTCTGCATTGTGCAGGCCTGCAGTGGTGGTATTGTGCGCCTTACTGCCACCTTGTGGGGAGGGTCCTACTCAAGGGGCCCTCACCACAGGAGTTTAGAGAGCCTCCTATAGAGCTCTCCTACCCTGGAAGTGCTTCATCAGGATCCCTTTTTGGGACCCAGTTGTTGCTCCATGTTATTCTGCTGTTCGTGTTCCATGTTATTATCATTTACCTGTTTACATGGTTGTTTGAATGTTTATGCTATGGGCTTATTCATGCACTCTGTATTTATTTAGCTACAGTACCACCTATTACTGTTTTAAGATATGTTGTGTTTTTTTCTGCCATATGCTCCGCTGCTGGACCTTAGGGACACGCACTGATAATTTCACACTTTTTTGCTGATTGGTCTCCACCCCCCAACCTCACTTCAAGAGTAATGGCTGTTGCACATACATCAGTATAGTCCAAGAATGTAAATGGACTTAACAGTCCAGTTAAGCGATCCAAAGTTCTGTCTACCATTAAAAAACTTCACCCCATCTTTACTGTGCTCCAAGAGACCAATCTCTCTAACCAAGAGCACCGGAAACTGCAGAAATCTGGTGTTTCTTTAGTAGTGGCTTCCTCCTATAAACAGGGGAAGTGACAAGGGATGGCTATTTTTTTTCTAAACAAACACCCTTTGAAAGTACATCTACCTATAGTGTCGGATGGTATCTGGAGGCAGAGGTTACATTAGCTAACATATGTATCCACCGGGAGCAGATACCCCAATACTTCATCCCTCCTTAATACAGTTCTCCAGCATGAAAGGGTCCTCCTCCTGATGGGAGGAGACTACAACATGATTTTTGATCGAATGAATACTACCAATCCTTCTCCTTCCGGGGAATCCCATACTCAGAAAAAGGCCCGTTCTATTATCAAAAAGAGTGGCCGGATTGATGCCTGGTGGTCTCTCCATCCTACACAACACAAGTTTATCCACAGCTCAGGTCTTCATAAAATGTACACCCATATAGACTTGCTTCACATACTGTATCTGCAGAGCGTATTGGCCTGGTTCATTCCTGTGAAATTAATTCTATTTATTTGTCTGACCATGCCTCCCTTTTACTTACTCTAAATTGGGGCCCTTCTCACGGCACTATGATGTGTGCGCCTGAATATTTCCCTTCTGAATCTCCCAGAATGTCAGGAATTCATTAAGACCAAGATTCACCAAATCCTCTCTGAGAATGACAAAGAAGATGTCTTCAAAGCTACTCTGTGGGATACTTTAAACACTGTCCTGCAATGGGACCTTATTAGTTATGCAGCCTATCTAGAAAAACAACGGGAACAAAAATTACAGACCCTACATGCCAAATTAGCAGAATGTCAGTGCTTCCATGCACTTGAAGAGAAATCTCAAGGCCCTCAGGTCTGTCAATTACAGAAGGAATTGCAGAACCTCTTAATGCTAAAATCAAAATGGCCCTATGGTATTTGAAATGATGGTTTTATAAGGGGGGGTGCACAGGTATCTAAGGTATTGTCCTTTAGGATCCGACGACAGGTTTTGCAGGGAGCGGTTACACACATTCATGACCCCCAGACAGGATGCCTGGTCTCTAACCCTGACCAGATCCTGTCAGCCTTTCATCACTACTGTCAGAACCTATATGGCCCCACTGATACACCCCCATCCTCAGATTTTTCTACTTATCTCAACTCCTTCAACTACCTCAGGGCTTAGCCCAAACTTTGCTTGTGCCCATTTCCACAGGAGAACTCACGGCGGTGATTAAAAACCTGAAAACACAGAAAAGCCCAGGCCCGGATGGATATACCAAGGTATTTTATATAGTTTTGGCCCCACCCAGCTACCCTGTTACTTCAGGTCTGTTGGGAAATTCAAGAGGGCTCCCCATCCCCCCATTGTGGAATTTGGCTACTATTTCAGTTATCCCTAAACTGAATAAGGATAAAACCCAATGCCCTTCTTACCGCCCCATTTCAGTGTAAATATTGACTATAAACTCTTTACTTCAGTTGTGGTGAAGAAGATAGATGTTCTCTTGCCAGGCTTGATTGATGGGGACCAGATGGGGTTTGTGTGGGGATGCCAAACCCATGACATTATAAAGCACACACTTCTTGTTTTACGCCATGCCTCCTGGTCAAAATTACCCCTTCTTTTACGCAGCCTTGATTCTAAAAAAGCTTTTGACCAGGTGGCATGGCAATTTCTGCTTGCCATTATGTCCCATATGGGCTTCCCCTCCACTTTCATGGAGACTCTACAAGCTTTATATGCCTCTCCCCAGGCATATGTCAAGGTAAACGGACAGCTTTCTACATTATTTGCTTTGCATAGGGGCACCCGACAGGGTTGCCCTTTATCTCTGCTCCTCTTCACCCTATATCTGGAGCCTCTGGCTCAGACAGTATGGAGACATCCTTCCATTCAAGCCCCACCATAGCAGACCACCCACAGCACTTAGCCCTCTATACAGATGATCTAATTTCCCTCCAGAACCCAGAGGATTCCTTGATCCCCCTTATGGCATACCCTTCAATATTTTGGGGCCTATTCTGGTTATACTTTGAACACAACTAAAACTGAGGTCCTTCAATTGAATTACATCCCTAGCCCCTCCACTTGACAACATTTTCACTTTAAAAGGGGCATGTCAGCGATTGAAATATCTGGGGGTCATTCTTTCCCCACAACCAGCCCAATTACATTCACTGAACTATGATTTTTTAGCCAAGCAGCTAGTCCAG
Organism: Neoceratodus forsteri; assembly: GCA_016271365.2. Lineage (NCBI taxonomy): Eukaryota > Metazoa > Chordata > Ceratodontiformes > Ceratodontidae > Neoceratodus > Neoceratodus forsteri. The sequence continues at coordinate 1,508,999,078 of CM028130.1, forward strand.
GATCTAAATATATGGCAGACTGTCTCACTCACATTAATACAGTGCATTAGCAGTATTCAAATGGTCCTATTACCTAGATTTCTTTGCCTAGCACAGACGCTTCCAATTACTCCTCCTGCACCTTTATTTCGGAAATGGGACACATTGATCTCTAGGTACATTTCGAATGGAAGACCCCCCGATATTAAATACTCTACTTTGCTGCTCCCACAAACTAAGGGAGGGCTTACTGTGCCTAACCCATCACTTTATTGCATTGCCGCTCAGATTCATACCCCCCTGTACTGGCTGATGCCCACTTATGTTGCACATTGGAAAACTATAGAACTTAGGATGGAGGACATTTTGTTTCTCCCATCTGTCCTGTTTGCTCAACCACTCCCCTCCTGAAACCAATTCATTTCTAACCCCTACATTTTTAATACTCTTAATGTTTAGTATCAGCTTCTTTTCTCTCAGACCTTATGCCCACTCAGGTTCTTAATTACCCCTTTTGCTTATAACTCTAATTTCAGACCTGCCACTCTGGACCATGGCTTCTGCAGATGGGAGCGACTTGGCCTCATCTTTCCCTTCCAGTTTCTACAAAGGAGTGAGATACTTTACTTTCCTGAGCTACAGAGACATTTTTTTTCTGTGCCCAGTGGATCACTTTAGTTATTGTTAGGTAACACACTGTTTGCAAGGTGCGATTCAGCAGTGGCCCTCTGATCACCCATTGCCCCTATTGTTATCACTTCTTATTGGAGTGTTGGGGAGGAGAGACCTTAACCTCACTCATCTCCTAGGTATATCAAGCCCTATCACAGTTGGAGGGGGGTAATATAAACCATATCAGGTCCTGTTGGGAAACTGTACCATCAATCCAGATTACTTCCCAGGACCAGGACCAGTATTTCCTAGGGTGACTGCTTCTTTTTTTGGGAAGAAATTCACCTGTATCCATTTTCTTCATACCCCTTAAATTGTAAATTTAAGTCCACTTTGCTGGCAACCTGCTGGTGAGGCTTTGGCACCACCCCGGCTACCCATGGCCATATTTTTTGCAGAAATTGCAGCTGCTCAGTTTTACAACCTTATCGGGCTTCCCTTTCTTTCATTCTATGGGACATCTTCGGAGTGGATTTTCAACTAACAGATCACATTATACTTTTCCTAGATCTTCCAGAAGGGTTCTAGGGTCCTAATACCCATAAACTGTTAAATATATCCTTAGCGGTTGCTAAAAAATCTATAACAAAATTATGGCTTACAAATAGGGTTACCACCTGTCCTGATTTTCACAGGACAGTCCTGATTTGGACAGCTGTGTCCTGCAAAAAATCATGAAAAATACTACATGTTCTGACTTTTATAGTAGAGAAAATATGTTCTAACTTTCCACTAAATGTTGTAGAAAACTATAATACCTTAACTAAAATACCTTAAAATGATAAGAAACAAGAGAAGCAACCAATAAACTACAATACTTAGCCTTAATTCTGATTATATAGAGAAAACAAGTCTGCTGCATTGGTTGAGGTTACATACTGTCTTGCAAAAAATAACATTTCAGTAAGAAATGTCCCACTTTGGGTTTCTTAAAAGGTGGTAACCCTACTTACGAATGGGATGCCTTCAGTACAACAGTGACAAGATTGTATGTTGTCTGTTTATCACATGGAGAAAATAACAGCTCAATTGAATCATGTGGTCCCTAAGTTTGAAATGATTTGGGTCCATTACATGTTAAGTTATAGACAGGATTTTGTACCTTAAATGTGTAAAATGCCTTTATATCTTGAATGTTTGTTGAGATACTGGTGGGGTGCAGCCTTTAGAAGCACTGTGTTTATGATGCCCATTGTCTGTATGGTTTTGTTGGTCTTTGTTTTGTGCAATATCACAAAACACTTAATAAGCAGAAATAAAAAACTTTGCACCATGAAAATTGTAAGTTGCCTTCTTATTTTTTTAATGATTAAAGTTTTTTAGGTAACTGTACTAGTGGCTGCTGCAATTTTTTTAAAAACAAAAGTGTATAGTATTCCATGCACGCCGACAGCAGAGCAGCCTTTGCTCTTTACTTGTGGACTTCTGGTAGGCCCTGCTCACTGCAGCTAGTGTCTTTGTGTCTACTGCATTTTGCTTTTGGATTTGCAATCAGAACTGAAGTAGCACAGCAAAAAAGTCAAGGCATGCTGGGGGCTCACTTTCAGCAATGAGGGGACACCAGTAATTCCCACAATGAAGATTTGGAAACTATCACACAGGCTGCTACTAATGAACCTGGAAGTACAGAACAAGTACAGAAGTACAAGGGAGGTAGTATAGCGCAGTGGTTTAAGGCTCAGAGCTGTAAATCTGGTGACATCCAGCAGACCAGACCTGGGTTTGAATCCCACAGCTTTCACTTGCAGACTGTGTAACCCTGAGCAAGTCACTTAACTTCCCTGTGCTCCCAGGTCGCACCTGTAAAAAAGCTTTCAGCTTAGTGTGCTAGTCTTGGTTAAACAACTAACAAAAAAAAAAAAAACTAAAGCGATAAATCAGCATTCTTACTCTTGGAAAGAACTGCACTCAAGGCCAGAAGGAATTGTTGGAATAGAACATCCCTTGAAGCTTATGTTAAGGCTAACAGAGTACCCAGAGGCCTGGGTGTTTTAAAATGGCCATGATATAGGCTTGACAAGTAGTTGTTTATGCAGGACTGAAAAGAATGCATGCATTAGGCTTCTATTCTCTTTCAGCAAAGCTTTATTAAGGACTACCATAGACAACAAGTGGAACTATAAGTAGACATAAAAGGAATCTTTAAAAACAAAAACAAGGTGCTGTGTCAGCATGTGGTCTGAAAGCAAAAACAAAATGGTAATGTTAAATGCACGCTGAAAATAGAAAGTAGAGTTAAAAATCGACGATTCGACCTGAACATCGATTTTTAACTCTATTTTCTATTTTCAGCATACTTAAAAGGAATCTGCAGTAACTGCCTTTAAATCATTTCATTTTTATGGCTGTGGGTGGAGACTACAGCCATCCTGCTTTCGTTTGAAAAAAGGTGTTTCTGTGGAACACATCTTTTTATTTATTTATTTAATTCTTGGATTACAATTACCTATGAGTCAGAAGACTGTTTTGCATAGGTTCCACGTCATACAACGACAAGTAACAATACAGCCAAACAAATTACTAAAAACATCATCATGTGGATAAATACAATTTCAGTAGACAGATTAGTGTATCATAGTCATAGAGTAAAGGATACTTGAGTAAACTGAGTAACAGAAACATATATTGCACATAATAGTTAAAAAAGGTAATGTTGCCCCATATAGGAACAGCAAACAGCTGGAGATAGACAGAAATGGCTTTGATGGTATGAGCTAGTCTGCCTAAAAATAAGGCTTCATCCACGAGCTGTGGAGGGGGTGGGAGCTATCATAAATGGGGTTGGTGGAGAGTTAGAGGGTATATGGGGGCTGGGGGGGCAGCCACAGAGGCTGTGGGAGATGAGGTGAAATCTCAAGAGTTGTTTAAAGGGGCCCAATGCAGGTGAGTCAGCTGTGCCTGCTGGAAGACCGTTCAGCCAACTGGGAGCCCTATAACTAAAGAATCATTGGGTTTGACTTGTGCGACAAAAGGGGACCTGGTATGCAAGATTTGGTCCATTTCTTGTGGTACGAGAGTAGGCAAACCTGGTTAGCAAGTGCTGGGAGTTGGGGGAGGTAAGGCCTCAGCTAATCTTTTTCCCATATAGGCAAGTGTGGTACTTTATCCTGTCACTAAGGTTGAGCCACTGAGTCATGCTGTAGAGGACACATGTATGCATCCTATTGTGCGTGCCTGAGACCAGCCTGCAGGCTTTATTTAGGGCTAAGCGAATTCTTTGTAGTGCAATGTTAGTAGCAGCGCCATATATGATAAGACCATAATCCACTATTGAGAGGATGGAGCACGTGACTGCCATTCTGAGGGACTGTCTTGGCATACAGTGTTTATGCCTATATAACACCCCTAGCCTACTGTTGACTGTTTTGATGACCATGTTGATGTGTTCTGAAAAGGACAAGGCACTGTCAAGGGTAACGTCAAGGTCCTTCATGGTCTGCACTTGTTCTAGTGGGGTGCAGAGATTGCTCCTAATATCAAGTGAGGCTGTACTATGTCTGTTGTGAGGGTTTGCGGAGGAGTTTTTAGGAGTTTTCAGTGTATCCTTCCATTCTACAAATCTCTATGGCAGTTAAAGAAATACTCCCTTCTTTCTGCTAAACTACTATTGCATTTCAGACAGCCTGCTTTGTGAAATTACTATGCTGAGACCAACATATGGTTTGTATCTTGTCATGCCTAATGGAACAGCAGATTCTGAGTTATACCATTGAAGTTGGCTGGCTGGAGGAGAGTTTTATGACCATAATTAATCAGTCAGTTGCTAATTTCTTCTTAATCACCTTCAAAGCAGTCCAGAGAGGGGTTTAAAAGGAAGCACTGCTCTTTTATGGAGCAACACTGGTAAAACTGAACATATATTACTAATCTTGACCACTAATTTGAAACAAAATATTGTTTTTAAACACAAAAAGGCAAGAAAAAGACTATATAAAAGATGTACACATAAATGCAAATTGCCCCCCCCCCCATTCATTTGTCTAAGCAAGTTTAAAATGTTGGTGGAAGATGTTAGCTAAACAAAGACAGTCTCACAGGACCACAAGGAAAAGGACTTTGGGCTGACTTAAGCCTTTGAGAACAGCATATTGTTAACAGGTAACTGTTTTCATTTTCATTTGCTTTCTCAACTGTTAACCTATGTTTCTTTTTAAATAAAGATTTTTGCTGCAGCAATATGTTTTTCTAAAGTTGAATGAATCAAAACCTAACAAATGCAGCCATGACTGGATCTCATTTTCAGTATCAACCATATGACTTTTTAATACATTAAAAATTATGGTGGAGGTGTCAGAAAAACATTAATAAATAAATACACTTATTGAAAGGGTGATTTTCATTCAAATGTGGCTGCCTCCAATATCATTTTATTTGCCATCTTTCTTATGTATGCCAGCTTCCTGATATAACCCCAACAGATATATGGAAAGTATAAGGGGACATTGTTTAACCAGGAAAGGCAAACTAAGCTAGATCTTGTTTCCAGGTGTGACCTGGGAGCACAGGGAATTTAAGTGACTTGCTCAGTGTTACACAGTATGCAAGTGGAGGTTGATGGGGTTCAAACCCAACTCTCCAGGTTTGCAGCTCAGTGCTCTTAACCACAACACTATACTGTCTACTTGTATAGACAATATACATTTTCTGTTTTGGTTCAGACATGTATCCACAACATGCAGCATTTCTCTTGCAAAAAGTTTTTTTTTCTTCAACATACTATTACACCCACCAGCCTGGTGGCACTGAGGGTTGAGGCACTTGATGCCACACCTTGCACCATGCTCAGCGACCCGAATTTGGGAGTGGACTCAGGTTGTTGAGGATTGGCAGGGGGAAAGGATCAAGCATCCGGAGGATAGCTGTCCTTTCCTAGGAGGGAGGGGGGATGTAGGTCTCGCTGTCTGGTGATCCCTAGTGGTGGCTGGGGATCAAGCAGCAGTTGGGTCCAAGAGCAGGGGCCTGGCCATGGTGGCACTTCTGCAGGCTTGAATGGGAGCATTTATGCACCATGCTGGAGTGCATTGCACTGCTGGGCCAATGGGGGGACAGTAACAAGAAATACCCCATTCATATTGGTAGGCAAAGGCAGGTCTAGGGCTCTGGCACCATGTCCAATTCCAGGCTTAGAAGCCCTACTGGCTCTCCTCTCATCCATCCCTGCCAGACACTATAGAAAGAGTGCCGGGTGCAGTGGTGGTCCTTGTTCCCGACTGGACTTAGATCTGGGTGGGTTCGGGAGATGTGACAAGGAGGAGGTACAGACCAGGAGTGGCTGAAGACTTCAGGAGGACAGGATATGCCAGCTTAGTGAATGCCCATGCTAGAGAGAGTCCAGTGAGGTAGGGTGCAGAAATAAAGTTAAAAAAAATACACTATTACACTGCATTAAGTCCTGAATGCCCAAGCAAGAGCTTTTATTTATAGCCAAACTTCATTTAGCAAGCCAGTGTACAGTAAAGGGGGGGAGGACTTGTTTAACCAGGAAAGGCACACTAATCCAAAGCTTGTTTCCTGTTGCGACCTGGGAGCACAAGGAAGTTACGTGACTTGCTCAGGGTCACACAGTATGCAAGTGGGAGCTGATGGGATTCAAACCCAGGTCTCTAGATATGTAGATCAGTGCTCTTAACCACTACACTATACTGCCTCCTAGTAAGAAAAATACAGTCTTTCTGTCTGAACTAAAAGAAGTCACATTTGTTATAACAAAAGTAGTACAATGATGTAAACATGCCCTCCAGCAATGTCATGATGTGCGATTGCTGGTAAGATTTAGGATAATCTACTGTATTAACATTCACTAAGTCTTTATGCGTTAATGGACTGGGGCACCATGACCATTTCACACCTCAGAGTAAAAGTTCAAAGCATAACTCATATTTGCTAAACACGTGTGTGTGTGTGTGTGTGTGTGTGTGTGTGTGTGTGTGTGTGTGTGGTGTGTGTGTGCAGACAGACAGACAGACAGCTAGATTGTCCAGTTGAGATGAGCCACCCTGTTTTCAGTGGAGTAATGCTTCTTATGTTATAAAATCTGAATAACACGTGAATGGTAATAATTTCATACTTTTAAAATCTGGTACTTCCCATTTTTGAATATTGTTTCCATGAAATTATGTTAGAGGTTTGTTCACTTAAAGCAGCAGTATTTGTTAATCAACGTTGATTTTATTTTTTAGCAAAAGATGCATTGCATTCATAATCAGTATATTTCCAACTATCTCACATACTTAAAAGCAGATTTTATAACTATACAGTATTTGCAATTAATGGCTCAAGACATTAAAATGTCTGCCATTGGCAATGCTTAATCTCTGCAGTTGACAATATCTTATACTGTTGTATTATCAGTGTTGGGTAAGTTACTTTTCCTATTACTTTCTATTACTTTTGGAAACTTGTTCCAGAAAGCTCTGTGCAGTCACTAGCAAGGATGGAGAAGTACTGGAAGATGTAATACACCTTACAGTTACAATTACTTATGTCTTTTTATACAAAAGAAATACATAACTGTAACTGATTATATTTATTTGAAAGTAACTAGTAACTAACCTATTACTTTCAAAAAATAAAATCTTTTATAGTTATTTATTGTTTTTGTATTGTTTTAGTATAAAAAGAAGTAGGTAGCTATAATTGTAAGGTGTATTACTGTTTCTAGTACTTATCCATCCTTGCTAGTGACTGCACAGAGCTTCCTGGAACAAGTTTCCAAACATAATAGAAAGTAATAGAAAAAGAAACTTATCCAGCACTGTGTATTATGGTGTATATTGAAAAATGGTTGTAAAAAATGCCCTTTATACCCTAACAAATGCCTTTCCAATTTTTAGCATCCCCATCTATTTCAGTCTTCTGGCACCCCTGTCTGTGAGCATTGCCATCTGTCAGAGATGCTCTTCCAACTTCGAATTTCCCTGGTCAACAACAGGTAGACTGGATTACATTCTAATATACAGCACAGAGCAAGACGATTTGTACTAAAATGTTTAGTGACTACAGTGTACAATCAGAGATTAGGTCTTCATCTCAGTTAGACTGCTGGAAGCCGTGCAAAGATAAAACAACAGGCATTTGTCAATGCTGAAGGTTTCCTTGCATGGTGTATGTGGGATGGCATTCACCGACGCTCATGGTGCTCATTACTTGGAGCTTCTTCAAGCTCTCCACAGCCATATCGGCTCTGGCTAGAGATTGTTTATACTGGAAGGCATGTCAGCATAACTGCCTGTTTTCACAAGTGTCCACTTTACACACTACAGAGCATAAAGTCAGATACTTAACAATAGAGCAGAGTATAAATATATGTACAAGGTAACTACATCAACTATCACACCCAGAATTCAAAAGCTGGAAACTGAATTAAAAAAACAGCATTACTAAGTAAGATGAAATAATAATTGCACACAAGCTTTAAAAATCTGAGCCTGACAGGCAAGATTATTTAAAGGACCAGGGGGCCTATTCTCAAAGGAGCAGATACACCAGCTGTAAAATATGCCAAGGTGCAAAATGTGTCAGAACACTTGCGTCATGTGACTTGTGCCAGATTCTAGAAGAAATGTGACTTGCACCAAGAAAACTCGTGAAGGGCACAAACAGCAACCTGCGTCATATAAAACAGTGCAAGTTGCAGACAGGATATGGATACTGCACTTTCGGAAACAGCGGAAGATACAGCTGCAAAGTGCAACCAGAGAATGACGCAGGGTGAAAATGGGAGGAAAAGAAGGAAGAAGAACTTCTCCATGAGGAGACAGACACCCTCAATAATGAGATAGTAGCCAATATGGGGGTTACTACTATCCAGGGGTGGTGGCAAGACGAAGCGTGACCAACGCAAAAAGGCATGGGATTAGGCCAAAAAGTTAATGCCATGGCCACCCAGAAATGCACCATAAGGGACCTCCAGAAGAAGTACAATGACATGAAGAGGTGGTATAAACAGAAGCTGGCACACAACTGGAGGTGTGCCCAGGCCACTGGAGGAGGCAGCAGCCAGCTACAGCCACTCAACAGCCATGAGGAAAGGATAGCTGCACACCTCAACAGGCAAACCATATCTGGGGACACAGAACTGGACACCTTCAGGCTGCAGAGAAGCACTGGTACATGTACGAGGAGGTGGGGCAACACAGCCAACATGAGTGTATGTGCGAGGTGTGTGTGTGTGTTTGTGTATGTGCAGGAGACAGTAATACCACAGAGAGGAGCAGGAGGCCCACAGGGCATGGTTGGCCTAGGTTGCAGGGAGATGTCTGTGACACAAGAGGGCCATGCACACAGCCAGGCACAGTAAGGCCTATGTCCCTGAAAGGATGGCACACACAGGCATGTATAATGTGTGCGCATGCCATCGTGGAATGGCTGTGGGTGAGGAAGAGTGTACGACAGGGTGTTAGTTGTACCCGATGTACCACACGGCAGGTGCAATGGAAGGCATGAGGTGCAGCTGAGGTCCCACATGCCCTGTCCGTGGTGAACACCTGCTACATCCAACATTCCTGATGTGACCCATCACCCATATAATATGAGCACACTGGCAACAGTAAAATAAACAACCTCTCCAAATGTCGTGAATGCCATGACAAATGTAAGAAACAGTGCCCAAATGATGTACAAGGTCCTTCCCCAGATGTATGTCACCATCAGACAGCTGTCATTGTCACATCCAATACATTGTATCATTGTACACCATGGAACAGAGGGAAACAAAGTTCTACATCATTACAGTTGTAGAAATACTTCCCCCCCCCAGAATGGTAACATCAGTCAATCAATCAATCAGCTTTATTTTTTAAAAGCACCTTTCCAAAGCCAAGGCGCTTTTACAATAGATAAAACAAATACATAAGTTAAAACAACAGCCTAAAACTAATCATTAAAATATACTTAGAAGTCAGAATAGGCCAAACTAAATAAATGTGTTTTTAAAGCTAATTTAAAACTTTGGATAGTCAGGCAGTTTCGCACCCGATGAGGTAGAGAATTCCAGGTTGGGGCCATAAAACTAAATGATATGGCCCCTGATGTCTTTAAATGTACCCTGGGAATCTCCAGTAATCCCTCATCGGTGGATCGGAGTGGACGGGAGAGACAGTAAGGATGCAGAAGATCTTGCAGGTAGCTAGGTCCCTGATCATATAGGGCCTTATAGGTCAGCAAACTGACCTTGAAGGTAATCCACCACTGTACAGGCAGCCAGTGCAGTCCGCAGAGGACAGGCGTTATGTGGCTGGTCCTAGACGTACCAGTCAAAAGCCTGGCTGCCGCATTCTGCACTAACTGCAAGTGGCGGATATCCATCCTCGGTAGCCCTAGGTACAGGGTGTTGCAGTAGTCCAGGCGAGAGGTAACGAAGGCATGGACCAACATTGGAAGGTTGCCAGCAGGAACCAGATGTTTCACCCGGCTATGTTCCTCAGATGATAAAAAGAGGTTTTGACAACAGCCGACACCTGATGTTTAAGAGGCAATCATCAAATATAACGCCCAGGTTCCGCACCCGGTCTGAGGTAGCTAACTGGGTCTCCCCAAGCCAAAGACCTGAGGTGACCCCATCGGCAAACCCACCCGCCGACGACCTGGGTCCACAACCAACACCTCAGTTTTACCAGGGTTAACAAGAAACACACATGAATGCAGAATCCATCAGAGTGCCAATGCCATACACATACAGACCTCAGGTGGAACCTGAAACTCAATGTCAACTGTTGCCAGGTAAGGGGTAGGGAACCCCCCTGCAAAGTGGTAGGGATAGGAGGGACTATGACATGGGCACCAAAGGAATGCCAGCAATGGAATCCCTGAATATTACCTTAGGTGTATCATTGTGTATGTGTGCAAGAAGGGGCTAGTGATTGAAATGAAACTACAAAAACTGTATGTACAGTATTGGACCAATTTATAAAGGGGCTAGTTGAATGTTGCCCAATGAGCAAAGGTCGCAGCCATGTGAATGATGGACATCGGGATGTAAGTGGCTGATGAAGTCCCCTTGTGACGTGTGAGTTGCCCAGACTGGCAGGGACTTGTTCCTAGTCAGTGGCCATGAGGACAGGCCAGCATTTGATGTGTTGAGCCCCGTCCCAGTCGGTCACACCTCTCTAGATTACCGTGCCCACCAAGTACTACCCACCAGCCATGGCCACCAGCTGATGTGTACAGTGCTGCCTTGTCAGGTGGATAGCACTGGGAAGCACATCTGTACTATGGGATGATGGCTGATAGGTGCATTGCCTAGTGCTGCCAGTGCCACCTGTTGGGTGATGGTGTCCCTCAGGTGAAGTGGTGTTGGATGAGCTCCCTTCTGGCACATTGTCCGGCCTGACACAGTTTGGCACGGCCCTGTGGTCATCCTGTGTGTGCATCCATTTGGTCATCATCATCATCCCCCTCACCCTGTACATCGTCCAGGTCTGGTAGTGGCACTCAGTTGCTCAGGGCCAGATTGTGTAGCATACAGCAGGCCACGAAGATCTTGCAGACCATCTCGGGCTGTATTGCAGGGCTCCTCCTAAACAGTCCAAGCACCTGAATCTGGACATGAGGACACCAAATGTCCTCTCTATAATGGACCATGTGGATGCAATGGCTTCATTGTACCACTCCTCAGCCTCATTCCTGGGTGCCGTAGTGGCGTCATGATCCATGACAGCTGTGGATATCCACTGTCACTTGTAGGGGGGGACATGACACATGATGAATGTACATGGCACATGTTGTCCGCACTCCGATAGTGCACAGTCCATAGACTGCAGAGATGTTTCCCTGCACTACGTGTCTACAGAGTCTAGTGTGCACCTTTGTGTGCCAGAGACACCTACTTACTAGCCATCCACCTGTAATGTCTCCGCTCTTGGATGCCTCCTGTGGGCCACAATTGTGGAAGATGTATGAGACATGGCAGGAACCAGGGTACTTGGCTACCACATCCAGTATGCAGCACTGGCTGTCACACACCATCTGCATATTCATGGAGGGGAAGCTCTTTCAGTGTACATACACCTCCCCTTCACCTGATGGCGCCCTGATGGCCACGTGTGTACAGTCAATGGAACCCAGGACACGGGGGAACTGTACCACATTGTATAATGCCTGCTTCACTGCCTGCTGCTGTGAGATCTCCCATGGGAACATGATGTACCTGTGCACCTGGCGCAGCAGTGTATCCAGGACCTGCCTCAGGCATATTGACATGGCTGGCTGTGATATTCCCACAGTGTCACCAGCGGGGGGTTGGAAGGTCCCAGTGGCTAGGAAACACAATGCAGCACTCTCATTGACCTCCACAGGTACAGCATGCCCCCTCTGAGTGGCACTTTGCAGTTCATCACACAACTCATCACATAGTTCACCAGTGCTGGTCTTATTCAGTGGTAGCAAGCTATGAACTGCTCCTCCATGAGGTCCAAGTATGACTTCCTGGCTCGATACACACATGGCGCATGGTACCTGGCAGGTATCTGCTGCACTGGTTGCTGCCTGTTCCCCTGGTTCCTGTCATCTCACCACCTGCAGTGCCTCTGCCACCTCTCCACTGCTAGCATGATGCCCAGTAATGCTACTGCTGCTGCCATCTTGCTGTCAATCTGAGCTGCTGTGTATGCACACTACTTGCTCCACGGTGACTCTGTTGTGTCTCTGTCACCGTGCCTCGTAATATACTCTAGTGCACTTACACCTGCTTCCCCCTGGTGTAACATGTGCCTTTTTGGAATAGTGTATCTTGCCATTCCAAGGCTTCTAGAATCCCCAAAAAGGGGACACTAGAGCTTTCTTCTGTCACAAGTCACATTACGGCATTGCGCATCTCAGGACTTGGCACAAGTGCAGCATGTCACCTTTGGCATAGTGTCGCACCACTATGTCGCAAGTCACATTTGAGAATCGCACATGTCACATCTTTTGGCATAAGTCACCATTTGCGTCATTCTCCTTGGATGCAAATGCTTTGTGCATGTCATATCTTTTTGAGAATAGGCCCCCAGATCACAGTCACACCCCATCAGGTCCACCATGTATGTACTGCCCAAGGTACACAAGAGGTTGGCTAATCCCCCAGGACACATTGTGCTGGTATAGGGTCTCTTACCGAGCCCCTATCAAATTATACCGATGATTATAAACATGACATCATGAAAAAATTTCCCTCATATATCAGGGATACAACTGACAAATTGCATGTCCTGGAGGATGTCCAGCTACAGCCAGAATAGCTACTTGTGTCTATGGACATTAAGTCCCTCAATACCAACATACGCCATGCTACCCAGGGTATCCAGTGAATCGCTTAGTAAGCAAATTTACCCAGACTTCCCACAAAGGCATGTACTGTCTTCATGTCTACTGTCTCCACTGCAAGCCAGTCCCATAGGTTCACCACCCTTTGAGAGATAAAGAGACATTTAATATTTCCCTGAATGTACCCCCCGCCCCCGAACAAACACTTCAGGGTGTGTTCCTACAGCCTGCTGAAATATACCAAGTTAATTATCTCTAACTGAATTAGCTTTTTAAGTACTTTTCAGCATGTGAAAGACTGAGATAAAACAGATCCTTGCATTTAACTCTTTCTGCATAACAAATGGGATGGGACCTCATTCAACCCTGTCACAGTGCCCCCTCTCCTCATAACATCTGTGCCCATACCATTGATCATTTTGGTTGCCCTGTGCTGTGCCCTTCTGACTACCTGAATGACCTTCTAGTATTAAGACGACCAAAACTACATGCAGTACTCCAGGTAGGGGTCTGACCGGGGCATTGTAAATTAGCAGATTTACGTCCCTTGCTCTGCTGCCCCCCTCCCTTTTGATGCACCACAAATTATGCTTGCCCTCTGGACAGTGGACATGCACTGCTTGTCCTGCTTCAGCCACTTGTCTTTTAGGACCCATTAATCCTTTTCCTCTTCAACCATAGTGAGAGGAACCCCACAGAGTGTGTTGGTCCTCCTTCTGAGTTTCCTCCCCAAGGGTAGCATCTTGCATTTGGCTACACGGAATCAGAGGCTCCAGGACTCAGGCTAGTCACCTAGCTTGTTTGGGTCCTCCTAAGTTTGTCCCCATCCTCTAAAGAGTCCGCCACTCTGGCTAGCTTAGTGTCATACACAAACCTAAGCAGCCTGCCAAAGACCTCTGCTTCCAGATCATCGATAAAGATGTTGAAGTGCAGTGGCCCTAGCACCAGTCTCTGGGGAATGCCGCTGAGTACTCCTGTCTACTTGGATTAGCACCTGCATACCACTATTCAGCCTTTTGATTGGCTGGAAGACATGTTGTTACCATGGGTAAAATGCACATCTTTACATTGACTGAACAAGGTACATCTGAAGGAAGTGGGGTTAAAGGCCTTACCATATCTTATAATTACCTGTAAGACAGTCTAGGTAGTAAGTTATCTTTTGGTAATCCCACCCCCAGCTGTCATAAATAGCATACAATTTCATCTTATGCTGCTTGCAAAATGGAGGATGTGATTATTAGATGTTATAAAATGATGTCTGGTCAGTTCAGACTCCTCATTAGTCAGCATCCCATCACATGGCACTGCATTAGCCTAGCATATACTTCTGCTCAGAAGACATGATAGGGTGCATTAATTGAGAGCACAACCAGTCAGGGTCAAAAAGGTTACTATGTTAATTACATATCCTTGGGGTCAAAAAGGTCAATGTGTAAATCAAACAACACAGCGAGATCAAAAACAAGTCATGCAAATAAAAAAAATAAAAATACGACCCCACCCCAACACTGCTCAAGAATCAAAAACTCTAAAGGAAATCCATCCAACAACTTTAAAAAAGCATACAGTGCATCCTTATAGCACAGTGGTTTAAGGCTCTGAGCTGCAAATCTGGAGACCTGAGTTTGAAGCCCAAAGCCCCCACTGGCATACTGTGTGACCCTGAGCAAATCATTTAACTTCACTGTGCTCCCAGGCTGCACCTGTAAACAGGCTTTCAGCTTAGTGTGCCACTCCTGGCTAAACAATTGAAAAAAAAAATCCAAACCCAAATAAGTCTCAGTGCTGCTCACACAAGAAAAGCATTTTAAACATCTAATAAAAACGCAAAATATATTTCAAAACTATGATTCTACACACCAGAAATATGCATACATACATCACTAACCCATCAGAAAAATTTTTGCAAACATTGCTTTAAAAGTTAATAAAATAACACATAGCTAGAAATAAAGGAATCTCAGCTGCCTAGCAGTGCATCTTTGAGGTCATATGACAGCAGCCATTTAAAGATACAGCACCAAATTACAACACTACTACAGTGCCAAGAAAAGAAAATGACTAAATATTTTATAAGTGGAATAAGGCAATTCCGTCAGCGGGATTATGCTATGTTAATGTACCTCATGCTGGTTGAAGTCCCTCACCCTTCAGGCTCAGGACTCCAACCAACCACTTGGTGCATTAAGATAGCATAATCTCCCCTCTCTGTCATGCCCTATTCCTCATGTAATTGGTAACTCACCCGCCATACCTTACCATTTAAATATGGAGTACAACACTAAGGCTACATTCCACTCCAGGGGTTCATGTGACATCACAAGCAGATAAAGGTGCAAATTTTCAGTTTATGATCTCAGTGAAAACCCATTTGTGGAATTCTACTGCATCTTCCACTCCACAGCACTTTTTATTTTTTATGGCATTACATTTTTCTGCACTTTACAGTGAAGCTGTATATAGAATAATTCAAAAATAACTTTCATGCATTGGTTAGGACTGAACCTAAATGCCACAAAAGTAAAGAAGTGCGATGTTGGAGTAAAAGTTATTGACTATTGTGAATATGCGGTGTGGTATTCTTCAAGCTTGAATGATCATGTGATGCAGCGTTAGCATAGTGCTAATGTCCACAGTTCAGGAAAATAATTGGACAGAAATGGGAGAGAAAGGGTGCCGAACTTAGGGGAAATGCCAATTCTGCATTGCATGATCCTTCCCATAAGGAACACCATGACACATATTCACTAATACTCATATAATGTTTCACCCTAATGTTGCAGTTTCTTAGTTTTGTGGCATTAAGCCTCAGTGCTACCTAACACTTTAACATAGTTTGTTTTGGGTTTTTTTTTGCTATGAATTTCCTTACTTTTTTAAAAAAGTAGTTTAAAAACAGATGCATGGTACTTTGTATTGACAATGCCTGCTTCCATCTTCAGAAGGGATAGGACCAGTAAGCGAGGTGTCGGCTGTATTATTTATATCAAGGACTCACTGCAGGGACAAATTCTCCCCAATGTAACCTATGGGAAAAATGTCTAAATATTAGCTGTGAAACTGCTGCTAGGTGCCCACTGCAAAGGGCTTACATTAGTTTCTGTCTGTATCCCTCCAAAAGGACAATCCCATGGTTTTAAAATGGTCATAGACTTCCTTAATGGTGTACATCACAACTCCGAGGTAATCATAGTCGGTGACTTTAACATAAACTGGCTTTCCCCAGAGGTGCCTAGTTTAGGGATGCTATCTCCTCTTTGCACTTAGCACAAATGGTAGAATCTTCTACCCAAAAAAAACTACCGTACTGTGAGCAGTACGCTTCTGGACTGGTTGATTACCAGCCATCTAGAAAGATCTTCAAACACCACCATCCTCCCTGATGCAATAAGTGTGCATTCCCCTGTACTGTGTACATGGTCAAATAGAATAACTAAACTCCCTGCTAAAATAATCTCTACCAGAGCCCTAGAAAAAGGGCAACTGTTTCATCTAAAAGCATACCTCAGACAACATGACTGGTCCTTCTTATGCCACTCTGATGACGTAGACACAGCCCTTAACTACTTTATTTCTGTCTTCAATGTGGCGTGTGACATCTATGCCCCATTTAGAAAATGAAAAGTTAGTGGGACAAGTAATTCATGGATCACGCCACGCTTACTTGAACTTATGAAAAATAGGGACAATCTCTGGCACAAAGCTAGAAGTTCTGGTAATCAGGCTGACATTCAAAATTATAAAGAGGCCAAAAACAAATGTACCTGGGCTATCCAATCTGCCAAAATCAATATTTCAAAGATAAATTAACTTCTGGGGCAATGGGCACAAAGTTTTGGAAAAATATGAAGGCCCTAAGTGGGTCTCCCAACAGAGAGTGCGCTGTCTATGTTAAATCTCGGTGGCGCTATTACCCAAGATCCTAACGTCATTGCCAACACATTTAACAATACATTCACTGATCTGAGCAGTGTGCTCCCCCCAACTGTCTTGAAAACCAATAATAGTAGTGACCAGACTAGCTGTGAGATTTCTCCCCAAGCCCCCACCGCACCTTTCTACCTAAAAATCATCTCAAAGAGGCAAAAAAATACCTAAAACAAGTATTTGGTAAATCAAGAGCTAGTAGTGACATACTTGATCTCAAGTTTGTGGAACTCACCCTGGATGAAATACTCTCACCGCTCACATGTATCCTCAATCTCTCCCTAAAAACAATCAAATTCCCACAGATATGGAAAGTTGCTATAGTTACTCCTGTGCATAAAAGTGGAGATAAGGCCACTCACACTAACTAACATCCCATTTATATCCCCCCCAAGGCGCCTGAGCACATTGTATCTCATCAGTTAGTTGACTACCTCGACAAATATCAGTTACAATGTCCTCAGTAGCATGGGTTCAGAAAACTATATAGCACCACTACTGCACTCATAGAGTTTACTGGTTGCATCCATGATGCATTAGATCGGGGGCTTTTGGTAGGGGCAACCTTCATTGACCTCACCAAAGCATTTGATACAGTTAATCATGCCCTTCTGTTAGATCAGTTAACAAGCACTGGGCTCTCCCCTGACTCTGTGGGGTGGTTCAGAAACTACCTTACCAACAGAGCCCAGCAGGTTAAGATAAACTGTGTACTTTCAGAAAAAAGGAATGTAATCACAGGAGTCCCTGAAGGATCCATCTTAGGCCCCTTACTATTTAGCTTATTCCTGACCACCTCCGCCAAGCCTGCACAGGCGAAATCGTACTTTACGCGGATGGCGTTGTTCTCTTCGCAAGCAACCTGGATCCCATAATGCTTAAAATACAACTGCAGCAGGTCTTCACTGATGTTGAATCCTGGTTCTTTAAGTCTAAACTGCTATTAAACTATAAGAAAACTAAGTCCATGATGTTTACATCCACCCACAACAAGCATAGGCCTCATAGGCTTAATATCAGAAACGATCTTAACACAGCCCCTTGAAATTGTCCAAGTCTTCAAATACCTCGGGGGGTTACACTTAAACTGTACACTTTTATTCTCAAGTCACACTGAAACTTGTGGCCAGGGCTGCTAATACTAAATTAGGCCTACTGTACAGGCACAAGCATTGCCTGACATGCAATGTATTAAGACTCGCAGCCAATAGTTCCATACTTTCCATTATTGACTATGGGCTAATAGTCTATGGAGCGGCTACAGACACTGCCCTTAAATGGATCTCTGTAACCCTGAATAAAGCTTGTAGGCTTGTCACAGGGGCCAAAAGGCTCACCCACACTTGTGACCTGTATGCACAGTCTGGTTGGCTCAATCTGAAAGGAAAGCTGCAATACCAGACTTTCTTGCTTGCCAGAAAAAACACTCTGGGACTTACCCCGGAGTCTGGAACCTATTGCACCCAGTTTATAACTCCAGACTAACAAGGGCATCTAACAGCAAACCATTAAAGGTTCCCTTCTGCGGAACATCTCAAGGACAGAGGTCTTTTGTTTATCAAGCCCCCATCTGACTCAACTCCCTTTCTAATGACATCTTGGCAGAAACAAAGCTTGCACCATTCAAAAGTAAGCTACATTCCCACCTTGTAGCACTCAGTGATTGTGACTGCCCACTCTAACATAGAAACATAGAAGCATAGAATTTGACGGCAGATAAGGACCACTTGGCCCACCTAGTCTGCCCATTTTCCTACCTAACAGATAAGCTGCAGATCCTAGTTAACCAACAGCTTACTTCCTCCTACCCCCCACTAGGACTGCCTTATGTCTGTCCCATGCATTCTTGAATTCCTCCACTGATCTTGACTCCACGACCTCCTCAGGGAGGCTGTTCCATGCATCCACAACCCTCTCTGTGAAAAAATACTTCCTCACATTACCTCTGAGCCGTCCCCCTCTATCTTCAAATTGTGCCCCCTTGTTCTTGCACATCTCTTTTTCTGAAAGATGCTACCCTCTTGGACTTTGTTGATTCCCTTGAGGTACTTGAAAGTTTCTATCATGTCCCCTCTCTCCCTTCTTTCCTCAAGGCTATACATATTAAGCTCCTTTAGTCTTTCTTCATATGTCTTCCGGTGCAGACCCTGCACCATTTTGGTTGCCCTCCTCTGGACAGCCTCCACTCTGTCGATGTCTTTGCAGAGATGGGGTCTCCAGAACTGCACACCGTACTCCAGATGGGGTCTCACCAACTGTCTGTACAGAGGGATAACAACTTCCTGTTTTCTACTATTGATGCCTCTTCCTATGCATCCCAGTATCCCCCAACCTTCCTTACTGCCTTCTCACATTGCTTGCCCACCTTTAGGTCATCTGATATAATTACCCCTAGGTCCTTTTCCATTTTTACTGTTGTCAGTATCTCACCCCCCATTGTGTACACGTCCCCTGGGTTTTTGTTTCCCAGGTGCATTACCTTGTACTTCTTTGCATTGAATCTGAGCTGCCACACATTTGACCATTCCTCCAACCCACAGCCCTTCCCTGGTCTACTACTTTGGTCACCCAGTCAAAGAAATCTATTAGATTCATCTGACATGACCTTCCCATCGTGAATACATGCTGCCTTGGGTCCTGTGCCCCACTGGCCTCTAGGTACTGAACAATTCTTTCCTTCAGAAGTGATTCCATCATTTTCCCTACCACTGAGGTCAAACTAACTGGTCTGTAGTTTTCTGCCTCTGTCCTGCTCCCACTTTTGTGAAGAGGAATCACATCTGCCCTCCTCCATTCCTCAGGCACCACACCATCCTCCCATGAGTTGTTAAAGAGAGTAGTCAGCAGTGTCACTACTTCTACCCTTAGTTCTTTTAGAATTCTTGGGTGAATACCATCAGGCCCCATTGCTTTGTCCACCTTCAATTTTATTAGCTCTTTCAAAATCCTTTCTTCTGTAAATGGACTGGTATCGACCCCTGTCTTCAGAGTGTTTCTCTTGTTTGGTTTAGGTACCTCCACCTCCTCTTCCTTTGTGAATACTGAGCAGAAGTATTCATTCAGTATCCCTGCATTTTCAATGTCACCCTGTACCCTCCTTCCCTCCCCTTTATTAAGCCTCAGTATCCCTCCTTTGGTATTTCTTCGCTCCCTAATGTACCTATAAAAGGTCTTATCCCCCTTCTTAACAGAATTGCCTATCCTTTCCTTGGTTTGGGCCTTTGCTATTCTGACTGCCTTCCCAGCCTCTTTCTGCTTTAACTGATAAAGTTCTCTGTCCTGCTCCTTCTGTGTTTCCTTATATTTCCTGAATGCTATCCTTTTCTCCTTAACCTTCCCTTACACCTTTTTTGAGAACCATAGCGTTTTTTTCCTTCATTGTGTTTTATTGATTTGCTTTACACAAAGGCTTGTTGCCTCTGTGATGGCTGTTTTGATTACTCCCCATTGTTCCTCCACCCCTCCTTCTTGACTGTTTGCTAGTGCTTTTCTGAGGCACTCTCTCATTTTCCCAAAGTCAGCCCTCCTAAAGTCCAATACTCTTGCTTTTGTATGGCTTGATTGTATGGCTGTGTTTATCGTGAACCACACTGTTTGGTGGTCGCTTGTTCCCAGATGGCTACCCACTTCTAAATCTGAGATTCTTTCTCCGTCCCCATTTGAGAGTACCAGGTCTAAGATTGCTCCCTCCTGAGTGGGTTCCAATACTAGCTGTCTGAGGCATGCCCCTGTAGGGCATCAAGAATGACCGTGCTCTTGGATGTGCCTGCAGCAAAGGTGCTCCAGTTAACATCTGGCATATTCAGGTCCCCCATCAACAATATCTCCCCTTTTTCTGCCATTCTAAGCAAGCCTTCTAGCATTTCCTTGCCCATTCCCTCCCCCTGAGATGGGGGTCTGTACACAACCCCCATGTGGATTATGGTGCCATTTCCTGTCTCCAGGGTGACCCAGAGTGCCTCATCTGCTCCCTGTTTACTCTTTAGTTCTATTGCTTTGATCCTTCCTTTACATAGAGAGCTACTCCTCCTCCTCTTTTACCCTCCCTGTCCCTCCTGTAGATTGTGTATCCTGGTATGTTGACATCCCAGTCATGGTTCTCTGTGTACCATGTTTCTGTGACTGCCACAATGTCCAGGCAACCCTCTTCCATCAAGGCCACTAGTTCAGGGAGCTTGTTACATGGACTACAGGCATTGGTACTCATCACCCTCCACTTTTTGATAGCCTTGCCCCTTTTAGCCCCATTCCTGTCCTTACTGCCTTTGCCTTTTTATACATTTACCTCTGTTCTGCTCCCTAATAACTTCTCTACCTTGGTGTTTACCTCACTATTTACCATGTTTTGTGGGGGGAGGCTGGGATTTCCCTGCTCCTTTTCAGTGCCTCCCCCCTTGGCTAGTTTGAATGCTTGCCAATGAAGCATTTAAACCTCTCACCTAGGATCCTGGTTCTCCCCCGGACAGATGCAGACCATCGCACCAGTATAGGTCTGCATACCGCCAGGTGGCTCCCCAGTCCCCAATGATTCCAGGTAGGATTTGTACTTTATCGAACAATGCTCTTTTATCCTGGCTGTCAACCATGTACCTCTACTCCCTACCCTACTTTCTTCTCAGTCCCCCTGCCACCCCCTCCTTCTTCCTTACTTTCTACCTTCTCCTTTCTCTCCCCATCACCTCACCTCCCCTCCCAAGCCAACCCCCACCTTCTCACCTCCCTCTCCAAGCCAATCCCACCCCTATTTGACAAAAGCCATCTTGGGGTACCGACT
Source organism: Neoceratodus forsteri (assembly GCA_016271365.2). NCBI lineage: Eukaryota > Metazoa > Chordata > Ceratodontiformes > Ceratodontidae > Neoceratodus > Neoceratodus forsteri. Next base: position 1,509,020,676 of record CM028130.1, read on the forward strand.
TACCCTTTCTTTACATACCCTCCTGCACTTTTATTCCCCCTTGATCTGTCCTATTTATGCACTACACACCCTCTGCCTCCTACAGTTTTTTACCTAATCTGTCTTTCTCAACTTTTCTGCCAATTACACGTTTTCATATTGTATTCTCTGATTACTTGAGCAAACACCTCTGTAAACCTATATATGCTGTAAAATGCCAAACTGTTCATGGTGTGTGTTTATCCAATGAAATGTAATCCACTATATGACAGTTCCATTTTTGCAATATTCCTTTATACACTGGATTTTTTTTCTTCTGTTCCTCTTGCATAGCACTGATATGGAATGTGTCATTCTTATGTTTTGCAATTAGACAAGCTGACCTGTATGTTCCTATGTGTTTGTACACAAATGACGTGGAACCTTTGCAAATGGGCTACCAGCTCAAAGGTATTGTAATCCAAGAAATAAATAAACAAAAATAAAATAAATGCAAGCACATTGGGCCTCAGGCCTATAGCTGGTTTTGTGTATGGCCCTATGAGCCACACAAAGCACTAGACCAGTCATACATGGTGTCTCAGGAATGTAGTTTCCTTATGTATGGGTCTGTGGGCAATACACACAAAAAGCAGACCCATCACACACCTATAGTATGATTTTGCCATGGCCCTGTTGCCATACACTAAATATCAGACTTAGCTGGCCCGTCAGCACAGCATTTGGATTTCTGCTTGCGACGCCAGCTACCCAGGTTCGGGAATGGCCCAGGTCACTGGAGGACTGGCCAGGGAAGAAGGATAGAGCATCTTATGGACTGCTGTCCTTCTCCAGGAGGAGGGTGGGGAAGTGCCCAGCATGAGACTGACCCCTGATGGAGGCTGGGAGTCATGCAGCTACTGGCGCTCGCACACAATTGAGGCGGAGAAAATGCTGGGCATCATTGCACGTCCCTGCCTCCCAGAGGAAAAATGAAAAAAGGAGGGGTGGGTCCTCTGACTAAATGAAGCCCTTCCCAGGCTTCAATTAGCCACTGTCACCAGCACTCCCAAATAGTTACTGGTTCCACGGCACTGGAATTAGGAGAATCAGTGCCGCGGCTCCGCCCTCTGGGATGTAAGCCGGGGGTGACCAGGAGATGCAGGCAATTGACGGTTGGTGGGAGCCCGGGGGCCGTGACCAAGGCAGAGCCTAATGGAGGACCTGCCAGAAAAAAGGGGGAATAAAAAAAAATCAGACCTCTCACATACTGCATGCAGCCAATAGTATGCTTTGTGCATGGCCCTGAGGGCCTTACAAAAGTCAGCAAACACCTGTTTTTTGCAGATCAACTTTAAAATTAAAGTCCATCTGTAAAAATGCAGCTTTTGTTCTGTGACAGCAGTGCTAGAACTAAATCCATCTGTGAAAATACACAAAACTGTTTTTTGCAGATGAACTGCGCAAATGCAGCTTTGCACTTTAACAACAAAAAATTAAGTGCATTTATGAAAATGTAGCAAACGCACTTTTTGCAGCAGAACAAATTTAAGTTCATCTGTGAAAGCACAACGTGTTTTCAGCTTGTGCACAATTGCAGTCTGTAATGCACAGTATCGTAACTATTGTTCAGAACTGTCTTATTTTATATCTTTTTTCATCTAAATGTCTCCACTCTACTAGTTATCATCTCCCATAATGCCCTCTAAGTGTTGTTTTTAAAATCCCAGCCATTTTACCATCACTATCTACAGGACTTCCATTTTTGCAGGTGAGACAACTGTAAAACACTGTTGTCACAGAGGGACTTTGACACCACTTGGTATGAAAGTGTATCTGCAACTGTGGGCACATGTACTGCAACAGCAGGAGTTAAGATTGGCATGTGAACTGCCCTTATCTGAACCAATTTGGATATTTTTCATGGTTGTTGCCACTTAATAGGGAGTGGGCTAAGGTCAAGGATGGGTAAGAGTAGCCAGGGAGGCGGTGTGGATTGTCATAAACCCCTGTGGTACATGCGCCTCCACACTGCACAGACTTGATAGGCCACTAGCCCTTCTTCTGCTGATAGGACACTATGTTGTTAAAGCATTTGTCTGTAAATCCAAAGTTAGAGTAAGTGATTAAGATCCATCTACCTTACTTACATGGAATAGGTGTAGTTAAGGTTACTAACCCAAAAACTCTGACTTTGTATTTCCTGACTTGTTGCACTTGTATCATGAACCCTTACACTAACTTAACATAGTTTTTGTAATGAATTTCCATGCTTTTTAAAAATGCAAATAAATACTTCAATTTCCACCTTCACTCACTCCCCCGATTGCATCCTTAATATTATGTCCTCCTCCTCCTACCAGAAATTAAAATGTAATTAGCCCCTTCCCTACCCTCATGCGCCAACACTCCTCCCAATCCCATCCAAAATTAATGATCCTGAACTAGAATCCCTGCACTTGTGTCAGTGTGCAACACTCCCCCTCTTAGTAAGTCTATTATCAGCAGCCCATCACCAGTGTCAGTATGTAAGCCCTCTCCAAACAAATCAGTTTGACTCAAAGAGGCCAACACCAGTTCCAGTGTTCAACGTGCCCCCCCAATAAAATCATCCCAGCACTTGGAGACCATCCCCAGTGCAAGTATATTATACCCCCTCCCCAGAAGGGAAGGAATTTGCTTTTATACACGGGATAAATTCTATACCTGTAGTAAGTGTATACTAATTAAAGACAATTGCAATGGAATTATAGTATCAGTCTCAACCAGGAAAAACCTAAATTAAGGGAAATAACGGAATTAGAAATAGTTCTGGCTCAAACATTGCTACATATAAACAAAGATTCACAGACTTCCCTGATTTCTGAACCCACCCCATTCCAAGTAACTACAGTACCATCTAATTATCAGGCTTCCCCCAGTGATACATTTCAGCCTACCTTACCACTACACATTATTCCCTTTTTTCCTTACATGTTTCTTCCTTGAACTCACATCATAATGACTGTAGCAGGAAAAGGCAATGGAAATGGATGAAAACGACTTACAGGACAATGCATGATGCACCGTTTAAAGTGAAAACGAGATACAAAAGAGGTAGAAGAGCCCACACTTACTGAATTCCCATAACAAACAGGTTTGAGATACTAAATATGGTTCCATGTTTGGGTAATAGCGATGGGGTATTAGTGCTTGTGTAACTTGTAGTACTTTTTTGTGGCTTTACTCTATTCCCACCCTTGAGTAGTAGGTATGTAGGTAAGAATTTGTAGGGAATAGAAGGCCCATGAACAAGGGTGAGAAGAGCACCGGAGGAGGAGGAGGGATGGTGGTGGACAAAAAACACTCCCTAAGTAAGGGAGGCATGTTAGTGATGGAGTTAAGTAGAGGTTGTGGGAGGAGCTATTCCCCACACATTGAACCTCCAGGCAAGCTCGCCCCATTCAGTGTTGGGGAATAAGCGATGGGGTATTGGGCAGCAGTAGCTAACTTGAAGTACTTTTGTAGCTTACTCTATTCCCACCCTTGAGTAGTAGGTATATAGGTAGGGATTTGTAGGGAATAGAAGGCCTAAAGAGTTACCTCCTCCAACTCGTGGAGAGTATGACCATTGGCACTCAGGAGAGGAAAAAAACCCAGGTGGAGGAAACCTCTGAGGACCCATGGCCATTGGTCTGCCCATCCTCTGGGTATACTAAGAGGAGAAGGACCTAGGTTCTAGTAACCATAGTTAAGTTTGAGGAAGAAGAGCTTCTTGGAAAGAGATTATGGTCCATCCTCGATCCATGGATGATGTAGTTTGGATGACAGTCCTGAGTTTGAAGAAGTAGGTCTTTCCTGAAGGAACGGTAGAATTCTGAGTGTGAAGCAGATCCAGACTACATATGCCAGTCTTCCTGTATTTGTCTACAAATCACTTATGGCATTTCTCTTATCAGGCACTCAAAGACTCTACTCAACTCCTTCCACTTCATGGATGCTGATTTAGCAACTTATCACTCACTACTGAATTCCTTACCTTCATACATTACCGTTAATGTCAGTCCTTTCACAACTTGGATCATTCACCTATGACTTCACAAATCATTGCATTTCCACCGTTCACCGTCTGGTAGCATATCGGTCCAATCATGCTCTCCTTGCTCATTACGTCCATGTACTCCCTTTGGACAAGCATCCTTCATTACTTTGGAAGTCTGACCTTCATTCACCCTTCTTCAAAGTCCAGATGGTAATTGAATATATATATATATAGAGAGAGAATTATTGGAAGTTCAGTATGAGGAACTGGATAGTTTATTTGGGCATTAATGTCATAACTACACTTGTACATGATCTGCTAGTCCACTGGCTGAAGTAAATATGGGTATTTCTGTGGTGTAATTGCCCATGAGATGCACTGTGGTGGCTATGCTGGTTAGATTTATAGATAATCCGATGCCTAAATACTTAAGAGAAGTTTGGAAGAGGATATCTGAAAGTGTCTATAGGCTGGGTTGGTAGTGAAGTCGAGTAGTGTGAAATGCCAGAGGCTCCTAGTGCCATGGTTGATTTAGACTTCTTGGGAGGCAAGTCTGGGATAGTGAATTCACCGTAACAGTTGCAGATTTCCAGACTGAGAATCGGAGGAGCCTGTTCTTGATGAAAGTCTTCACTGGAGGGAGTAATGGAGATAATTCTTGAAGGATAGACTAGAAGGACTGCTGGATGGGCAGCTAACTTGACTGATGGTAATAGGATGGAGAAATGCAGATGAGTATATGAGGTATGGTGATGTTCAGGAGCTAGAAAACAGTGGCTTTGATGGCATAACGTTAGTAAAGCAGCTAGGCACGGGAGATCCAACGATGGAAGTTCTGGGAAGGCAACTGTTAAAGTATTAGGATAAGCAATGGCTGTCAAGAAAGTAGGAGTCGAGGAACATGGACAACAGTGTCAGTGTTGGTAGGAGAGGATGCAGAAGGTAAAATGGATGTTGTCCATAGTGGTATGAGATACTTTGTGATTCCCGGTATCCATAACAGTGATAATGGTTATAAAGTCAGGACATAACAGAATAATTTAAGTCCTTTCCACACAGGAGGATAGCCTGTGAGACATGGTAGACAGGGAAGTCACGGTGATTGAACAGACAGGATTCATAGGGAGTATCCAGTAGAGATGGCTGAGATCTTTCTATTGTCCAGTTGAATGAGATTCTGGAATGATCATGGGGAGCTGATTGGGCAGTATAGAAAACTCTATGATGACGTAAGAGTTTATGAGGCATGTTATCCAAGGGATGTTTGCTAGAAGTAGTTTCCTCAGGTGAGATAAACAAGTGGTTCATCGAGTAGTGGATGGGAGCTGTTAGAGTGGCCAGAGTAGGAGTATGAGATGGATAAACAGGAGGAGTAGTTGACTGGGTAGGAGTACTGGCCAGAGATATGGTAGTATGCTCAAGAGAGCCACAGCAAACAGGATGAAGCCCCAAGCCTGCAAGGCAGAGATGAAAAGACAGCTATCCAAAGATAGAAGGAAAGTCTGGAGTGAATTCTGATGGACTGAAGGAATGATCTGGGGAAGGTGATAGGCTAGGCGAAGTCGGATGACATACAGTGCATGACGGAACAGGACCAGGTCAGCTCTTCGGCGAACAGCAGCAGAATGCAGAAAGGCTGTAGTAAGGTACCAGAGGATGATCCATGGAAGGCCAAGGAGTGAAGCCAAGCACCAAGAGCAACTGAGTTGAGATACATGAGTCCCACATCTGACAAAGGCTTTAAACAATGACAGGAAAGGATAGAAGGTGCTGGAGTGAAGAAGGACAAGGTTATCAGATCTGAAGAACAAAACAAACTCATACAGTGGCCAGAAGGGGTGGCCTGTAGCAAAAAAGTCCATGAGGTAGTTGAACTGGAGTGAGATAGAGACTGAACAAGTAGGCAAGATCCAAATCCTGAGGGGAAAGGAGGCCAAAGGGAGTCATGTACGATGGTCCATGGAAGTGCAGGATGGAGACTGGTGAGGAAGGATGGAAGTCATCAGGAGCAGAGGGGTCCTGTTTCTAGAGGGGAAACTGCAATTGGGTAGGAGGTAGAAAATGCAGAAGGATGAACTGTCAGGTGCAGATGCAGGCTCCTAAGTGAAGGATTTGAGTTGAGACAACCTGGACATGACAAGCCAGATAAGGTTTGACGGTGGAGGCAAAATCAGTAAGTGGTTCAGGTTCAGGAGGGAGCAGAAAGCATTGGTCTGGTAGAGAGCATACAGGCTGAAGCAGACAATTGCTGAAATGAGCTTCCAGTCCTGGCAAGTGAGGAGAATAACCAATAACGATACCACCAGGCAGAGGTAGGAGGATGGAGGCAACTGAGAGGATGAGATCTCGATCCAAATGGGAGTGGCAACCGGGTATGAGTCAGAGATGGTATGGAACTAGTGGATTCGCAGAAAATGGGCAACCAAACCAGGTAGTCAGAATGTGAAGACCAACATACAAAGCCTGTAGGAAAGTTGGGAGGTGGAAGAAAAATGAGGTAGTGAAGGGAAGTGGCAACCTGTATGAGGTATAGGATGCAGAAGATGGAAACAGTTGAAAGCAGATGCAGGCTCCCATCCATGTAAGTCAGAGTGATAGGACCATGAATTAAGGCTGCAGATCAGGTAGAATGGAGAAGGCAAGTCGGGCAAAGTCATGTTCCTGAAAGGAAGTAGCATCCAGGTATCAAGCTGAGATTGCGTACAGTTGAAGCAGTGGAATGGTGATTCACACAGGCAATGGTGACAGATGAGGCGGGATGATCTGGACTTGAGGCAGCTAGACATAGGTAGGATGATGAAGGCATAAGGGGCAAAGAAGTTCCATTCCCAAAGGGAAGCAGCAACTGGTAGGTAGAAAAGGATGATATGACTTAGTAGATTGTAGACATGGCTCCCATCCCTGGTAGTCGGGGCAAGCTTAAATGCACTTGATGCTGTCCAGCAGAGATATGGATGGAGGGTGTCAGGTTGAAAGGAAGCAGGAGGTAGTAATTGTAATGGAATCCCATCCTCGGTAGACAGGGGAAGCCACCTTCGCTCTGCACCTCACAAGGTGCGAGTTAGGGATGGAGTCAAGAGTACTGCTGATAAGGCCTGGCTGAAACTCAGAACACTGCCATAGAAGGAGAGTAGATTATGGAACTGAGATGATATAAGATGATATAAGCATGATGACTGAAACACAGGTATGGGAAGAAAGAGGTAGTATGATGGGAATAGTAGGCACAAAAAAAGGCAGTACTGTACAGAAAGTTCGGCTGTGGAAGCAGTAACAATGCAGAGGAAGGAAGGCCCCATTGTAACTGAAGCAGGAACCTGGGGAGAGAAGTAAGCAGGTGCAGGTGATTGAGGACAGAGGCAGTAGTAGCGAGCAGACCAGGATGACTAGGATCAGAAGAATGTGAGGACCCCCATGCCCCACCCACCCTTATACCCCCTTACCCCCTGGCGTCTGGAGGCCATCTAAGGGTGGCCTGAGATGGCCTGACACACAGCCCCCACCACCACCACAAGTACTACACAGAAGCAGAGCAGTGGTCACAAACGTACCCCACCCGATGCTGCTAACCATTACCTGGCGGGGAAACAACAAACAAAAACTGCAGATGGGTACATGGTTGGCAGATGCAACTCAGGTCATTGGTTCCATGGATGCAGAACAGACACTATGATGCAGAAGGGGACTGAAGTAAAAGAGGCAAAGCATTTCCACAAAAGGGAGGGAGAAGAACAGGGAATGCAGATGGCAATCACCATAGTGGCACAACAATCAGGAGAGCGTACAGTTGAATGGAGGAAGGAGCTTCAGGGCAGCATTGAACATCCACTGGAAGCACAGCTGCCATGGCAAGGTCAAAAGAGGAACTGAATATGTCTCCTGCATAGGGAAATGACTTTGAAATGCATTGGGGTTTGAACTGCACATTCAGAGGTTGCAGTAGTATATATGTGGTGTGGGTCACAATAGCAAAGTACAGTGTAACATGCAGTAAGCCTGTCAGGGTCTACAAGAGATATCAGGAAACGTGGTTGTCGAGTGCCATGTCCAACATAGTAATGAATCAGTAAAGGGTGATTGGCATATGTAGGAACTACCAAGCTGCCCCAGGCCCTGTACAAACGCAGGTAGTATGGTGCACTGGGATGAACGGTTACTGCAAATCCAGGTCTAAATGATGATAGAAAGCGGTGCTGTAAAAAAAAGAGGTGTCAGTGGCTCAGTAGGTAGCACACCCGCCTCTGAGGCCGGGAGATCAGAGGGCTGTGGGTTCAGTTCCCACATCTGGCACTTGGGTTAATATCCCAGTACTGACACTGTAGTGCAGCATGAGAGGGGTGCTGCACTTCTGAGGTGCCGTCTTTCGGATGAGACATTAAAACCGAGGCCCCATCTGCCTGGATTCTTGGTAGTTCAGGTGGATGTTAAAGATCCCATGGCACTTATCGAAAAGAGTAGGGGAATTTCCACGGTGTCCTGGCCAAATTTCCCTTATTCACTACAAATACCGCCAACAGCTTAATCTGGTTCAGTTTCAGTTGCTTACCATCTGTGTCCCCTGGTCGCCCCTGAAAAAGGGACCAGTCAACAAAATTCAACAAACAAACAAATGAACTTACTGTATTAACGGGAGCACTACGGGGAAAAGGCGAGAGGGAATACAACAGGAGCGCCATGGAGAGACAGTATGCAACAGAGCCGGGGAGTTGAGGAGGAGAATGGAATGCCTGCAGGGGCTGGGCAGGAAACGGGCATTTGTCGGGAGGAGGAGAAGGAGGAAGCACTGAACGAGAGGGGAGCTGGGGATGCTCGCAGGCATCAGAGGTCGAGGGGATGGAATGTGAGTGAAAAGCCCAAAAGGAAACAACACAGGGGAAAAAAACTGGAACAGAAGGAAGAAGATGAGCAGAGGAAGGGAGCGAGGAGGCAGGACAGGCCACCAGGAGAGGAGAAACCAGCCAGGACATGGACAGCAGGTGAGAAATACAAAGAACACAACAGAAAGCAAACAACAGGAGGGCAGGGTGGGGGACAGAAAGCAGTGAAATTAACAAAACAGAGCAACAGGAGCAGAGATAGCACAGCCACATGAACCATACAGGGAGCTCAGGGAACAAAAAACATTCCCTAAGCAAGGGAGGTGTGTTAGTGATGGTGTTAAGTAGAGGTTGTGGGAGGAGTTATTCCCCACACTGAACCTCAGGCTTCAGCCCTTCCAAAGAAAATAACTATACAGAAAGCATGATCACCACAGAACCAGAACCCCAACAAATGGCAGTAATAGGTGACTCTGTTGTTATATTCACAGACACCTCTCTCAAGTTAATAAAGCCAATTCCGTGGCATCATATTTCCCAGGGATAAAAATAAACTAAACAAAGAAAAGAGTCTCAAGAATCTTGGAAAACGCTGGTACCTCTCCACTGGCAGCAGTCTGCCTAGGTAAAAACTGAATGAGGCACTTAAAAAAGATGTTGTGTGACTGAGTAGCATGGGGATCCCTATGTCAAAGTCCCAATGAGTTGCTGCAGCCACAGGGTTGTGCCAAATATGTGATGTACCTGAGGGGTCTGACAAAGGGTCCCATGAGCCCCACCCCCCACGGCCCAAGCCTAGACAAGCTGCGGAGGTGGGGGGGTTAATGTGCCTGGAAGGTGGGGACAGGGGTTGATGGAGCAGTGGGGGTGCCATGGGGGGGTGATGGGGGAACAGCAGCAGTAAGAGGGATCTGAGGAGGCACCCAGTGTAAGAGCCATGCAAAGTGGCCCAGAGCTGACTGGCTCTGGTAGGGGGTGGTTGGCACAGCCAAATCATCCTAACTTTGACCCCAGGTGGCAATAGCCCTGGCACCTTCCCTACAGGAGCCACAGTCCCTAGCAGTGTAATTTGGCATCTACTGGCTGCCACGGGGGGGTCTGTGCACTAGGGGAATGTTGTGGTGCCTGGGTCATGTAATCGTCCACTGACTGCACCTCAAAATCTGTACCCACTGCCACCCACAGCATGTAGGGGACTGTGGAACCTATGGCACAGGTGCCAGGGCATTTTCCACCTGGGGTCCAAGTCATGATGCTGTGGCCATGCCAACCTCCCCCCCCCACCACCACTTGGCCTGATTGGCTCTTTGTTACTTCTCATGGCACCTGTGCCGGTTGTCTCCTCAGATCCCTCTAACAACTTCCATGCCCCCATCACCCACCATGGCAGCCCCACTGTTACATTGGCCCCTGGTTCCTACCTTCCAGGTCCCCCTTCAATTGCTACCCTGCCAGGCAGTGGCGCAAGGCCCTTAGACCAGCCCCTGGCTGGTCTAACTTGAGACCCCTCTTATGACCATGTCAGAGCTTCTGGAATTCCAAATAAGGGGATGATGCAGTCCTGCCATGGCACTTCTGCTGCAAGGGTGGTGCAGGACTGTTTCAGTGCATGGCATCCCACTTTCAATGCAACCTACATTCGAAAATCAGGATTGCCACAAACTTTAACGCAAGGTGCTACTTGAGTCACAGCTATTTGTCGCAGGCACCTTGCATCAAAGTTTTCGTTTTGAAAATTGAGCCCAAGTTTTCAATCCTGTTCTTTGAGATTCTCCCAATCCCAAAGGTAGACTAAAATATGCAAAAAAAACAAATACTGTACATTGAATCACCTTTACTGATAGGAAAGAAGTATATAGCGCTGATGGCCTACATTTAAATAAAAGAGGTGCATGAATACTCAGCCTCAGGATCAGTTGTAGTCATAATAGTAGTAGCTTTCTGGCACCCTTCACTGGAGACTTAGGGCACCATTGCAGTAACAAAACAGGTAGAAGACATAAAATAAACAGTGATGTACATTAAATAAATAAATACCATAAATTAACTTACTTTCTAGTCAGAAATGAAGACCTGGCTGTTTAGACAGGACTTTTCAGGAGATTAATAAATTACACCAAATCTGTGGAAATATGCACAAACCTAATTTATATTCTTGTATTAGGATTTACTGCTTGTTGTTATATATTACTTGTAATTTGTATTTATATCTGTACTTTACAGGGCTTTGAGCTCTGGGAAGGTGCTATATAAATAAAGTTCCTATCCTATCCTCTAGTAACTAAGTAAGCATTAAGCCACAAGAAAGGAGGCATTTACAAGGAATTAATGCATGGTTGGGGGTGGTGGTGCACGAGGCCAAAGGCAGATTGCTCCAACACCCAACCATGCACTAATTCCTTGTAAATGCCTCCTTTCGAGTGGCTTAATGCACTTATAACATGGCTGATATTTTTAAAAAAATAAATAAAACACAGGCACAGTATTCAAGTATCCAATCTTTATATTCTTTATAGGAATGTGCTGTGTATTCATACTACAGTGAGATCAATTTTGGAACCATCCTTATTTATATTGCTATTACTGTAATAATTAATTGCAAACAGACTCTTTTTATTTCTTACACTTGTAAAGAAGTGCTGCATTACTTAAAACTTTGTTAACATTATGTACAACTGTACACTTCTCTCGGTAATAATTATGAAACTTGTGCTCTGCATTGTAGGAAAAATTAGCCGATTTGCATACTGTGCTCTTCGTTGGAAAAACCGTGTATTTGACACTCATTTAGAGCACTTTAATAAACTGTTGCTGGTAAATTAACTGTTAAAATGATACAACTGTTTCTAGACTCATAGATTGGAGCTTAAAGTATAAGATTGCTTCTATCGGTGTTGCAATCTCACACCAGAAATGCTACAGCTATACTACAGTGGTAATTGCTTGTCGGGTGAACTGTAATAATTAAAATTCACAGGCCCATTTACGGTAAACCTCAAAATATTGAATGGATTACTATAGACCCCGGAGCCAGTTGAAAAACCAGTTATGACTGACTTACCACATTATGACTGATTTTTTCAACTAGTTTAAAATTTCTGACTTCAACTAACTCAAGAAAATCCAACCAATTTTTCAAACTTTCACCATTATTGAATTTTATTATGTAGTAGTTTATCATACTTTTTAAACTTTGTATCTTTTCTAATTAAAATTTCAACTATAAAAGTTAATAAAATGTATGGAAAAGTCCCCCCCTTGAAATCAATGGGGTGCCCGCACACACAGCCTTCGCCTTCTGACATGAAACGGGGCTGCATGTGCGTACGTTGGGGCATGTTGGTGGGTTAAGGTCAGAAAGCAGCTCTGTTTTTAGCATTTGGGATTTAGCAGCATTATAAATGGTCAGAAACAAAAGGAATTATTTATGCCCCTCAACTCTGGGGCAGGTGAGGTATTGCATATGTTGGAGGGAGCAGCAACTAGTCAGCAGCTACTAAGAAGCTGGCTGCTCTTTAAAATGCAAATACAAAGTGCAGTGAAACAAATCTACACACGTTAGGGACCCACTAAAGCACAATAATCAGTCAAAATAACAACAAAATAAAGTAAGTCCCTGGAAGTAACAAGTTGAAGCAGGGCAGTAAAACAGTATATTGTATAGAAAAATAAGCAGCAGTAATACTAGCTACTTAGAAAAAGAACTGTGAGTCTAAAATACAGTATAGGTAGGGCCTCTTAAACACCCCACAGAAGCTAGAAGGTACCCTTTTGCAAACAGAGCTAACCATCGATATATGTTAGTTTACTACTAGTCGTAGAATCTGTGAGTCTAAAAACAGTTTAAGGGAGGACGCCTAGAAATACCTCCTGTATGGTATACCAGAACTGAGATGTATCCATAGTTTAAATTTAAAGCTAAAAAACACTCATACTTATTAAAAAAAAATTCTTTTTTTTTAACTTTATTTTTAAGCTTGTATCATAGACAAGTCTTATGATAAGAATTACATACAGCCAACAGAGCATCTGTTTCAATACCATATGGGAAAACATTCACTTAATTAAAGAGTGAAATATGCATTTGCTGTATTGTGGTACAACATTGGAGGGTAACTGCAATACAAGAAAAACCTAAAATTGAGTCCGTAATTTGCCATTTATGAGTCCATGAGCTACATGGCTTACCTTGATGTAACAGGATTGTCCAGCAATCTAATCCAATATTATCAGAGTCCCTCTAAGGGACCATTGATGCCGTGTGTAAGTGCTTGATGAAAATAATAAAACACTATGTTATCTATGCAGTTAAACTTTTCACATCAGATACAAAAATCTGCTATCATAGCTTTCTCAGCCCTAAAATACAGCAAAAGAGGAAATAATCATTAAAATAGCAACAGAGGGAGAAAAGACATCCCATTTGACTTGATTTGCTATATAACTAGGATCCTCTATGGGACCAAAACAGAAAGGGGTTGGGAGACCTATTTTAAAAAGTCTAGAGGAGAAACCATTGATTAATTTAACTTTTAAACAGGATACAACTTAAGGTCTCCAGCTATCACCCTTTAAACAACCCACGACCTCTGAAACATCTCTCAGGATAGTAGCCCTCAGGGTACCGAAGCATCTAAAGCATCCTCATCAGCCGATTCCTCTGACCTGACTCTCGAATCTGCCATCTGATGATCCGTCCATCTGCCGGCTTCAATAGGATCTGAAAAAAGAAAGATTTTGTTCTGGTGAATGATCCGAAGCCATGCCGGAAAGATAATCATATGTGGTGTATTCAGCTCCCGTAGTGCCCGCCTCACAGCATCAGACTTTTTACGCCTCTGCCTCATGGCATAACTTATGTCAGGAAAAATATGTACTGAGTTCTGATCTTGCATTATTGGGGCAGCTCTACGGGCATACCAGAGAATCTTGTCCCTGGCTCCAGCACTCGAGGTAATCAACATCAGAGTACGGGGCTCTTCAGAGCTTGAGGCCCGTCCTCTAGGGGTCACACAGTATAGTTTCTGGATGTCCCAGCTCTCCTGTGTTCCTTCAGGCAAAAGTTTCTCTGAGAGCCATTCACAGATGGTTAAAATGGGATGATCACCCTCCAAACCCTCAGGAAACCCCACTATTCGAACATTCACCGAGCAGCTTTGATTCTCCAGGGTTTCCAAACGAGCACAAAAATGCTATAGTTCCTTTGTCATTAAGGCCATTGCTCTGGAGAATGCATCCGCTTGCTTACTGACTCATTGTAGCTCCCCTTTCAATCCATCTACCGATGACTCTAGGATTGTTACCTGTCCATTAAAATCATCTATTTTCTGATTTAAAGTAGAGATTGAGGCAATCAGAGTCTGCAATTTATTTCCTAGGGTAGTCATGGTTTCTCCTGAGCTAGAGGCCTCATCCGCCAGTGTGGTTTCGTCTGGTCTGTTCGGCCCCTTGGCTCTCCCTGACATTCCAGCCACTTTATCTCACTTAGGATTACCCATATTAGCAAAGTTGGAGTCGATCTTTCCTCTG